>VDFB02000015.1:96288697-96814615 GCA_007258455.2 Sequoia sempervirens
CCTAGGGAATAGGCCCAGGTTTGTTTTGGTATTTGGTTAGGAGATGCCAATCCTAAAAAGTCAACACAAAAAGCGTGTTTAACAGCTTACTTTGTTTTTCTGGACTTCGCCCATGTGGCTGACGACTTTATTTTTAGCCAAATTTGATAAAATGAAAAGGGTTTGTATAGGAGATTCTCAACTTTTTTCCAATATAAATTATGTTTTATTTTGAATTTAATAGATTATTATTATTTATTTTCTATTAGAATTATGACTAAAGTCCTGATTGATAGGCTGATTATAAAACATTTATAACTTTCAAATGGTATCATATTTTTGAATCAAAACATCGTCACATTCTATGCTTTGCATACTATAGGATTAAAAAAAAATTGAATTTCATGAAATTTTGACCAAGTTAAGGTAATTGACATAATGAGTTTTATATTTTAAAAGTTGTAATAAAAATCCATAATTAATTATTTACTTGGAAAAAAATTACAAAAAAATATCCACATCCGACATGGAGTCCTCTACTTACATCTAAAATCTCATAAAAAATATTATCATTTTATTATGGTTAGGGGTGGTCAGACAGACACCTACTTCTTATTTTTTTCCTGAAATTTAAGTAATACTGCATTGAAATTTCAAATTTTCACCAAATAGATTTTGTTTTTTAAAAAATAAACCTAGTAGTTTAGAAACTACATTCAATTTCCCACAGAATCTATTGTTACATTTTTTTGAAATAATATAGATAACTTATTCGAATTTTTACGTCAAGTTGCCTAACTCTAATTGTTCTGAATTTTCATTGCCACTTAAGGGCCTGTTTGGCCCATCATGATCCTGCACATACCCTGTACTTAGTTAGTTATGAAATAGGTTTAAATAGTTTTCTTTTAAATTTTTTAATGTTTTCACAAATGAGTGCAATGATTAAACGTAACATGCCAATTTTTAATGTATTTATTGAAACTATTACTTTTAAATGTATAGTTGGGTATTCGTTGTGATTTTTAATTAAGTAATTTATTTATTTTTGTGTAAACAAATGTATGTGTTGGGAAACATAAATTTAGAAAAATTAGTTTGTACAAAAATTATAGTTGGATGAGCGTTGTTGTTCATAATTACATTTATTTATTTATGAGTTGTTATTTTTAGTATTAACTATAGGAATCATAAATTAAGAGAAATCTATTAGTTTAAATACTATAAGATTTCATAGTTCTTTATTTATTTAAATGATTTCAATATGGATGTGTAAATAAAGTAAATTTTGTGTTTCTTGATTATTTAATAAAATTGGTCAGATATTTATTGTTAGAGGGGTAGTTAGGTCCACTTAGGGAAAGTCCAATGTTGAAGAAATTTATATGACAATATTTTATTTGTTTCTCTTATTGAATCAAGGGGCTTGTGTAGTTAAATGTTAGGAAAGAGTATTTTGGTCTCTTTAAATAAATGATTATATTTGATGAATTAGAATTAACTATAAATGTATAAATGAAGGGTTTATTTGAGAAGTTAGTTGGACTATCCTTTTTAAAAGTGGCTTTGTTTATAATCATGTATTAGATGAATTGTTGATTTCATGAATGTGTTGGTTACTTGAGTGCTTGTTATAAATTAGTTGAGTAAGTTAGTGATTATGTGAGTGTTCCTTGATATCTAGTACCTTGAATATGTTAGTGGGAGTTAAGTGTGTTTTGATGGTTCCAAATTGATGGGTTTTCCTCTTGAGTTGATTTGTCTTGAGGGCATTTTATATGTCAAAGTTTTTTGTTGGAACTGTGTTGCTTTGTTTTACCCTCGTTTGTGGTTTTTTGGTTAGTCATTCTTCTTGGGCTTCCAAAGGAGGGGAAATAATATGTTGGTTCATAGTTGGTTTCTGTTTTGGTTTTGTGAATGGTTGCTCTTATGCTTGTTTTGATTTTGGTGGGTTTAGCCTTGCACTTGGAAGTTGCTTATTTATGGAATTCTAGCATGAGATGGTGCATGCCTCACTTGATGTATTTAGTTTTGGCCTTGATATTTTTGTGCAAGTTGGCTTGCCCCATTTGTGGTTACGAATCTTTTGTTGTTAGTAGGGGGAGTGGCTTTCAGAGGGGGTTGATGCACAAAGTGGCACATGGGTAACTCATTGAGAGTTTCCTTAACCAGTGATAACCTAATAATTAATTAGGGGGTTTGGGTAGTATCTCACTTTAATCCAGGTAAGTTAGCCTCACTCATGGCTCAAGTGCTCGCTTAGGCTTGAGATGAGTGGGAATGTCGGGAGTGGAAAAGATCAACTGCCTTGTCCTCTTGAAAGGTGTGTTGATCTCGCATGAGTGGGAATGGGGGTCGGGGATCGGTTGAGGTTGACAGGGTTTAACCAGGTAGGGGATCAATAACCTATGAAGATCTGCATTGGGTAACCCATGTCAAGCTTTTGTGGTGACACTCCACCCTCTAGCAACCTTGTGTGTTTATTGTTTCACCTTGTTGTTCTTATACCTTTGGAAGCAGATGTACCTGATGTATACTGAGGCGGTTGTTTCTTTATGTTTATTGTTGAAGCCTCTTTTCAGTTATTTGATGTTGCATATAAGCCTCATGGAAACCTAATTGATTCTAATGAAAGGTGCCCATTGATATTTATTGTTGGATGATATCGCAATCTCATTTGAGGGCTTTTGGCGCTTATTATTGTTGGCACGTCTTTGGTTATTTAGTGTTGATCTATGAAATTGGGAATTGGTTCTTGTTGGTTTTCCATTATTTTGTTGTGGTTATGTGTTGATGATGTGTGATGTTTCTTTTGTTTATTGTTGCTTTTCTTGTGGAGTCTTGTTAAACCTTGTACACTTGATTGTCTTATGTTGAGGGTCCTTCTTGTCATCTCCTAGCATGGGGAATGGGTATTCAAACCCACGTGGTTGGGTGGAACATGCTTTGCACCCCATTGGGTTCCCAATTAGTGATCACAAATCACAAAGTTCGTGTTGTTGCAAAGGATCTAGAGCTTTGCCTTAGTTCAGTTATATCATGTTTGTTTCTATATTTATCTTGTAATCAGTGTATTATTCCCCCTATGTGTTGGGAAGCACGGTTGTGCATATGTAATCTTGAAAGCAATACACTTTATCATTATCAATGCATTTGTATAACCTAATTTGATCAATGTAATGTATCTATGTTTATAATCTCTCCATTATGTTATGTGTTGTATATGGATACTTCGCATTTATGTACTGTCATGAATGGATGGTTTATAATGTAATCTTGGAATTTGTTCATTATCACTATGGTATTAGTTTATGTTTTTGTAATACCGTCTCGCGTACCCCAGAGGATGTAGTTGGTATTGTAATTGCATAATTGCTTTATATGTGATGTATGTTCATGTTCATCTTGTGTAATGTTCTTCTTTCAAAAAAAAAATTGTGTGGTAATTTGTTAGTTTTAGTTGTCCTTTGCGGTTCGCACGGCGGGGCGGTACATTATCCTTTTTAAAGCATTCCTATTTTATTTAATCAAAATTTTAATTTCAATAGGTTAGTTATCAAACATAGTGCAACATGTTTAACAACACAATTATTATCTTTTACCTCAAAATATAATTTATCCTTTTATACATAAAACATTTCAAGCCTTGAATAAATTTTGACATCACCTTTTTAAGTGTTGCATGAAGTAACTAATATACTTATACTAATTTTTTTGTTATTTTCTAATGGATCAAATAGATTTAAAATATTACTTACCCTTATTCATAACTATTTTTCATTTTCTTTTCAATTCAAAAAGATTCTACCAAATTTATCCTCTTTTTTTCAATCATATTGAATTCCACAAAAATAATCCAATCAATCTTTGGTAGGGCACATAAATAAGCCACTTCCAAAGTTTAATTTTATCCTTATAAAGAATTGTGGCATAAATTGAACAAATGTAAAATTTCATACCTATTTATCCAAACTTATCAACACTCCCTTATTATGAGGAGAAAAATTATAGTTAATGATATAAGAGGTCTATTTTTATAACTTTTGTGAGTGATACCCAAGATTTATTATAATTAAAAAAATCAAGGAATTTAAGTCAAAAACTATAGTTTCCTACAACATCGAGAAATCAATATTCTTATTATTGAAAAGGGATCTAAAAAACTATTTCCTATTGTAAACACTTAAAATATCCTGATTGATATCATGCACTCGATTTTGATTTACTAACTTCTATTCTTCCTTGATCATTTGTTTACAAACTAATTAATTGAATAATCTTTTTTTAATTAATTCATCAAAATTCCTCCTTTAATTAAATAAATAAACTTTATTTAATTAAATCATAATGTTCCCTCTTTGATTAAATAAATCAACTTTATTTAATTAAATCCTAATTTTCTTCATTTAATTGAATAAATCAAATTTATTTAATTAAATTACTAATCTACCAATATCCTCTCATTTGATTTAAATAAATTCAAGCATTTAAATTAAATGTCACAATCAACTAATCTCCTCTAAGTTAATTAGCTCCTAACACTAATCCTCCATTCCTCTAGCTTTTGCAAGTTGCACATGTAAATTATTGATTTATTTGATTTACTAATTATCCTATTTTCATTCAAATATGGCACATTCTTGGAATATTCCACTTATTTGAATTCTCCCTCCCAAAGGAACTTTGTCCTCCAACTTGGAATTAAAGGATCTTATGTATGTGCTCTCCTTGAGCCAACTTGGCAAATGTCAATTCCTCTTATGTAATACCCCTCCTCTTACTGTTTGGATTTATTAATTTCTATGCTTTAACTTGATACGTTGATACTATGATGATACAATTATGGTTTGATTTGGTTGGTTTGAAGTTTGATGATGTTATTCCTTTAGTGGACATGATCATTTGATATGACATTATTAGTATGACTTATGATACTTTGTGTGTTGATTGGATTATTGTTTATTCGAATAGTTGTTCGTTAATGTTTTATATGCCGATGTGATGATTCTATGGTGATCATGTTATTTGAATTCAGTATTATTTATAATGCAACATGATTAGTTATGATGCAGTAGTTAAGTATCATGTTATCTTATGATCAATTTGGTTAGAAATGTTAGTTCGTCATTGATATCGTGATTGTTAGAATAGAGTAGGTGAGAGGACAATGTAGCATCACTCGTTCACGAGTGCCCTGCTACACTGCAATTCCTTCTCACGATAGGATGTTTGATTATATATATATACATGTGCTACTTGACATTTATTTGGATGCAGGATTGCAGGAATAAGTCTCGTTTCCACCTGCTTCAGCAAGACAGGGCGAGCAATAAATTAACCCAATGGGTAAAATATTGAAAAAGGGAGTAGGTTTGGAAGTGTCCCCATCCCAAGTCTGTCGTCTGTTGTGAGTCATTGTGTTATGACTGAAGTTTTGTCCTTGTCTTTATGTAGTTTGACTGTTGAGTATTTATTTAATTCTTGGTTAGTGTTTAATTAATTAATTGTATTTCATAAAATAATTAATTAATGTTGCATTGTTATTGATTTAATTGAGAGTTAGTAAATGGTTAAATTTAAATATATTATAAATTAAAAAGTATTTAATTAATTATAGTGCAAGAAATTAAACTAAATTAATATTGTTGAGAATAATTAGATATTATCTTTTTAGTAATATTAGATTAGAAAATCATGTGAGGATAATATCTTGATTTAATAAATTATTTTAATTAAAATTTTAGATAAGTGTGAGCTTTTAAAAGCTGGAAAAGGACCAATAAGAAAAGAGGCTTTTTGGAAAAAGAAAGCGGAAGAGTTTTATTGAATCTTTATTTTGATTTATTTTTTGATGAGAGATTTATTCACACATGGAAGTTTTTGCTCTATTGTTTTTGGATCTGGAAAAGAAAAATAGTTTTGGTTTTGGTGTTTTCTGGTAAAAATTACTGTGGTTTTGGAAAGAAAGAGAGATTCAGAAGAACGTTGAAGGCCGAAGATCGAGAAAAGAGTTGAAGGCAGAAAGTCGAGAAGAGGATTTAGAAAGGATTCTTCATCAAACGAAGGATTTCAGGTTCCTTTCAAGTTCATTATTTCTTTTTTGATTTATTCTTCTGTAATAAATTTTGACTGCCATGTTGAAAGATTAATTTTCTCCTTGTGTTTTAAAAAGAGTTTCCTGTGATTGGGATTTGTCTGTTATAAATGTTTGTATTTCTCTGTAGTGAAAACCTTGTTTTAAATTCTTCAGTATAATTTAATTATGAAATTATTGAAAAGAAAATTCTTTTATTAGTTAAAATGTGTATGTTCAAATTTATTCTAGATTTGTGAAAGAAAAAAAAATCAATTTGATATTGTGTTGGAATTACTTTGAAAAGAAAATTTTGTTTTATTATCATTTGAATCTGGATACATTTGGATACCCAGATCTATGTAAGAAAACAATTTATTTATTTTATTTCTTCTGATGGATATATTATATAAATTTATATACTCTATTCTTTTAAAAAAAATAAGATAAATAAATATATAGAAATTATATACATATCATTGTATTGGCCAAATTTACGAAATGATTTTTTATTATAAAACAAATTTGTTTAAACAAATTCGTGCTTTGGATTTCATTTATATTGAAAACGAAATTTAAATAAAATAAAATTAATTGAATATATAACTCTATTTTTTAATGGCTTTTATTTCGAATTCTTTCGTATGTGGAATAGTTGTGAAAATAAGATTTAAGAATATAAATTTAATTTTAAAATAATAAAAGAAAAAAAAATTATTAAATTTTGTGGGGGTGGGGGTCGGCCGAGGCCGTACCAGCTATGGCCCCACCGTGGTTGGCTGCGGCCACCACAGGCTGTGGGGGCTGCAGCCACCACAGGGTGGTACGCAGTACCACCGCCTGTGGGGCTGCGGCCTCCCAGGCAGTGGTACCAAAAAAAAATTAGTTATTTAATTTTTATTTTTATGTTTTTTTTATTAGTATTTTAAATTCAGATTTTGGTTTATAAAATAATTTTTATAATTCAATTTTTATTTTATTCATATTCGGTTTATAATATATATATATATATAATATATATTATTTAATATATATTATTTAATATATATTTATTATATATTATTTAATATATATATATATATATATATTATATATGTTATTTAATATATATATATAAATTAATTGTTAAATTTTATAATATGTTTTGATAAAATGATTGGTTTTATAAAAAGTTTCATTCTTAATATATTTATATAAATAATTTTGAAATATTTTGAATAAGAATTTAATATGATAATTTTTACGAGTTATAATATTATAGTTTAATCGAGAAAATTAGAAATAAACGAAGTGTTTTGAGTTGAGTTGTATATTCTCAAGTTGTTGATTTATTTAACGGGATGAATTTGTTTATTATAATACTTTGATTATGAATATAACTGTTAAACGTAGAGTAAGGGTTGATTATTTTATTCAGATGACTTTATTCATTGGAACGCTTTGATTAGGGAAGTTAATTGTGAAATTTAGAGTAAATGATTGAGTTGCCTAGAATGCTTTTCTATCATGTTTCTTTTATTCTCCATGTCGGGCAAATGGGGTTATGGGTCTATGTAAGTCTTCCAGAGAAGTTCTCTAGAGTGGGATGTTTTGTGTAGAGGTTCAATTTGTGAATCACCTTGGGAATGGTGTGGAGTTGTACTATGATGTTGTACCCGGTTTCCACGAACAGAGATTTGTGCCTCCTGAGAAATAGGAAAGGGTAATGTGATTTGTACCTCCTTTGAAAGGAGTGTGTTTTCGTATTTGGTTTCCTCCAGTGTTCGGAGTGAGTTTCCTTGTTTTGTTTCCTCCTTGGATTGGAGAGGTTATGTTGTCTAGTTACCTATTGTGGTATTGTACCCTGTGTGTTATCGATAGGAGAGTGGCTCTTTGTGGGGGTCCGGCACACAAAGGGGCACCAGGGTAACTCACCTAGAGTTTAACTAAGTGATAATCTAAAAGAATTAATGGGGATCTTTCACACTAATAAAGATAAAGAATGTCTCTCTCGTGAAGCAAGTGAATGATAAGGCTCGAGATGAGATGGGACGCATAGTTTTGAGTGAGGGTCCGGTGGTTGGTAGAGGAAAGCCAGGGTAACCCAGGATGGGGGTCCGGTAGCCTAGGAAGGTTGAGCCAGGGTAACTCATGGCAATTTATGCATGACACTCTTCCTATGTCAACAGTCAGTCAGTTATTGTACGATGTACTTGATCACTATTCTCTGGAAGCATTGTAACCTCGTGTTAAGTGATATTGTGTCTGTAGTGGTTAAGTGATTTACTGGTTTGTCTTTGGTTATTGTTGGAAGTAGTCTTTGATATTATGTCTTGAGTTTCATTGATGTTGTGATTATGACTAGTTGTTATGTTCTGAAGTGGTTTGTGTTGTGCCTTTTGGATTTGTCATTGTTGAGTTTCTAAGTGGTCTTTGATGTTAAGTTGTCTATTTGGAGTTAGTCTTTGTTATTGTTAGGCATGCTTGGTCGGGGATCCTTCCTTGTCTACTCCCAGCATGGGGGTGGTTGGGTGGAACGTGCTTCGCACCCCGTTGGGTTCCCTTTTCTGTTGCAGATGTATCTTTTATTGCAGGGTTTTGGCGGATGTTGATGATCCAGTAATTCTTTGTACCAGATGTATGTTATACTTCAGATGTAATGTATTCATTGATGTATTGTCTCCCTTGTGTGTTGGGATGACCTTGTTGTAAATTATATATGTGATTATTGAGATGTATTTTCAGTCAATTGTATTTTACTATCATTTGGATGTAATGTATATTCAGGCCATGTATTTATTCAGGATCATTTGTTATAGTTGGTTATGTTGAGTTGTATCTATCGAAATATGTAACACTTTATATCGTTGTAATTACATGTATTGTCATATGTGCATATGGTATTAATATGGTTATTGTTAATGGATATTTTTAAATGGTGATATGAGAATGAATGGATTTATATAATTGTTTAATTATTGTTTAATCTATTTTCGTTGTTATGGGTTAGTATAGTAATGTCACCTCGTGTACCCCAATGGAATTAGTAGTGCAACTTAATACAATGTTTTATTGGAATACTTAAATACAATCTTATGTTCGTTTAAAAAAAAAATTGTTCTGTTGTTATTAGTTCCTTTGGGGTTTGCACGGCGGGGCGTTACATCTTACACCTCCTCTTACACAAGTCACCTCTTCAAATTCAAATTTCACCTACATGCATTTAACATTCACATTGTTCAAAATGTGCTCCACTCTCCTTCATTATCATGTTTACAAGTGGCACAATGCCATTGGTCCCTTCTTTAATCCCACATTCATCCTATTCTTCATTCTTCAAACCTTCTTCATTATAAATAGAGGTTGTCTCTATTGATTGGAGGGACAAAAATTCATTCAAATACATTAGTCATTTGAGTTCAAAGCATCCATGTTTTCATCTATAATTTCATCCAAGTTAACATAAAATTCATCATCCATAGCTAGGTTATTGGCATTTTGCATCAAGAATCACACATCTATCATCAAGCTTGTCAAGGAATTAGGAAAGGGCTTCTTTTCACATCAAAGAAGCACCAATTCCCCCATGGGATGCTGGTGTGAGCATTAGAATAGGATTTCATTAGTAGTTTACTTGGTATTTTACTTTGTTTTCATGTTCTTGTACTTGAATGAATTTCATGGGGAATGCTTGTTTACACTTGTTTATGGACTAATGTTTGATTATTTGTTCGTGTTTGAGAAGGTCTAGGAAAAGAATTCTACATTTGGTGCTAGAAGGAGGGAAGAAATCTCAAAATTAACATGTTTTTTGATCAATTCTGTTGGTTTTTCTATTTTCTAAACTTCTTTGTTGCCACAATAGTGGTTTTCACTTTCTGGGAGATCCTAATTTTTGTTGAGATCACATATTTATAGAAAATATAATGATTTAAGCCTTGAAAAGTTTCATTTAAAATATTCCAATTGAAGATGTTTTGACCAAACCACCTTAGACCAAGCCCCCTTGGATAAAACCCTACTAGTTTTAAACCATACTTATAACAGAGTCTCCTTTACACCTATCAAAATGCTAATAAAAAACCACTTTTGATTTACCTTTTGGGGGATCAAATGAATTCATTTAAATTTTATTTTTTTTAAGTATGTATTCCTTATTATAAGCTTCCAAAAATGCATAATTTTAATTTAATTTCATTTTATTATTACATTTATTTTTTATTTCTTGTGAATGTAGGTTTTTCACCAAAATCAAGCTCTCTATTCTACATGTGTGGAAAAATAGAAGATTATAAAAAAAAAATTAAAAAAAATGAGTGCACCAGATATTGAAGTCCTTGATCCAACAAAAATAAATAAATTGAATTTCAATACATACAAAAAAAGTTATGTGTTATACGGTCTACCTATGTTTGAATTGTAATTGGTTTGACTTTGAAACTTGATAAAGGAAAAAATATTCAATAAAAAACTATGAAACCAATTGGAAGCACTAGATATTGTAGTTACAAATCTAAATTCGAAAAAATTAGAATTTTATCCTTCATGGAAAAAAAGTTGTGTTATACGGTGAGTGTCAGTCCTTAAAAATGGTGTTGACTAAGAAAAACTAGTTTTCGAAGGAGATGGAAAAAGAAGTGCAATATGATTTCAAAATTTTTGAAAAAAATATATTTAGGTTTTGTAGACAAAATTTCATAGACCACTAGTTTGCATCATCTTCAAATTCCTCATGGTTTAGCCACTATAGGTGTCTGAAAGTGAAGATTTAGTTAGAAAAAATTAGTTCAGTGTCTAGATTGGCCAAAAATTGTAAACGAGTATTGTGTCCAAATATTTAGCGACACTAAGGAGGACAAATAGTGATCCTATATAGAGACACCGCATCTGCAACCAAAGGGCGATGTTGTATTGATTTTCCTAAGGGCCGGATCATTCAAATCTCAAAGGGAAACACTGGTTAATATAGCGACGCAATTGCAGTCTCTATTCTTCCACAGAGCAACATTGATTTCCACAGAGCAACGTTGAAGGTCCAAACAATGATGCCTCTATAGATTGCAACATTGGGTTGGGGTAAAAATTAGTTTTCAAATTTATTTTGGCATGTGCTTTATGTTAATTTATCTTGACCATTAAGCTATTTTGTGACCCTATTTTCTATAGGCTAACCAATTTTTGTAGGTTGAGGTGACAAAGAGGAGGAAACAAGAAGAGCTTCTTATGGCACTTTCTTTTTGATAATTTTAAAAAAGTGTTCTTTAACACTCTGGGGACACCTATAACCCAATCTTTGGAAGCTTGTTATCTTTCAGCTTTAGAACTTAGATACATTTTGTTTGGGTTTTAAAAAGAACATACAAAGGCTTTCTTTTTTTCAAAGTTGGTTAAAAAGAACATTAGAAACTCACTAGTTTTTGGATTTGGTTAAAATTGAAAAATCAACTTCACATTCAAGTTTGGTGCTTTAAAAATAACGCACTATTGTCTTTAAGGATATAAAATGAACATGTTCTTATCTTGTTTTGTAATCTTTTTTACAAACTAATACTATCAAAATGTGTATGCACTTCTCTCGCACTTCATGGCGATCTTGAGAATTAAAAACATTTTAATAGTGATATTAGGTTTTCCAAAATATTTCCTTCACATTTCAAATTTGGGCTCTTAAAATTGAACAAATCTTGTTAGTGTGGGAAAAGACATTATGTGTGTTCTCTCTTTGTTCATGCAAACAAAGATTGATCGAACTACAGATGTACTTACTCACTTTTTTGTACCTTTAGAGGGCCTTCCTTGGTGGGAAAAAGTACTCACCCCAAGGGAATGACCCAAGCGGTAATGAGCATAAGCCAAGCTCTTCCAAACTGCTATATAAATTTGTGGTTGCGATGAAAATCATAAACAATGGGAAGCGGTGCATGATAAATCTCCCCCGGTGTCTTTATGATGTGTAAAGCCCTTGTTCTAAGGGTTGGGAGATCTCTCACAAGGATTTTATCATTGCACCCCCTAAACTGGATGCCCTTACTACAAACCTTTGCTTAGAATCCAAAATCCCAATATTTGTTGGCATTAGGAGGTCGGACCTCCAGAGTTGTCCCACATATTTGTATTTCTTTGTAGAGATGAAAAGTTTATCATGGGAGATTCATGAGAACTGAAGCTTGGCTGAACCATAGACGTGAGTGTCGTCGAGGGGAGCCAGTGTGGTCAAGATTCTAGTCATCTACTCTGAATAAGCACAGCTGGATTTATCCAAGTGGGAATTCAACAAATATTTTCTTTTCCATCCTAGGGTTGTGCAATCTTTGAGTCAGTTAAAAAAATTGCTTGGATCCAAAATCTTGAAAACAAACATTCAATAGGGTCATCAAATCTCAAACCTTTAGAAGGAGAAAATACCTTTGAAAAATCCAAGTGCTACTGCTTTTCCCTAGGGATTTCATCCTTAGAGGCTTCTAAGTACTTGGATTTATATCTCATTTTTCCCTCTAAAGTCAACATTAGGGAACTATTTCCTTACTTTCTTTGGTTTCCACATAATGGACATTGTGGGATAAAAATAAATTGAGACATTAGACATTTAGTTGAAAAACTAAGCAAGAAAGTGTTTGTGGTAAAAGGAACTCATTGAGCAAAGATAAAAGACAATTGAACCCCACACATGTTTTCTCAAATGATTTCCCGCAAGATCAAAATCCAAAAACCAAAGTCCGTCAATCGAAACAAACGTCTTAGTCCAAGAAATCTCAAGAAATGTCATTCTATGCTTTACACAGTTAGAGAAATATTGGTCTATAACTTTTGCAAACATGCTTCAAAAGACAATCCCAAATTGTATTTGTTCTATTATTGTCAAAATCCAAGTCTTTTTCAACGTTTTGATTATCTCACTTTGTAGGGTTAACAAGTTCTTGGAAGTATAGCATGTTCTTCAATACCTAGGTCTTGTAAACAAAAGTCTCTCTAGGTTCACTTAGGATCAAAATCAACCCTTTCATCCACCCTCAAAAAATCAATCAAAACCCATTTCACAAACAACTCTTGGAATCTTGGAAAAATCCTTCATACTAGACTTTTGGAAAATCCTTCAAATCAAATCAAAATCATCTTTTTTTTAATAGGTGTGTGTAGATGAATCCTTCTTCATACACTTAGTTAAATTATCACCTTGTGGACAAGTTTATTCCAAGAAAACATCTAACCTCTTGGAGTTTGAGCTCATTATCACATCCAAATCAAATCCAAAATAAAAAAATCCTAAAGTCCTAAAGTCTAGTATCTCCTTCAAGGTTTCTTAAGAGTTCAATCATTCATATCATCCATCTTTCATTTATCTCATCACCACCCTTTGATTCTTAACATCTTAGATTTTCTTTTTTGTACCTAAATTTTAGACCAATCTAAGGAGTTAGAGGTTCACCTCCTGCATTCTTGAAAAATTGATCCTTATTTTATAGTTCAAACTAGATCTCAACACAAGAAGAACATGGAAACAAATAAAGAAACATCCACTTCAAGTGACTTAAGTCAAACTGCACCTGAAATCAATCCCATCGGATCTAGCAATCCCCCACCCAACCTTCCTCAACTACCACAAGATCTTCAAGAGGGAGGTTGCCAAGTGGAGGATATCACCAACAATTTCCTAGGGATGACTCAAGATGAAATCATGGAAATGGTTCAAAATCCTAAAAATCACAAAATTGTCAACGCAATGATGAGACTTAATCCTTCACAATACATTCTAGAATTAACAAAGAAAGGGGCCAAACTCTCTTATGATTATGATGTAAGCACTATTGTGGAAAAACCTCTTGAGAATATGTTGCTTGTACCATTCGCACCACCTTGTCAAAACAGCATTCAACCCATCCTGCAACCAACATCATCTCATGCTCCAAGTCAACCCATGGTTACCAAGGGTAATTCATTGCTTCATGCTCTTCAAACAAATCCCCTTGTAAATAACCAAGATTTGGATGCAAACACCATCTTGGTTCAACCAAATACCATTTCTAAAAACCTAAAACATCCATACATTCCACTCATCTTTCATGACACCAAAAATTTTTCCACTTTTGTTGCATTGCCAACATATTCTCTTGACACACAAGTCTCTCTCCCCATGACCTCACAAGGACAAGGGGGACTATTTGGACAAGGGGGAATCTTTGATCCCTCATCATAACTTTCTCAAGGAAACACACCAACCATATTCCCACCATTTCCCCCTCTACCATTAACATCCACACCAATCCTTGGTCTAAGGAAACCCCCTTTACCAATCCTCAATCAACCAAATCAAAGCAATCCTCTAGTCATAAATCAAATCAACATACCAAATCCTCTTATCATGCCACCGATATCGCAACACTAGGTGGCACCAATCCAAACAACACAATCAATCGCCACACCATCTATAAATGTGGTCTCCTAAGGACCTATCATAACAACCACACCACCTATCACACAACCCCCTATCATCAATCCAACAACACCCCAACAACCACCTCAAAAAACTCTCATCATGACATCTCACACAATTCTAAATCCTCCACCTCCACCATCGAAACTAAACATGGAAAATCAATACAACATCACATTACAAGCTGCCCAACAAGCCTATCAAAAAGCATTTCAAAAATTTCAAGCTCAACAAGCCACACAAGTTGCACAAGAAGTTGCTCAACAAGCATAGGCACAACAAGCTACTCAAGTGCAAGCTCAAAATTTATTGCAAGTTACACAAGCCTAGGCACAAGATCACTATCAATCCCAACAAGCTCAATCACAAGCGTAATACCAATCACAAAAATAAGCAGTTTAGTAGCAAGCCTATCAACAAGCTTTGCAACAATACCAAGCACAACAAGAAGCATCTCAACAACTAGCCCAACAATAAGCATTGTTGGCACAACATCAGCAAGAACAACAACAAGTGTTGTTGGCACAACAACAATTGTAGGAATGCCAACAAGCATTGGTTGAACAAAATAACTTGCAACTTCCTCCCACGAACACACAAAACACCCCACCCATCACTCAAACAATCAAACCATCTCAAAACACATTCATCCCACCACCCGATCTTGCAAAGCGATGTGTCTACACAAATCAAATTACTCTCACAATAAGTTATAGACCTCCAATCAAGAAAGACAAAAAAACCACCAAAGAATTTGTGCCCATATCCTTTTGACAGAAGCATTGTGATGGTTCCATTCCCAAAAGGATTTGAAATCCCTAAACTTGAAAAATATCATGAGACGGGTAATCCTGAAGATCACATTAGGGAATTCCAAGTACATTGTCTAGAAGTTGCATATGATGACACTTATCTAATGTGACTATTCCCTGAGAGTTTGGTTAGACCAGCAATGGAATGGCTCTCTTGTCTTCCTCCTAGAATCAAAAAGTTCCAATAAATTGTGGACGCATTCATACAAAACTATTCATTCAACATAGGCTTGGACGTGAGTCTAGAAGAACTATCTACTCTCAAATATTCCAAGGGGGAAACATTTTCATGATCCTTCTTGCAACAATGGTGATCCAAGGCCAATAGGAGCAAGTGGACTATGCCTGAATTAGAACAAAAAATTTGTACTATCATCACTAATCTTGAAGGAACCTTGTCCTTCCATCTGAAAATGAAATTCATCACCACATATGACCAGTTGATCCCCAAGGCACTCAACATTGAAAGATCCCTTATCACAAAAGGGGGGACACCTACTTATCAAGATAACCACCCATCAACCAGTTATAATGAAAAAAATTGCACATGGGAAAAGAAAAAAAATGTTACAAATGATGGTGTGGTTGACACCAAAGTTGTTATCAGTGCCCCAAGGAAAAACACACAATCATATCAACAACCACAAGTCAACAACAAAAAAAACAAACAATACAACACATCATCACAACAACCCAACAACCAAGTAGTCAATAACTTGAACAATCAAGGGGGGCCACCCCCAAGAAAGTATCCCCCTAAACAGAAATACACATTGCTTGGGGAAACAATTGAGTATGTCATGCAATGGCTAGTCCAGCAAAATATCATCCAGATCCTCATTTATGACAATTATCAAGAGCCTCAAGTTAAACCACCATGGTATGACAAGAAACAACTCTATGATTTCCAAAAGATAAAGTGACACACAACAACTAGTTGCATGCGACTGAAGAATCTGATTCAGGACCTCATTGATGAAAGAACCATAAACGTTGAACAACCTACAAGAAATCAAGATCTAAAGATATACACGAATCTAATGCCAAATCACAATAAGGAAACTTGAAAATGGTAAGACAAATTATAATAATGTGAACCATTTTTATGACAATGTGATTACATCCTTGGATGTTGTTACACCCTTAGATGAATGGGTTACTATTGTCAGTATCAAAGGATCTCGAGCTGACTATAGAGTCACCACACGTGGTGGAAAATTACCATTTTAGCACCATCCCAAGCACCCAAAGCATCTACTACGAATCCAAAGTCAATCCCCGATGGCTATAATGTCTTGGATTAGTTAAAAAGAACCCCCACCTAGATCTCCATCATGGAGTTATTGAAAATATCGCCCGCACATAGGAAAATCCTAGAAGAAGCATTGGCCACATCTTCCATTCCAACAGATCTTGACATGGACTAGTTCCAAGCTATGGTCAGACACATTACCATGCCACATCTAATAGTTTCTGATTAGGATTTCCCAAAACAACCATCTCATAACCATGCACTCCATCTCGAAGTCCTAGTCCATAAAAATAAAGTCAAAAGAGTCTTGGTGGATGGAGGTATAGTCTTGAATATTTGTACTCTTAAGCTAATAAAAATTTTGGGGTTCTTTGAAGATGTTATTGAAAAAGGTAAAGGTATCACAATCAGGGCATATGATGATCAGGAATGGGTGTCTCAAGGTTCCATTCAACTCCCTATTCAAGTAGGGCCAACTATCATGGAAACCACATGCCAAGTCCTTGATCTTGAATTTCCTTACAATATCCTCTTGGGGAACCCATGGATTCATGGGATGCAAGTTATCACATCCACGTTCCATACATGTATCAAGATCACCTATCAAAATCAAGAGGGCATAGTCCATGGTGATCCCGAGCCATTTTATTATTGCAAGAATCTAGAAGCCAAATACTACAAAATCCCCCAAGTACCAAAGAATGTTGAAGGCCTTACGACTCCATATGCTGACCCATCTGCCTTAGCCTCCACTTCTGAGACAAAGACACCTACCATTCCATACATCTCTGATATCAAATTCATTATCCAAGACAATGGGTGTGGAGATTACAAAATGAAAAAGAGTGCCTTTGTAATAGGAGAGTTACCTCAATCCCCTCGATCTCATGGATAACCTCAACCAATTGACACGACAACCCAAACCTTCAAAGTAGACCCCTCTAGATTCAAAAGGTGGGGGGACCTAAGTTAGGAAGTGGTAGATGAAAGGGATATATCAAGCTTATTGTATCAAGATGAAAGGCATGTGCTTGATCTTCTCGTGGAAAATAACAACAAAGGACTATAGTTAATGCAAGGATGGGGCTATAACAAAAATGAAAAGCTTAGGAAAAATGATAATGACCTATTAGAACCCATCATTCTTGAGAAGTGAATAAAGAATCTTGGCCTTGGATGTACCCCTCCAAAAATAACCATACTTGGCAAAGGTCCCCCAGTTAGAAAATTCAAAGCTCCTCTTCAGTTACCGGTATCCACAAGTTTACCTTTAGATAAATTTACCTTTGACATAACCGATGTATGTGATGAGGACCCCGTAACTAATCTACCTATGTTATTTGAGGATTCCTCCCTTCTAATGATTAGTACCCTATCTTTTGAACCAAGTACCTAGACCAATGAGCTAAAACTTGTCTACCCCCAACTCATCGATTACATCCAACGAGGACCACTGATTTTAGACATGTTCGAAAACAGTGAGGCTCTCTTAGAATTCATGGGGTTGTGGGATACGATACCATGTGGAGATAACAAAGTAGGATTCGACATTGAGCTAAACACACATGCCTACTATGGGGAAACAATTGAATCCCTCAATCACAAAAGTGAAAATTTAAGAATAATATCTAGGTCTTTGAGTGAAAACCACACTGTCGCACTCTTTGACCCAAAAATAGTAAAAAAAAGGACGAATCCAATGGTTAAAACCTCTCTGATGCACTAGAGGATGAGGGATTCAATATTCCCCTTAGTTCTATTCATTAGCAAAAGTCAACAGTATTAGCAGAGAAATGCAATCCAGTCAACCTAGGAACTGAGGAAACACCACATATCACATTCTATGCAGAATCACTATTGACAGAAGAACATAAACTTTTAGCTGCATTTATGAGGGAAAGAAAGGTAAACATTGCATAGACCTATGCCGATATGGCTGGTCTTGATCCAGAAGTTGTTGTTCACCATCTAGCCATCTATCCAGAAGAAATACTAGTAAAACAAAAACTGAGAAAGATGCATCCACAAATAGCATTAGTGGTCAAACTTAAATTATAGAAGCTCCTTGATGTCGGCTTCATACAACCAATTGATTATCTAACCTGGTACCAATCACTAATCCAACTGGGGGCATCCACATCTGCATTAACTTCAAAGATCTAAACAAGGTGTTCCCAAAGGATGATTTGCCTCTTCCCAATATCGACATGATTGTGGATCAAACAATAGGGCATGAAATTTTGTCATTAATGGATGGATTCTCAAGGTACAATCAGATAATGATATCCAAAGATGATCAACACAAAAAAACTTTCACCTGTCCATGGGGAACTTATTGCTGGAACATGATGCCATTTGGGTTGAAAAACACAGGAGCTACCTATCAAAGAGCTATGACACTAATCTTCCATGACACAATTCAAAAAAATTTGGAAGACTAGGTGGATGATATATGTTAGAAACCAAGATCTGAAATGCAAACCAAAAAATAACCTTCCACAAAGAGAAAAAACAACAAAGCAGAGAGATTGCATAAAGATGTGCAAATTGATATATTCAAAGTACAAATAATTACAAGATATGATTTGCTTTATAAAAGCAAAGATGCATAAACCTAATCTTATCTTGAGCAAAAAGATAGCCCAACAAGATAAGGATAACAACCTATAACCTAGGAATTAAATAATGCCTAAGTAAACTTATGCAAGTGTAATTAAATATTAATTACACCAACACCCCCCCATAAGTGCAACTTAGGGAGAAGAAAATTATTATGCAAATGATGTGAGATGGGTCCCGGCGACAAAGGCCTGATCAGGTACCCATTTACAAATGCAAAGAGAGAGAAAACCTAGTGGGAAAACCCCCCTCAATGAGATGAACTATTGCAAAGAATCACTGGAAGAACTTTGATGAAGCAACACTGGAACCCCAAATCTGGCAAGCAAGGAAAGATACTTATGTTTGCAAAATACCATAATGGAATCACAAATACAATAGCCCACTAGAAACTCACATACTGGATCAACCCTGGAATTTATAAGCAACAATAGATGAAAGAATGAAGCCACCCATAATGATGACAAAATTTGGAACTTGTGTCCTCAAAGCCAATGCCAAACTGAAACTAAAACTACCCCATAAGATGAGTACCATCAAGATTCTGGAACATTAACCATAAAAACATGGCCTTCAAACTGAGAAGGATCTGAACCAATGTGGATCAAGAACCATAAACTCCTAATGTGAAGTGTGAACCGAAGCAAATCAACGATGTGTCTAGCTAAGCAAGAAAGAAGCTAAAGGAAACAATAGGAAACCAGAAAAACTCATACGAGTTGTCACCAATATGAATGTATGATGAAAAAACCCCCCTTAATGGAACTTTATATCAGTTCATTATTACAATACCCAATGATTGCAGGAGAGAATGCAAAAACATGCATAAACAAGAGAGAAAACGTAAACCTAGTGCATGAAAACAAAAATAGAGTGCATGCACAAGAAAAATTTCACACCTAAATCTTTGATAAAAATAGACCTCATATTTGTGTAGAGGCCGAAATCATATTTCCAACGCCGTGAAAATCATGAAAAACGGATAAGTGAGTCAAAAGATATGTCTCCCGAAGTGAAAACAACAACATCTGACTTCTGAGGCCAAAAAATGAAACAAAAAAGAAAAACCAAAAAATAAAACCTACACCATTGTGTAGAGTGTCAAAACAGCTTTCCGACGATATCTCATTTGCAAAAAAATGATGTTGTATGCCCAAGTTACGCCAAAATGAAAAAAAGCCCTGAAAAGAGGCTCTTTCAGCACTAATTAGGGGCAAAAAATCAGCCCTCAGGCGCTGGCCCTCGATCCTCCATGTGATCGCGCACTTAGAGGGGGAAAAAAAATCCTCTAAGGGCTGATCCGGGTGCTCCTAGTCACTCATAAAACCTCTGTAGGGGGCTGAGAGGCCGGTGGGCGATGGCACTAGGCGCACGGTCGCCAATGTGACTAGCACCAGTTTGTAAAGCCCTTGAGGGCTGGATGCAATGTCGGTTCTCCAAATGACCGGTGGCAAAGTGCTAAGGGCTGAAGAGGGTGGTAGACTAGTTGCTGAATGGGTGGCACGGCTTGGAGCAGTGGCCAGATGGTGACGCGGTGGTAGCGGAGGTCGATTATAATGGGTGGCGCAAAAATTCTACCGAAATTTTGATTTTTTTAATATTTTTTTGATTTTTTTTGTACTCTGTGCCTCGTGAAGCATGCCTTGGGGTCGTACGGCCCTCGGGAAAAAAGAAATTCCTCCCCAATCGACTATGTCCAAATTGGACAAATTTTATATGAAAATAGGGGTTTTTGGGCACTACGAATCCAACGACGAGGTCCATTTTGGCCCAAAGTGCCCAGAAAAATAGGTGACCCCTAGATCTATCAGAAAAATCATCGAGCTTGAAACCCTCGCAGATCTGGAAAATGGTGACCAAAATGAATGAAGTAAAAGCCATTTCTGACTTTTTCTAGCGCTTTGAATCCAATGGAAAACCCCAATCTGATCCAAGACGCTGCATAAATGTACTCAAGGAATGAAACCCTTGAGGGACCTTGAACAAGATCTGTAATGTATTCCTCCAAAAAAGTTGAGAAGGGGCTACAAATTGAGGCTCTGATATCATGTTAGAAACCAAGATCTGAAATGCAAACTAGAAAATAACCTTCCACAAAGAGAAAAAACAAAAAAGCAGAGAGATTGCATAAAGATGTGCAAATTGATATATTCGAAGTACAAATAATTACAAGATATGATTTTCTTTATAAAAGAAAAGATGCATAAACCTAATCTTATCTTGAGCAAAAAGATAGCTCAGCAAGATAAGGATAACAACCTATAACCTAGGAATTAAATAATGCCTAAGTAAACTTATGCAAGTGTAATTAAATATTAATTACACCAACAATATATTGGCCAAATCAAAGAAATATTGAGATCACATATTAGCTATAAGCTCCATCTTTGACAGGCTAGAAGAATACAAGGTTAGGCTCAATCCAAAGAAGTGTTCCTTTGGTGTATAGTCAAGAAAGCTCCTCGGATATATCGTATCTATGAGGGGAATCGAGATAGACCTTGCCAAAGTCAAAGAAATTCTCAAGATGGAGGCACCAAGAGCATTGAAGCAGTTAAGGAGTTTGTAGGGTAGACTCTAATCCATTCATCGGTTTATAGCATAGTTAGTGGATAAGGCTATCCCATACTATCATCTACTCCACAATCGGGTAGCATACAAATGGGATGAGAAATGTGATCAAGAGTTCAATAAAATTAAGGAGTACTTGCTGACACCACCAATCCTTATGCCACCAATTCTAGGCAAGCCATTGATCCTATATATCAGCAACAACAATAGCCCTTGGTGCTCTCTTAGCTCAACATGATGAAAATGGGAAGGAGAGAGCTATTTACTATATCAGTAGAACCATGGTGGGACATGAGCTGAATTATACATCCATTGAGAAGGATTTCCTAGCAGTTGTGTTCACCGCACAAAAATTCAGACACTATATGCTAGCACATCAGATAAAACTCATTACCAAAATAGATCCTCTCAAGTATCTGCTTTCTAAAGCAACACTCACAAGGCGAACAACTAAATGAGTTATGATCCTAAAAAAACAAAACATTGAGTATGTAGAACAGAAGGCCATTAAAGGACAAGTAATTGTAGATCAGTTGGAAGAAGCACTGATGTATTCAAAGAACCCATTGGTATCAAAATTTTCTGATGATTCAATCTTTAACCTAAGTGCAACAGATCACTGGAAAGTATATTTTGATGGATCTTACACACAACATGGGTTAGGAGTTGGAGTCTTCTTCATTACACCACAAGGAGATTTCATACCCAAGTCATATAGGTTGTCTTTTCCTTGCACAGACAATATTGTAGAGTATGAGGCTCTGGTCATAGGACTTAGAATTGTAGTACAATGGCAGTTCATGAAACTCAAGGTCTATGGAGACTCACAACTTATCATTAATCAGGTCAATGATGAATACCAAATGAAGGATGAAAAATTGACTCCATTCAAGAAATTGGTGGAAAGCCTCAAATAATTATTCACTGACATCACGTTTGAGCAAATACCAAGGGAAAAAAAAGTAGCAGATGTTATGGCAACAATTAGATCGCTACTGGATATCCCACGCAACATCCCTAAGCAAGAATTCCTTGTAGAACAACTTCTCATACTAGCTTTTGAGGTACCAGAGTCTAAATTCGTGTGTGAAATCATTGGTCCCAATGACCCTTGGTATCATGACATATACACCTACTTGAGAATAGGATTCATCCCCACTGATATCACCCTGAACTTTAAAAGAAAATTTGTCAAGAAGTCATCCCACTTTGTTATCTTAGGAGACACCCTTTACTGTAGGAGTATTAAAGGAACCCTTTTACGATGCCTAAATGCTGAGGAAGCTTTGACTACTTTAACTGAGGTATGCAATGGCATTTGTGGGTCACATTTGAGTGGTATGACCTTGGCTAAAAAATTGATGAGGAATAGGAAAAAGAAGCTCATGACTATGTCTGAAGATGTGTGTAGTGTCAACAACATGGGGATCTCATCCATGCACCAGCTCAGGAGCTCCACCCAATCATTACACCCTGTCCCTTTTCACAATGGGGGCTTGATCTCATTGGTAAAATCACTCCCACATCATCTAGTGGAAATAAGTTTATTATTACCACCATTGAGTACTTCATGAAGTGGGTAGAGGCCATTCCCATGACCTATATCACAGGAAAGATGATTTCCAAGTTCATCCTAAACTACCTAATTTTCTTCTATGGTGTCTCTCGACCCATTATCTCAGATAATGGGACACCTTTCAAAAACTAGGATGTTTGAGACCTATGCCAAAATTTCAATATCCAACGTCGCTTTTCTAATCCATATTACCCCCAAGGTAATGACCAAGTTGAGGCTACGAATAAAAACATCTTGCAAATCCTAAAGAAAACAATCAATGACATTGGTCGTGACTGACACCTATAGTTGAACCCCAGCTTATGTGCCTACCAAATGAATATTTGCACACCTACAGGTGCAACCCCATTCTCCTTCTACGGATTAGAATCCATCCTTCCTATTAAGAAAATATATGAGGAGCTTTCCTAACTATACACCGAAGACACATCTCTTTGGATTGAGTCTGACCTTGTATTCTTCCAACCTATTAAAGATGGAGCTTAGAGCTGATATGTGATCTTGACACTTCTTTGATTTGGCCAATATATCATCCACATAGTCTTCCACGATTTTGTGAATCATGTTGTGGAAGATTAGTGTCATAGCTCTTTGATAGGTAGCTCCCACATTTTTCAACTCAAATGGCATCATGTTCTAGCAATAAGTCCCCCATGGATAGGTGAAAGCTGTTTTGTGCTGATCATCTTTGGATATCATTATCTAATTGTACCTTGAGAATCCGTCCATTAATGAAAACATTTCATTCCCTGCTGTTTGATCCACAATCATGTCAATATTGGGAAGAGGGAAGTCATCCTTGGGGCATGCCTTGTTTAGATCTCTAAAGTCAGTGTAGATGTGGATGCCCCCAGTGGGCTTAGTGACTGGTACCAGGTTTGAAACCCATTCTAGATAATCCAAAGTACCCAGTGTTAGAACCTTGTGCTCTAATACCAATCTATAATGCCTTGCCAAGGAACCCAAAGAACAACACATAAAGAAACAAAATACTCGAATAATTTTTTTTTTAGAAGACATTCGATTATAACAAGAGTACAAAGAAACATATACGCATGCGTTCTCAAGGTTCTATGACAACACTACATAAATATTCACAAGAAATAACATCACACCACTAAACCATAAGACATAAAGCATAAGGATAAATCATACCAATAATGAATGATCCAATTACATAATCATAATGTAGTCAAGTTACATCAAGTGAGATTATGAAAAATATCATAACAACATAATAACATTATAATAAGTTCACTCATACACATCGGGTATGTATACAATATAGATGAAGATCATAACACATTTGTCAACCTTGTTCATGAGCACGCTCAATGTCCAACTTCACGAACAAAGTAGAATCAAGAACCTGTCACAAGTACAATATCATCCATGCACAACAACACCTACAAGGAGACCCAATGGAGGAAAAAGAACATTCCTCCCAACCACGTGGTACCCAAAGGTCCACCTGCATGCTAAGAGATAATATTAGGTCCACAAAAATAAAAAAACATGAAGATAAAACATTAACAACATGTGGCTTGACGTACACATTACAACATAATGATAACTAAACCACATAATTACAATCAAAGCTCTTAGAGGCAATAACATAAACAAGGGTAACTCTACACAAGAGACCACATAATGTGCATTAGGATAACAGTGTCATCACATAGTTTATTATAGGTTACCCTGGTGAATCTTCATAGACTACGGACCCTCATACCAAGTTACCCTAGAAATATCTAACGATTCATGACCCCTAAACAAACTCATGTGAAATAGAACTACCTTTCAAGAAGAAAACGTAGACAATCATGCCATTCTAGGCCATCTCAACCTACCCTTAATCTAAACAAGCACTAAGGTATTAGGCAAGGCAATCAAATTATCTGAATTATTAAGTGAACACTACCCAACCCCTAGTACATTTAATTAGGTTTTCATTAAATTATAAACTTATGATAGGTTACCCTGGTTACCTCTTAGGGTTCCAACCCCTATCGAAAACCACTCTTCCTAATAACATAACTCATTATCAATTACAAGGGATAGCCATCATGCACATTAAACAAAACCAAGAATGGGCACATCTCAAACAAGACATAGACCATTTAACTTCAAAAATACCTCCAATGTAACAAATAAACCGTGCATGGATAAATCCCAAATTAAATCATTGCAATAGAACAACAAAATATAAGCATACAAAGATTTGCAATACAAGTTTCTTTTCCTAGCCTCTGGAAGATTTTTAAAAAATCAGTAACACTGAAGTACACTCTTTAATTGTTAACAAATATATATTACCCATCATAAACAATCATCAAATCTTCAAGACTTAAATAGATTTTACAATTCATTCAAAGTAATAACTCCTTACTTCACAAATTAAAATCCATATTCATTTATTTAACAAAATTTTAAGAATTATCTATCCATTTAAAAAGGATAGTATGGCCACTCTTATAAAAAAGAAAACTTAATATAAATAGAATCATTCAAATTTCATCTAAGCATTTATATTACATATAAATTTTTACTAATTCACAAAGAAACAAAATCTAGTTTAACATTCTTTTAAATTTGTTAAGAGCTTCACACTAGTTGTAAGAGGAAGCAAACCGAAGGAGGAAACAGGGAATGAGACTCATCTTAATACCATGACTAATAATATCAATTTCTCTCGGCTTTGACTCATCTTAATGAAACATTGTGCAGACCAAGAGAATTAAATACTCTGATAGTAGGTCCACAACTTCTTCATTTGTACTATATGTTCATTAACGGCTTCAAAGTAGACAAGCGAGCCAAACTTCCTCTAAGATTAAGATGGTTATGGTTGCAAAATTAGAGAAGCCATTTCCTTTCAGTTTTGAAGATAATATTAGAGATGGATAATAGTGCAAGTAAATAGTGGAATTATCGAATTCCAACATTCATTTTCAAACATAAACTCTACAGCAAGCATGTAATGGAAACTGTAGTCATTCAGTGCCAACTCAGGGATAGAACTGGGGAACTTAAATCATCAATTATTTTAGCCGATTACATGGTATATGCCGCTAGCCAAAATACAAGAGAATAGGGTGTTCCAGCGACCTCTATTAGGAGGTGAGAAGAGAATAAAACATAAGGCTCAGAAGTAAAGTGGAGGCACCATTTACAGATTTACATTTTCTGATGGGAACAAAAGTAGATTAAAGTAAGAAATTTGCATAGTACAACCTAAGCTTGGTTCGCTCCAAGCAACCAAGAAGATGGACAAAAGCAAATAGACATCAAAAGAAACACAATTAAAGCCAAGCAACTAACTAGAAAGGCCGCACCACCAAATATAGAAGACTTTTTTTTTAATCAAGATAGGACTATGTCATCGCTATGGCATCAAATATTGTAAAAGGAAACCAACCTGTAAGTCTACAATTCCATATTGAATCCCATTCACAAACTAATTATGGGAGGAACAACACTTCCTAGGCTGTCATAACAGCCGAACTCAAAATTCTCATGGTTCAGACTAATCAACAGTGCAAGACAACCTAACTTTAAATGCATGTGATTGACCAAGTAGTATGCAATACTAAACTAGACAGCAGGTATCTTATGAGAAGGTCGAATCCCATACAAGATTCATTGAAAAGAAATAGGGCACCATGCAAACAAACGATTGAGTCAAAACAAAGTGGTCTAAGAGGCTAGCATGCATATCATTTAAATAACTCTAAGATTCAGTTTAATTACAACTAGGTTTTGTTATCTTTCATTTCTCTAAAAATTTCCTCAATTATTTCAATACTAAGCAACAACAATTTCTTTTATGATCTTTGTGTAGAAGATTTAGCAAACAAATTCTACCACAAGGAAGAACATATAACATAAAATACATACTGAAGCTTACTTTTTCAGGAAAATGCAAATCAAAAGAAGAGAACCTGGATTATATTCTCGAATCCAACGTAGATTGAAGCAAGAACCAGAAAATACACAATTCTTTATTTTCCCCAAAAGCACAAATCCTTCGAATTCACTGTCTCCAAAACTTTTCAACCAAAACACAAAGAAGAATCTTTTTCCCCAAAAACCAAAATTTTTGTGAAAGTTTTCTTTTTCAAAAACCAAAATTGTCGTGCACAACTTTTGCTTAACAAAAGCTTTTAATTCCTTTCAATTAACTCATAATCACAAAACTTAACTAATAGTCAACATGCAATCAAGATTGATCAGACAGTTCTAATTAAACAATTACCCAAAATAACATTTTCTAACTTCAAGTCAAGATTTCAAATATTTATTCATAATCTATTGAAAACAAACCCTTCAAATATCTACTTTTCATTTATTTAAGTTTGCACATTAAAATCAACAATTACATTTAAATAAATATCCTATTTAATTTAATTTAATAAATCAAACCATAAACAGAATTATTTTAATTTAACATTTAAATCAAATTATATTAAATCAAATAAATTAATTAATAAACCATTTAACTAACTAATTAATTTCCAAACAAGACACAAACATGAATGACACAATGAACTCAAATGACAATACAATGATGATTGACAACATAGATAATGGTCCTATAAGAGAATGATGGCCAAGAAGGACCTAGCATTATCTTCAAAACAACATGTTTCCATTGGGTGATGACACACTCAAACTTGACAAGACAGGTGGAGTTGATGCCCAGTACTTGCAAACTGCATAAAACAACACTGTCAAACATATCTACATAAACTGACAATCACACCATGAAAGAGAGTCACAACATAGTAGGGTACTCATGAGTGAGTTATGCTACACTGTCTCCTTCACAAAGATTAACATACAATACTATGTCATAAACAACATCAAATACATCATCATAAACACACTAATGCTTTGAAACAACATAAAACCATAACACACATAATGTTCATCATAAGATCACCACACAAATGTAATCAGATGATCATCAATGTCTCTAATGTATCATCAAAAAAGTATAAAAACAACACAGTATCAATGTCATAACTCAAATAAAATAGCATAGTATCAAAAATAGCTAAAACAACTATCAACTAAATAGAAGCAAACTAAATCAAAGTGCAACAACTAGAGGGACACTACACTTTTTCTCGTCTTTCAACTTGTTATCCTACAATTTCACACACTTACACTTACATAGTTCATCAGTAATGTTCAATCTTGATAAAATATAAGATAGTTCAAAAGATCACATAGTCAATGATGGTCAACTTCTTTCAATCTTTTTCAAAAATATCAAAATTTCCCTTCAACATATTAAATTTCTTCAATAATTCAATTTATCATATTATAATTTAAATGCAATAAAAATTGGGTTATGACAAAATGATCTTCAACCATGCAAATAATCTAAGAATGATTATGCTACATTGTTCCTTACTTTAATGGAAGAATTCAAAAAATGCCTTTTTAAATGATATGATTGGAAAATATTAGATCAAATGATTTTTCATGTTAATATTTAATTGAGTCCCATAAAATATAATTATGTAAAACTAAATCATGCAAACATACATGGATGGGTAAGGAATGGTGAAAGTAGTCCTAGGCAAGGGATTGGTAAGTGTCAATAAAGGTTTAAATTTTATTTTCATGTGACTACATAATCATTTCCATACTCATTTAAAGGATCCAAGGTATGGAAATAGTAAAACCAATATAGATAATGAATGTATGAATATGTATAATAAATATATAATTGAGGTGAGTATATGATAATGTGTGTGTATGTGGATGAGTAAAGGCATGGAAAATGAGGTTGACTTCACACAGGAATGTTTCATTATCAAAATAATTAAATTGCATTAATCTATTCTCTCAAAATGGATATGAAACTAAATGAAAATAACACACCTATGAAAATTTCACCATTATAATTATTTAATTAATCAAATTATTATGATAATATTTTATGAATTGAATTTTTTTTCAAGCTATTTATGAGCAACAAGAAATATACTTTATATAAAAAATCCTATATTTTCTTTTAAATACTATCCCTTATTTTCTTACACATGTTTTTTTTTTTTTATTAGTAAGTAGGGTAATTGTATTGATTTTCAAAAAAAGGTGTACATTGTTCATCCCAAACTAGGCATTTGGCCAGACTTCACTAGAGAGCAACCAGACTATACCTATGACCAAATTTCTAGAATGTGGACACAACCACCATAAACCATCTTTTCAAGCAAAAACTTAACCTACCCAACTTTTCAAAGGCACAAAACACCTATCATGTCACTAACCCTAGAACCATCACAAAAACCACCAGACCCATTTCATCATACATTTTGTTGAGAAAAAACTATGAATTCCCTCTTCTAGGTTGAGTCTTCAATAGGTACTAGAAGAGATTTCTTTTTCAGAAACTTTGCACCTACCATGGCTAGACGCCTGAACTCCATGAGGTCCAAGCCATCAACATCCAAAATGAAGGGATAGTATCTTACCAAGGTGTCTGGGTCATCCAAGAGATGTAGGTCCCATGGACGAGGGATGCCCTTGCCAAGTCGAGCTGCAACCAAGGCTCTATCCAAACCGACCAACATGTCCTTGTGGAAGAAGCCCCACATGATCACTCGAGCATCTATTTTTGAAACCCCTACGTCGAGCAGACCAACCAACACTCGAGAGGAGATGTCCAAGTCCAAATGATATCCTTCAGCGTCCTCCATGAAAGCTTTCCCGACCAAGCATTTGATGGCAGCAAACGCCAGATAATCTAGATGTTGGATGATATGATGCAGCTAAAGGGAGGAGATGGGTCCTTCAAAAGCTATTTTCTGTTTGGAGCTTTTCAACTCCACTGGCGTCACCAACCCTCTCATTTCCAATTCTTCTATAGATACAAGAAGGATGAATCTACTCATTGCACACACAAGCCTCAAAAAACTAAACCACCATAATTGATAGGAATAGGACGATGCCACCCAATAGTAATAAAGACTTTGGCAGTCATACTAAGCCTCCATCCCATGCAATCTGTCCATCATCCCTGAAAGAGCCATCATTACATGAAATGCCGACAAAAAATAATGTGGGAAACAACGCTTAGAAAGTTCTTAGGACTAGTTTCCACCTCATCCCTCAGCCAACTCATGCATCCCCCCCAGCCACCCACATCAGTACTCATGGGATGGGGTGGCGGCCACCCTACCACCCATAACACATGTTTATTTTTATCTATATCTTAAAAAAAAAAATTAAAAAATTTATAGATTGTTAAACAAGATATGTATGTTTTTAAATTTATTACAGTTAATTTTTCTTCTATATCTTTGTATTTTAATAAAAATACATTTTTTTAAGAATAAGAGACTTAATGACCTATACATAAAACTTTAATCTTTAAGTAAAAATATTTTATTTACTATAAATTATAACAATTATTTATTTATAAAATTTGAAAGAAAATTAGTGAATATCATATATTTTTATTGGTTGTAACAATTTATTTAATTATTTATTTTTAATTTTTAATTTTTTATAATTAAATATATTTTGAAATAAAAATAATATAAATTATGTAAATTTTTAAAAAATAACATTAAATTTAATATTTTAAAAAATATATTATTAATAACTTTATTTAAAAATTGAATATTTGAAAAAATATATTTATTGTCTTAAATTGTAATTATATTTTAACTATAAAAATATAAAATAATTAATTATAAAGATTAAATTATAAATTTACTCTTCATTCAATATTTTTTATATTTTATTTTAATATCCTATAAAATAAATCTTATATTTTCTTATTTATTATTATTTATTTTTTTAAAAGTGGGAATTTTTTTTATTAAATTAAAGAATAAACAATACAATACAGTAAAAGGAGAAGAACTAACAAGTGTTGAACAAGCCCACCCTGCAAAGAGAAAACCTCGCCACCAATAGACCACACACTCACACACCCAACACCTCCACTCATTGTTCTTGAATATCTTCCTGAACCAACACCCACAACTTTTAGGAACAATCCACAAGAAGATTCTCCCACCCTTCTACTTTCCAATTACCTCTAAACTCAGAGGCCATTTTAGCCAAACAATCTACAACCTTATTCCATTCGTGTGGGACATGGACAAAGGAAAACCAGTCCATGGAATCACTCAAGTGAATCTATTGAACCACCGATTCCAGCTACCAATTCATACCCTCCAAACTCCTCTTATTCAAAATAGATATCAAAATATACCATTCTAACTTACAGATGACCTTGCACCATCCCAAAGAACACCCTTTTTCAAGGGCCTCCATATAATTATTAGTCTCAAAACCTTGAAAATTTGAGAAGAAAAAGAGAACCTCCCCAAAGTTGTCTCTACACACTCCTCTAACCCTAACATATCCAGGATTACCTCTAGAGGATCAATCACTATTAATCTTCAGGATCCGAATTGGAGGAGGGCTCCACCATTTTTCCCACTAGACTTTCCTGCATAGAGGCCTTCGTTGTCTAGGGCTATGACTCTATGAGGCATTACCATCTAACCCCAATCTTAGCATCAGCTCTCTCTCCTCAAGTTTCGAAGGAGAAGCCACCGCACACTTAGCCTGAATAGTTTCTTGAATCATGCTCAAAGTCTTCTGCTAAATTTGTTGAGCTACCAATCTCCCTCCCTAAAAATCATGTGATTCCTCTCAAATCAAATTTTCCAAAGGATACAAGTGGTACCTATATCCCAATCCACTTGGAGAAAGAAATATTTAGTAGGAGGGTTCCCTAGAAACCTCCAAAATTCTAAAATAGAAGAGGGATGAACACATGTTCATCTATGAATTTCTCACCAAAGGTGCCAAATAGTATTAGAATTAATGCATTGGAACAATAAATGAGGTATATAATCCTCACTACTACCACATAGATAACAAATACATAGACCCTAAATTCCTCACTTATGAATATTTTCCCATGTGAGACACCTGTCACAAGTAGCTAACCAAAGGAAGAGGTTATATTTAGGCCACACAAACTTATTCTAGACATATTTCCACCAAGGGACTTCCTCTCCTCTATATTTTTTTCTATCCAACTCTTGATATCCCTTAGCCACAGAGTAGACCCCCTGACGTTCAGGACTCCAGGCTAGAATATCTTCCCTCATCAAAGAGCTACACACATGATCAACTAAAATTTGAGCTAACTCATCTTGATTCTCCTCAGAAATACCAGGCGACCAAGCTTGGGGATCCTTCCACTTAAAAATCTCCACCTATCCCAAACTCTTTACTTCTTTGAAATCCTCCACATGGGTCCATCCAGCATCAACAAAGGTATGACCAAGGTTCTAAAGGTGAGGAAATTTTTTCAGGACTAGGGGGTGTCCATCCCAAGAGTCTAACTAGAAGAGGGCCTCATAACCTCTATTACATATCCAAAATAAGCTCTTCTTGACCAAGTTAGCACCCCTTTTGAGAGTGTCCCAAATCATCAACCCTTTACCTAAGAGAGGCATCCTATGCACATCATTCCTAGAAATATCTCTCAAGTACTTAGCAGAAAGGATCCTAGCCCAAGCTTGATCCTGACCAAAGCACCATGTATAATAAAACTTGGTAGCCAAGGCTTGACTAGTAAACATAGCTTATCACAGAACCAAGCCCCCCATTTATTTAGGCCTACATATACTCTCCCACTTCACCAAAATCCACTTTGAGGAGGATAAATTTTGTGCCTATAAGAATTATCTAGCTAGAGCATCCAACTCTCTAATGAAACTTGTAGGAGCTAATTGCACCATGCACCTATAAATAGGTATTGCTTGGACCATAGTTTTTAACATCGACACTCTCCCGATAGAATATAACCATCTAAAAGTCCAATTGCTAACACGATCTCAAAAAATTCCACCACCCCTTGCCAAGTACCTCTTCACAATGGGCCCACCGTAACAAAATGCCTAAGTATGCAAAGGGTAGAGATCCAATAAGGAACCTGAGGATTCAAGTAATTCTAGACTAAATCAAGGGGGTATTAAAAAAGAGAATGGAGGACTTAGCCTCATTAATTCTTTGTCCTGAAGTAGCAAGGTAGATATCTAGGTAACACTTGAGGTTGTATGCCTCCCCAATGTGAATAACACCCAATAAGGTAGTATCATATATGAATTGTAAATGAGTCTGAGGAAGCAAGCCATATCCCCAACCACAACCCTGAATAAGCCATTGCCTTAGGTGAGATATTAAAAATATTCCTAATTTCTCAACCATAATAACAAAAAAATAAGGAGACAGGGGGTCCCCCTATTAGAGACCCTTGAAAGCACCAAAAAAATCCAAAGGCTCCCCATTGATAAATATTGAGAAAGATATAGACATAACAAAACTCAACACCCAATTCACCCAATCAATACCAAACCCAAAGGCCAACAACACCTTCTGAAGAAAAGACCATTTCACCATGTCATAAGCTCTTTCCATATCTAGTTTGATGAACATAGCCTTCTCCCTAGAAAGTTCCATGGAGTGGATGACCTCAACAATAATGAAAACCACATCCAAGGTTTTCCTGCCAGTAACAAAACCTCCTACTATTCTGAAATAACTTTACAAAGGTACTACTTGAGCCTATCTGAAATTAATTTAAAAATGATTTTATATGCCACATTACACAAGGTAATTGGCCTAAAGAAATTCAAGATAATTAGCCCCTTCTCTCTTTGGGATAAGAACAAGTGAAGTAGTATTCAATGCCCACAACATCTATTTACTACTCTATGATTCCTTAACAATTTAAAACAAGTCAAATTTGATAATTTCCCAAAATTCTTGAAAGAATTCAACTAGAAACCTATTTGGCCTAGCAGATTTCCCTTTTTCATCTTGAACACTACCTCCTCCACTTCCTCCGAAAGTATAGGGCTAGTGATTAGTTCATTCACCTCATTAGACATAATCAAGGGAATACACTCCAAAATCAAGTTCTCTTCCTCAACTATAGGAGAGTCCTTGTATAATAAAGCAATAAAATACTAGATAGCTTCCTATGAGATATCCTTAAGAAAATAGAGTTTGTCACCATAGGAGGACATCAAGAAATGAATTGAATTACGATGATCTCTAGCTTTAATAGAATTAAAGAAGAAGGAAGTATTCTTATCTCCCTCCTAAAGCCAATCAATCCTAGACTTCTATTTCCAAAATATCTCTTTTCGTAGCTCCCATTCCGTTGACTCCTTCATGGCTTCTAATTATCTTTAAGTAAGTTCTCAGTAAGCTCATAATCCTTGTTATTTCTAGTGATGGAATCCAATCAAAGTTGGGCAATAGATTTATCCATAAAAATGTTCCCAAACCCTTGCTTGTTCCATTTTTTGAGTAGAAACTTCACAAATTGGAGTCTCTTAACAAAATAATGCATAGTTGTGTTGTATTGCGAAATTCCTTTAACCCACCATTCTCTCATAATATCATTGAGGGAAGGCTCTTGTAACCACATGAGTTGGAACCTAAATGCAAAATTCCTAGAAACATCACTCCCTCTTGCAGAAAGCTTGATGGGCCAATGATATGAACCTCTCCATTATAGAATCTTTGAATTGGTATTCTAATTACTACCAATCCAAAAAATGGAGACTAAGAACCTATCCAACCTCTCTAAAATAAAACCTCCCTAACATCTTCTATTTCTCTAGGTGAACATATCATTCCTTGGTTTTATATCAATCATATTTAGAGTTGCAATATTATCTCTCAAAAGGAAAGATGAAGGTTCAAGCCTATCCACTCCCTCATTCTTTTTCTCTAAACTTATAATAGCATTAAAATCCCCAGATAAAATCCATGGAGTAAAAGGAACCAAGGATCTCAAATATTGAATATGATCCTAGAGTCAAATTTTTCTAGAAAAATTTGTTGGTGCATAAGAAAATTTTACCTGATTCGAAGCTGAAAACAACCATAGCTAGAGAGTTCTTGCCAAAAACCCACCAAAGAGGATAAATCTTGTGCGAGTTCCAAAGATAAGTGATGCCACTGGAGTATTTCCTTAAGCCCAAATACACTGACACTAACCTCTCCACTACACCTTAGAAGCCACCCTAAACATACCTTTGACCAACAACTTAAACTCCTGAATAAAAAAAACATCAAAAGAATGCATCTTAATCAAATCTCAAACAACATTTTGTCTAGGGATGTTGTTCAAACCTATCACATTTCAAGAGAGCCCAATTATTTGTGAGGTTTAGGAAAGTGGGATTCAATAGTCTTCATTAAGCCTAACTCCACCAAATTCTCCCCCATTATTTTCATCTTATCTTGATATTTCTTCCATCCCACCTTAGAGGACTTCTAAGAGCCTCCATTTTTTATGTTATTTTGCTACAATCCCAAGGTCAAAACAAATTTACTACATGTACTAGGATCCTAAGTCCTAACCTCTGGCCCTAATTACTACAAATCCAAGATTAAACTAGTACTAAAAAAATTACTCATAGGAGGGGCCAAGTCTTTTAGGGTCTCCTAAATAATATTTTTATCCTTCTACACCTCAATCCTATCCTATTTTAACCCATTATGGCTGATATCAAATTTGGGAGCCATCTAATCCATCCTCAATTTATTTATACTTGAGAGTAACATGTCTATAATTTACACAAGCTGATCATAGTCCTCCAATGCCTCAAATCAATTATAAGTCTCTTCCATATTTCTATCTTTAAAATTTCTCTTCAGGCCTCTCCCCTTGTTGTGGAGCTTGATAGGAATAAAACCTTATTTTTCTATTTCTTTATCTACCATAGGGGCTTTTCCTTTATCCTTCAAAAGAGGAGGAAAAGGAATTACTTTGGAATAAATATTGCTAGCATCCATCCTAGATGAGTTGAGTTTTGGGTATTTCCTCTGCACATGCCCATACTCATGACAGATCTGGCAACGAAAAGGAAGAACTTCATAATCTAGTTGTTGAATCCACGAACCAGAGCCAACCTAGATTTCCATTGAATCTGGAAAAAGGTTCAAATCAATTTTAATACAAACTCTAGCATAAGAGACTACCTTCTTATCGAGATTCTATTGAGCCAGTCCAATTGGTTTCCCATGAAGAAGTGTGATCATGTGAATAATATCACTCTTCCAAAACTCTAGTGACTACCGAGGAAGCCTCACCCAAATGGGGAACCTTGATGGTAACTTCTCTATTGAGTTAAAACCTATGTGCCAAGGTTTAATATATAGGCCTACTTGATTATAGAAGTAAGTTCTTCCTTCAAACGCCCTATTATGATCAACCTAATTGTACTTCTAAAATTTTTTGTGGTTCCTTGTAATGCATTTCAAAAAAATTGAGTTTTATTGGTTGTCTGAAAGCTAGGGCTTCTTATTTCATGTATTTAGGCTTCACCCAAGGGCTAAAACCCTCTTTAAACCCTAACAATGTAAAATCCTTAGTCCTTTCTTATGTTTTCTTGTTGACTTGCAATTGTTTGTTCCTAGTTCCTTGAGTTACAACTTAAGCCATTAAAGTCGTGTAGCCACCAACCCTAATGTTCTAGTATTTTTCGGTAACCACCCTTTAAAATATTTGATAATGTCGTATGTTTTGTGGGTCATGAAATTATGTTGAAACATCTCTAATGTTTTATGTCCTATGTCTGAAAAAAATGTCTTAAGTCTTATATATTGACCCAGTAAGTGGCCCATAACCAAGTTATAACTTAGACCACATACTTAAAAAACCTTTAAGTTAAGTGCAGCTTGGTCCCACTTGATACATGTTCATTATTCATTGGTCCCTACTCACCCCACAGTGAATAAAATATTCACAATAAATTGAGTGTGGGGAAGTGGGAAGGTTCCACATGTCCAGATTATATAGCGGATCCTATAGGATTTCTAACAGTGCTGGTGGCATGCCCATGATCTAAGGTTCTTATGGTGCCATGCGACACCATCCTAGCCATTCCCCACCATTTTGTGGGGCTTATCTCTAAAGACCTTGGTTGATTGTGGGGTGCGGGAGTATGCCAAGTGACAACATCTCAACCATCAAATGGAGTATTAAATCAAATTGATGGTTTTTACAAAGTATGAAGGTGACGTAAGGAAGAATGAAGGGTTTGTATTTGAATACATGTGGCAGTTTTATGACAGAGCACAGGTATAGATGATATAATCTCAATCATTTAAATTACAAAAGAATGATCATGTGATGAATTTTTTCCTAAGTATGGGAAAATACATGGGAAGTTAACCAGTCCAAATGTTGGACACGTGGCATCATTTGGTGGATCTCCCTACAATTCTATAGCCTTTGATCTGATTTTTAGTGCATGAGTGCAAGGGTGTGAGGAGTGGTCACATTATCTCCTTTGACATCTCAAAAAGTAGTGTTACCTAGGATGACATAAGATAGGCTTTTCTATGTGGTGAAATCTCATTGGTTGAATGTTAAGGTAAATGACAATCAATTTTTTCAGACTTGGTTGACTTGATATGAGTTTTCCAAAGGTACAAATCATTTCAAAATCATTGGCTAAAATTTAATCTTGGAGAAATGGGTAGATGGAGTCATTTTGGTCACACGAGAAATAAATAATCGTGAACAAGACACCATAAGGTCCAAATTTAATGCAATTATCCATAAAATTAGAATCCAATGCACCTAAGAATTTTGAGGAAATTGGAGATCAATTCTTGTGAAGAACGAGATTTTTGAAACATAAATTAGTGTTTGCACTATCAAAACACTTGTAAGTTGAAATTCATCTTTGCTCTACTCAATCACATGCAAAATCTTGTGCTTTTGCTAGCTATAGTGTTGAATTTGTATTCTAAGGTTGTTGTATGTTTTAAATTGCTTGGTCTATGTTACTTCCATTCAATTTAGTCATAAATATCCCTAACTTCATCTGATCTCAAATTAAAACCCTAGTCGCACCATAAAGAACCCTATTTTTCACAATTACTATCAAAATTTCACCTCCAAAAGCTCAAGCCTCTAGTTTCACCTCGAAAAAAGAGAGAGCCCTTCACAAAGACCTATTAGCCCAATTGCTTGGCTCAAAAAATGAAAATAAAAAAGGAAAACTAAAAATGCAAGGCCCAGGGGCAGAAAAGGGAATAGTTGATAAACATTATGCTATCAAGGATGCTAAAATGAAGACTTTTGGGTGTGATATGTTTAATTATTGGTATGGAAAAAGAAATGATGTAGTTTGAAGATGCAATTTTTGTAACTTAGACCTAGGAAAATTAGTAGTTCCAAATGTGTATTTGCACATAGATTTGGTTAGGGCTATTGCATCAAATTAAGATGATCTAAATATGATGGTTTTAAGGACATATTCTGGGGTTGAAATGGTTAAATTGACTAGAGAAGAAATTATTAGGGTTTTCAAACTCAACCCTAATGCAAAAAATAGATCAACCTTGAGGCATTAAAAAATCAATATGAACAAAAAAAGAGCACCTATAGAGTGACAATATTGCCAATATTATGGGTGAAAGAAAAGGGTAGAAGTATAGTCATGCTCACATCTACAGAAAAGGATCCCTTCAAAATTGATTCTTTTGAGTTTTACTTTGTTAGAACTTATCTCACTTTGTGCCAGGTCCTAGTACTAAACCCTCCACAAAGGATACATGTAGCCCTCATATTAATGGAAAAAAAATATAAAACATGATGGTAAATGAAGAATATGATTTTTCTACCTATTTTTTAGATGTCATTCGCAAGGAATTAGTGTCCATCAAGGCAAGAGAGGGTGGTGTGTGTTTCTGATGGTATTCTTTGTTGTACCACAACTTCTTGGCATATGGATATGAAGAGTAGGGCCCAGGGCTCCAAATCACAATGAAAGATGAGAGTGGAGGATATCTCCCTGTCCAAATGTAGACCCATATATTGGAAAAGCATTGCACAACATCAAGTTTTGTGGCATTCACAAACTTGTTCTTTGCCAAATTGAAAGGCTATTTGAGAGGGGATGTACCAATATTCCCCAAGGAATTCCATGAATTCTTGAAGCCAAGAGAGAAGGCCTGATTTTGGTATTGATCACAATTAGGGTGATGTGATTGTGCATTCTAACTACAAAATTTTGAGAGTCTATGGGATCAGTGTGGCCCCACATGTTTTTCCATGATTCAAACCATTCAAAATTGGGTTCCTTAAGGTAATGTGGTAGTTAGGATTAGTTTAAGATCTTAACTGGGAAAAATAGAAGAAGGGATCCCTCTTCCCCCAATATGCAATTTTTTCTAACATTTTCATGGCCAAGAAAGGATGGAAAAAATTCTTGATATGCTTAGCACCCTAAAGATGAAGAATTGTAGAGCTAGGACCCCTTTAAGATTGATAATAGATAGAACAATATTTTGGCATGGGGTTGACTATATAGAGGATATCATAAAAAATGAATTTTATTTAAAAATAAAATTTGAGGATAGATAAATCAAGTGGATTGCATTTGAGAAGTTTGAAAAGGAAAAGAAGAAAAAATTCCCCACTTTCAAAGGCACCTATGTAGATATTGGGAACCCAATTCTTAGAATTGAGGCAATTTTTCCAAAATTTGATAAGGTTGTTGGGAAACTCAAGGAGAAAAGACAAGAATTGGATAAGGGAAAAGCCCCTATGATTAAGGAGAGGCCCACATTCCAGCCACTAAAGAAGCAACATGTCTTCACAAGAAGATACAAGGGGATAGCTATAAAATAGAAAACAAAGACTACTCCTACTCAATCTGAGGAGTCAAGAGCCTCATTCCCTATGCCACAAGCCCCTTGTCACCACAAAAAAATGTTATTGATCTTGATTCATCACTAAGGGAGTCCTCTCCAAAGAGAAGGAAGATTGAAGTTGTAGGCCTTGTTGATTACCCTCTAGATTAAAATGATGAGGTGATTGTTACCACTGATGATATTTTGAAGAATATTCCTTCCCCTCAAAGGGATAATGATTTTCCAAGCCCTAACAATAGAACAACCAAGGTATTTTGACTATGTTGATAATATTGATGATGTAAGGGATAGATCCTACAAATATTTCATGATTCAAGATGATGCATTTTTCAAAAGTAGTGTTCTTAAAGAATATTTTTGGGGAGCTCAAAGGGACGAGTATGAAAGGAGATTAAGAGAAGAAATGAATAAGTCTCTGGAACATCCTAGACAAGTGTTATCTGCAAGATTGGTTGTAGAGACGAAATAAAAGAAGAAAGAGATTACACTAGAATAAGGAAAGAAACTTGTGAAGGAAAGATGCATACTCTTGTTTCCAGAATGGGATATGGCTTCTGTTATTGCATTTGATACTTTTGGGAAACATGATTCACAAGTTTTTGCTACAAATGAAGAGGCTTTATGTGCACTACAAGGATCAGAATTTAATAGAAAGTGGGACACTTGCAATTTGGGATTTGGACCCTAATACAAATAAGCCAATTGTGGCAGAGCTTGTTAGAGACCTAAGGCAAGGTCTTATTATCAAAAGAGTCTCTGATACCTCAATATTGGAAGCAACCACATTGGTTTTCAACGTTGTAAAATTCACAAAAGAAACTACTGAGAAACTATAAGAGAATTATGATTTAGAGACAAATAAATATAATGATTTTTTAATTGAATATAATAAGGAAAATAAAAGGCTTGAAGAGATGGAAATAATGGTGGAAATTTTTCAAAGTTAGCAGCCATAGGTGCAACCAGTACAACCTACTATTTCATCCCTTTCTTCTACACCACCTCCTTCAATACAGTCCATAGAAATATTTATTTATGAAGAGAGGCCATTAGAAGAACTCATTCCTAGCACCTCTATTGCCCCACCACCAAGAGAAAGAGTTAGGATAAAATATTTAATCAAGTAGCTAAAGGCCTATCAATGTTGTTTGTACAGATTATCAATTTGGAAAATAAACTAGAAGTAGTTTCAAGGGAAAAGAATAATCTTTTATAGAATTGTTGAAATTAGTACACATAGATCTCTGTGGTCCAACAAAAGTGAGAAGTATTCAAGGTGACAGGTATTTCATGTTGTTGATTGATGATTACTCTAGAATGACATGGTTTAATTTTCTTAGAGAATAACCTAAATCCCTAGATAGATTTAAAGAATTTAAAGCTATAGTTGAGAATGAAATGGATTTGAAGATCAAATGTTTGAGGTCTGACAGAGGTGGAGAGTTCACCTCCAATGAATTTAACATGTTTTATGAGAATCGTGGCATAAAGAGTTACTTTTCTACCCCTAGGAATCCTCAGCAGAATGGAGTGGTTGAAAGGAAAAACATGACTATTCAAGAAGCTGCAATGACTATGATGTGAGAAGCAAATCTACTGAAAGTCTACTAGAGAGAAGCAATTCATACTACTATTTACATACTTAATAGAGTTCAAGAAAATGCTAACAACATAAAGACTCCATATGAGTTGTGGTATGGAAGGATTCCTATTGTCAAGTACTTTAGAGCGTTTGGAAGAAAATTATATATCAAAAGAGATGATGAAAACTTAAGAAAGTTTGATGCAAGGTCTGGTGAAGGTATCTTCATTGGATATTCTACTAAAATAAAAGCTTACAAATGTTACAATAAAAGACTAATAAGAATTTTTGAAAGTACAAGTGATAAGGTTGATGAAGACATATAGAATTTAGTTGTAATAGATGGATATGAGTTAAATGAGCCTACTTGAAGAGAAGAAGAAGAAGAAGCTAAGGAAAAAGAATTACAAAATGAAGAGGAAGAAGTCTCAAAAAAGACCCCTAAGACCCCTAAGTATGTATAGAGAAATCATTTCGAAGAATAGATCATTGGAGACAAAAACAAATGTGTGTTGACAAGAAAAAGAGCTACTAAAGGAGAGGTAAATTTTTGTTTACTTTCTAAAATTAAACAAGAGATAATAAGTGAAGCATGTAAAGATAAACATTAGATGAAGGAAATGGAAAAACTTATGTAGATTGAGAAGAATCAAACTTGGGAACTAGTTCTTAGACCTGAAAAAAAAAATTATTGGTACTAAGTGGGTATTTAGAAACAAGTTGAATTAGAGTGGAGGTAAGAAAAAAGGAAAGGCTTGTGTGTAAGGGCTATGCACAAGTTGAAGAAATAGAATTTTAGGAGACATTTTCTTCAGTGGCTAGAATGGAAAAATTAGGATGTTTTTGGCTTTTACAACATATAAAGATTTTAAAGTTTATCAGATGGATGTGAAACCTACATTCTTGAATGGATAGATGAAAGAAGTTTACATCAAACAACCAAAAGGATTTCAGTTATTAGATAAACCTAGTATGGTATATAGATTGAAGAAGGCATTGCATGGATTGAAGCAAGCTCCTAGAGATTGGTATGCAAGGTTGGATAGATATTTGATTCAACAAGGATTCAATAAAGGCACCGCAAATAGTAATATTTACTTTAAAATTGAGGAAGATCAAATCTTGATAGTAGTTGTATATGTTGATGACATAATCTTTGGAGGTAATGAAGCTATGTGTTGTAAATTTGCAGAAGAGATATAGAAAGAGTTTGAGATGTCTAGGGAGATGAATTTCTTCCTTGGGCTACAAATTAATCAAACAAATAAAGGCATATTATTTTCATAATCAAAGTATGTTAAAGAGATGTTGAAGAATTTTGGAGTGGATGATTCGAAACTGGTATGTACTCCTATAGTTACTGGCTGCAAATTGAGTAAGGATGATGAATCCCCTAAGTCTAATAAAAGCAAGTATAGATCTATGATTGGTGGACTACTATACCTAGCTGCTACTAGACCGAATATCATGCATGCAGTTTGTCTTGTGACTAGATTTCAAGGATATCCTAAAGAGACATGTGTTGTAGTAATGAAGAGAATATTCAAATATTTTAAGGGAACTTTGGATTATGGCTTGTGGTATCCTAAGGATACTAATTTCACATTGAGTGTTCACACATATGTAGATTGGGTCGGTTGTGTTGATGACGGTAAAAGTACTAGTGGTGGTGTATTCTTTCTCGAATGTAGATTAGTATCATGTCTTAGAAAGAAAAAAGATTATGTTTCTGTATCTACTATAGAGGCTGAGTATACTATAGCAACATATTTCTATACACAAGTATTATGGATGAGACAAACATTGAAAGATATCAAAGTGGTGTATGATGAGCCTATTTCTATCTTTTGTGACAATACAAGTGCAATCAACATTTCAAAGAATCCAATGATTCATTCAAGAACAAAGAATATATCAATTAGGTATCACTTTTTGAGAGAGAAGGTTGTGAAGAATGAATTAAAGCTTGAATATGTACCTACAAAGGATCATATTATAGACATATTTACTAAGGCTCTTCCTAAGGATACTTTTGAGTATCTTCGAGAGAGTTGGGGGTTATTTCCCCTCCTACTTTGAACTAGATGCATATGGAGATGCATCAATCTTGTGGATCTATGGATTCATTCTTTTTCTAAACTGATGTTGGTGGCTACCTCTCAGGGGGAGTAGGTAGTCACATTGTTGTAGTATGTAAAATTTGTTTTCATGGTGCAAAGGTTGTAGAGTTGATTTGTGTGTACTCCTAAGGGGGAGTATTTAGAGAAGTTGCAAGTATCTTGGCTCTATGTCAAAGGCAGAGAACAATGTAAAATAACTTATTATTTTCCATTGATTTCAAAGGGGGAGATAAATAAAATTCATGTGAGAGAAAGATAATTCATGTAAAAAAAGGAAAGTATCAAAAGGAGAGAGAGTGTAATGAGATAGTTGTCCAAGCGGTAGAAAAAATAAAAGGAAATAAGTATATTCATAGCTATTATTTCTTTGATGGTTTTTCACATCTTGTGTTTCCATAAATGATAAAGGGAGAGATTGTTGCAAGTATGAAGGTATTGTCATTGATTTCAACAAGCCTGTGTTGTCCTTGATGATAGTAGTGTGCGCTTGAGAATATATTGTTGCTTTGATTAGTTGAATTAAGTTATCATTAGTTAAGTTGCTGATGTTAATCTCTAGTGTTTCTTTGATAAGATTCTATTTATGGTTCAGATATTGAGGATACTAATAAAATTGATAAAATAAGGAAAAAGGGTGTTGTAGAGGTGTTCTGGTTTTTCTTCGCATTTATTTTGGGTCAAAGATCTACTTGTTTGGTTTGGATATGTTGGTTAGAGGTGTTCAAAAATTTTATATCCAAAATTTTGGGTATTGGATCAATGGACAAAGGAAGCTATTTTTACCAGTGTGTGAATTGGTTTTGCAGTGTTATTTATAGAGGTGTCTGGGAGAAAAAAAAATTCTTTGCATTTTTATGTAGTTGTTCTTCAAGTCTTGTGATTCTGAAGGTAGGTTGATGATGTTCATCTCTTTCCTGTGTCAAGAGGATTTTGAGTTTGGTACTCCAGAAGTTGGATTATAGAGTTATAGCATTTGGTAGTGTAGTTTAAGTGTATTGGGTGTGTACATTTTGATGGTGTGAGTTGTTCCAAAGGATTCTGATGGATTTCAGAAGGGTAGAGGAATAGTCTAGATCATGATGAAGTGTGGTATATGATTTACAAGTTGTTCTTGTATTTTAGGAACCGTGTAATTCAAAGTTTAATGGTGTTTGCACGAGTAACGATCAACCTAGTTTTTACACTACATTTGAAGATAAAAAAGAATTAATGAAGGTGTAGCATGGAGTGTGAGAGTTGATTTGGGTCCCAGCTATTTTTTGTATTGGTCCACTTTCATTCCTATCCACCACAAGAATGTTTAGTGCCAACCTAATTTGAATTTGTGAAGTGCAAGGAGAGTGTAGCCGACTTGAAAATGTTTTTCAAGTTGTTAATGTTATAAATGCAAGGTGAATTGATGAGATATGGAGTGTAAAATAGAGTCAAGTGTTGTGACATGAAATTAAGTATAGAAGTGTGAATTTTAGTTTGAGCTACAATGCAAGACTGTTGAATGCAGTGAGTTGAGGTATCGTGATATCTTGAAGACTACTGGTGTTGATTGGAGTTGTTGTGGTGGAATCTCTATTGCACTGAGATTGTGTTCTTTGTGTAACATTCTATCCTCTTTCTTCTATCTATTTTGATAGTGAGCCTGGGTTGTGAGACTTTCTAGATAGTGTGTCCTATTCTAGCAATGAGCCTCCTCGTATCGGTTTTGCAATTACTTATATTGTGAGCTAATCCTCACCGTGGTTTTCCCTCATTGTGTTTTCCATGTAAATTTAGTGTTCTCTTGTGTATATTGTTGGTTTTTTAGCTTTTTTAATCTACTTTTCATGTTTAAACATTATAAAAAATTAAGGGTTTAATGAACACATTTGGATCTGATTATTGGTGAGGGTTTTAACATTTAAATTTGGTACAACTGATTCACCCCCTATTAGTTTTCTTGTTCATACTTTGATTTGCAAGTATGAAGGTGTTTTCATTTATGTCAACAAGCTTGTGTTGTCATTGATGATAGTAGTGCAGTGGTGGAGAAGATATTGTTTCTTTGATTAGTTTCATTTTTTTGTCATCAATTAAGTTGTTGATGTTAACCTTTGGTGTTGCTTTGATAAGATTCTATTTATGGTCCAAATTTTGAGGATACTGAGAAAATTGATAAAATAAGGAAATAGGGTGTTGTAGAGGTGTTCTAGTTTTACTTCACATTTCTTTTAGGTCAAAGATCTAATTGTGTGGTTTGGATATGTTGGTTAGAGGTGTTTAAAGTTTTTATATCCATAATTTTGGCTACTGGATCGATGGACAGAGGAATCTATTTTAACCAATGTGTGAACTTGTTTTGCAGTGTTGTTTACAAAGGTGTATGGGAGAAATGCTATTTCTCTGCATTTCTCTGTAGTTGTTCTTCAAGTCTTTCAATTTTGAAGGTAGGTTGATTATGTTCATCTCTTTCTTGTTTCAAGAGGATTTGTGGTTTGGTACTCCAAAAGTTGGATTATAGAGTTACAGTGTTTGGCGGTGTAGTTTGAGTGTACTAGGTATGTATATTATGATGGTGCGAGTTATTCTAAAGGTGTTTGATGTATCTCAAGAGGATAGACAAATATTATATATCATGATGAAGCATGGTATGTGGTTTTCAAGTCATCCTTGGCTTTGAGGAAGCGTGTAATTCAAATTTTAATGGTGTTTGCATAGGTAACGATCAACCTAGTGTTTACACTACATTCAAAGATGTTTAAACATTAATGAAGGTGTAGCATGACATGTGAGAGTTAATTTGGGTCCCAACAAATTTTTGTATTGGTACACTTTCATTCCTATCCACCACAAGAATGTTTAGTACTCACCTAATTTGAATTTTTGAAGTGCAAGGAGAGTGTAGCCGAATTGAAGATATTTTTCAAGATCTGAATGGTATAAATTCATGGTGAATTCATGTCAGATGGAGTGTGGAATATATTCGAGTGTTGTGATGTGAAATTAAGTGTAGAAGTGAAAATTATAGTGTGATGTATAATGCAAGATCGTTGAATGCAATGAGCTGAGGTATCTTGATCTCTTGAAGAATGCTAGTGTTGATTAGAGTTTTTGTGGTGGAATCTCTATTGCACTAAGATTGTGTTCTTTTTGTAACATTATATCCTCTTTCTTCTTTCTATTATGGAAGTAAGCCTGGGTTGTGAACCTTTCTAGATAGTGTGTCCTATATTGACAGTAAGTCTCCTTATAGCAATTTTGTAATTACTTATATTGTGATCTAATCCTCACCGTGGTTTTTCCCTCATTGTGTTTTCCATGTAAATATAGTGTTCTCTTATGTATGGTGTTGGTTTTTTTAGCTTTTATTATCTACTTTTCATGTTTAAACACTATAATATATTAAGGGTTTAATGAATGCATGAGGATCTGATTACTGCTAAGGGTTTTGATGTTTTAATTTGGTACAACTAATTCACCCCCCCTCTTAGTTGTCTTTTTCATTCAACAAAACTCATTCCTAGCACCTCTAGTGCCACACCACCAATAGAAAGAATTAGCAAAAAAGATTTAACCAAGCATTTGAATGCATATGAGGAAATACTAGAGCTCTATGAATAGAGTAATGTGCTTGAACAATTAATGGGGAAGGAAATAAAATGGGTAAATAGTGTTCATTCCAATTATTCTTTGATGTTAAATGCAATTGGTATGTTTGAAGGAGACAGATTAGACACAATCCCATTAATGAAGTTGTGGGTGCCTAGACTCAATGCATTAGCTAGCATGATTAAACAGTCAACTAATGAACTAAATAAGCCAACATAGATAGCTCCCACATATAAAATGGTAAAATGAATTCTAGATTATAATGGGATGGTATATCCCATGGAGAAAAAGATTAGAGAGTTGCTCAAGATATTTTATGAGAGTGATCTTGGCCTTCTTCTAGACATTTTGGATAGTAGTGGATATGTGAAGACATATGAACAATGGATATCCCAAATGGATAGTGTTATTTCTACACAAGCCCTCTTAGTCTATGAGGCAGGTGATGTTAATATTGATTTGTTAAAAAATAACATGGAAAAACTGTCATTCACCAGTAAATTTTTGAAATATTTTGATAAGGAATTAGATTAGGTGGTAAAAAGATATGGCTCATATAGAAATAAATTAGATGAATTCATGGCTTTCAATTGGCCATCAGAGGAAGATTTTGACACATGGGACAAGAAATATAATGATTTTCCTAACTTGTAGAGGACCTCTCTTGGTGATATGGATATAAATTTTGTCTTTTATGCACATTTAGCATTCTCTAACAGTTTCAACAGTGTCAACAAAAGGAAGTCTTTTCTTTTGTACACCAAGGTTTTTCCTTCACTTTCCATCTCACCATTCTGAGGTTTGCATCAATAAAATTAAATAAAAGGAGCGGAAAAGGATCAACTATCAACATCACACTTTTTGGAGGGACAAATATTGTTACAAGAAAATATAACTCCATTTGTCCTAAGAATATTCCATCCATGAGCAATTGAGCTCACTTTTTGAAATGTAATTTTGTATGTCAAATAAAAATGTGACATGTGTACTTGCCCCAAATCTTGTTTCTCCTTTTTCTTATAAAAAGGAATTCAAGGCCATTTGCATGGATCTTATGGAGAGTTTTGTAATTTTGAGAACACAAAGGAATAGAATTTTAGTCTAGTTTTAGGTTTTGAGTCTTATTTTTTTGTAATTACATTTGTTGTATAATAGTACTAGCATTTGAGAAATACAATGGCATAATTTTGAAGCATATTTTATCATTTTGTATACTCTACATAAATTGTGAATGAAATCAATCAAAGATCATTTAATTTTCCTCCATTATTATTCTTATGGATGCATATTTTTTATTAATGCTCTCATTCAATGAATGAGTTAAATTATTTAATGGAATTATAGGTTAGTGTAAGTGTTTGTAGGGATTTGATAAGTATTATTGGTTAAGAGTTCTGAGCATGATTATGTAATGCATTATCATGAAGCTTCATAATTTTTGGGTAAAAATATTGTTACAATTTTTAATTACATTGGTTTTGACTCCCAACCCTAGGTTAAGGCACCGATCCTTTGAATCTATGTTTGAGATGCATCTCCAGTGTCATTCATATAAAATTATCTTCAATATTTACTTTCGGTTGAGTTTATTTTTTGAATTGAAGTCTTGTCATGTTCTATTGTTTTGAAAATGTTGAATTCTTGAAAGATAATGTCATATCGTCTCATTTTTCATAATCATCAAGTAAATTTGCATAGAACACATCTTCTATTTACAACATTTATAATAATTGGCACGTATATTAAGAAATAATTTTAGGGATCACCTTATCGAGATCTATAGAGCCCACAGTGTAGAGGGAAAGTTATTTTAAATTTCACCTAGATTCATTGGATAATCCCTCCAAGTAACTAACCATTGAAAATGGAAAATTCATATGTTATTTGTGAGATCTGAATAGGATTTAAAAACCATCAACATAGCCAAGCAAGAAAACACTACTTTGAAGTAGTTATTGGCTACCTACATAACCTCCATTTCCCCTTCTAGATTACAATTCTGAAGGGAACATGACTCCAAAAAAGGGAGGGACACTCAATCCCCATAAATTTACAAATCAAGGCTTGGTTATTTAGATAATTAACCTCCCTCACAACCAAATTGGGTTGGATAACAAGACTAGGCCTAGACGATCTCCTCTTCAAACATCCATTCACCAACAATGCACGTAGAGTCCTAGTCTGAGAAGGCCCTCCACCATTAAAAGATCTACTTAAAAAATTCAAAGCATTAGAATGATCAAATGACAGAGGAATAACCCCATTCAAAACCTCAAAAAAGGACAAATTAGTTTTCCCACCCAATATAGCCACAACCAAGAACAAAGAAAAACCAAAAGGAACAAAAGAAGGTCCACCCACAACCCTAACTCAAAATAAACCCCCCCCCCCTAGAGCACTAACATCAACCCCCATCCACACACAAACCCCCTCCCACATGTAACAACTTATAGGAACACCTAAGACACTCTTCTCTAGGCATGCATTGTAATTGTGAAAAACTCTATGAAATAAATAAAGAAGATATTTTCTTCTGCACACCATAGTGATTTTTTTTAGGCTTTTAAAATTTAGTTAAAGATTATGAAATTCAGCAATAAAACATATAAAGTCACAATGATAGTCTAAAATATAATACAAACATAAATTGAAAATAAAAGAATAAAATTCAATGTAATTTAGATCATAAGATATCTTGAGGATACAATTAGATGAAAATGTAGATGTGGTATTATTAAAATTCATATGTATAATTATTCTAAAATAATTTCATCTATAATATACATAATAAAATATATGAAATATTATTAATTAGTTGAGGATTACAAATTATTGTGTAAATATTTATAAAGAATTATATGTATGTATGATTTTTAAAATATCCAATAGGAAATCAAATCTCAATTAATTGCTAACTTAAGTCACTAAAGTGACTTAATTAAAATATTAAATTTAATTTTTCCAACATTTATCTTTAAGTTTTACACTACACACAACAAAACATGATAAAAAAAATACAATAACATATGATTAGAAGATTTAATTTAAAAAATAAGCCTTGGAAGAAGTACAACTTCATCAAGTTGCCTCATAACACTTAAAATTGTGTACCTCTCTAGATGAATTCTTGAGTTCTTGAATTATCTCATCCTCAAACTCTCAAATCATAGATCTTCTAAATTATTGGGCCACAATTCATGTTGAGCTATGTTTTCAATCCTCCATCAAATTTTCTCATCACCATTGAAAGTGTATATTCTTTAGATCCATATATTTTTGAACTATTTGGGTAACAATCCATATCGAGCACACTAGATCCCTTCCCATCTGAAGAAAAATAAGCTTCATAATATATATAAACTGTGTAATTCTATCGGCATCAATAAATAAAATAGAAACATGTGCTTCGCATACAAAGCACCATCTCTAAACAAGAAGTTGGCTCAAAATTATTAAATATTCCAACCTTTGGTACCTCTATCCCCTAATATAACCCTATTATAATTGGTCCATTTAATGTTGCATGTGAGTATTTGGAGGCACCATTAGATGTAGCAAGCATGACCCCAAATGTACAAGAATAAGGTGAAATGATATAAAATATATTTTATGGTGTCGAGCTCAATCAAAATTATATCTTTTACAATCTTACCAAATTATCAGTACAATGTGTAGGTATATTTCTTACCACTCCAATTCATGTATAATTTGGAATATCCATTTAAAACCTTAGAATTCCATAATTTTATATAAATTTTATTATCAATTTATGGTTTCTAACACACAAAATCTAAAATATTTCATATGGTCAAAATAATATAAATTTCTTAGTATTGAAATGCTTGTACAAGGTTAAAAATATTCTATTAAAATAGGTGATATGGATGAATAGAGGAGACTTGAAGATGTTTTCTTGTACATTAATAATTGAAGATAGAAATTCATATATTTTATGGATTTCAAACCAAATACCAATCTTCCTTTGTCCAATATAATGGTAATTGAGAAAAAGGTCATCCCATCATAACCTATAAAATTTGGCTCTCGATTTTATATCGCATAACCCCAAACTCACATATTACAAAATTCATATAATAGCCATGTAGGCTTATCTCCTTTAAACATTAAAATGTAACCATTCTAAATTTATTTCCAATATGAATAAAATAGATATCTTATTGAACTATATGTTATGAATCTTTGGAAAAGAAGAGGAGATTGGTAGGATTCCAAAACTCCATAAAGGATTGGATAGGAAATTCCTTTGACGATGGGGCATCTCAAACTCTCACAAATATTATAGAATTTCAAACAAAAATCCATGAAGGTTTTTTGGGATTTTGGTGCTTGTGTACATTAAAAGCTTAACATAAAAGAGAAACCTAAAAAAATTTAAACTACTCAATTCAACATCAAATGTAATACTCAAAATAATTCTTAAGAAGATAAAACATAAAACAAAACCATGTAATTATATGTTAGTTGTGTTTGTGTAAATAGTTATTTTACCTATCTAGGTCCTATTACATGTTAAGTCCACTTAGGTTGTGTGAACAAAAAACCTACACAAACTAACAAGAGATCAACAAAAAAGTGTCAAACATGATAGAAAGCAAATCCAATGCTCCCTATGAAATATTTTAACCAAAATCACTAGAAAACATGAAATAACAAGAAATTGAACAAAATAAAGCATGTAATCTAAATAAAATCAGCTAAACCTCCATCCCATATGGGGAGTGGTGATCATTTGATGTGGAAAGAATCCCTTTCCCAATCCCTTTGATAAGCTTGATGAAGTGTAGATGATCTAAGTGTAAAATTGACTATAATCTAGGTAAATTGCTTGAAAATGATGAAAATACTGAAAGCTATGGATTCAAATGACCATAATGGAAATGCATGAATTTGTGGATCCATATTGTGAAAAGGATGCCTCTATTTATAGAATCCAAGGGTTGAATAATGGAGGAAATTGGTGAATGTGGGATAAATTGAGAGCCAATGAGAATGTGCCAAGTAGCACAATTCTATTGGATAAGGGTGCAACACATTTTCGGAAATGTGTGAGTGGAGGACGATGGAAGAGAAGTAAATGTTGTTGGTTGAGAATTTGAAAATTGTGTAAGAGGATTTAAATGATATTTTATAGGATGTAATGTTAGAAACCAAGATCAGACATGCAAACCAAAAAACCTTCCACGGAAGAGAAAAACATAATAAAAGCAGAGCTTTGCATAAAGATGTGCAAAAATATTGTTCAGGAGTTCAATAATTACATGAGATGATTTTCTTTATTAAAGCAATGTATGCATAGCCCTAATCTTATCTTGAGCAACAAGATAGCTCAACAAGATAAAGATGACAATTATAACCTAGGAATTAAAATATTACCTAAGTAAACTAATGCAAGTGTAATTAAATAATTAATTACACCAACACCCTCCCATAAGTGCAACTTAGGGAGAATAAAAAAGAATGCACCTAATGCTAAGATGAATGCAAGAAAGCATGAATGGGTCCTAGAAACAAGGCTTGATCAGGTACCCATGTACAAATACAATGAAGGAGAAAGAGGAAAAACCTAGTGGGACAAAACCCCCCCTCAATGAGATGACCTGCCACAAAGAAGCACTGGAAGAACACTATGGAGTAACACTAGAACCAAAATACAACAAGCAAGGAAAGATACCTTTGTTTACAAGACACCATAGCGGAATCATAATAATGCAAAAACAAACCCAATGCTACGGAACACTGGAAAACTCACAAACTGGAACAACCCCAGAATTTGTGAAGAAATAGTAGATAAAATGATGCCCCCCATAAGAGGGAATGATATAATGAAAGAATTTGGAAGCCGTGTATCTCGATGTCGATGCCAAACTGTGACTAAAACTGATCCATATGAGCAAGTACCATGAAAACTCTAGAACATTAACCACAAATTTAGTGGCCCTCAAACTGAGATGTGACCCAATGTGGATCAATAACCATAGGCTCTCAATTTGAAGTGTGAACCGATGTGAATTTGATATGTGTCAAGCTAGAGAAAGATGTGGCCAAAAGAAACTAAGAAACTAGATACAACCCATGTGAGTTGTCATCAAAATCAAGATGGAGATCAAAGTGAAACTACACTCTAATTAGATTATTATGCAAGAAACCCTAATCGAACTTTATATTAGTTCATTTATTACAATACCCAATTATCACAAAAGGAGATAATGCTAAACATGCATAAACAAAAAAGAAAATGATGTGATATTGAAATGAAGTGCAAAGATTCAAGTTTCACCCTTCCAACTACCAAAACATCCAAGTAATCTCCAAAAAACCCATCGGGCCAAATCTGGAATAACAATCAACCTGGGACATATACAGAAAAAATTGCATGGACAACAACATATAGCTCCTCAATACCTTTCCAACGCTGCAAAGATAGCGAAAAACAGAGATCTTGGAAAAAAGTTACGAGCTCGGAAGCCATAAATGAACATCTGACTTCAAACAGAAATAAATGAAGCTAAATAGAAAAATAATAAAAAATAAACTACACCATAGGATAGTGCTCAGAACTATCTTTCCGGTGATATCTCGTTTGCCCGATTTTGATACTGTATGCCCAAGTTATGCCAAAAAGAAAAAAAAACTGCTCCTTGAAGGAAAATCAGGGCTAGGAGGAGGCAAAGAGGGTCATACAGCCACTGACATCATCACTTCACGAGCTTAAATTTTTTGGCCATTTGGTCGACGACAGAAGAAATTGACCCCCCTACAAAAAAAATGACAGTCGTTGAAGCTACAAAAAAGCTGCCAGAATATGCTCTGTTGAACGGAATATTCTGTTTGCTACCGAAATCTGAGGGAGCCGCTAGAATCTGAGGATTTGTCTGCCAATCACAGCGGAAGTGCCTAGTTTTTAATGCTGGAATTGATAATGATGCCGTTGGGGAGTAGGAAGCCACCGCCGGTGAGTAGGAAGCCACCGTCGGTGTGTAAGGCCAACGACCTTGTTTCATGAGCCACCAATGGCAGCCATTAAAGGATGTCGTATGAAAGGACGGGGCCTATGGCCTGTACAGCTCGCACAGACCTGCGCAGGCCCATACAAAGGCCTTTTTAATTTTCAAAAAACTTTTTGAATTTTTTTTTTTGTAAAAAAAAACTTTGATTTTATATTTTTTCAAAAAGCTAATGATTTTTTTTTTATTGCAAGAAAAATATGAAAACTTGATTTTTTTTTTATCAAAGGAAAAAAATATTAAAAACTAGATAATAGCCCCTATAACTCAAATCTGTATGGATCTGCATGCTTCTAATTTTTTTTTCCTTTTGTTGCAACTACTCGGATTTGAGCAAAACAACAGGCGATCTAAGGATTTTTGGGCGTTGTGAACACAATGGTGGTTCCATTTTGCTCCAAAATGCACCAAAAAAATGTTCAAGGTCAGATCCCTTGAGGAACCCCAAACGTACTCTACACTGAAAATATCCAAAAATCTGAGAAGGGGTTACATATCAAGGCTCTAATACCATGTTAGAAACCAAGATCAGACATGCAAACCAAAAAACCTTCCATAGAAGAGAAAAGTAGAATAAAAGCAAAGCTTTGCATAAAGATGATTTTATTTATAAAAGCGATGTATGCATAACCCTAATCTTATCTTTAGCAACAAGATAGCTCAACAAGATAAGGATGACAATTATAACCTAGGAATTAAAATATTACCTAAGTAAACTTATACAAGTGTAATTAAATAATTAATTATACCAACATGTAAGAGGATTTAAAAGGTTGTAAGAGAATTTATTGCAAATCTAAGAGGATGTGATAGGTTTTTGAAAACCTTTGGATGGGAATTGAATAAGAGGTGGTTGAGAGGAATATGCCTTTGTGAGGATAATTAAGGAATTAGATAAATAGAAGAAATTGATTTTATGTGCAACCTGGTTAGTTGACCATGGTTGATTTAACTCTTGAAGAGTTAAAAGCTAAAGGATTTGATTAATGAGGATTAGAAGGTGATTTAGGATTAACTAATTTAAAATTAATTAATTGGAAGAAATTAGGGGGTTTGGGGTATTTGATTTAATTTATTTTAATCAAATAAGAAGTCTTAGGGAGATTTATTTAAATGATTTGATTTATTTAAATCTGATGAATGCTAGTTAGAAGAAAGGTGAATTAATCAATAAATTTAATTATTTGATTAATAGCTGAATTTGTTGATTTTAATTAAATAATGTTGATTATTCAATTAATTGATCAATTTGAGATGATTTTAGAAGAAACAGACCTAGTTGATTAGAATCAGATATCCAATATCAATTAGGACATTTTACGTGTCTACATTTTTCCCCTCTTTGAAGCAAGGTACCTGCTGCATCAGTTAAAAAAAAACACTGCCATGATAAAATTTCAAAAAAAATTCTAATTTTTTGGATGCCCCAATGCTGCCCCAGCAAAAGAATTACACTGCCACACTGCCCCCTCAAGAGATCGGGAAAAATTTGCAAAATTAGGACGAGCTCGTGAGAAAGGTTCAACAAGGATTCATACGCATAAAAAAACCCATGGGATGCGAAGAATGATTCATGGTGATGAAAACAAGATAAAATGAGCTTCGCTGGGCAAGAAACAGATTAAATGGGTTCAAAAACCCTAAAAAAATTCCAAAAAACCCTAATTTTTTTGCATAAATAGTGTTAGGAGGGTCATTTTCAAATCATTTTCACACTTTACCTTCTAAAATCCTTGACTTTTTTCTCTGGGTGTTGACGAAATGGCAGCTCGTGTGCTTCCCAGACATCATATGGATTGGGTTCATGAGTTCCAGTGGCCTTAAGATGCAGGACACTTGGTACGCCTTTCGAAACTTTTCTTGTTTTGCATAATTTTGGTGCATTTATTAGGGTCCATTTAGGTTGACCAAAAGCGATCCTTTAGGGCATCACATTTGTTATGGGTGGCATCACATTTGTAGATACTAGCCCGCATTTGCATTATAGCATCACGTGACGCTAGAGGGTTCTAGAGTTGCATACACAATGTTGACTCATCTTTGCAAGATTGCGTTGCGCGACCCTAAGAGAGTTTGGCGTCACTCAAAAATGTTGACTTGCTTTTGAAGGATAGCATCGCTTTTGATTTTAGCATCACATTTGTAAAATAACAAAGCATCACATTTGCAAAACCAACCCACTTTTGCTATACCAACTCGCTTTTACCTTTTGAAGGATTTTTTAAATTTTAAAAATGTGCCAAGGTGATTAATTTTGACATGGAAATTTTGAGTGCAGGAGGTCCTTTAGGTGCTCAACACGAAGGAGCACAAAGGTAGGATTGTACGACAGGAAAGATACTTGACTGATGATCTGCTATACTTTCTTGGTTTGATTAGATTCGAGCACATTGCATAGATTCCAGCAGTGAGGATCCACCTAGCTATGATGATGGCACTAGTGGAGAGATGGCGGAGCGAGACTTCATCATTCCATCTTCTGATTAGAGAGGCCACAATGACATTGGAGGATGTGTGGCAAATCTTGAGGATCCCTATCCATGGTGAGCGCATCATATATGACATCGACACTGGAGGTGATGCCATTTTTTAGTTGTTTGGAATCAACGAGTACGTGACCGATAGCGAGTAGCTCAACCTTGATAGATATGTGGGGATTGCCCAAGATTTGACCTTATTCATTAGTGCTATGATCTCAGGAGTCCTTGTTCCTAATCGATGATCCATAGGTTGTAGCATGGGATGGGGGATCATTGGGTCTCGTATGATGGAGATGACTTTCTATGCCTGGGGCCAATTGTCCTAGCCTCGTTGTATCTAGGTTGTCTATTGCGGGGCCTGTAGCATTAGGGTCAGAGTTACTCTTCTTCATGTGTGGGCCTATAAGCATATTTCCATTATAATGCCACAAATATTAGACATTCAGATAGATTGTGATGATCTTGTGGCTTACAAGTACGAGGGAATGACCACCCTCCATTAAACAAGCATTACAGGCCTCCCGCACTGGAGGCGGGTTATCGATGAGATGAATGTGTTTCAGTGGAGACCATGGATCCACTTCCATAGATGGCATGACAATGATTTGTAGCTCTTTTACTATCACCAGACTAGATACCTGTAGGGGCAGGAACATTTCATGATTGAGTGGTATCTTCCAGATAGGGTTGCTCGTCAGTTTGGGGAGGTGCAGGATGCACCCGATGATACCGAGAGCCATTTTTTCTTAGAGGTCCAGGGAGACAGTATGGGGATAGAGAATCCCACCTCAACAGGCCATTGATGATTTTAGACAGCTGGTCATGGTATCATGGGTGTACTTTGACAGTCCTGCAGATGCGGGGACCACCCAAATGTATGATGCATATTGGCGGGCTCATTCCCCGATTCGATTGACTTTACCAATTGTGCTAGCTATGGCTAGAGGATGGGTTAGAGGACCTTAGATTGGATAGATTCCACTATAGGTGAGATAGGCATAGGATGGATAGGACGGAGGGGGAGATCATGATAGACAAATCCCACCACTGGTGCCACCCGTCGAACAGAGGCCACCAGTTTAGCCACATTAGCAGCCACATCAATAGATTCCACCCCCACCACCATCACCAAGTCCCAAACCTAGGAATGAATAGATAGTAGCATTGTAGGCACAGGTGTAGGTTTTGATAGGGAAACTTCAGTAAGCCCAAACTTAGATTCACACATTGGTCCAGGAGAGGAACTAGGCATGGTAGGAGGTGGCGCAGGAGTGTCAGATGAGGTAGGATGCAGATAGGGACTTGGAATTGGAGACAAGATGAAAGTAGTAGCTAGAGGTTGTGGCACAATAGATATAGGGACAGACCACAATCCTAGCCAGGATGTACGACCAAGCAATGTAGGAGGCATCATACTACAGGGAAATGTATTATAGAGCTATGGTCCAGGAGTGGTGGGAGCCAAATTTCTCCCATCTTAGCCAGATTTCTTCTACGAGGACCCCTCGTGCAAGCACATTAGGGAGACCATTAGGGTCTCACCATTAGAGCTGAGGTAGCCATCACAGAGACAAATAGAGCGAGGGCAGCTCAAGATACTGATAGCATACTTGGACACATCTTTTTTTTTGTGTATAGCCTGATTTATGATGTGCATACATTCATTAGCTGAGTTTTTGACTAGCCTCTTGTATGTTCGATGATGATACTGTACATTTGATTTTGATGTATCATGACATTCAACTTTTTTGATATATATGAGGTGACTTGTGATGCATTTACATGATGCGATGCTTATCTTATTTTATGTGATGGATATATATATGGATGGATGCATGTAATGTTTATAGTATGATGCTTTATGTTATGATGTTTTATGATGTAATGGATATATGTTATGACTGCACATGGATCTATATGGATGTACCTTTATACGATGGATGATGGATGCAATTATATGTTTTACTTCTCTTTTAGTATCTTTCCTATATGCAATGTATGTATGGATGATGCAACATGTGATGATTATGATAATTCCTATATGATTATGCAATGGATATTTAATGCAAACGTGAGTTTATGAGATGCTTAGAATAACCAATCTATATTATGATGGATAATGAATAATAACGTGAGATGAATGATGTTTCCTTTTATGATGTTTTATATGTTGTGCAGTATGCTAATGGTTTGTGGTTGCAAGATGGGTGTATATAAATATTTTTTTGTTTTTGAATGTCATGATACCATGTTAGTATTAGTATATGGAAAAGATAGAAGAAAGAGAAATCAACCCTTGATTTCAAAATATGATGATGATGATTACGTGATTGCTTATCAGAGATTGGGGACATAAAGAGATTACTTTCCTTATTTTTAATGACACACATAGGTACGATGCATCAAGGTATAAAGAACCAGGATGGCGTTGTACCTAGTGAGATGGACTTTGACTTGAAAATTAGATAGGAGTATCCTTGTTCACACCCAGCATACAAAACCTTATTAGGATGTACTTCAGATATTTCAAACATCTCAGACCAAAACATAGGAAAGAAAAACCTTCCTAAGTAATAGTCAACAAAATATCTAAAATCCCCTCCCTACAAACAAAACAAAGTAAGGATGACCAAGTTATTTTACAAAAATATCCAACAAGCACAGAAGACAAAAAATAATGATCAATGCCCCATTCCTTTCTATCTAAATCATTTTGGTTAGACATCATCGAGAGGTCATTGGAATGAGCGCAATAAGATAACTCAAAAGAAAAGATCAAGTACACAAATAAGCCAATGTTCTTCATACATCTAGCCAAGACTAAACTACAGTGATGCTTGATGTTGATGTCCACTGTAGGAAGGATGCATCCTAGGACATGATTTTGTTAGATGATTTTGAGACTAATGGGATGATAGGTTATTAATACCAAGAGTTAACCAACTTGTTTACCTACTGACCTAGACTTGAGACCTTGACATTTGAGTTTTCACTTTCTATTTTCCAAACTTGTTGTTGATTGTCTCACCAAAGGTTTGGAGTGATGATCATTTATTATGTGTGGATGTTTATTGAGAATGACCATGAAATGAGGTGGATGATTTTGGGGTTTTTTTTTAATGTTTTTGGTGTTCTGAAATGTTTTGAGGTTGTTTTTGGGATTTTCGAGATGTTTTACAAATGTTTTGATTTTCAAATTTTCCAATGTTTTTGAGTTTTCTAAGATTTTGACCAAGAACCTAACCTAAAGACCTATCCTAGGGGCCTCGAGGGCTGATCAAAGATTATCCTTTCCTACATTATACACACAGAGACCACGTAGTTCAACTAACACAAACTCGTTTATTGATGAGATATGAACAAATGGATTGCCAGTTTATTATGACGAACTCCTAAAGGACTGACCTAAGGTGTCTCAGGGGCACAACGATGATGGCCTTGCCTACGTTCAGAGCTTAGAGACCCATAGTTCAACTCGATGACTCTATTTTTTGAATTTTTCTAACATTTTGACCTGTTTTTGATGTTTTTGGGTTTTTTAGTTTTACAAATGTTTTTGGATTTTTGGATTTTCTGATTTTAAGGAATATTTCAAGAATATACATGAATATAATCCAATGTAATTATAAGAACATGCTCCCAACATGAGGCAATAAAATACTCTAATATAGGTAGGAAAAATTGACCTTAGGGATGTGCCAAGTAGTACTAGGGTGGGACATGATACAAACATAGGATCAAGCTATGATGCAGACATGGATGGGTGATGGATGGAGATATGGAAGTGTGATGGATGAATGATGCAGAACAAGCCGAAGAGGAAATGGTGGATGGAAAGCGCTTATTTACACAAGGCACCTATTTTCCAGGTTTTTTCCAAGGTACTTGCCCAAAGCACCACCTTTTCACTAGAGGATGATTTTTATTTTCTTTACTGTTTTCAATCCTTTTTCTAATTTTTTTGGATTTTTTTATTTTTTTATTTTTTTTGTATTTTTTGTATTTATACCTTGCAAGTTTAGGCATAAAACTTTTTGAGTTGGGAGTTATTGATAGGCTCCTATAGGGGTTCACCTTCGGGTGTAGATAGTTGATAGGCTCTTGATTTGTAGCTTGCTATGATGATGAAGGGTCCCAACCAATTGGGTTCAAACTTTCCCTTGCTATCTATATTTGGTACATTCTTGTAATTCTCTTTCAACATGAGCTCTCTGACTTGAAAGGCCTGACTCCTGATCTTTTTATTGTAGCTTCACTTGAGACAGTTCTGATACACCTGTAGATGGTTCAACATATCCATGTGTTGCTCATAGAGTAGTTCTAGCTCATTCAACTATGACACCCGATATTCTTCATTTGTAATGATATTCTACAATGATATCCTTAAGGATGGGAGCTCGATCTCAATGGGAAGGATGGCTTCTAATTCATAAACTAGGGAGAATAGGGTTGCACCTGTTGGTGTGTGGATACTTGTTTGGTAGGCCCATAAGGTGGGATTTAGTTGTAGGTGTCAGTCACAACCAACTTCATTGACTTTTTTCTTTAGGATTTTCAAGATGGTTTTATTCGTAGCCTCAACTTGGTCGTTACCCTAGGGGTAATATGGGGTGGAGAAGTGATGTTGTCTATTAATTTTTTGTCATAGCTCTTGAACATCCTGGTTCTTGAAAGATGTCCCATTATCTAAGATAAGGGCTTGTGGAACACTGTAGTGGAAAATGAGGTAGTTCAAGATGAATTTGGATATCTGTTTCCCTATGATATAGGTCATCAGGATGTCCTCTACCCACTTTGTAAAGTACTTTGTGGCAGTGATAATGAACTTGTTTCCATTGGATGAGCTGGGAGTGATTTTACCAATGAGATCAAGCCCCCATTGTGAAAAGGGCCAAGGTGTTATAATTAGTTGGAACTCCTGAGCTAGTGTATGGATGAGGTCCCCATGTTGTTGACATTGCAAACATCTTTGGACATAGTCATGAGCTTCCTTCTCCATTGTAGGCCAGTAGTACCTAGTCCTTAGTAGTTTCTTTTCCAAAGTCATACCACTAGATTGTGATCCACAAATGCCATCGTTTACCTCAGTTAAAATAGTCAAAGCTTCCTCAGGGTTAAGGCATCGCAAAAGGGTTCCTTCGATACTCTTACAATACAGGGTGTCACCTAAGATAACAAAATGGGATGACTTATTGAAAAATGTTATTTTAAGGTTCAGGGTGATATCAATAGGGAGGACTCCTATTTCTAGGTATGTGTATATCTCATGATACCAAGGGTCACCGAGACCAACAATTTCACACACAAACTCATACTTTGGTACCTTGGAAGCTGCTATGAGAAGTTGCTCTACTAGGAATTCATGTTTATGGAAATTACATGGGATATCCAGTAGTGATCCAATTGTTGCCATAGCATCAATTGCTCTATTATTCTCCCTTGGTATTTTCTCAAATGTGATGTCAATGAAGAATTCCTTGAGGCTCTCCACAAGTTTCTTATATGGGGTAAGCTTGTCATCCTTTGTTTGGTATTCATCATTGACCTGATTGATGATTAGCTGAGAGTCCTCATAGACCTTAAGTGTCATAATCTACCATTGTACTGCAATTCTAAGTCCTATGACAAGAGCCTCATACTCTGCAATGTTATTTTTCCAAGGAAAAGACAACTTATAAGACTCTGGTATGCAATCTCCTTGTGGTGTGATGAAGAAGACTCTTGCTCCTGACCCATGTTGTGTGTAGGACCCATCAAAATATACTTTCCAATGATCTATTGCACTTAGATTAAAGATTGACTCATCAAGAAATTATAATACCAATGGGTTTTCTAAATATATAGGTTCTTCTGCTAGTTGGTCTACAATTACTTGTCCTTCTATGGCTTTATGTTCTACATACTCAATGTCATATTCTGTTAGGATCATAATCCATTTAGCCATTCATCCTGTGAGTGTTTCTTTTGAAAGAAGATACTTGAGAGGGTCTATTTTGGTGATGAGCTTAATCTAGTGAGCCAACATGTAGTGCTTGATTTTTTGTACAACAAACACTACTGCTAGGCAAGCCTTCTCAATGAATGTGTAATTCAGCTTGTGTCCCACCATGGTTCTACTGATTTAGTAAATGTCTCTCTCTTTTCCTATTTCATCATGTTGAGCTAAGAGAGCACTAAGGGATGTTGTTGTTACTGATATGTAGAGTATCAATGGCTTGTTTTGGATTGGAGGCATGAGGACTGGTGGTGTTAACAAGTACTCCTTGATTTTGTTGAATGCTTGGTGACATTTCTCATCCCACTTGTATGCTACCCCCTTGTGGAGTAGATGAGAATATGGGATAGCCTTATCTTCTAATTGTGCTATGAATTGGTGAATGGATTGGAGCCTTCCCTGGAAACCCCTTAACTCCTTCAATGTTCTTTGTGCTTCCATCTCTAGAATCACTTTGACTTTGGTAGGGTCTATCTTGATTCCCCTCATAGATATAATATACACTAGGAGCTTCCCTGATTGTACAATGAAGACACACTTCTTAGGATTGAGCCTAACCTTGTATTTTTCTATCCTATCAAAGATGGATCTTAGTGCCACTATGTGATCTCGACCCTTTCTTGATTTCGCTCATATGTTATCCACATAGTCTTCCACAGTTTTTTGAATCATGTCATGGAAGATTAGCACCATAGCTCTTTGGTATGTAGCTCATGTATTCTTTAACCCAAACAACATCATGTTCCAACAATAAGACCCCCATGGAAAGGTGAAAGTTTTCTTTTGTTGATCATCTTTGGCTATCATAATCTGATTGTACCCTGAAAACCCATCCATCAATGATAGCATTTCATGCCCTACCATCATATCCACAATCATGTCTATATTTGGGAGAGGGAAATCATCCTTAGGGCATGCTTTGTTTAGGTCTCTAAATTTCGTGCAAATGCAGATGCCCCCAGTGGGCTTAGAGAAAGGTACAAGATTTGAAACCCATTCTGGATAATCATTTGGTCATATGAAGCCAACATTGAGGAGTTTCTGTAATTCAAGTTTCACTAGTAATGCTATCTATGGATGCATCTTTCTCAGCTTTTGTCTTACTAGTTTCACCTCTGGATAGACAGCTAGATGATGAACCACAACTTTAGGATCAAGACCTAGCATATCAACATAGGTCCATGCAATTTTTTTCTTTCTTTCTCTCAGAAATGCAGCTAGAATTTCATGTTCCTCAGTCAAAAGTGATTCTGCATAGAAGGTAATATGTGGTGTTTCCTCGATTCCTAGATTGACTGGATTACATTTTTCAGCTAGTACTGCTAATTTGTCTTGATGAATATCACTAAGGGGAACCTATAGTGGCTAAACCATGAGGAATTTGAAGATGATGCAAACTAGTTATTTGTGACATTTTTTCTATAGATTCTAAATATATTTTTTTCGAAAATTTTGGAATCAGATTGCACTTATTTTTCCATCTTCTTCAAAAACTAGTTTTTTTTAGTAAACATTTTTAAGGAGTGACGCTCATCGTGTAACACATAACTTTTTTTCCATGAAGGATAATTTTTTTTTTTTTGAATTTAGATTTGTAACAATGATATCTAGTGCTTCCAATTGGTTTAATAGTGTTTTATTGAATATTTTTTCCTTAATCAAGTTTTGAAATCAAACCAATTACAATTTAGAAATAGGCGAACTGTATAACACAACTTTTTTGTATGTATTGAAATTCAATTTTTTATTTTTTGTTGGATCAAGGACTTCAATATCTGGTGCTCTCATATTTTTCAAATTTTTTTTGATAATCTTCTATTTTTCCATATGTGCAGAACAAAGAGCTTGATTTTCGGTGAAAAACCTACATTCACAAGAAATAAAAAATAGATATAATAATAAAATTAAATTTATTTAAAATTATACTTTTTGGGAAGCTTATATTAAGGAAGTTACAAAAAATAAATTTAAAATGAATTCATTTGATCCCCCAAAAGGTAAATCAAAAGTGGTTTTTAATTAGCATTGTGATAGGTGTAAAGGAGACTTCGTTATAGGTATGGTTTAAAACTAGCGGGGTTTTATCCAAGGGGGTTTGATCTAAGGTAGTTTGATAAAACCCTCTTCAATTGGAATTCTTTAAGTGGAATTTTTTAAGGCTTAAATCATTATATTTTCTAAAAATATGTGATTTAAGAAAAAAATCAAAATCTCCTAGAATTTGTAAATGAGCTTTGTGGGATCACCCATATCAAAGGTAAAGTTATCTAAAGGTAAACCTGTGGATACCAGTAATTGAGGAGGAGCTTTGAATTTTTTAATCGGGGAACCTTTGCCACATATAGTTATCTTCAGAGGGGTACATGCAAGGTCAAGATTCTTCATGCGCTTCTCAAGAATAATGGGTTCCAAAAGGTCATTATCATTTTTCCCAAGCTTTTCATTTTTTTTATAGCCTCATCCTTGCATTAACTATAGTCCTTTATTGTCATTGTCCATGGGAAGATTAGGTATGGGCCTTTCATCTTGATACAATAAGCTTGATATATCCCTTTCATCTACCACTTCCTGACTTAGGTCCCCCCATCTTTTAAATCTGGAGGGGTTTGCTTTGAAGGTTTGAGATTGTGTATCAATCAGTTGGGGTTTCCCATGAGATCGAGGAGATTGAGGCAACTCTCCTATTACAAAGGAACTCTTTTTCATTTCATAGTCCCCACACCCATTATCTTGGATAATGACTTTAATATAAGAGATGTCAAGAATGGAGGGTTTCCTTGTATCAGAAGTGGAGGCTAGGGTAGATGTGTCTATATATGGAGATGTGGGTTCCTCATCATTCTTCAGAACTTGAGGAATCTTGTAATACTTGGCCTCCATATTATTGCAATAATAAAATGGTTCAAGATCACCGTGGACTATGACCTCTTGATTTTGATAAGGAAATTTAACACATTGATGGAACATGGATACGACAGCTTGCATCCCATGGATCCATGGGTGCCCCAGGAGGATATTGTAAGGTAGTTTAAGATCAAGGAATTGGTATGTAGTTTACATGATTGTTAGCCCTACTTGAATAGGGAGTTGAATGGTGCCTTGAGACACCCATTCTTGATCATCATATGCCCTGATAGTAATACCATTACCTTTTTGAATGACATCTTCAGAGAATCCCAAATTCTTTATTAGCTATGTACAAATATTCAACCCTACACCTCCATCCACCAAGACTCGTTTGACTTTATTCTTATGGACTAGGGCTTCAAGATGGAGTGGACGGTTATGAGATGGTTGAGATGGGAAGTCCTGATCAGAAAATGTTAGGAGATGTGGGGTGGTGATATGTCTGACCATAGCTTGGAACTGGTTTACGTCAAGATCCATGGGGATAGTGATGGAAATTTGGGCAGGAGTCTTTTTTATTTGATCAAGGACATTATAACCATTGGGGATTCACTTTGTATTATTGGCGGATGCCTTGGGTGGTTGGGATGGTCCTGGAATGGTAATTCTGCCATCATGTGTACTGACTCCATAGTCGGCTCTGGATCCTTTGATATTGACAACTGTTACCCACTCATCTAAGGATGTAACAACATGGTCATAAACATGGTTCACATTATTATACTTTTCTTTACCACTGTTGTTTCTTTTATTGTGATCTAGCATTAGATTCATGTATATTTTCAGATCTTGATTCCCTGCAGGTTGTTCAATGATTATGGTTTTGTCATCGATGAGATCCTAAAACAGATTTTTAAGTCGCATGCAGCTAGTGGTCATGTGTCCCTTAATTTTGTGAAAATCACAGAGATGTTTCTCATTATACCATGGTGGTTTAACTTGAGGTTCTTGATAATTTTCATAAACAAGGATCTTGATGAGATTTTCTTGTACTAACTGTTGCATGACAAATTCGATTGATTCCTCAAGTGGTGTGTATTTTCATTTAGGGGTATACTTGTTCCTTGGGAGTGGTCCCCCTTGAGTATTCAGGTTTTTGACCACTTGATTGTTGGGTTGTTTATGATGTGTTGGCTTGTGTGTTGTTTTGGTTATTGACTTGTGGTTGTTGATATGATTGTGTGTTTTTCCTTGGGGAATTGATGATAACTTTGGCATCAATGACACCATCATTAGTGACATTCTTGTTCTTTCCCATGTGTGAGCTTTTTCATTGTAACTGGTTGATGGATGGTTGTCTTGATAAGTAGGTGTATCCCCTTGTGCAATAATGGTTCTTTCAATGTTGAGTGCCTTGGGAATCAACTGGTCATATGTGGTGATGCATTGCATTTTCAGATGGAAGGACAAGGTCGCTTCAAGATTGGTGATGATAGTATCAATTTTTTTTTCTTTTGGCATGGCCCATTTGCTCCTGCTGGCCTTGGATTGCTATCATTGCAAGAAGGATGCAAATATTTCTTGCTTTGCTTGTTTTAGAGTGGATAGTTCTTCTAGACTCATGTCCTTTCCTATGTTGAATGAATAGTTTTGTATAAATAAGCCCGTAATTTCTTGGAACTTTTTAATTTTAGGAGGAAGTTGGGAGAACCATTCCATTGTTGGTCTAGCCAAACTTTGATGGAATAGTTGCATTAAATAAGATTCGTCATATGCAACTTCCATACAGTGGACATGAAATTCCCTGATGTGATCTTCAGGGTTTCCAGTCCCACGATATTTTTCAAATTTAGGTATCTTGAACCCTTGTGGGAATGTAACCATCGCAATGCTTTTGTCAAATGGATAGGGGCACAAATTTCCTTCTGTTTTTGTTGTTTTTCCTGATTATAGGTCTAACACTTGCTGTGAGAGAAATTTTATTTGTGCAAACACATCATTTTGTGGATCAGGTGGTGGGATGAATGTGTTTTGGGGTGGTTTGATTGCTTGAGTGATAGGTGGGTTGTTTTTTGTGTTTTTGGGAGGCTGTTGCAAGTTTTTTTGTGCCACCAACGCTTGTTGGTATGCCTACAATTGTTGTTGTGCCAACAATTCTTTTTGTTGGGCTTGTAATTGAGCTGCTTGTTTTTGTGCTTGGTATTGTTGCAAAACCCATTGATAAGCTTGTTTTTGTAACAAGGCATGTGCTTGAGCTTGCTGCACTTGATATTGAGCTTGTTCCTGAGCTTGAGCTTGTTGGGAGGCTTGTACAACTTGTGCAACCTAGGCAGCTTGTTGTTGCAATAAATCATGTGCTTGTGCTTGGGCAGCCTGTTGTGCTTGTTGTGCAGCTTGATGTCCCTATGTTTGTTGAGTGGCTTGTTGCACAAATTTTGTGGCTTGTTGAGCTTGAAACTACTAGAGTGCTTTTTTATAGGCATGTTGGGTAGCTTGTAGTGTGATGCTATATTGGTTTTCCATGTTTGGATTTGGTGGTGGTGGTGGAGGATTCAAAATTGTGTGAGATGTTGTGATGAGATTTTGTTGAGGTGGTTGTCAAGGTGTTTGAGAGATGACAACGGGTTGTGTGGTAGATGGTGTGATTGATATGCTAGGTCCTTGAGAGACCACATTTTAAGGTGTTATAGATGGTTTAGTGATTGATTGTGTTGTTTGGATTGGTGCCACCTGGTGTTTCAATATCAGTGGCATACTTGGAAGATTTGGTATGTTTATTTGATTCATGATCGGAGGATTGTTTTGATTTGGTTGATTGATGATTGGTAAAGGGGATTTCCCTTAACCAAGGATTGGTGTGGATGTTGATGTTGGAGGGGGAAATCATGGGAAGATGGGTGGTTTGTTTCCTTGAGAAAGTGATGATGAGGGATCAAAGGTTCCCCCTTGTCCAAATAGACCCACTTGTTCTTGTGAAGTCATGGGGAGAGAGACTTGTGTATCAAGAGATTATGTCAGTGATGCGGCAAAAGTGGAAGGATTGTTGTTGTCATGAAAAATGTGTGGAATGTATGGATGCTTTGGATCTTGAGGAACAGTATTTGGTACACCCAAGATGGTGTTTACATCTAGGTCTTGGTTATTTACAAGGGGATGCATTTGAAGAGTGTGAAGCAATGAAGTCCCCTTGGTAACCATAGCTTGACTTGGAGCATGAGATGATGTTGGTTGTATGATGGATTGGATGATGTTTTAGAAAGGTGTGAATGATACTGGTGGCATAATCCCAAGGGGTTTTTCCAGAATAGTGCTCACATCATAATTAGAAGGGAGTTTACCCACTTCCCTTGCTAATGCTAACATGTATTTTGAAGGATTAAGTCTCATCATTGTGTTGACAATCTTGTGATTTTCAGGATTTTGGACTATCTCCATGATTTTGTCTTGAGTCATTCCAAAGACATTGTTGGTGACATCCTCCACTTGGAAACCTCCATCTTGAAGATCTTGTGGTAGTTGAGGAAGGTTGAGTGGAGGATTGTTAGATCTGATGGAGTTGATTTCAGGTGCAGTTTGACTCAAGCCACTTGAAGTGGATGTTTCTTTGTTTTCTTCCATGTTTTTCTTGTGTTGAGATCTAGTTTGGACCATAAAATAAGGATAAAATTTTAAGAATTTGGGAGGTAAACCTCTAACTCCTTAGGTTGGTCTAAACTTTAAGTACAAAAAATAAAATATAAGATCTCAAGGATCAAATGGTGGTGATGAGATAAATGAAATATGGATGATGTGGATGATTGAACTCTTAAGAAACCTTGGAGGGATACTAGACTTTAGGAATTTTTGTATTTGTTGACTTTGGATTTGATTTGAATTTTTTTTTTGGATTTGATTTGGATTTTGGATAATGAACTTATAAACCCCAAGGTGTTGGTGTTATCTTGGAATAAAATTTCTCATAAGTTGATAATTTAACTAAGTGTATGAAGAAGGATTCATCCACACACACTTAGTCAAACAAGATGATTTTTGATTTGAAGGATTACCAAAAGTATAGCATGAAGGATTTTTTCCAAGATTCCTAAGATTTTTTTTTGAGATGGGATTTGATTGATGTTTGAGGATGGATGAAAGTGTTGATTTTGATCCTAGGTGAACCTAGAGAGACTTTTGTTTACAAGACCTAGGTATTGAAGAACATGCTATACTTATGAAACTTTTTCAACTCTACAAAGTGAGATACTTGAAACATTGGAAGAGAGCTAGATTTTAACAATAATAGAATGAGTACAAGTTTGGGTTGTCCTTTGATGCATGTTTGTAAAAATTATAGAGCAATATTTCTCTAACTTTGTAAAGCATAGACTAACATTTCTTGATATTTCTTAGACTAAGACACTTGTGACGATTGATAGACTTTGGTTTTGGGATTTTGATCTTGTGGGAAATCATTTGAACAAACACATATGTGGAGTTCAATTGTCTTTTATCTTTGCTTAATGTATTATTTTTACCACAAACACTTTCTTGCTTATCTTTTCAAACTAGATGTCTATGTCTCAATTTATTTTCATCCCACAAGGTCCATTATGTGGAAATCAAGAGAATCAAGGCAATAGTTCCCTAATGTTGACTTTAGAGAGAGAAAATTGAGATATAGGCCCAAATATTTAGAAGCCTCTAAGGACAGCATCCTTAGGTACAAGCAGTAATACTTGGACTTTTCAAAGGTATTTGCTCTTTCTAAAGGGTTTGAAATTTGATGACCTTGTTGAATGTTTTTTTTCAATATTTTTGGATCCAAGCAAAGTATGTAACTGACTCGTAGATTGCACAACCCTAGGATAGAAATGGCTATAGTTGTTGAATTCCCACTTGGATTTCTCTAGCTGCACTTATTCAGAGTGGATGATTAGAAGCTTGACCACACTGGCTCCCCTCCACAACACTCGCTTCTATGGGACAACCAAGCTTCAAGTTCTCATGAATCTCCATGAAAAACTCTTCATCTCTACTAAGAACAACAAGTATGTGGGACAACTTCAGAGGTCTGACCTCCTAACACCAAAAAATATTAGGGGATTTTGGCTTCTACACAAAGGTTCGTAATAAGGACATCCAGTTTAGGGGGTGCAATGATAAACTCCTTGTGAGAGGTCTCCCAACCCTTAGAAAAAGGGCTTTACACATCATAAAGATACCCGAGGAGAGCTATCATGTACCACTTCCCATTTTTTATGATTTTCACAAACAACCACAAATTTATATAGCAGTTTGGAAGAGCTTAGCTTATGCTCATTACCGCTTGGTTCGTTCCCTTGGGGTGAGTAATTTTTCCCACCAAGGAAGGCCCTTAAAGGTGAACAATAATGAGTAAGTACATCCATAGTTTGATCATCTTTGTTTGCATGAACAAAGAGAGAACACATGGTATTCCTTTTCTCACACTAGTATGGTTGTTCAATTTTAAAAAACCCAAATTTGAAATGTGGAGGTAATCTTTTAGACAACCTAATGTCACTAAAATGCTTTTGATTCTCAAGATCACCATGAAGCATGAGAGAAGTCCATACACATTTGAATGACATGAGTTTGTAAATAAGATTACAAAACAAAGGAAACACAAATTATTTTTAGTCCTCAAAGGAAATAATGAGTTCTTTTTATAGCACCAAAACCAAATGTTGAAGTTGCTTGTTCAATTTTACACCGAAATCAAAATTCTAGTAAGTGTCTAAGGTTCACTTTTAACCAGCTTGAAAAATCTTGAATTGATGGTTAATTTTAAGCCCAAATTGAATCTAGTTGGTCCTAGGAAATGAAACGCAAAAATTGAAGCCCAAGATTACCACAAAGAGCATTAAAAAATGCTTTTAAGTCTTCAAATTTTGATCCTCCCATGCTTCCTGCAAATGTGATGTTGAACTGAAAATGTGGCACTCTAAAATTGTCAAATGCAGCGCTAAAAGACAAAAGTGATGCTCAACAGCAGGCAGAGAGCACGAATGCAGTGTGATTACAAAAGTGGCACTCTGTGATTAGAATTTAAAGATAGAAGATAGAGAGTGTAAATGTGGTGGTAAATCAGAAGTGGCATGACAAAGTCATTGCATATGTAGCATGACGTACAAAAAGTGACGTAGAAAAAAAGCGGTGCTCTGCAGGCTCACATTTGCAAAAAGGTGGTGTCACATTCCTGTATCTGCAAGAAACAATAAAATCAAGTAAAATTAGTCGTGTTAGAATGCTCTGACCTCCTCCTAGTGCCAAAATGTGAACAAAAAACCTGCACAAACTAACAAGAGATCAACAAACAAGTGTTAAACATGTTAGAAAGAAAATCCAATATTCCCTATGAAATTATTTAACTAAAATCACTAGAAAACATGAAATAACAAGAAATTAAACAAAATAAAGCATGTAATCTAAATAAAATCAGCTAAACCTTCATCCCATAGGGGGAGTGGTGTTCCTTTGATGTGGAAAGAAGCCCTTTCCCAATCCCTTTGATAAGTATGATGAATTGTAGATGATCTATGTGTAAAATTGACTATAATCTAGCTAAATTGCTTGAAAAAGATGAAAATATTGAAAGCTATGGACTCAAATGACTATAATGGAAATGCATGAAGTTTTGGATCCATATTGTGAAAAAGATGCCTCTATTTATAGAATCAAAGGGCTGAAGAATGGAGGAAATTGGTGAATGTGGGATAAATTGAGAGCCAGTGAGAATGTGCAAAATGTCACAATTCTATTGGATGACGCTGGAGCACATTTTGGGAAATGTGTGAGTGGAGGAGGATGGAAGAGAAGTAAATGTTGTTGGTTGAGAATTTGAAAATGGTGTAAGAGGATTTGAATGAGATTTGAGATGATTTGAAAGGTTGTAAGAGAATTAATTGCAAATGTAAGAGGATGTGATAGGTTTTTGAAAACCTTTGGAGGGAAATTGAATGAGAGGTGGTTGAGAGGAATAGTCCTCAAAATATGCCTTTGTGAGGATAATTGAGGAATTAGATAAATAGAATAAATTGATTTTATGTGCAACCTCGTTAGTTGACCATAGTTGATTTAACTCTTGAAGAGTTAAAAACTGGAGGATTTGATTGATGATGATTAGAAGGTGATTTAGAATTAATTAATTGGAAGAAGTTAGGGGGTTTGGGGTATTTGATTTAATTGATTTTAATCAAATAAGAAGACTTAGGGGGGTTTAATTAAATGATTTGATTTAATTAAATCTGATGAATGTTAGTTAGAAGAAAGGTGAATTAATCAATAAATTTAATTATTTGATTAATAGTTGAATTTGTTGATTTTAATTAAATAATGTTGATTATTCAATTAATTGATCAATTTGAGATGATTTTAGAAGAAATGGTGTTAGTTGATCAGAATCAGATATCTAGTATCAATTAGGACATTTTACGTTTCTAAAGTCCTAAGAGGGAATTTTTCTAGTTAAGAATTAGTTCTCACTTATCTTTTAGAATTTAATGCTTGTGTCCTAGTTCATTTAATATTTGTTGAGGTAGTCTTCTCATTGTACAAGATTAAGACACATGTCAAGATCTTATCCAATCCTATATTACAAATTGCCTTTATAACTAAGGAATCATAAGTACATAATAATATTCAATCTAGAAATATTGCATCCAAAATCATAGCATGATATTCTATTATTTCTCTCTTGTGGAAGTTATTGGTGTCTTGCAAGTGATCTTGGAGTTTTGAGGAGTTCACCATAAACTCCTACAAGGAATGTGAAGATATCTTGCATATCATCCTTGTTTTATTTCTTCCAAAGGGAAAAGATATTGTTCACCAAGATTGGATCATCTTCAACATTCAATGTTGAGCTTCTGCCATAGTAGGAGACCTTCCATTGAGGAGGGCTAAATGGTATCTTCTTTGTTTCTCTTATGGGGACCCTTTTCCTCGAATGTGGTTTTCTCTAATATTTCATGGAGATCATTATTGTATGATCTTATCTCTCTTTTTTGGGTGGTCGCAAAAGGATGGGGGGACCAAAAAATGGGTCTTAAGTGGCCACTTTTCTGAAATTAGAAAAGATTGACCTTAGATGAAAAATTGAAGATAGTTACAATAAAAAATTTAAGATGCAACAAAAATAGGAGCCATAGTGCTTCGAGTTTACTATCTAAACTATAATTTTTTTTTAAAAATGGTAGAGATTAAGGGGTTCAAAAAGAGGGGCCACACAAATTGGTCTTGTTTTAAAAAAACATAACATAGCATCTAGTGTGCCCCCATAACTAAAATGTTAGTTTTTTTAGTATTCCAAAAATCTCTTTAGCCAAAAATTAGATAACACAATGTAGTTTATCTTCAATTTTCTTGCTAATTTTTTAATGAGTACATGCTTTTTTACTAATTTTCAAAGTGATACATCATAAAAAATAGAAATTTGAGCATGCTTCCCCCTAATTGTTTTGAAAAATGATTGAAAATATTTTTTTTGTAATTGTAGAACCGAGATCCTAGCACCTACAAAACACAACAAACAAACAAATTAGAGGATTGAAATGCAAGTTAGAATATAAGCTCCCCATGAAATCCATTTTCAAAGCTTACATCAGGAAATGAAATGAAGAACACAATAGGAAAGCAATAAAATAGATTGAATCCTAATTAAACAAGAAAAATCTTGATCCCATGGGGGAATTGGTGCCAATTTGATGTGAAAATTGGCCCTTTCCCAATTCCAATGATGCAATGTTGATTGATTGATGAAGATGAGATCCACTTTGTTGAAGATTCAATGAAGCTCCATGATGAAAAACTTGCATAACCTAGCTAAGATTTGATTGAATGGATAAAATGCTAAAGCTTGAGGATGGATTTAAGTATAATAAGTTTTCTCAAATTATGGATGATGAAATGAGGAATGAAGCCTCTTATTTATAAAATGACAAGTTGGAGAAATGCCCAAAATGAAGCAATGTGGGACTAACTTTCAACCAATGGCAAGGTGCCACTTGTCAAGAGATGGATGGATGAAGGATGAGTACATTTTGATCAAATAGGGATAATTAGATCAAATTGATTGATTTAATTAACGAGAGATAATGACTTAATCAGATAAATGATTTATTTAATTAAGAGAGGAAAATTGATGAATTTAATCAACTAAGGGTATTTGATTAAATGGTTAGATCGAGGAATGATTTAGGATGAAATGGTGTTAGTAGTCAGGATCAGATGTGCAATGTCAATCGGTACATTTTCCATGTTTACATTTTTCCCCTCTTTGAATGAAAGTACTTGTTACATTGGTTCAAAGAATAAATTATCTTGATCAAAAGCTAAAAAAAAATCAATTTCAAAATTTGCCCCATTGCTGCCCCGGTGAGAGAAAACATGCCAATATACTGCCCCCTCGAGAGATCGAATGAAAAATTCTAATTTTTGGGTGATCTCATGAAAAAAGGAACACAAGGTGCCCGACAAGTCCATAAAGGCTTTGGGAGGTCAAAAAATGAGGTACAATGCAAAAAATAGTGCAAAACGGCCTTTGGACAGACAAAAACAAGATCACGGGTCCAAGACCCAAGCAGGACGGCTAAACGGGGTAAAAAAACCCTAATTTTTAGGATTAAATAGGCCTCGAGGGGCCACTTCCAATTCATTTTCACATTCATCCTTACGAGATTTTACGACTTTGAGATCTAACACTTTGGCGAGATGGTGCAACGACAGCTCCCCATGCACATTTCTGACCAAGTACAGACGCATCAAAGGCTTCTTGGCACTAGACCACCAGTGATTCAACTTGACCCAAGCTTGATTTTTGATTTACATGTGCATTTATTACGTTTAAAAACTAGGTCCTTAGGAGCGGCACTATATTGACCTGCTGATATTTCAAACAACGACACAGAGGTTTTTCATTTAAAAACCTGTTCCGATGGAGCCAAATGATCCAGTGGTCTAGTGATATAGAGGAGGCCTTTCATTTACCCACACAAGACAACATGGGATTCCTCACTAGAGGAGGGTCCTTGATGATATGCGAGTGTTCAGATGGCGGCCATTCCTTGGGTAGCCGACCTGGTTCGATGATGCACAACAACTATTCTTCACTTGCCAAGATAGACTTATGCAGGGGAAAGAGCACATAATGATTAAGATGTACCTATCGAGTAGGATTCAAAGATATTTTGGAAAGGCCCAAGATCAGCCTGATGATCAATACGTGGCTATTTTTGTGAGGATAGTGAGTCAAAGCTCCTTGGGCCGCTATATACCTACCCATGAGGCAGTTTAGAGTTTTATGTAGCTAGTGGCCAGGCCATGGCCATATGACCAGGGTTAGGAAAATCTAGGGACTACATAGGCCTACAAAGATTGGTTCAAGCCGATATTAAGGCTTATAGTTCCAGGGACACCATCCGCCCAATGTAGAGCCAGAGACAGGGGAGTAGGATGAGGCTGAGGGGATCAGGATTAGGGAGGCAGAGGGCTAGCACCAGATCATCCAGTTTAGGATCAGGCACTCCTAGATCAGCAGGAGGGAGAGCAGAGACAGGATTCCCCCCGACAGGATCAGGATCAGGGACACTGGGACAGGCAGGACGAGCACCAAGATAGGATTCCTGACACCACCCAGAGATGAGGATTAGGATCAGCCTCATGTGCAGCCCCCCTTATAGCTAGATCCAAGAGATGGGAATATTTTGTAGCTGAAAACCTAGGTATAGGCACTAACAGCTGAGAGAGATTAGGCCAAAGCAAAGCGGGACTAGGCCATTTTGCAAAGACAAGATGTAGAGTTACACGCAACGGCCGAGATGGGCCAACGACAATAGATAGAAAGCAAGTCTACCTCTTCCTCCGAGAGCATAGTATCGCTTTGAGCATATAGGGAGGTCATTCAAGAGGCCAAATATTACAGATTTTACTATTACCAGGCCATACCATAGGCATCTCAGGTGCCATATTTTCCAAAGAGGACAGGGAATAGGCTAGTAGAGGACCACGATGAGAGAGCCGGTGATGAGGGCAGTAGCCAACAGGGCTAGCCCAATGTTTTGATCAGAGATAAGATTCTTTTTGCACCTGATGGGATTGTTTTTTGATAGCCCCATGGGCCATTTTGTACTTATTGACATTACATGTACATTGATCCAATTTTTGTACCATGATAGTGCATATTTTGACGATATATATGATATGATATGATGATGTTGCAATTTAATGTTCTATTCTATTTATGGATTCTTTTTACTTTCTATATGCTATGCAATGTGATGCAATGATGTGCATTATGTTATGAATATGCTATGTATGCATGTATTTGTTTTTCAATATCTTTCTATGCATTTTTCTGATGATGTATGCACTATGCAATGATGGATGCTATGATGTAATATGATTTGATATGATGATTATATTTGTAAATAATGTTTATGAATGTTATGACGATATTTATGATATGATATAATGGATGCAAATGATGTATGATGTGCAAATGCTTATATGTGTTATGGGATGATTATGCAATATTATGATATGATGGATGCAAATGATATTATGATGATGCAGATTTTTATAATGTTGTGGGATGATTGCTTTTTATGAATGCAATGTAATGATTCATGAGATGCTTAGAATAACTAATCTATATTATGTATAATGGAAATGCAATGTTTATGATATGATTTAATGCTTGCTATATGATATGCAATATGCAATATGTAGCATGTTGATGGTTTATGGATGTAGGATGGATGCATTGATGATGATGGATTTTGATTAACTATCATGGTACCATGTTAGCATGAAAACCAAGAGATAGAAGAAAACAAGAGATTCCAACAAGACATGAGATGATGATGATGATGATTACTTGCCAAGGAGTTGGGATTTTCAAAGTTCCAATTACCTTATGTTTGATTACACACATAAGTACGATGCATCAAGGTATAAAGAACCAGGATGGAGTTGTACCTAGTGTGATGGACTTTGACTCGACAATCAGATAGGAGTACTCCTATTCTGGCATATGAAACCTTATTCAGAATGTAGTTTAGATATTTCAAGCATCTCGAGCCAAAACATAAGAAAGCAATCCTTCCTATGTGGTCAAAAAGATACCTAAAACATCCTCCCTACACCTAAAAAAATCACGCATGACCAAGGTTATTTTACAAAAATATCCAACAAGTACAATAGATAAATGATAATGATCATCACCCCATTCCTATCTCTCTAAATCCCTTTGTTCAGACATCATCGAGAGGTTCTTAGAATGAGCGCAATAAGATAAATCAAAAGACAAAGATAAAGTAAACAAACAAGCTAATGTTCTTCAATACCACTAGCCAAGACTAAACTATGGTGATGCCTGATGTTTGATGGAGCTTGTAAAATTCTCAAGAATTTCAGCTCAATCCTTATGAGCTTAGTTTCCATTTTAAACCCTTTTCCCCAAGTGAGTAGGGTTTTAATCAAAAAATGTGCCAATGTTTTATTTTTGTGTTGGCCCATTCAGTCAGTCATCAATCTCTTAAGTTATTTTTTAAGCCTCTTGCCATGTTTGTTCACCGGCACCGTGTGTCTTAGCAACCGGTCATTTTTTCTGTCGGGCCAGGGTTTTTCCTAAGCTGGGTTATGAAGGTGTTAAGTCTGATGACTTAAGGATCAAGTCATTTACCCCACGGTCATGTCACCACTAGGCAACCCAGTCTTGTCCATTTAATGCTAATATCATGTGCTATACAGCTTGCAAGATTCGGTGATCAAAGATGAAATCTAAATCATACCCTGCCAGCTCGTGAGAGTAAGGTGCATGCCAAATAAAAGTAGCGAGGTTAGCGAAAAGCTAACACATGTCCTAGGTACTATGCAGGACCCACGCTCCACTACCGATCCTATGCCTCAACACCTTCCACAAGCGGTTGAGATCAACCCAGTAGAACAATCTCCACCATTCCCCGCTGGATCACTGAATGAAGATAAATAGAGATTAAACCCAGTGAGATCTCGACACCTATCCCTCACTTGCTCAGAGAGTGGAGCCCACGGGCGATGATGGTTTCATCTGACATAGAAGGAAGTGATTGGTTGAAAGCTCATTAGCAAGGCACCACTGGAATTCAAAGGAGGTCAAACGTGAGCTAACTGTTTGATCTCCCATTAGGGAAAAAGATCAATGGATCTCATTCAAAATGTCAGGTGACGCCTAATGGTTGATTCCACTCTGCATGACAAGCTTGCATTAATGGCTGGCTCTCTACAGAGTGATTAATTTGATCTCAACTCATGCCAAGATGCAAATGCAGACAATCATGAAGAATAATTAATTGATTTTCATGCAAATGGGAATTAAATGGCACTGGTACGTCTACCAACAGGATGCCAAAATTACGCATGTGTGATGAATGTTAAGTTTTAAGGCCATTGTTTTGCCCGATAAATATAGTGAAGGTAGGTATTTTTTGCTACATTACCATTCAACAGTTAAATGTTTTTGGTGAGAATATTTATCAAGAGAAAAGATGGGTGAACCAGTCAGAAGGTTTGCTTGCCTGAATGCCGAAGGAATATATATACTAGAATCCACTCGTAGGCATAGACTTGCACCTACCAGGTGCAGTCGGAGACTACAGTTCAACAACAATGTTGTGAAGGGAGCAAAGGACAAAGGTAAAGGCCCGATGCAATCATTTGCCAGCTCGAGGTGGAAGATAAGATATAGACGCAGCTCTTATGGGCATCAGCATATGCCCATCAACTTGACGAGCAACTCCTCTGAAAGTGTCAATAAGAATGACTCTTCCTATGGTCGATATTTGGTCTGGATAAATGATAATTTTCCCTCCAATGAGGAGGTGATTTCTGTGCCACCTTTGGCAGTCAGGACATCTAGTGGGCAGCCTGGAACAGTGCTTAGCAATGAGAAGTAAGATGAGGAAGCTTAGGTATTCTCCCTTCCTCTGGCTACGACAAGTCATGGGCGTGTTGCTAATATCGATGGGGTGACGGGTGGTAAATGAATATGTTGTGTTGGGGTTTTCTTTTTGCCTATGTTTTGTGAAATTTTCTCTAGTGGCTTTCTAGTTTTCCTTTGTGGAAAATTTTGGATGATTCAACATGGGTCATGTGCTTGCATGGCATCTTGGTTGTTTAGCTCTTGATGCTCATATGGTGACAAGGAGGGTTTTGGCGGCACTTTGATTTTTCTTCCTCGATGGTGGTTAAATTTTAGGATCTTTCTTGTTACAATTTTTTTGTGTTTTCAGCATATGGATCTTGAAACTCAAATCAAATGTACCTAAAATTTGGATGAAATTAGAATTCAATATTGTAACTGCATTCGAGTCCAAAGCTTGTTGCTCCCTATTAAGATAAAGGGAATTCAAGACCCAAATGCAAAAATAAAAAAAGAAGGGAATTAAGAGAGAAATAATAGAGAAAAGAAAAATATAGTTAGTAAAGAATATCAGGCTAGGTTTAGGCTAGGCATAGTGTGGTTATAAGAAAAGAATAGAAAAGCATGCCCATGTTAGGCTATTTTGGATGAATATACGCATAGTGTCTTAAATTGTTGTACAAATCTGACTTATGAACATAAATGAAAATTTACTTATGATGCATTTTCTCTCCTTATGTGGGTTTTGAGTAAATTTGGGATGGAATTGTTAATAGCATTTTCATTCCTCTTTTGAATTTTAGTTCAAATGTATATCCTTATTTGCGCCTTGATTCAAGTAATCAATTAAATGCTTAAATAAGAGGTATGGATTTACAATTATCTGCTTAGGATGTGATAAGAAGTTGTGCATTATAGGTCTTAAGTCTCATAGTGCAAAGTTGTTATGAAGATATTCTTTCTTTAAGAAATTAAGGTCACTTTTGTATTACTGATAGTATGCATATGACTCTATAGCCCAATCGCAGAAGGCACTAATCTATTTCCTTGAGAGATTGGCCTAATGGGTTAATCAATTTTTTTTATGGAGGCCAACCTAGAGGCAAAATTTTAAAGAAATCATTTGAAATTTCCAAAATCTTTACACAAATCTTATATTTAGTTGTCATAAGTGTGGGAATTTACTGAAATGGTAGCAAATTGCTTAGGAACTAGCCAATTCCATAGTATGTTTTTCATTCTACCTTTTAGTTGAAATGATCTATGAACAATGTGTCTCACCAAGTGCATCTTGGGTGAACATCAACAAGAATACCCTCCTTGGCCCCACAGAGCCTAAAGTGTAGAAGACCTTAGTTTATCACTAGGTCTTGTCAGTTGGCCAGTCATTTTCAAGAATTTTGAGTATAGGAAATAGCAATTCCTTAGAGATTCCTTTAGGTGCACTGGAAAAAGCACCAACAATGTTGATATCCATTGTAGGAAAGATTCATCCTAGGACATGATGATACTAGATGATTTTGATATGGGACTGATTGGATGATAGGCTATTGACACAAAGAGTTGACTAACTTGTTTACGTACTAAATTATGCTTGAGACTTTGATGTTTAAGTTTTCACTTTCGATCTACTAGATTTGTTTTTGATTTATTATGGGTGATGTTTATTGCAGGTGAAAGAGGGATGGGGATGGATGGATTTTTTGGGTTTTTTGAATGTTTTTGATCTTTTTGAAATGTTTTGAGGTTGTTTTTGGTATTTTTGAGATTTTACGAATGTTTTGAATTTTTTGGATTTTCAAATGTTTTGGGGTTTTCTGATATTTTGACCAAGACCTACCTAAGGACCTATCCTAGGGGCCTCGGGGGTTGATCAATAGATTAGCCTTGCCTACGTTATACACACAAAGACCACATAGTTTGACTGACATTGACTCAATTATTAATGAGATATGGATAGATCGATTGCCAGTTTATTATGATGGACTCCTAAAGGACTGACCTAAGTGTCTCAAGGGATGATCAAAGATCAACCTTTCCTACGTTCAAGGCTCAGAGACCTGTAGTTCGACAAGATGACTCTATTTTTGACTTTTTGACTTTTTGACCTGCTTTTGGATTTTGATATGATTTGGATGTTTTTGGATTTTTTTTTATTTTATGATTTTTTTGGATTTTTTTGGATTTTCTGATGTTTTTGGACCTTTTGATTTTTTGATTTTTTTGATTTTTTAATTTTAGGAACTTCAAGAATGTACATGAATCAATCTGATGAGAACATGTCCCTAAGGCGATGCAATAGACTACTCTGATAAAGGTAGGACAAACTGACCTTGAGAATGGGTCGAGTAGTACTAGGAGGGATCATGACATGAACACAGGACCAAGCTATGATGCAAACACAGATGGATGATGGATGAAGGTATGGAATGTGATGGATGATGTTCTGTAATGGATGGATGATGCAGGACGAGTCATGAAGATCCTAGTGGATGGAAAGTGCTTATTTACACAAGGTGCATATTTGCCATGTTTTCACCAAGGTACTTTCCCAAAGCGCCACTGAGTGATTTTCACTAGAGGACAATTTTTTCCTTCACTATTTTTTATCCTTTTTCGGATTTTTTTGGATTTTTTGCTTTTTTAATTTTTTTTGTTGTCACCAAGATGCTTGTTTACTAGGTTTTCACCAAGATGACCATTTTTTCAGGACTTTTTCTAATTTTTTTGGATTTTTGGTTCTATACCTTAAAAGATTAGGCATAATTTTTTTTGAGATGGGAGTTATTCATGGGCTCCTACAGAGGTTCCCCTTCGGGTGTTGATAACTAATATGCCCCTAACTTATAGCTCACTATGATAACAAATGGTCCCAATCAGTTGGGTTCAAATTTTCCTTTTCCATTTGGGTTTGGGACATTCTTTTGATTCTACTTTAGGACAAGTTCTCTGACTTGGAAGCTCTTGCTCCTGATCTTCTTGTCATAACTCCTTTTAAGCCGATTTTGATAGACTTTTAAATGATTTAAAGCATCCATACGCCACTCATCTAGTAGATCCAACTCATTAAGTCTTGATACTCAGTATTCTTCATCCTTGATGAGGTTTTGCAGTGATATTCTCAGTGATGGAAGCTTGATCTCGATTGGCAATATGGCCTTTGATCTGTAGACCAGGGAGAATGGAGTGGCACTGGTGGGTGTATGGATGCTGGTTCAATAGGCCCAGAGGGCAGGATTTAGCTATAGATGCCACTCACAACTTGCATCTTTGACTGTCATTTTGAGGATTTTCAGAATGGTTTTATTGGTGGCTTCTGCTTGGCCATTGCCTTGGGGGTAGTATGGAGTGGAAAAGCGATGTTGGATTTTGAATTTATCACATAGGTCATGAACCTCCTAATTCTTGAAGGGTGTCCCATTATATAAGATAATAGCTTGGGGAACATCGTATCGACATATGAGGTAGTTCAGGATGAACTTTGACATCTACTTTCCAGTGATGTATGTCAAGGGGATGGCTTCCACCCACTTTGTAAAGTACTCAATGGTGGTTATGATGAACTTGTGACCATTGGATGAGGTGGGAGTTATCTTTCTGATGAGATCAAGACCCCACTGCGAAAAGGTTCATGGTGTGACAATAGGATAGAGCTCTTGAGTTTTAGCATGGATGAGGTCCTCATGCTACTGGCATTGTAGAAACCTTTTGATGGAGTCATGTGCTTCTCTTTCTATAGTAGGCCAACAATACCCTGTCCTCAGCAATTTCTTGGCCAAAGTCATTTCACTTGAGTGTGAGCCACAAATACTGTTATGCACCTCGATTAATGTAGTCAATTCCTCCTCGGAATTTAAGTAGCGTAATAAGGTTCCTTCTATGCTCCTACAATAAAGGGTGTTTCCTAGGATGAAAAACTAGGATGCTTTCTTGACAAAGGTTTTTTTTAGGCTTGAGGGTAAGTCAGTAGGTAGGACCCCTATTCGTAAGTAGGTATAAATGTCATGGTACTAGGGATCACTGAGACCAATTTTTTCGCACACAAATTCTAACTCTGGTACCTTGAATGCGAGTATGAGAAGCTGCTCTACCAAGAATTCATGTTTTGGGACGTTGTGAGGGATATCTAATAAGGATCCAATTGTTGCCATAGTGTTTGTTGCTTTGTTGTTGGCTCTAGGAATCTGCTCAAATGTGATATCAATGAATGATTCTTTGAGGCTCTCTACCAACTTTTTGTATGGAGTCAGCTTATCATCCTTTGTTTGGTACCCATCATTCAATTGATTTATTATCAGCTAGGAGTCTCCATATACTTTGAGGGTCATGATGTGCCACTGCACTACTATTTTGAGACCTATGGTTAAAGCCTCATATTCCAAAATGTTGTCAGTGTAGGGGAATTCCAATTTGTAGGATCTAGGTATACAGTCCCCCTGTGGGGTGATTAAGAAAACACTAGCTCATGATCCATGTTGTGTGTAGGAACCATCAAAGTAGAGTTTCCAATGGTCAGCTATGTTGAGATTGAAGATGGATTCATCTAGAAACTCTGATATGAGTGGATTCTTCGAATACATGGGTGCTTCTACAAGCTAATCTTCTATGACTTGGCCTTTGACTGCTTTCCACTCCACATATTCAATGTCATACTCTGATAGTATCATGACCCATTTAGCCATCCTTCTTGTGAGCATTTCCTTTGACAGTAGGTACTTTAGGGGACTAATTTTGGCGATGAGTTTAATTTTGTGTGACAACATGTAATGTCTGAATTTTTGTGAAGCAAACACTACTGCTAGACATGTTTTTTCAATGAATGAGTAGTTTAACTCATGCTCGACCATTGTGTGTCTAATGTAATAGATGGTCCTTTCTATCCCATTTTCATCATGCTGAGCTAGGAGAGCTCCAAAGGCTGTTGTTGTTACTAACACATAGAGGTTTAGTGGCTTTCTTGGGATCGGTGGCATAAGGACCAAAGGTGTGAGAAAATATTCTTTGATTTTGTTGAAGGATTCCTCACATTTTTCATCCCACTTGTACGCTACCCCCTTGTGGAGTAGGTGAGAATAAGGAATTTTTTTTTCTATCAGTTGTGCTATGAATCTATGGATGGATAAAGCCTACCTTGGAGGCCTCTCAACTGTTTCAATGTTTTGGGTACCTCCATCTCTAGGATTTCTTTCACTTTTGCTGGATCTATTTCAATAGCCCTCATTAACACTATGTATCCCAGTAGCTTTCCTAACTATACGCTAAAGATGCACTTCTTTGGGTTGAGTATGACTTTATATTCCTCCAGTCTATCAAAAATGGCACTCAGAGTTGCTATGCGATCTCTCCTCTTTCTGTATTTTTCTAGTTTGTCATCAACATAATCTTCGACAGTTTTGTGGATCATGTCATGGAAGATTAACGTCATGGCTCTTTGGTAGGTTGCCCTAGCATTCTTTAGGCTAAATGACATCATATTCCAGCAGTAAGTCCCCCATGGACAAGTGAAGGTCATTTTGTGTTGGTTTTCTTTGGAAATCATTACTTGGTTGTACCCAGAGAAATCATCCATTAGAGAAAGCATTTCATATCCCACCATCATGTCTACAATCGTGTCAATGTTAGGCAATGGGAAATTAGCTTTCGAACATGCTTTGTTTAGGTCTCTGAAATCCATGCAGATTTAGATGCCCCCATCTAGTTTTGAAAGAGGAACTAGATTTGATACCTGTAGACACGCAAAATGTACAAGTTGACATTGCGCATCTAACTCTGATCTACTAACATCATTTCATCCTAAATCATTCCCTGACCTAACCATTTAATTGAATATCTTTATTTGATTAAATTCATTTGTTTTCTTCTCTTAATTAAACAAATCATGTGTTTAATTAAGTCTCTTAAATCATTCTCTATCCCTATTTTAATTAAATAATTAATTTTATTTAATTAAATCTCTAAAGTCTATCTATTAAATTGAATAAATTAAAATCTTATTTAATTTAATCTTACTTCAATCTCTTTAATTAAATAATCAAAACATGTTTATTTAATTAAACTCATTAAATCATTTCCTCTCTTGTTTGATTTAAATTAATCCAAAAATCTAAGTCAAAATAAGTCAACTCACCTAATCATCATTAAACTAACATAATCATCATTTATTTAATCTAACCATGGTTAAATACTAATCTCACCCACTTGCATTCTCTAGATATCTCCACTTGCACAAATAAATCAATTTATTGATTTATTAAATCTTCATTTTCCCTCAACAAAGCATCTTTTGGAGGAATATTCTTCTATTTCAAATTCAAAATTTGAATGACATGTCCTTCTAACATGTCATTTACTCTCTCTTACAAGTCCTTCCAACAAGGCATTTACTTCTTCTTACATGTCCTTGCCTTGAGCCAAGTGGCATTTAATGCAATTTTCTTTCCCCCTCTTACATGTCTTTTCTCAAAATTCAAATTCAAAAATGCATTTATTGGCACATTTGTCAAAACTTGCTCATTCCTCATCCAATCACATTTGGACAAGTGGCATTTTGCCATTGGCCAAATCTTTGTCCCACATTGCTCTATTTTGGCTTTGTTTCCATTTCAACATTCTATAAATAGAATGCTTCACCATGCATTTTATCATCCACAATTATGCAAAGTTATTATGCACAAATATCTCTCAAATTCCATCCATCTTCTTAACTAGTTTATTGCAGATTTTGGAGCTCATTGAGGGACTTATCAAGTGGATCAATCATCTTCAATCAACATTTTCATTCAAGGAGTTGGGAAAGGGAAAATCTCCACACACCTATTTGCACCAACTCCCTCAAGAGATCAAGAGTTTGCTTGCATTAGATAGGATTTAATTGTTTCATTTGTGTTCTTCATTTTCATTTCTTATCTTTTGCAAATTTCAAATGGATTTCTTGAGGAATCATTTGTTTCTAACCTTGTGTTTAATCTAATTGTTTGCATGTTTATTGTGTTTGTGCAAGGTCTAGATTCAAATGGTTCACAATACCCACTTGGGGTAGTCAATTGGTCGTATAAATCCTACGTCAAGTAGCTTTTTCAATTCCATTTTGATTAGTAGGGAAATCTGAGGATGTATTTTTCTCAATTTTTTTGGACAGGCTTTGCTTCAGGATATACTGCTAGATGATGGACCACAATCTCCAGGTCAAGCCTGGGCATGTCTGCATCGCTCCATGCAAAGTTGACTTTTTGTTCTCTCAAGAAGATAGCTAGGATCTCTTGTTCCTCTGACAACAATGACTCTACATAGAATGTGATGTGTGGGGTCTCCTCTATTCCCAAGTTAACTGGATTGCATTTTTTGCTAGGACCATTGATTTTTCCTGATGGAGAGCTTTGAGAGGAAGATTGAATCCCCAATCCTCGAGCGCCTCAGAGAGGTTTTCACCATTGGATGCGTCCTTTCTTTTAACTATTTTTAGGTCAAAGATTGTCATACACTAGTACACAAACAACAATATATGACTAAATAAACTACTAAAAATTGTATGTAAATGACTAAGTTTAGTCACATGACTATTAGTAGTTTATTTGTAGTCATTTATAACACCACCAAATTTATGACTAAACTATTTTAGTCATTTATTTAGTCATTGATTTAGTCATTAATTTTAGTCACATGACTATTTTAGTGGTTTATTTGTAGTCATTTATAACACCATCAAATTTATGACTAAACTATTTTAGTCATTTATTTAGTCATTAATTTTTAGTCATTGATTTGGTCATTGATTTAGTCATTAATTTAGTCATTTATTTAATCATGATAGTGATATATTTAGTCATATATTTAGTTATTAATTTAGTCATTGATTGTTGTTAACTAATCATTTATTTAGTCATGGTAGTCATTAATTTAGTCATTAATGTAGTCCTTACTTTAGTCATTACAAATCAAATCTAACTTAATTAATCCTCACAAATTAATGCATATAAACTTTAAGTATCATAGATATTCAAATTAATACTAAAATGCTTGAACAAATATGATTGATCAGACACAAACACAAACATATTACAAATCAAGAGGAGCTACAACATAGTATTTATGAGTGGAGAAAAAACCACTATGAAAATTTACTTTATTAAGCCTCGTTGGCAAATCAAAATCTCATTGGTTACATTCAATGTCTTAGTGACACTATACAACTTACAGACACTATATAAACAAAATACTCCTATTTTCATATACTTGTATTGTTTTCCCCTTCCTTAATCGTAGTCGATTTGGAAGGGAAATGACCTCCTATAGGGGCTCGACCCATTTAATCCCCTTGCAAATCCACAGCTTTCCTGTTGCTATTAGTTTCGGTTCCTCCAAATTCTTCCTCGCTGGTATTCACCTTTTGTTGATGGTGTTTTCTGCACAGCAACAACTCAAACAGAATGCAATATTCTATCTCTCTTGAAAGGTTATTTCCAACAATAAATCACTGAAAATCACCCCAAGGTCTCTCGGGTGTTAGGTCATAACAATGCATAAAACAACTCAGATGAAATTTGAAATTGCTGGTAATCACAATCGGACCTTACTACAAGCAGACTGTATCTTTTCAATTTACCAGATTTGACAATATGGTGATCTTGAATCCTAAATCTAACTGAATAATTAAAGAAACAGCAAAAGGTAGGGATGCAAGGAAGTAATAAAATCTAAACTATTGCATGGACAAGCAATGCAAATGACAAATATCTGGAATGGACCTATCTCAAATAACCAATTCCTGTTTGACCCGCAAGGCAATCTTACAAGAACAGTGCAATCTTCTGAGGAATACAGATTTTCAAATCATAGACTTACATCTACAACCGAACTTGAGCACATTTGAATATACGGTCCAGGTTGACTTTACCAGCCTACTACAATCAGATAGTTACTGGGAGTATAGACCAGAGATAGCTACAAACATTCCAAATATGAAATCACATACACTATTTATCCAACCAAACTAATTTATTTCTGAATATTAAACCCTAGATCTTCAAGCAATGTAAAAGATAGAACAAAAGAACCATGCAAGATGAGATAACACAAAGGATTTCACCAGGAAAACCACAATGCCTTCAATTGTATTAATCACCAAATGCTGCAACAATTCAACTGTTCTGAATATGGTATTTGCTTCAAGAAATTCTAAAAACTCTAACTATTGCTCCTGCTAATCTCTATTCTTGCTAATGTCTATAACCAATGTCTTCTAACCCTTACAATGAGGCAAGAATGCCTATTTATCAAATTCCCCCCAAAACATGTCGGCCCAGCCAAACATTTTTACAAAAATAATCAAAACCGCCAAAACAGGTCGGCCAAGGAAACAAACTAAGGCACACATTTAATGCCATCATCCAAGTCGGCCAAGGCACAGTCCCCAAGGAAGTCCGGTCCAATGCATGCCCTATAATAATAGGGAAGCACAAATCTCGAAAAGAGCATTAACTGCTACTTCCTTTATCTTTTCTCTTCGCTGGTGACCCTTGGACCTTCGAGAATATCCCCTCCAGCTCAGCAATAGGTGGCAACGGCAAAACCCTGAGTCTGCATTTAATTGAATCAATTCCCTCATTGGACCGTTCAACAGTTTTCTTCCAGTCCTTCATGCTGGTTATGTACCTGTCTATTATTGCCAAGTATGTAGCTGCATCATCAAGCAAATGGGAGGTGACAGCTCCATCAGATTCCGGGGCATAAACCTCATGCCACCATTCCTTCAATTGATCTAAGCTCAGATATTTGGGAGCTATTTTCTTCCTCCCTGTCATCACCTCAAAGAAAGCTATGCAACCATCATAAATTGCAGTGAGGTCAGCCTCAATTGATTTTCTCCGTTTTTGTATCTTCTTCAGGCCTCCCTGCCTGATCTGCAATGCCTCGAACCATTCCCATGGTTCATCCAATCTGGCAGAGGGAAGGATTCCATCCTTGCCCAACTGTTCTTTGCCATGCCCTAGAATAATCCTTGACTTCTGCAGCAGGAGGTCAATATCATTTTTATCTTGAGAGAGGATACTCTCTAACAGTTCCTTTCCTCGGACTGCATCCCTGCCCACAGACAGGATCTCTTTGATAGCTTCATCCCCTTGTGCCTGAACACTCATCAACCAGTCGACGGCAGCCTGTGCAGAAGCCTTCATCTTTTCAATGCCGGAGATTGTCTCCTTTGGCAGAAATCCCGGAGTAGCAGAGGAGGACGGATGGAGAGACTGTAGAGGCCTCATGACCTCTTCCAGGCATTTCCTCAACCTTTCATTCTCTCTTTTCAGTTCTCATTTTGACTGGGTCTCCTTTTTCAGTCTGTCAACAATTACGGCACTTGACCCCTCAAATTCCTCAATATCCTGCTCTAAGGAGGCCGGCCCAAGGTTAATGGTTTGGACGTTGTAATCCTGGCCTGTTACCTCATCTCTTGTTTTGTCTGCAGCAGGGGTGGCAATGTGAACTACTCGGTTATGCACTTCATCTCTTTCTACCCGAGAAATCACCTTTGCAGCCTTCTTCTTCTTCCCTTTACCAATCTGAGACAACATTTCATCCCAGTCAAGAGGAGTGTCCTCTACAATCACCTGTTTCTTCTTTGTAATTTCTTTCTCTAGCCAGTCCGGGGCTACGGGGTCTGTCCGGATTCCCTCTGTTCTGGTTTCTCCCAAATCCTCTGTGGCTTTCTCCTCTTCTGCTACTGTCACCTCGACTTCCTCCTCAGTTGTTGCCTTGTCATCTTCTTTTTCCGGAGGTTGTTCACCTTGGTCGGTTTCCTCAAATCCCAACTCAGGAAGTACCGGCGATGGAGTTCTAGCGGGGATGCTTTTCTCCGGCTCAGGCGATCCGCGGCCTTTCTCACTCTCCGGGGAGTCCTCGTACTGTACCAAGGGAGAAGTGTGCCTTTCCTCTGTTTCCACCTCGGGCTCGGCAGCCTCACTGAATAACGTTCCTTCTTTGAACGGTTCTGCCTCTCCGCTGATTTCCTGCTCATCCGGATTCTCCGGTTCTGGTATGCTCTGCGGAGGAGAAACAGGTTTATCTTGCTCCTTAGCTAGCAATATTGGAGAAGAATCCTTTGGCTGTGCAGCATCCTTTGGAGAAGGGGTTCTAGATTTTCTGGTATACACCTTAGTCTTTTCACCTCCGGAGCTCTCTACATCAACAATTGGAGGTTCACCCCCCGAAGCAGTTTGGTCTTTCTTCTTAGCCACCCTTGTAGTTCTGGCTTTCTTTGGCGGCGGAGGAGCATCCTCTCCTTCAGCTTTCTCTGCTTCTTCCTCATCCGAGGACTTGCTGATTGTCAGGGTCTTCCACCTGCGCTTGCCGATAGGTTTCCTTTTTGCTGCAGGTTCTGTCCCTTTAGGACCTCTGACTTTGATCTTGAAAGGGGAGGTTTTAGCTGTTTTCCCTTTGGGGTCCTCTTCCCCGGATTCTTCAGAAGTGGACATGGGGTTGAGATTTCCCATCAAATCGAAGGTACAAGGTACCTTGGCATTCTCTAACACCCAGACTTCATGCTTTATCCAAGACAAAGTAAATCTTAGCACTGGAGCCATCAAGTCTTCCAACTCTGTCACCTCAGGCTCATTCCAATCAATATCTGCCACTGACCTGTCCTTAATGGGCTCATAAACATGGTCTTGGACCAGCTTCCCATCGTCATCCAGCTGATCCGGAATCAGCTTCACATTATACTGTCTAATGGCCTCTACAGGCAGCCGGGAATACCTTTTCTTCCTCGCATCAAGGTCATCCCTGATGTTGACCCAGTAATCTTCCAGGTCCTCCTTATGCCTAAATTCCCGGGTAGCCCTCTTCTGTGCCTCTCCGGTTATGTCAAAGTTCATTCTCTTTGAATGGAAAGAGAATCCATATGCCGCCAACTCCTCACCTGCAGTGTGAGCTGATTGAATGGAAGGGCACATCTCACCCACGCCAATCCCAAGAGGGAAGTCACCTCCAAAGCCAGTCTTATGCTTCTCCCTCTTCACCACTGCATCAAACTCACAAATTTGTCTTACGACCTCCAGTAGCACTATGTGGTCAGTGGGATACCTAGGCAATCTGTAGGGTGCAACAGGGCATCCATCTATCCGGAGATAAGTGAAGGTGGGGAACTGGATAAACCATGCCCCGTAATTCTTGATCAGCCCCTTAGCCCCATCGGACAATCTGATGTGTTCTGCATTCTGAAGGGTCCGGGTAATGTGCATTGTAAAGGCATCGTTGGCCCGCCTATAATCTCTGTGTCCGAGATGCAGTTCCGGATAGATTTCATATATAATATCCTGCCCAATGGTTCCCATCGGAGTCAATCCCTTGTAAGGATAGGAGATGGCCAGTACATACATGATGTAGGAGGACATGATGAATTTCTTTGACTCCAAGACATTCCTCAGTTGTTTGTCAATTTCCGCACTGATGAGTCCTGCCCAGTGATAATTTGTTCCCTGACTCATCTTGGTGATCACGTGAACCATCCAACTCTCCAATACTCCGGCAGTTTTAAGTCCGGCCACCCTGCTCAACAGTGTGATGGCATCATAGATATCCGGCCTGAACTTCACCCTGTGCAACTGTTTGGGCAATTTGGAGTGGTGGGACTTTGGCTTTTCCAGCCATGAATTAATGATCTATTGAGCCTTAACTGGCTCATTCTCATAGTATGTTCGAGCTGTATCAATGTTTAAGGCACAGACCGAGGAGAGATCAGGCATGCTGAAGGCCCGGGCAATGGAGGCTGGACTGAAGTTTTCCAAGACTCATCCCTCGGTGCTGACCACCATCTGAGTATCAAAAGCGTACTGTCTAGCACACTCCAAAATCAACTCGTAGCACTGGACCGCTGGAGGGAACCCTGCCACATGCACCAACCCCGAATTCATCATTCCTTGCCTCAAAGGTGACTGATCCTTCTCAGCTGTCCTTTGTTTGAATTCCTCATACCGCCACGCGCCAACGTTGGTGTCAGATGTCTCAGCCCACACAGAAGATATCTTACTTTCTGGAACCTGACTCTTCATGTCCGATTTCAATCTCTCTGTCTCAGAAACTGAAGATGCCCATGCACCACCCTTAGATTTCCCAGTAGCAGCCTTGCTTGACTCGGCCTGCACATTCAAGAATTATTATTAGAATTCAATTATTAAGCTCATATCAATCCAAAGGGTTAGCACACATCATATAAAACCACTAAAATCCATTGCTAATTACCAATCTTTCGAGATCCGGAGAAATCAAATAATCCGGGAAAATCACGTAAACCGGGAAAATACCGTCGGGGCGGAATTTAGGAGAAATCCAACCCAGACGGATTCCTGCTGCCAAAACACTGTTAGCCAAATAAATCATTAATACACTCCAAAAAATCAAAGGGGTAATCGTTAAATCACTCATTGGCAACAAGAAATAAGCATAAACGATCATTCCATCAATCCTATCATCAAAATATACAAAAGAACACGATCAAACAGGAAATCCGGAAAAATCCGGATGGAACGGATTTTCACGGACAGTATAAAATGCACCGGAAATTAACCCTGTCCGCGGAATAAGCCCAAACCGGGAAAATTCGGGAGCAAGGAAATTCCGCGACGGCCTCGGAAACCCAAAAAACGGAAAGACGTGTACCAAAACTTGAGCAACCACGGGATCTCCACTAGGCTCGAAGGATCCTAAAACCGACGATGATCAACAACGTCAAGTACGCAAAGGATCCAACTCTCAAAAGCTCTTAAAAAAAGGAATCCCCGTGCCAAAAAGATGATGCCCTAGAGCAAACGATCGAATTTCTGCCATTAAAACTAGAGCAAGCTTTAGGGTTAAAAATATCGGTTCAGGATTTACCTAAAAGCCCTCTAATCCTCATAGGACGGGAAACCAACACGACGCGGGGTGAAAGTCACTCAAGCACAAGATGAAATCATTGTTCTAGCCGAGACACCAAGGAAACCCCAACCTCGCAAGATAACACACTTCGCGCCCGAAACAAACAAGCAATCCGACCCAGAACGCCGTCCAAAGGACCCATACGCAATTCAAAAGGACAAACAAAGCTCATGGGGCACGGGAGATGGGTTCGACAATAAAGACGGATCAACCCCGACTCTATAAATATGAAAACAAAACCAAAACAAGGGCCGACCCCAAATTTAACAATACCTAGTGCAAGAAAACCCCAAATCATCTCATAAGCAAACAGAAGGGCAATGGATACATACCATGGATCAAAGCAAGCGAAAATCGAGCTCAGAAAATCAACCACGAGGTAAACACGTCCAAGCAATGCAAATACTGGCACCCGAACTCAAGCAATCCTCGCGCAAACAAGCCAAGATCAACTCTCAAAGCTCAATTGAAAGCTCTAAATCGCCAGAGCAGAAAGCAAGGAAGCAACGAAGTTGGAATGAATCAGAAAATGCCCTAAATTCAACCTTATACTCGTCTGAGCCAAGGTACCTCAACCATTAATGCGCGAAAAGACGTTTCTGACAAGTCCGGAAACCCGAGCCCCAAGTGGAATTTCGGAGAATCCCAGAATGCGCAGAGACACGGATCCCGCGGAAATGCAGAAACCGGAAAAATCAGGAAGATCGGGATTTTGACAGGATCCGGGAAAATCCGATAGGACCGGAAAATCCCGAAGTCAGGCAGAAACCCGGAATCGGAGAATCCTACCAGAAAAGGACAAGGAACCAGGGCCGGAAAAATCCGCCAGAGGTGGAAAATCCCGGATCCAGGTGAAAACCCGGACTTGGCCAAAAACTCAATTTAAATCAATTCCAACCTCAAGGCAAGGGCAAAGCCAGCAAGACCAACATATCAAGACCCTAAAAAATGATAAATCCAATAAAATCAAAGGTCAAAGACATCAAAAAGAGGGTCCCCACTCCAAGTGGGGCGTGTGTGCGAAAACTGCACAACACCTTTCACTTCTCCAATTTGGAGCTACAGCTTGAAAATAAGATTTCAAAATTTGCACATCAAAAACTCAGAAAAGTCAAATAATACAGAGAATAAAATTCAAACATTTTATTTTCCTTTTCCAACTATGGCACCCTAAACTTAGATCCTAGATATAATGTTTCCTAATTATCTCTTACAATTTTTAAAAACATGAATTCATGCAAGACAACAAACAAATAGACAATATTCAATTAGTGATATACAACTGCCTTATTCCTGAACAGTAGATATAATGTTTCCACCTGTACTACCATTTGGAGCGACATGCTCAGAAGACACATCTGTAAATATTTGGCCCACAAACATCTCTTGTTTTGTGTGAGATCTATATTCTGTATTATATTATTTCCATTATTATCTGTGTGGATCTTATCACTAATTCATAAAGAGATGGTACAATATCCTAATATTCAAAGCATTCATCACTAAGCTCCTCAAATGATTAACAAAATAGGCTATCATAATAGATAGCACTGAAACTAAAAGCTAGTCTTACCATGCATTGATCGAGAATATTGACTAATGCAGCACCTTCAGTTATTTTTGGTAATATAATTTGGAGGACATTCAAATGTGATGTTATCCGGTGCATGGCCCAATTGAAAAGAAGATCACCATCCTAATTTTCTTCATTTCCAAATGTGTCATCAGCAAATATAGCCCGATACTCAGTGACAACATCAAAAAGATGCACTCTATGGCAGTCTGCCATGAATTTTAAGAATTCAGACACATTTCCTTGGTCCAATTCATCAATAATACCCATAAGCCATGCCTCTTTGCATCTCAAGAACTGTTGTACAAGGAAAGAGTCTTCGCCTTGGAAAACCAAATAAGCACAGCTTTATGCTAATGCATATACTTCCTGTAACTTCACTCTCATTAAACACCCAACAAAATACACAATGATAATGAAAAAGTTCATGGATGTTTAAAACCTGTAATCGCATTTCCTGTTCATTAAATACTCCTAGACGTCGAAGATATCCAATCACCCGAAGGCATTCTGGCAACTGCACTCTATCAAGAAAAAATTTGTAGTCAAAGGTTATTGACAGGTTGAAAGAGAATGTGAATGTGCAATGAAGCTTTATATTGGCATTAAGTCATCAATTCATAGTCAATGATACTAGTCTACATTATTCATGGTTTGGTTGACTATTCATTTTTCATCTAAAGTGAAACTCATAGAGGTATAGATGACATTTCAAAGTTCATATAATCATCAAAAACTTGACTGAATATTTGATCTAAGTCTTTGAAGAAGCTAAGAAAGCATAGACTGTGTGGTTTTCTTAACATCCGCTGCTAACGATTAAAATCACAAGTAATCTACAATTTCAATATTAAATGATGAATTGATAATTTCAAGCACAATATTTCACATTGAAATACATCACTATGGATCAATTTGATGATGATAATAACAAATTTTTAGAATAAGAGGTGTGAACAAAGCAAACTGAAGCGAAGGAAGCCTAACACAATTCTAGAGAGAAAATCAAGGAAAAGGTGAATGTGCGGGAAATCATAGTCAAACAAGAGAAGAATAAAGGAAGGTAAAACTTTAAAAGAGCTACATAGTGGCTGATGTGCTCTGCAGGAGAAAGGAAAGATATAAAGGTAAAAATGCATGCATCATGTTGACCAGCAATTCCAAAGAATCCTAGCCATGACAGCACACTCAAACCTGAAAAAATTGCTCATTCTTTTTTTAATTGAAGAAGAGCTTTATTAATTTTAAAAAATAAAGAACAAAACATATTGCAAAATAGAACAACAGGCTAGCTAGGCTTGGTTGGCCTTCAAGGCTATAGCTTACTATTAGTATTGCTCATTCTGGAAAGAGCATGTAGTTTATTTTCCAAATTGAACACATAACTTAGCTTCACATAAAACAAATATACTCCAGGAAAGAACCTACTTGGGATGCATGGTTTCCAACTTTGATACAAATCCTTCTAAATAAAGAGCCTCATCATAATTTCAATTTCGAACACACCTATAAAAAGAAATATAAGTTTTTATCAGTTTTCAGGCTTTTACAAAGTCAATGAAAGCAACCATAAAATTTCTTACCATTCAACATCACAAAAAATACATAAAATTAGCCATTTAAGGTCAACCAACAACAAGAGTCCTCTGCATGCATGCTTGGCACTTGCAGACTGACATGGAGCAAAAAGTATCTAAAGAAAGAGAAGAGAAAAGAATACTATCAATTTTAATATCATAATTTACAAAATTAAAAGTAGCAAGCATGTAAATAGAATTAATGCAACAAATCATGGTAAAACTTAAATATTTCATAACTCAATTAACATATAAAAATTATGGTCAAACATAAATAAATTCCATTTTGATGACAAACACAAATAGTATAAACAAGTGAACATGGTGCAGTGACTTGAGGAATCAATAAAGCATTTACTAAAAATATCTTCAGCACTAGATCATGAGTCCTAAATAGTGAAAGAAATAGAAAAAACTCAATGACACATTCAGCCTACCATAAAAATTGATTTACAGGAAAAGGCCAGTTCCACAAAAAAATGCCTCAGTTGCACTGCAAAAGAACGAAAGCACATTCAAGAAAAATGAGTGCAATTATATTTTAAATGCTCATGAAGAAAATACAGAACACTTCATGCATTATTATTGCTTGTTAATGCTGAGACACTGCTCTAATGTCAATGTCACATAGATTTAACCCAAACAATAAGCATCTTATTCAAGGAAAATGTTTAAAGGTTACAAATAAGGTTGGAGAAGGTTAAACTTTGGAAAGATAAAAAATGATGTATGACTAGATGGAATTGGGGAATGCACAACTTATTTAAACTTACATTAAAACAAAATGCTTGCAAGGTTGGGATGTTCGAGTTCAAATAAGGAATGTCTAAAACAATATTTTATAACATTATGAGTCTATGACAAACAATCTTCAGATGACAGAAATAGAAGACAAATTTTGGGAAAAATAAAAAATTAGAATAGTTCCCATATCATATGGCATTAGACTCTAAGGACATTACTTATCTAAACACAACTTAAACTTTATAAATGTAAGTTAAAGATGTGAGTCCAAAATCAGGTTCCATTGTAGTACAAAATATTTTATAACTAATTACAAGACCATTCCTTTAAACTGTGAAAAAAATATAGGAAGTGTAATTCCAGTCAGGATATATTTCTTATTGCCACCTCATTAGGGAACGCAGAACCTATAAAGGCCTATGTAGACTCCCAAGCCCGTGTTTCCCTTGAACTAGTCCTGAAATTGAAACTTAGACGCATCATAAACAAGAGCTGCAGTGCAGCATAGTTCCTGCCTAGTGCTGGCAGGGCAATTTTGAGAAACTGCAGATTGGAAGAGCTCACAAGGTAGTTTTGAGAAAGTGGGGATTGTTAGAGAATTTAATAGATCAGGTCCAAAGAGGTGAGCAGTGATAACTCTTTGTAGTAGGTATCTTAGCCTTTACACAACCCAAACATTGTAGAGTTGCTAGTTCAGATGGACGGACACTGCAAACTGCAACCTTTCTGTCACTCTAGATATGGTACCTGTAATAGTACATACTTTTTTTGTTAAATGCTACTTGCTGCACAATAGAATAGTTATGCATAGAAGTAGCCATACTTCAAATAGAAACAATGATTAACTTGTTGAGTTAAAAAAGAAATCAAGGAAACAAAAGCATGTTTTCATATCATAATGTTTGGCACCTTAACACTGAATCGAAACAATGATTAATTTGTTGAGTTAAAAAAGAAATCAAGGAAACAAAAGCATTTTTTCATATCATAATGTTTGGCACCTCAACACCGAATCTCTCCCACCATGTGTTTAAAATGAGAAAAAAAAATCTCAATCACATTGTTCAACATCAAGTTTCAATATTGACATAAAAAAGTGGAAATTTTTAAACTTAAGTATACCTTTAATAGACTTTTACTTGGCTGCATTTTTGTTCAAGTTGCCTTAAAGATATCTCATGCAAAAAGGTTCCCTTGCACAAGTCATAGATCTCAATCTTAGAGACAATTTTTGCTCCAAGCTGATTAGGTTCTATTTGCTTTCTAATTGTGTAGAGCGCACTCAAAAATACCTCTTGAAATCTAGGAAAATTGGAACACTAGATTTAAGAAATAGGCCCTAATAGTGCAATGTTTGCAAACCAACTCCTCTTTCTTTGTCCTTGGTATAGGATATTTCCAACAACTCCCTTTTCTTATTGGGTTTGACATTACAACAATCTATAAATTTGAAGGAGGTTGCAATAACAAGTCAATGGAAAGTAAATTAACATTTAGGGTTTCTATATAAACTAAGATTAAAAATTAGAAAAAGAACAGTTAGGGATTGCAACTAAAAAATAGTTTGAAAAAAAGAAAAAACAGCTAAGGTTTATTCATAAAAACTAAAAGAGAATAAAAACAAAAAATATCCATAATGAAACAAGAAAAAAAGAGGTAAAAATGAGTTATCTTTATTCTTTCTCTTCTATTTCTTGTTCCATGAACCTAAAATTAAACAAATATAGAAGATATATGAAATGGATAAAAAAAACAAAAAAGAAAAAGATTCAAAATAAAGAGAAGACCTCTTTAAATTAACTTCAATTTGATGGTGAGCTGCTCCATATCAACCATGGGCTCCTTCAAATGTAACATAGGCTCCTTTAGATGCACCAAGGGCTGCTACAAACCTACCCAAGTTGCATCCAATCGACGTTTGCTGCTCAAGTTGTCTGCTGATTTTTGCTTGAATGGATTGTGTTTTTGCTTCAATACACTTTTTTCCTTCTTCTTTGTGGTTGCAAATGAAATGAATGCTTTTTGAGAGTGTTAAAGGGCATTTTAGTGTTTAGAGGTATGAGTGTTTTTTATCTTTTTTTGCTTCCTTTTTTTTCAATTTTCTGATTTTGATGTTGCTGCTGAGCAGCTGAGTCTTACCAGTGGGACTTGTTGATTACCCAAGTCCCTGCTCTTCCAGCCTCGGCTGACACTGTCTGTCTTGGGACTCAGTGAGTTTTTCCAGGCGATTTTTGTCTTTGTAGAACTAATAATATAACCACTTCTATTTCTCTAGAGATTTGGCTTGGCATTTATCTATCTTCCCCTGCTTAGAGCTTTCAAATACTTGTTGCATCAGTTTTTCAGGCTGTATGATTTAATTAACCTATTTCTGAGATGGTCTTTCTTGATGCCAAGGATGCGACAATACTGTTTATGTTTTTTTCCCATTCTATGGTGATAATCTTGCTGCAAGTTGGGAAGATCAAGGTGGTTAAAGTTAAAACAGATTATTTGTACAATTTCACATCTAGGTGTCTACAGTTGTGAAAGAAATCTTTTATAATTTTTTGTTACCACATGATTTTTTTTATACAACAGCAAGAGAAAATACATTCAAGAAGAGGATAGATAGCAATAAGTTCAAACCACTTTTAAGATTATATACTTAAGCCTATCCATCACTATGGCTATGGTTTATTATTGGAATAGGTGTCAACCCTTGGCTGAAATAATTTGATTATTGATAGCAAATTAAAACAATTATTGCAGTTTGTATTTGAAAGATACACTCTTTTGTCAAATTCTTATTGAGTTTATGTTAACATCAAATATACAACACATTTTGATGCAAATGATGTGAATGAAGATCGTCTAGTAGCTCTTAGGAAGCAAACAAAAGTTGATGCAAAAAGCTTTTCAATTTTTGTTAAGCATGATTCATCTGAACTAAATCAAACTCTATTTAGGTATTTGAGTCTATGTATTGCATATTTGAATATGGCTTAAAAGTAGTTTTGTTTCTTATAGTGCCACATTTACCGTTCTACTTTGCAGGTTGGGAAATATTTTTGTAGAGTTGTCAAATGCATATTATAGGGAGGATGGGCGAAGGTTCAAACTCCACATAGAAAAAATAAACTTTAACTCAATTGAATTGAGTGTTCGTTACAATTTCAAGGCATGATTCTGCCCACCTCTTATTGTGCTCAATACATCTATTATTAATAGTCTATTTTGTGATTTCTATGATGCAAATACATTGTTCAATTGAAAAGCCACAGATTAGTTCAAGAAATTCAAGGAGGGCCTTCGTATGAAAATTTATGAAATAAATGTTAATGTGGAGTAGGGCAGTGTTACTGGATGTATCATGTAGTTATTATTTGTGAGTCTATGACTTATTGTTTATTAACTTACTTTGTTGTTGACAACTATTTGTCACTCATGACTGGCACATTGTATTATATGAATATGCCCCTTGTACAATATTTTTGTGCAAGGATAATTCATGATCAGGTAGAATATTTCTACCTCTAATCATTGTCTCCATGGTTGTATGTGCACCTTGCTTCCTCCTAGGATTAGCTAGCTTGGTGTCCAATCCCTTTATATTCTGCTATGAGCATTCACAAATCCAATGGCTCACAATAATAAGATGAAAAAGCTAGAGACTAGTGATATTTGTGTGGACAATCCAATGGCTGACAATGTGGACATCCAAGCACTAGTTGCCTCTGTGACAATACTGACATTGAAATCATCAATTTGATGGGAAAAAAGGTTGAAGAAGGTAGTGGTAGATGTTGATTCAGGATGAACCTGCTAGTTGACAGCATTTAAGAGTGACTGGTGAGCCAAGCTTGGTTTGCACCTCAAATTTGGCAGTGGAGTTCAAGATAGAGCCAGATTTGTCCCAAGGTAATAGTTGACTATGTGAAATAGTAACTTTCATGTGGAATTTTTGTAATCATAGTACAGAACTACAGATATCCTGACATGCATTCAAGCTTTCTCAATCTTGTTTCAAGGTTTGGTCACAGTCAGTAAGGATTGGGGATGTAATAATGACCATAAGGCATTAAGAAAGGAATATTTTTACAGGTCTAAAAAACATAGGTGCTTCCTCATCCATGCCAATCTCCAAGCCAACTACAAAAGCTATTGTGCCTCTCCAGCCATGGGCACCATTTAAGCATTGAAGTCCTTCCCATGAGCCAACAATTTGAATCTATTTTTTGAAAGTTTCAATCTACTTTGAAACCGATTATTTTTTGAAATTTTGAATCTACCTTGAAACCAATTCTTTTTTGACAATTTGAATCTATTTTGAAACCAATTCTTTTTTGACAATTTGAATCTAATTTGAAACCAATTCTTTTGTTGGACTTCGGACAATCCTCACTTTGTTCAGAGCTTCATAACATGACTTTTTTGAAAAGTGAGTGAATGGTTAACAGGATAAATAATGTGGTAGACAAAACTCTTCTAGAGAGTCTCAAGGACATGTAGTTGATGTATGCACTTAATAATTACTTGTAGAAACTGGTGTTATTTATAGATAGCAAATTAAAATGTTGGTTCTACAATGAAATAGTTGTAGCTAGTTAAGCAAGCAAGAAATGGTGGCAATGGAAAAAGGGAATTATACTATTAAAGTGTTTCTAGTTAGGTTGGGTATTACATTGACCTGCATTAAAGATAGACATATGTTGCACCATAAATATTTCTACATACAGAGTGCATGGCAAAGTGAGTGTTGATCAAGAATGTGTTGAATGAGTAGAGATGGTGACTTTGTGATCAAATGCGCTAATTATCTTTTTCTATTTGTTGAGACCAAGCATATCGATGTTATGTTGTTGGCTTTATCCTTATTTGATTAATCAAAGATAGCAGAAACAAGATGTGTAAGAAATATTATCATTTAGTTAACGTCTTTGAATAGTAGTAGCTAAATATTTCTTTTCATGGATTGCGGGCTGACTTTTTTGTATGCAGTCATCATGCAAGGAGCATTTATGAGTCCTACTTTGAAGACACTGTTACTGCCAGCATGCTTTCTTGAAAAACTTTCTCACTTCATGGGAAATTTTGTTGCCTTTGTTGCTTGAAAATTCCAATGCCTTTGCATATAATTTTTTGCTTTTACTGTCATGTTGTTGCCCAAGATGTTGACCATATTGTATTGTTAAGAAATTATAAAATCTCCGTAAGTGAGAAAATGTAATTTTTGCTCCAAAAAAAAAGCCTAAAATAGGTGCTTTCAAACAAGCTATGGATTCCAACATTGTAAGCACTCTGGAACACATCCTAACATTGTAAGCCTAAGATTTGTACATTTATAGATAATCCCAATACATTAATAATATATTTATATACATGCAATTATATGTTAAAATAATACATGCTTGATTTGTTCATGTGTACCACCAGAAGTTGCATTTGATATGGCCCATGTTGCTTCTTTCTTAATATCAAACTCAATAGTTTGAAGGAGCTGAACAAGTGGAGGAATGATGTTTTCATCAATCACAGCCTGAAAACCAAAATATCCATTAACAAATAGCAAACCTTAAAATAATTTAGTTTCACACCTTTCAACAAAGATGCTTCTCTACTCTAGATAACAAATAGAAAGACCTAAATTTGTTCTATGTTTCCTACGGTTATGATTGAAATGGTCCAACAAGCTTCCTTCTTGATGCTCTTCTTGTGATTATGGGTTAGGAGAGCTAATAGGCAAGGAAGTGCTTCATTGTTGATTATATACTGAAATTAAATGAAACACCATAACATAAGTCAATGAAATAGTACAATGACAGCATCATGCACTTGCAAAAAGAACAATTAATTATTGATATGAAAATCTAAAGAAATGTCAATATAAACTTATACCTGAGTCTGCAAATCATCACCAATTACAATATTTCCCACTGTTCGGAGAGCTAGAATAAGGATAGATGGAGAGGGATGGCTATAAACATAAACATACATGCATTTTTTCAAAATATCCAAAACAAAGCAATTGTGCATGTTATAAACACGTATAACAATCCAAACATGGAGCCAAACGGATTAATCTAAGTCATACCATCCATTATATCTGGTGCCTTACAATATAATATATAACTAGCACTTGCACCCATGGGAGGTTCAAGGAAAACGTTGATAGGAGATTAAAGGGTTGCAGCCAAAGAGCGAAGCATTTGTTATTTATCTTTATTCATCATTGTAAAATAAACAATTAAAAATGGTAGTTTGAGAGCACGAGCTGTTCAAAAAAATTCAAATCCTCCATATAAGACTTGCTGGAAATTGTTAAAAAAACAGTAATGAGTTGTTCAGAAATTTTCAAATCCTCCAGATAAGACAGGTTATATCTCATGATCTGAAGCTTCTGAATATAGGTATCCTGTGGGAAATGTAACATGTCAAATCAACCAATTACAAGGATGGTTCTTCAAATTTAAAGTGTTTTATTTAACTACAAACCTGAGAAGACTGTTTTCCAACTTGAAATAAAATAGTTTCATTTCCATGCCACATAAGAAGCTTCAGCTAATCAACAGCAAGGTTGAAGACATTGAAGGTGACTCACATTATTCCATCCAAAAAGGGAGTAATCAGTGAGTAGAATGACAATATTGTTGTTGCAGATATATTGTGTAGTTGATACATGATGCCTTGTTTTTAAGCTAAAAACTCTCAATTTATGTTTTTTTGGTCTTACCTTAGAGTAAGGAAGGGATAGCAAGTTGGCAGCCACTTTTTTTTTTGCTCCTTCCTTCACTCCGCTTCTATTTTTATGTAAATGTGTTGGTTGGTTGATACAATCTCTTTCACTTGGTATATCCACTGAAATATTGGTTTAATGCCATGAGGAGCATTCAAAATATTCTCCTAACCCTGTTAGGAGTCATTATCACTATAAGGTTAAGGTTTTGACCATTGTGAGTAAATCATATCCTTGTGATAGGCTACAAAGAAAATCTCATCAATTTATTTGTTGCTATGTATAAAGTAGGCAATGATGAGTAGCTGTTAAATATGACAAATCATAAGGCAACAAGGGATGAAAGATAGTCTTTACTAAAGTGAGATAGTCAAAAGAGGATAAAGGACAAAATTCAACCATGAAAGACCAAAGGTAGTCATTTTGTTAAAGATAGTGATAAGGCTGTGAATACATTATGAAGATATAAAGTCTTAGACCTGCAAAGAAAAGAATGATAGTCAACAATCCATTAAAGAAGACAAATATCATGATGCTCTCATAGTCACCAATGTAAGGAAATCCTTTAGAAGAGTGTATGACAGTCACATCCATGGATTAGGAAATCATGAATATCCTAGACAGTCACGTGACATGAAACAACCCTTTCAAATGCATGAAAGTCCAAATACAGAGCTAACAACAATCCTTGTATTAAAAATGTAGAAGCATAGAGAAAGCATGTGAAGTTTTTGACAGAATTCCTCGAAGAGATGTCATCTCTTGGACTGCAATTATTGTTGGATATGCACAAAATGGATTTGTTGAAAACGCTTTAGAAACTTTCAAGCAAATGCAATTGGCAGGTATAAAGCCAAATTCCACAACCTTTTCCAGCATCTTTCCTGCCTGTGCCAAAATGGGGGCTTTGGAACATGGTATGAACATCCATCAAAGCATAAATAATAGAGGAATTTTATCAGATGTTGTAGTTACAACTGCCCTAGTAGACATGTATGCAAAATGTGGAAGCATAGACAAGTCATGTGAACTATTTGAAAGAATGCCTAAAAGAAATGCCATCTCATGGAATATGATGATTGTGGGATATGCACAAAATGGATTTGCTGAAAAGGCTTTAGAAACTTTCAAGCAAATGCCTCTAAAACTTTCAAGATCTACTAGCCAAAATTCTTTGATCTTCCTCCCAATTGTAGAATGTGAACATCATATATCAAATTTGAGATATCCTAGGCTGAGGTTGGAAACAAGGGGTAAAAGGATGTGCTGGTATTAAAGAAATTGTGTCACTCAGTCTCCTAGATGGTGTATTTCAACCTCAACAGTAGCATAATAGAAAAAGTTGAGTGTTTGTTGACCTAGTTATGGTAGATGTATTGTGTGCAAAGATAAAGTGATAAAAACCATAAACCCTTGAAGAAAAACCATGTAATATTGGTATGTTAATCATGGAGGGAAAATAGAGCGATGATGATCACAAAAAGAAAGAAATGGAGAACGTAGGGATAGGAAAAATTCAAAAAAGTCTTATGTCCAAATAGGGAAGGCTATGGCAAGGGTTTTTGGCTATGGATTTGAGAGGGGAAGAGGAAATGGAAATCTATGGCTTCCAATGGAGTGAATGAGAGATTGGATAAGAGAATATATGAGATTAGGAGATTACTAAGAGTCCATGGCTATTATGGCTCTAGGGGCTTCAAAAAACTTCAGTCCTCAAATCTCTTGCTTGTTGCCCTGCTATGTAATGGAGTCATGTTGATCAATTGAGCATATTGAAGAGAGACTATAAATTCTTGCCACATTTTCTATTTTCTTCTTGTGTAACCCAACAAATGGAGGCTAAAACTAGATTTACAAAGTTTCGAGATAAAAGGCCATTGGAAACAAAGTAATGATTAAGGAATGAACAAGTGGTAACTTTTTCAAATTTGAACATGCACACTAGCACCCTTCTAGCACAAGTGTCCAGACATTAGCACACAAGCCAGTAAGTATTCCTAAATCTAGATCTCCATACATTATCCATCTATAATTAGGGAAAAGGCCAAAAACAAGTCAAATGGACCTAAAACATGTCTAGCAAATGGAAACAAAAATGAGTACAAAAACATAATGCAAAAGTTGCCAAGTAGGCAATTTCTGACCTTTCACATTTCTAAAAGAAGAAGATGCTTCATTCACTCTTCTTGTGCATATACATCTCCCTTAGAGAGAAGAAGAGGATTTAGGGCTAAGAATAGCTTACACCAAGGGGAAAAAATTGGTATAAAAGTTTTTGAGGTTTAATGAAATGTAGTTGTACCAATGAAGTATACCAATTCTTTGAAATCCCCAATTTTGGTCTACTTATGTCCTATTCTATCTATCTTGACTTCACCTACAACCATCTCTCACAAAGTGGTGCAAGCCAAGGGGGAGATTAATACATTGATGAATCAACCCAAGGTAAGTATCTCTAAACCTAATCTCTTCCTTTTTGTACTTTGTTTGATATTGTGAATGTTGTATGCTTTGTGTACTAGGTAGCATGGTAGTCTGCATTACTCTACTTCTATCTTCTACATTTTTGTTATCTTTAGCTCATGCTTCAACATCTGATGACACCTCGAACCTATTAAGGCTCTCCACTTCTTTATATGATGCATGTATAGCTCCTCGTCTAAACTCATTCTAACCCCCTTCTACAAATAGCTAATTCTTACAGTCCAAACCATTTTGTGGACTGCCATCTAATATTGTGTTCGATCTAGAATGGTCTTCTACATCTTTCCTATTTAGAGAATATTATATTATAAAGGACTATTTTAGGCCCAACCAAAGGACCTTAAGGTAATTGATGCTTAAATCATGGGAAGGCCAAACTATAGATTGCTAACACAATTGAGGAGGCAGTAGAGATGAAGGGACCTTCCAATGTTATGCAAGTCATCACACACAATCCCTAATCATTTAGATTAGCAGACCCAAGTGTTGAAGGATTATAAGATCAAATTTTTGTGACCCATTGTAAGATCAAATCTTAGTGACCCTATGTGTCTATCTCATTTTTAACTCTAGGCTTAAAATCAATTGCAACTATATTTCCCTGGAGGCAAATGTATGTGATATAGGTAAAGAAATAAAAATTCATATAAAAATTTTGTGACCCTTTTTTTCTATCTCATTTACATGGATGGGTGCCATGGGCATGGCAAAGCCAGTGCAGTGAAATGTAATGTTCTTGTAATCATTGCGTTGCTCCTATTCAAGACCACCTACTTTCATGATTAAGATTAACACAGACAAGCCTTGTTATGAACCCCTGGTTTCAAAATAATATTGGGAAATATAGTAAATTCACCTATGCAATGAGCAATCATTCTTAACACAATAAAAAAAGGCCTGACCATGTATAGATTTGAAAAAAATTCACTGAAACCATGGAAAATGACTTACCACAAGATTCTGCACAAATCATGTCTGAGGCGGAAAAATGGGCAGAGGTTGCAACCCCGTCGCGCTTTCACTTCTCCATTTTGGCGGGCTACCTTGAAAATAAGGTTTCAGACTTTCACTTCTCCATTTTAGCGGGCCTGAAAATAAGGTTATCACTTCTCCATTTTGGTGGGCAATAGAAAATAAGGTCTTACGAACGTTTTAGAGTATGTTTATTAAAATGAATTATGGCCAAGATTTTAATAATGAACACATTTTAAATCAACAAGCTTTTATTCTCTTTCATTTTTTTTGTCTAGGTTTTTGCTTAATTCTTTTTTATTTTTGATCTTTATGTTTGTGGTGTCTTTAATTGTAATGTATATATTTCATTTTTCTTATATTCCTTTGTTCATTATATCATCTTTTGTATATTAACTTATATATTTTTTAATCTTTTATTTTCTCTTCTCTATTTTTTGTAATTCTATTTCTATTGTTCTTGGTTTGTAATTTTGTAGATTATCTCCTTAATTTCAATTTATTTTATTCCTTTTATGAATTGGTTCTTTATTTGGGTTCTTTTATCCTCATGTACTTGGTTTTTAATTTTTTCATTTAATTTTTTTGTTTTTGACATTAACATTTAGTATTTTAAGAAATAAGCATAGCTCCTTTCTCATTCTTTCTTTGTGTCAAGGTTTTTGCATTTTTCTTTTTAGATTTGATCTTTATGTTTGTATTGTGAAGCTATTATGCAATTTGCATAATGTTATTATATAAGATTTATTATTTTTATAAGCATATGTATATCATATGTTCACCATATAATCATTATTTATATATTTTACATATGTAAATTTTATATATATATTCTTTTAGTTGTTGTGCCTCTCTCTCTTTAGTTTCAATTTTCATTTCTTTACTTCTTTGTCATATTTAGTTTTTTAAAATTTTCATTCTCCTCTTCTCTTTTATTTATTTATTTATTTTCCTCTCATTATTTTTTTAATAAAAAAATTCAATCAACTCTTCTATTGGTTATCTCCCTCTCCTTGTTTTTTGTGTCTTGTCCCCTCAATTTCTTTCCCCTCTTCTTTTTAAGCATATTGGGTCTACATCTAACCATCTTTCATCTCCTTGTGCTCTTTATCATCTTGATGATGGATCACTGAGTGTGATCTGAAAAGTTGATGAAAAACTCAAACACAATATAAATCCAGAAATAAAAAACTATAAATGTTAAATACATATATAAAATTATTACTAGCAATTGCACCTTGGTGTGCAATAGGTACACCAAAAAGGTATGAAAGGTCAATTAGAGAAAAATTTGGTGTATTTTTTCAGACATATGTATAGTACATGAGGTCAATTGGTAGCTCATTTAGCAAATGATGTTGTTTATGTAATAAAGGTCTCAATTAGCTTTCACTCAATAAATATATATTTTAACTATAATTTTTCATTAGACAAAATTATATATTTGCAATAGTAAATTTACTACAGGAGTTGAATTTATTTTTTCTCTATCCACCTCTCTATATCTTATCTATATCTTGACCCTCTCCATTTTATGTCTTTCTCTTTCTATATCTTATCTCTATCTCCCTCTCTCTTTTATGTCTTTCTCTCTCTATAAGTTTGTCTGTCTATATCAAATTTCATGCTACCTTGAGCATAACTCCCCAAGGACACATACCATTCTTGGATTTTTGGCATTAAACAAGTAATCAAAAGTTTCTTTTCTTTTCTCTATCTATCTTTCCCTTTCTATCTCTTATATTTCTATCTCACTTGTATTATCTCTCTTTTTTTCTATTCCTTTCTCTTTCAATCTTTCTCTCCATCTATATCTCTATTCCTCTTTATCTATATACCTCTATATTTCTTTGTCTCTATATCTTTTTTTTTATCTCCATCTTTATCTCTTCTATTATAATTTAACTAATTTATATAATCATACTTGCAAACTATTGTAATATCATTATTTTCATCTAGTAAATGTAGAGTATGTAAAATTATAAGTAGCTTAGTATATATTTGAGAATTGTATGCATATTTATCTCCCACACTACATAGTTGGGCCCTTTGAGGAATTGGGCATTCAATTTAGAAGAAACTTTGGTGTTCATATGATGACACAACAAAATAAAATATTTATTCCACAAAAAATATTTATTAGTAATTTTAATTGTAATATTTATTTATTAATTATGGCGGGCTACGATTGAAAATATGGTCTTGAAAAAGGTTTTATAGTATGCTTATTAAAATAAAAATTATGGCCAAGATTTTAATAATGAGCACATTTATTTAGTTATTTATTTAGTCACTTTTATTTGTCTGATATTAGTCATTTAGTTGTAATTTTACCCAATGACCAAATTAGTCACTTATAAATGACCAAATTAGTCATTTATTTTCCAAATACTACTAGTGTTAGTCACGTGACTAAAATTTTTAATCATGTGAATTAAATTTTTAGTCATGTAGTCATTTATTTGCCAAATTATACTAGTGATAGTATGGTTTTCACTCAAGGACCTAGAGATTATTCTCAATTTTTCACCTTTGCGACTGAGAGATTCAATCATTTCCCCATAATATGCATGTGTATCCAGCTCGATGATGAATCCTACTTTGTGATTCCCACATGGAATATTATCCTGCAGTCCCATGAATTCTGAGAGTGCCTCATCATTTTTTAATGTGTCAAGAATTGGCAGTCCTCATTGGTCGTAATTGATGAGTTGGGAGTAAACAAGGTGGATTTCATGGTTTTGATGGTCAGTGGACTCAAATGACATAGTACTAATCATGAGAAGGGCGGTGTCCTCAAAGAGCATGGGTAGGTTGGTTATGGGATCTTCATCATCACTACTACTACAGATGTTAGTTATGTCAAACATGAAGTTGTTTATGACTTGACCTGTAGATACGGGTAAGCGAAGTTTGACTGTCATTTGCTGAGGAGTTTTGACTTTCCTAACTAGGGGATTTTGGCCACATATGGTTATACTCAAAGGGGTACATCCAAGGCCAATATTTCTCATTCGTGTCTCTGGAATGATGGGTATTAGAAGTCCATTGTCATATTTCTCCAGTTTCTGGTATCTATTGTAGCCCATTGCGAGCATCATTTTCAAACCTTTGTTGTTGTCATCCATTGGTAGATCAGTTTCTAGTCTATTATCTTGGTACATGAGATGAGATGGGTCCTCCTCTATTACTTCTCGGCTGAGATCTCCCCAACTACTAAAGTTGGAATATCCTTCAGTGGATGTTTGGGATGTGGAGGCTTCATTTGATTGCGATCATCCTCGTGATCTGGGAGATTATGGTAATTCTCCTACCACAAAAGAATTTTTGGGAATTGTATAGTTTTTGCAACCATTATCCTAGATGATTACTTTGATATCAAAGATGGTGGGGACGGTGGGAGTGGCAGGTGTCTCTATCATAGAAGTGGAAGTAAGAGTGGCTGGATCAATGTATGGTGTTCATGGGCCTTCATCATTTTTAGGCACTTGAGGGATTTTGTAGTATTTTTCCTCTAGGTTCTTACAGTAAGAGAATGGTTCAAGATCTCCATGGATGGTTACCTCTTGTCCTTCATATGTAAATTTGACACATAGATGGAAGGTTGATGCTACTGCTTGCATTACATGGATCCATGGACATCCTAGGAGAATGTTATAAGGCAAGTCGAGGTCCAGGACCTGACAGGTAGTTTCCATGATAGCTGGCCCTACTTGAATAGGGATTTGGATTATGCCCTAGGACACTCTTTCCTGATCATCATATGCCTTGATTGTTATGCCTTTTCCTTTATCGATGGAATCTTCTGATATTTTTAGGTTCCTAATGAGCTTGAGGGAGAAAATGGTCAAACCTGCACCTCCATCCACCAAGACTCACTTGACTTTTTTTTTATGCACTAGGACCTCTAAATGGAGTGCATGGTTATGAGATTGTTGAGTGGTAAAATCTTGATCAGAGAATGTTAGGAGATTCAGAGTAATGATGTTTCTGACCATAGCTTGGAATTGTTCCACATCAAGATCTATGATGACAGTGGATGAAGCCAATGCTTCTTCAAGGATTTTCTTGTGGGTGGATGAAATTTTTAGAAACTCCATGATGGAGATTTGTGTTGGGGTTCATTTCAGTTTCTCAAGGAAATTGTAGCCACTAGGAACAAATCTTGGGTTGGGTGTGGGTGCTTTGTTTGGCTAAGATGACCTTGCAATGGTAATTTTTTTGCCTCTTGCGATGACTCCACAATTGGAATGGGATCATTTGATAGTGATGGTAGCACAATATTCATCCAGGGATGCAATGACATGGTCATATACATGATTCATGCTCTTGAAGGTGCCTTTTCCCTTATCAGTGTTATTGTTCCCTTTGTTATTGTGATTAGGCATCAGATTCGTCTATATCTTAAGGTTCTAATTTCCTATTGGCTGCTCCACATTTATGATTTTTTGATCAATGAGGTCTTGGATTAGGTTTTTCAACCTCATGCAACTGTTAATGGTGTGCCCTTTGATTGTGTGGAAGTCACAGAGCTGATTTTCAGTGTACCAGGGTGGTTTGACATTTGGTTCCTATTAATTCTCATATGTGGGAGCCTTGATGAGGTTTTCATTTATTACTTTCTTCATGATGACCTCGAGTGGTTCCCCAAGGGTAGTGTACTTCCACTTGGGGGAGTTCTTGTTTCGTTGGGGTGGTCCCCTTTGATCATTGACGTTGTTGATCGCTTGATTGTTTAGCAGTTGTGTCACCGTGTTAGCTTGATGATTATTTTGATGGTGTTTTTGGGGTTGTTGTTGCGGTGCAGGTGTGTTTTTCCAAGGGGCACTAATGACAACTTTGGCATCGACAACACCATCATTGGTAATTTTTTGGTTCTTTTCCCATGTGCATGTTTTTTCATTGTAACTGGTGGATGGTTGATTGTTCTGTTGTTTAGGATATGCAGGTGATCCTCCAAGTTGTGTCATAAGGGCCCGTTCGATGTTGAGCACCTTGGAGATCAACTGGTCATATGTGGTGATGCCTTGCACTTTGAAATGAAATGCTCCATCAAGGTTAGATATGATAGTGCACACTTGTTGTTCCTCTGGCATGACCCATTTGCTCTAATTGGCCTGGGATCACCATTGTTGTAGGAATGAAGCAAATGATTCATTCTTCCCTTGTTTCAGAGCTAATAGTTCCTCTAGACTAGCATCCATTATGATATTGAATGCATAATTTTTTATTAATGCGTCTACTATTTCTTGGAACTTCTTGATGCTTGGAGGAAGGTGAGAGAACCACTCCATGGTGTGGCCAACCAAACTTCTAGGAAACAGCCGCATCAGATAAGTATCCTCATACGTGACTTCCATGCAATGAACTTGGAATTCCCTGATGTGATCTTCAGGGTTTCCCATCCCACAGTATTTATCAAATTTGGGGAACTCAAATCCCTTTGGGAATGGTTTCATTAAAAGTCTCCTATCAAATGGATAAGGACACAATTTTTTGGGTGTTTTGGTGGTTCTCCCTGATTGAAGGTCAAGCACTTGTTGCGAGAGAAACTTGATTTGTGTTGTCACATCATTTTACGGATCAGGGGGTGGGATGAAAGTGTTTTGAGGTGGTTCAATTGTTGATGGGATGGGTGGATTGGTTGGTATGTTGATGGATGGTGTTTGCACATTCTATTGTGCCAAGTATGCTTGCAATTATTGTTGTACCAACAATGCTTATTGTTGATCCTATTGTTGTTGCGCTAATAGTGCATGTTGTTGAGCTTGATGTTGCTATTGTACCAACAACACTTGTTGTTGGGCTGCTAATCGAGCTACTTCTTACTATTCTTGGTATTGCTTTAGTGCTTGTTGATATGCTTGCTATTGGGCTACTTGTTGTTGTGCAAGATATTGTGCTTGTGTCTGTGCTTGTGCTTGTTCTTGTTCTTGAGCTTGTTGGGATTGGTATTGGGCTTGTGTAGCTTGTGCAATTTGTGTGGCTTGTGATGCTTGTTGTTGTTGTTGCAATAAGGCTTGAGCTTGTTCAACTTGTTTTTCTTGTAGTGCTTGTTGTGCGGCTTAAGTGGCTTGAGTAGCTTGGGCAGCTAGCTATGTAGCTTGTCAATTTTGGATTTGTTGGAATGTCTTTTGATAGGCAGCTCATTGAGTGGCTTGCAATGTAATACTATATTGGCTTGATGTATTTGAGATTGGTGGCGGTGGATTTGGAATGGTGCTTGTCATGGTAATGAGAGGTATTGCCATATTGATGATTGAGATGGTGGTGGATGGTGTGATTAATATGCTTGGTCCTTGAGAGACCATGTTTTGGGATGTTTGGGCGTGGTTGATGATGTGATGGTGGTGGTTTACATTATCGAGATGGTTTCCATCTGTTGTTGCGATATCGATGGCAAGGTGGGAGGATTTGGTATGATGCTTTGATTGATGCTTGGTGGGTTGATTCGATTTTGTTGATTGATGCTTGGTAAAGGGAAAATTCCTAAACCAAGAGGTGATGTAGATATTGAAGGAAATTGTGGAAGTGGTGGAAATGTGAGGGGCATAATCTCTTGAGGAAATTATGTAGTGTCAAAAATGCTCCCTTGTCCAAATATGTCACCCTATCCTTGTGAGGTTATGGGGAGAGAAGTTTGGGGTATTGCGCAGAATGATGATGATGGGTCATTTGAATCATGAAAGGTGAGAGGGACATATGGATGTGATGGATTTTGGGGTATGGATTTTCCCAAGATGGTTTTTGTGTCCAAATCCTGATTGTTTATGAGGGGATGTGTTTACAATACATTGAGAAATGCACTTCCCTTGTTAACAATGGGTTGCGTTGGAGCAATAGATGATGTAATTTCAGGGATTTTTTGAGTGATGCTTTGGAATGGAGGTGTAGATGAAATGGGGATGGTGGATGATATTAGGGGAATGACCTCAAAATATGGTTCCACAATAGTGCTTACATTGAAATCGGAAGGGATTTTAGCCCCTTGATTTGCTAATTTGAGCATGTATAGTGAGGGATTGAGTCTCATCATGATGTTGATAATCTTATGATTCTCTAGATTTTGAACCATCTCAGTGATTTCCTCCAATGACATTCCAAAGGGATTATTGGTAAGATCCTCCACTTGACCTTCCTCTTGTTGATTTTGTGATGATGAAGGAAAGTTAGCTAAAGGATTACTCAATCCAATGGGATTTATTTTAGAATTTGTTTGGCTTAGGTCACTTGAAGTGGATGTTTCTTTGTTGGCTTTCATGTTCTTCTTGTGTTGAGATCTAGTTTGCACCATAAAATAGGGATCAATTTTCAATAATATGGGAGATGAATCTCTAATTCTTTGGATTGATCTATCTTTAGGTACAAAAGAGAAAATTTAGGATGTTTTAAGGATCAAAGGTGAAATGATGAAGATGTGTAAAAGATGGATGATGTGGATGATTGAACTCTTAGAAGATCTTGAGGGGATGCTAGACTTTTAGGACTTTTTGGATGTTTGGATTTGTTTTGGATTTTGATTTTTTGGATTCTCTTATTTTTGGATTGACCTTGATTGATTTTGGATAATGAACAAATAGATCCCAAGATGTTGGATGTTATCTATGGGAGAGAATTTTTCACAAGATGATAATTTGACTAAGTGTAGGGAGAAAGATGCATCTACCCACACCTATTCAAATGAGATTATAATTCAACTAAGTATATGGAGAAGGATGCATCTACATATACCTAGCTAAACAAGATGGTTTGATAATTTTGACTAAGCACATGAAGAAGGATGCATCTACACCTACCTAGCCAAAATGATTTGATGTTTTGATTCAAGGATTATCAAGGACTTTGATTTGTTTCAAAAAATTTGATGATTTTGATTTTCCAAAAAGCCTAGCATGAAGGATGGTTTCAATATTTTCAAGAGTTGTTGGTGAGATGATTTTGGTTTGATGTTTGAAAAAAGGATGAAGGTTTGATTTGATCCTAGATGTACCTAAAAAGACCATTGTTTACAAACCTCAGTTTTGAAGAACATGATTTTCTCTAGACAAGGTGTGCAAATTCACAAAAAAGATTTGGATTTTGTTGACAAAAGAATTCATACAAATTTGGATTATTTCTTGAAGCTCTTCTATAAAAGTTAAAAAGAAGTCTTCGTCTAAATTTGTATAGCGTTGAGAGATGCTTTTGGTGATCTTTTGGACTAAGAACTTTTACCTTTGGTTTCTTGATCTTGATCTTGCGTGAAATAATTTGGGACACATGTGTGGGATCCAATTGTTTTTAGTCTTTGCTTAATGACTTAGTTTTACCACAAACACGGTTTCTTGATTAGCTTTTCAAACTAGATGTCCAATGTCTTAACTTCTTCTCATCCCACAAAGTATATTATGTGGAACTTTGATGAAATCAAGGCAAGGGTTACCTATTGTTAACTTTAGTAAGAAAATTCAGATATAAATCCAAGTTTTTAGAAACCTCTAAGGATAAAATCGCAAGGTCAAGCAATAACACATGAATTTGGTCAATTGTATTATCTTCCTAAAAGGGTTTGAAGTTTTGATGACAATGTTAAATGTTTGTTTCCCAATGTTTACGAACAAACAAAGTTTTTTGTAACCAATAAAAAGCACAATCCTATGGATATGAAAGACTATATTTGTTGAGTTCCCACTTGGACAAGTCCAGCTACACTTATTTTTAGCGAATGGTTAGATGCTTGACCCTACTAGCTCCCCTCCATGACACTCACTTATACGGGGTAGAAAAGAATCAACACCCATGAAATTCCCATGGCATACTTTCCATTTCTACTAAAAACCGTAAAAGTGTGGGGCAGCTTCAGAACGACTATTCCTACAACAACAAATAGATAGGGATTTTGGCATTTCTAAACAAGGGATTTAATTCAGACTTCCCATTCATAGGGATTGACCCATGCAATGAGAGACCATTGCTACCCTTCTTGTCGGGACCAACCGCGTGATACTGGCCTTTGTTCTAGTACCCACTTTTATATCCCAGCTAGAAATACACTTGGATTTAGGTTGTTACTGGTTGAGTCATTCCCTTCGATGAGTACATTTTCCCCAAGGCAGGCCCTCTAAGATAAAGAAAAGTGAGAAAAAATATCCATAGTTCGATCGATATTTGTTGAGAAACAAAGAGAGAACACACACAATATGTCCACTCACGATCGCAAGATGTGTTCAATTTTAATCCCAAAATGAAGTGTGGAGGTAATTACTTTACCCAACTTAAGACCAACAAAAATCCTTTTGATTCTCAACATCTTCATGAGGCGTGAGAGAAGCACGTACATCTTTTCAATTGTATTACTTTGAGTAAGTAATTAAAAAAAAAAGTAGCACATGTTCTTTTTAAACCCACAAAGCAATAATGACTTATTTTTAAGCACCAAAGGAAATGTGAAAATTTTCCTTGTTCAATTGTTAATCCTTAAACCAAATCTAGAGAGTTTTTCCTAAAGTTCTTTTTAAGCCCCTTTGTAGCAAAGATTGAAATATTCTTTTTAGAGCCCAAAAGAAATTAGTAGGTCCTAAGCATGAATGATAACAAATTTTTAAGAGAAATTATGAGTTCTCTAAGAGTGTTAAACAAACACTAAAGTGTTCAAAAACACTTGGTATTATGAGAAAGTGATGTCATCATGCCTCTTTTCTCCTTCACCTTTGATCAAGTCAACCTACAAGAAAACTAGTTAGATCTGCAAAAAAAGAGGCCAGGAAATCAGGTAACAATCCAAATGATTAGAATTTGAAAAAAAGCACATGTCCTAAAACTAAATTTCACTTTTTACTTCCCTTCAGTGGCGAGTCTGCACAGGCGGTGCAGTTTAAAGCCCTCAAGTGGTGCTATATAGCACCACTTACTAGTCAACATTGCTCTATAGCAAGGAAAAATACTATGAAGGCATCACTCTTTTGATCAACGGTGGAGTTTGAAATTTGAAATTTTTAGCATGTGAGAATAGACCCAACAGTGCAGTTTGAGATTTTGAATTCTAGGTGGGAATACAAGGGCATCACAGTTTGGAATTTGTAGTGGGGCTATATGATGACATTGGGATGCCATTGGGTCTACACTACAACACTGATCTGTAAGTAGTGGAGTTCTCTATAGACACACAAAAGAAAGAAAAAAGCATGAAATTTGATGGAAAAACATGATTTAAACTTCTAGTTTGCCCTCCTTCTAGTGCCAAAATGTAGAACTGAGATCCTAGCACCTATAAAACACAAAAACCAAACACATTAGAGGATTGAAATGAAAGTTAGAATCTTAGTTCCCCATGAAATCCATTTGCAAAGCTTAAACTAGGAAATGAAATGAAGAACACAATAGGAAAGCAATAAAATAGATTGAATCCTAATTAAACAAGAAAACTCTTGATCCCATGGGGGAATTGGTGTCAATTTGATGTGAAAATTGGCCCTTTCCCAACTCCAATGATGCAATTTTGATTGATTGATGAAGATGTAATCCACTTTGTTGAAGATTCAATGAAGCTCCATGATGAAAAACATACATAACCTAGCTAAGATTTGATGAAATGGATAAAATGTTAAAGCTTGAGAATGGATTTGAGTATAGTAAGTTTGCTCAAATTGTGGATGATTAAATGAGGAATAAAGCCTCTTATTTATAGAATGAAAAGTTGGAGAAATTCCCAAAATGAAGCAATGTGGGACTAACTTTCAACCAATGGCAACGTGCCACTTGTCAAGAGATGGATGGATGAAGGATGTGCACATTTTGATGAATGTGCCCATAAATGCATAAATTTGAAATTTGAAAATGGTGAAATGACAAGGTGGATGAAGAGTCAAATGGAGTAATGGCCACTTGGCTCAATGCAAAAGGACTTGTAAGATGAAATAAATTCCTTGTTGGAAGAACTAAGTCCACTTGGATTTGAATTCAAATTTGAAGGAATATTCTCTATTATGCCATGTTGAGAGGAAATAGAGATTTAATAAATGAATTAAATCTATTTTCATGTGCAAGTGGCAAAAGCTAGAGGATGGGACATGAATGAGGATTAAATTAATCAAAGGTTAATTAGTTTACTGAAGGATTAGATGATGTTATAAATTTGGCTTAGATTTATGGGTTAATTTAAATCGAATATGAAAAGAATATGATAAAAGGATTAATTAAATAGAGATTTTTGATTTATTTAATTAAAGGAGATGAAGCTAGATTAAATCAAAGAAGGTTTTAATTTATTTAATTTAATAGGCAGACTTAAGATATTTAATCAAATAAAATGAATTATTTAATTAAATAGGGATAATTAGATCAGATTGATTAATTTAATTAATGAGAGAGAATGACTTAATCAAATAAATGATTTATTTAATTAAGAGAGGAAAATTGATGAATTTAATCAAATAAGGGTATTTGATTAAATGGTTAGAACAAGGAATGATTTAGGATGAAATGGTGTTAGCAGTAGGGATTAGATGTGCAATGTCAATCGGTACATTTTCCATGTCTACAATAATATGTGTAGATTGAAGTTTAGTTTCTAAAAATGTAATTTATTTGAAATTTTAATGAAAAGTTAAAAAATAAAGGAAACAATACAAAACATTGGCTTTTGATAAAAAAAATGGATACACCAAAAAAATTAATTAAATATGAAAACCTATACATACTCAAAATGTGAAAAAATACATGGTTAGATAGCTAATAGAGAGATTCAAATTACCATGGTGTTTTTTAGACTTGACATTGAAACATGTGCAAACTTGATGGGGAGCATGCTTAGGATTATTTCATTTTTTTTACAATATACAAAAGCACATTTTTGGATGATGGAAATTTACTCCAATCCTTTGGGTTGGAAGCCTAAGATGTAAATCCAATTTAAAGGATTGGAAATTTCTAGAGCAATATAAAATCTGAGCACATTATAACACACTCATGTTATGTCAAAGTAAACATAACAAAAGTGTGTTATAATGCACTTGCATTATACTTTGTTCAAGTTATGTATGTATGTATGTATGTATGTATGTATGTATGTATGCATGTATGTATGTATGTATGTATGCATATATGTATATATGTATGTATATTTTTATGGGTTTACAATTGAGAGTATAGAGTATAGGGTTGAGGGATAATTTTTAAGGTTGAGGATATAGGGTTAAGTGTATAGGGTATAGAGATTAGGGTTTAGTATATTGGGTATATGGTTTAGGGTATTAGGTTTGCAATTAAGGGTAGAAGAGCTCTATTTAGGGTTAGGGTTTAGGGTATAGGTTTTACAGTATAAAGTTGAGGGTATAGGGTTTAGAGTATAGGTTTGAGGATATAGGGTTTAGGATTTAGGGTTGATGGTATAGGGTTTAGGCTTTAGGGTTGAGGATTTAGTGTATAGGATTTAGCACCTATGATTGAGGGATAGTGTTTAGGTTTCAAGGTACTAGGATTTAGTGTATAGGTTATAAGGCTTAGGGTTGAGGATATTTGGTATAGGGTTGAGGGTATTGAGTTTATGTTTGATAGTATCATGTATCTATTTATGGTTGAGGGTATAAGGTATAAGATTTAGGGTTGATGGTATATGGTATAGGGTTCAGGATTTAGGGTTGAGGGTATAAGGTTTAGGCTATGATATTGATGATATTTGGTATAAGGTATAGGGTTTATAGTATTGAGTATTGGGTATAGGGTATAGGGTTGACAATGTTAGATATAGGGTATACGGTTTATGGTTGAGTGTATAAGTTATAGGGTTGAAGGTTGATAGTGTGGGGTTTAGGGTTTAAGTTATAGGGTTTAGGGTTGAGGGTTGAGGGTACGAGGTTAAGTGTATAGGGTATAGGGCTTAGGGTTGAGGGTATTGGGTATAGGGTCTAGGGTATTTGGTTTAAGGTTGAGGGTATAAGGTATTTATTTAGGATTAAGGCTTTAGGGTATAAGGTTGAGGTTACAGATTTGATGGTATAAGGTTGATGGTTGAGTTTTGAGGGTGTATTGTTTAGGGTTTAAGTATATGGTTGAGGGTTGAGGGTATAAGGTTGAGGGATAATTTTCATGATTGAGGGTATAGGGTAAATGGTTTAGGGTATAAGGTTGAATATATAGGGTATAGGGTTGAGGGTTGAGGGTGTAGGGTTTAGGGTTTAAGGTATAGGGTTGAAGGTTGATAGTATAGAGTTAAGTTTATAGGGTATATAGATTAGGGTTTAGGATATTAGGTATAGGGTTTATGGTTGAGGGTATAAGGTATAGGGTTGAGGGTTGAGGGTTGAGGGTTTAGGGTTTAAGTATAGGGTTTAGGGTTGAGGGTATAAGGTTGAGGGATAGCGTTCAAGGTTAAGGGTACAAGGTTAAGTGTATAGGGTGTAGAGCTTAGGGTTGAGGATATTCGATTAAGTTTTGTTGCAATAAAATTGAGTTCTAAAGAAGACTTGCTTAGTGGAGTGTTATAGAAATCAAATTGGTTATGAAGGTGCATGGTTTAAGGGTGTAGTAATTGATGTTGTGACTCAAAAAATCATGTGATGGTTGTAAGATTATTAGTTTCCAATATGATGCATTTGAGATAGAAGACAATCAAACCTTAAGATAAAAGCTTGTGCTATAATCATTTGAGGCCAATACCACCTTCAATGCCATTACCCAATAATTTAGCTGTGGGTGATGTTGTGGAAGAATTTCACAAGGATTGTTATGGTGTGCCATTTTCCTAGATTTCCTATCAAATTTTTATGCTTCTCCACAGAGTTACTTTCTCTATTTTATAGACACCGTAATCTAGGGAAACTATGAAGATAAGGACCTCCACCACTATCATCATAGGTAGGTGGATCTTGCCAGAGGTATTCCAACTTACCTTATATCTAAATATTTAATATATTTATTTTACTCATGATATACTGATAAATTACAGTTAATCATTCCTATATTTTATCTTCATTTTTGAGGTCCTCATAAATGGATAAAAAAATTATTTAAATTAAAATTATTATAACATATGATTTACTATTGAGGTCCTCATAAATGGATATAAATTTTCTTAACTTAAAATTATTATAACTTATTATTTAACTTTACAACTCATACCATGGTGTTTGATGATGTATTTGTGTTATTTATCAACATGAGGTTGAGGGTTGAGGGTTTAAACATCACTTATCAATCCACTCATCATTCTCACATTTAGACCCACATTAATTGTTGCATTATCTTGAAACTAAAATTGAAAAAATTTCTTGTGGAAAAAGATATAGGAAGTAGCCATTTTGAACACCCAACATCCATTTCCACATAGTTCATGAAATCCAAAATGCACTCACACTTTGAAGAAGTTGAAAAGAACTCACATTTTGAGAAATCTAAAGTATACTTACACTTTGAAAAAGCTGAAAAGTGATCACATTTTAAGAAATACAAAGCATGCTTGTGCTTTGTGCAAGTCAAAAGACACTCACACTTTAATGCAAGCACATTTTGGGAAGAACAAAAAATGGTTAAAAATGCATGTGACCCATGATTTATTCCTGCATGCTCTATTATTCTCCTATTTTTGCATGTTATCTGAAAAATAAATTCTTTTTCATGGTGTTGAAAAAATAACAAGCATATTTTACATATCCCACCACCTTTGCCACCTTTGCACCACCTTTTTTTGTTTGAAAATGTAGAAAGTAGGAAATACTAGAGTTGTTAGATGAAATTTGATTATATGAACTAATATTTTCAAGTTTGTAGTGTTAGAATGTTAATTATGATTTTCTTCATTTTAATTTCATATTATAGATCAAGATCAATTATAACTATATTTCAAGCTAGGATAGGGGGAAATAATGGTTGAATTTGACTTATGAGAGTCAAAATACATCAAATATATGTTTTTGTACCTCTTTTATAAATATATATAAATATATAGGCATACTGCCTTTTATCTAAAAAAAATCATATTATAGATTTGTTCTTTTTCATAGCTTTTATTAATTATATTCTATTTATATAGAATTGAACATTGAAAATGAAGGAACTTGGTGAAAATCTCTAATTTTTGAGGAGTTTGATTCAAGAATAAAAATGAACTAGAAATATTTAAGTATTTTATCTAATTGAATCTCATATTTAAGGTACATTCTATTTTTGCACGTGACCTTGTAAACTTATCAAGGTTGATGCACCTTCAAGAGATTCCTTAATGTTCATATGTGCATCAATGTGTAAATTTCATGAAGGGGTCATCTTTATATTTTTCTTGTTTCATAAACATGTCCTCTTATGCTTGTTTACATTATCTTTATGCATATGCTCTATAGTTTCCTTCATTTCACATAGGTTGATATTTTATCCATTATTCCCCTACTTCACATTTCACCTTTCTATTCACTTATGACTATCACCTTTACCACTTTTATTTCTTATGTTGCTTTATCACTTTTTATCATACATGCTTAATATAATGGTTTTATTTTTTTCATATTCATGCTTATTAAATTTACCTTACTATGATGTTATTCTTTGAACATTGACTACTTTCCTTGATCATATAGTGGCATACATTTCCTTTAGAGCTTACACATTGAGCACGGCCTCTTAGATTTACCTCTTAATCATGCATTTCCTTATCACATATTTTGAGTTATTACACTAGAAATGTGAGCACAATTCCTTTTACATTATATTCTTCACTTGCTATATCTCTACATTGGGTAAATCTTGAATTACATTATTATATTTTGATATTTCCTTTGCATATACTTACAATAGGGGTACCATTCCTTCCCAAAATTCCATACATGCACATCCATCAATTTCATTATCATTATTTTAGAGACACGCCTATTTTAGTGGAGAAAAAATATCCTTCCCACTCATCCCTTATGATATCATTACATATATCCTTTTCATATTTGGGGGAAAGAATGCATTCCCTCTTCATCAGTATCTTGACATCACATTTCTAGAACATCACCATTAGGGACATATTGCATCACCTCTACCTATGGAGAATGCACCTATATTATAGCATTATGTACCTACATAGGTTTTTTTACCATACCACCATTTATATTTTCCCATGCTAGTTTAAACTTTCTACCTTGACATTCATGTTCAACCAATATGTTAGAACTATAAAATTTTGAAAATTTCATGGCTGCACATACCCGTTAGTTCCCAAAAAATGTCCATATCATAAGCACATGAATCTGCTTTGCATAAAAAATTTTCCCATATTTTATCATTTGGTCCCATAGAATTCACCTATCCTTGAGTATTTCAATGTGTAAACCATATCGGCATAACATGATGCAAGTCTGACCGATCCATAAAGAATTTTATATTAATATGTCTCTTTGCAGTCTATTAGCAAGACATCAGGAATTTCTTACCGATGTTATTTCATTTGGTAATACACATCGACATGATGTAGTTTGCAATCTCAGCAACACAAGGGTCCTATTGGAGAGACAGTGGTCATCACTGTAAGTCATAACATGCTTATTTGTGTCTTACCAATCGTGGTGCAATTCTAGAGCATAAAAAAGGAATATCCAATATTCTCAACAAGTTTCCCAAAAAAGTGGATCCTATCGATAGTATAATGTCATCAGGATGAAGTCAGGGAATCCTACTGACCCCCTATGTCACATCGACGAGTTTACATTGGTATTGACTTAGCAATATGTTAGGAGGGAATATTCATCAGTGAGAGTTATAGTGATACACTTGAGATCTAAGTGATTGTCGAGAAGACTCATAACATCGGTATAACTACAAGACAACTTGGCGATAGAAGAGAAGATATAGATTGGCTATTAATGAGACTCAAAGTGTCGGTCAAACTACAGGATGTCTCAGTGGGTGTTTCGTGAACGTTGGTAAAGGCCCGGACAAATGGATCACCGAGTTTTGAATATGAAAGGACGCGTCCTTTCGAATACTGATATATAAATACTCATTTTTTGACAGAAAATAGGGAAGCAAATAGCAAATAAAATACAGTAGGATACAAAATGATTACAATTTTCAGACTATGATGCATGTCTAAAACAATGGAGATTTCAATTGAATTTATTTGATGTGATGACATTTTTCTGGTTTCAGTTGTTTGTTGTGTTAATTAAAAGTATTGTTGAAGTTGCCTCCAAGGTTGATGTTTTCTAATTGTTTAAACTGATATATCAAGGATATTTTTTAGTTTATCAGTGCAAACTTGCTATATCTGTATGACTGGATTAATTAGTTCTTTCAAGGAAAGATTAAGTCCTTTTAGTCAGTCATAGTAATTAGGAAATCTCATTTGGATCATTAAGAAGAACTCATTAGTCACATCCTTCCATGTTTATACGAGTTATAAACTTAAAATTGTATGCCAAACAATTTGAGTATCTGCCAGAAAGAAGTTATTCATTTTAGATTATCATTTGACTCAGTACACCCAATAAGGCACTAGTCTCTACCATTCCACTATTTAGTTTCATTCATTTTTTCATATGAACACATTAGATTTAGCCTTGATATTTCTTATACAATTTGTACCAAAATAAAACTCATTTATCCACTCCCATTTTCCAGTGTGGGTAAATTACTTTAAAGGAATAAACATAGGTCAAGTCTACTTTATTCAAATAGGTATACGCGCCTAGGTCTAGCAGCACCTAATGTCACATCCCTCGCATTGAGCCAATATGTTTGGTTATATATATTTTGAATACAACGATCATTGCAAGTAACTACTTTCATGGGATTATGACATTGAGAATGCAATAGTTGAAATGATTTGGAAACCCTAGTTTCAAAAACAAGTTAGTTGTAGTTCAGCTAAAAAGTTAGTTGTCAGTTGAAAATTTTAAACTGTAGTAAGCAAAGGTTTTTATACATGGTATCAGAGCTACCAGGTTCAACACTGAACCTTGGGGCTCATCATGCAACTCAGAAAACTGAACCAGCATTGGAAACCTTGAAAATCTTATGCATTGGGTCTGTCACAGGAAGTGATTGTTGTTGTGAACAAATTTTGTAATTGAGTCTATCACAGGAAGTGATAGATAATCCTATAAACAAATCTTGTACTGAGTCTAACACAAGGAGTGATAGCCTTTTTGTAACCATTGGAATTGAATCTGTTACAGGATGTGATAATAATTTTTGTAAAAAAATTTGCTTGTAACTGTTAAATGCTTTTAGAAATAAATTGAGTTATCATTCTACCTAAGTTAAGGCAAGGTATTCCTAGGGTACCGAAATGGTGATCAAAACTTAAATAATAACTTAATTTGAACTTGTGGGCTAAAGGATTAGAAAGATCCAGAAGCAATCAACCAAGTGCAGGGGCACCTGAGCATCGAAAATCCTTGAAATTATATCAAGATAAGATGAAATCTGGTCTAACTTCTTGATGGTTCAAAAAGAGCCAAGTGGAATTAAAGGATCAAAATGATAAGAAAAACAATAGTCAAGGACAACATGTTGTTGCATGAAAGATAGCTTGAGAAAAGGGGAAACAACTAGTGTTTTATCTTGTAATCCCTTTGTGGAGTCTAAAAGAATGAGTCAGTAACTGAATGGATGTTCAATTACTTCAAGGAAGAGGAGTTACTTCATATTGATAATATTGTGAGATCACAGATTAAGTTGTTTGAGGATATCACTTTCAGTTCTTCATCAGACTAATGAATCAAGAGTTGCAGGATTAGATTTGTTATGACAAGAAGTTATTGTCATGAGCAGCATGAAATGCAAATATAATAGGACAAGTTTATTATCTTCATACATGGTCTGCAATGTTATTGGAAATATAAAATGCTTGTTAGAAGTTTATTGATTATATGGTGACATAAGACAAGCAGAGCATTCACTGTGTTCCTTAATAAATTATGTACGAACCTTTTTGATCAGGTCTCGAAACATATTTACAAAACCATCATCAAGAAATAACTTTGATTTTTTATGGCACTTCAGGAAGAATTGGCATATACGGTGCATTATAGTTATCTCATATATTTATTTTGCCATTAATATTCAAAAAATTTAGATGAAATTGGTTCATCCTCTTAGCAGTGATTGTGTCAGTGGTAGTAAAATTATATGGTGCAGATATATTCATATAAACCTTGGACAAGCATCACTGGTAGAACTCTTGAACAAGTTTCGATGATTGGCACTACAGAGACATTTCATTAAGAACAGAGCTAATGGGGATAGCAACAATGTGATTAAAGTGATGGAGAGTATTAGCCAAATCATCTCTTGAAGGCACAAAGTAAAATGGTAAGAGTTTATTGTTCAAAACCCTCATTTACCTCACGTCACATAGGTTTATTACTCAAAATTCAATTCATGGATGGTACAATGGTAATGGAGCGGTTAAGCAGACAACTTGTGTGAATGTGTAAATTGTAAAACATTTCTGTTTGATACACCAAGTCTCTATGTGATTCTAATAAAATTTGTAACTTAGACATGCTTAGTTATTGTTATCTACCTGAGAAGACATAGAAGATCAGTGTTATGAGTCAATAAGAATGAGAGTGTTGCAGTTCAAAACATGACACAAAGCTAGTTTTTCTACAAGGTTATTACAGATCTTCTTGGCAACATCTGACAATGGCATAATGACTCTAATGTCTTATACTATAGCATTTTTTTTGCTAGTGGTAATCTTAGTGGTGGCAACAAAAGGACATACAAAGCCACAGGTATATGGTATTCTTTAATTGGTGGAAACTTGATACAAATGATATTTGATTGGTTTCTCAGTTTGGTTAAGTCACCGATGATTATTAAACAGGTATATGTGACACATGTTATGAACAAGAACATGCATATCTTGGATATGAATATAATACATTGGTTTCCTCATATGTTTCACCGCACAGTACTTGGGATGGATAGTTGTACAAAGCTCACTCTTAATTGGAAAAGCTTTTCATGCTTATTCTTACACCGGTTGATAGTGATTGCATTATTGATTTCTCAAGTAGTGATCTATTAGCATGGAATGCAGAGAAAATGGTATAGAACCAGGGAATACTTGTTCATCCAGATTCATGGGAAAACCAATCGCTGTAATTAAGCATAAGGATGAAAGTTTTGAGGGACTTATTGTTTGATGCATGGTAATACAGTCTCTAACCTATTGTAAGTTTTTGGAAGGACTGATAGCAGTGCAACAATCTACTCCCTTGTTAGTGACTTAGTCAAGTCATGTAGTGCATAAGGAATGTTCCTCTAGATTATGGCACTTCTTTGGAGTTTGGTAAAATTCCTTTTTAATATTGGCAAGGAATGTCGTTTTTTTATTTAAATTTGAAATGGTATAACTAACAAAATTTGAAGATTTTTATTTTAGGGCCAGTTGGTCAGAATTTGACTAAGTGCCGAGAATAAGTTCATTCTTTGGTTATTATTGAAACTAAGACTGTTTATAATTTGATATAAAGCTATGTATAGTGGGGGTTACCCACGAATATTTTGGTTGTTCACCATGTTTGATGAAATGTACATCTCTATCATGTCTTGGATGGGCCTCTGATGGAATCTATAAGGAAGTAAATTTTAAGAGATATACCTTGCATGTTCTTAACTCTACAAAGGAGGAAAACTTGTGTTATGGTATGTGGATGGACAGGGAGCCAGTAAGCCTAGGTGATTAGTCTCTCCAAGTCGAGTAGGGTAGTGAGATACTCAGCCAACCAGAGTTGTCGTACTTAGTAGGAGGGTATCCTTAGTAGTGCAACAGAGTTGGTCAAGCAGGGTACACATCGGAGCTCAGATGGAAACTAAGGGGGAAACCCCTCTTCAATGGCAAGCCGAGTCTTGGAGGATAGCTAGATTGAAAATAAATAAATTCTGATCTTTTCTCTTGTAATTGTTTAATAGTTTATTTTAACAATGCATTAGAAATTGGTGCTTGAGGAAAATCTTTCAGTGAAGGTTGATGTTAACGTTTGGTGGAATTCTCTTGGTCAATCTGTGTTAAAAATAATTGATTTCTATACTCAGCAAGAGTAATAATATTTATGGCATTGTTATAACCACCTTTATAATTTTGTTATCAAGACGATTCATTAGACAGAAAGATGTCGAATTCCTGTAAGCTAGGTAAGCTAGGAGATAGGATTAGCATTAATCCAAAAATGTTGTCAGAAATGGTAAAACAAATCAAATCGGCTAGGAAAGGTTGGTGGAATCTATTAAAAGATAGAAAAGCTAAGTAAATGACACTTAGAAGGATTATGAAGAAATCCTTCAGAAATTTCCATATCTTTTGTGGAATAATTGTGAAAACTATATTTATGTTTATGTTTAAAATTTAGAATAAACAATCATCAGGGAGGATGATTCTTAAGGGGAGGAGTATGTCACATCCCTCGCATTGAGACAATATGTTGAATACAACGATTGTTGCAAGTAACTTCTTTCATGGGATTATGACATTGAGAATGCAATAGTTGAAATGATTTGGGAACCCTAGTTTCGAAAACAAGTTAGTTGCAGTTCAGCTAAAAAGTTAGTTGTCAGTTGAAAATTTTAAACTATAGTAAGCAAAGGTTGTTACACCTAAAGAGAAGAAGGTTCAAATCATTTGGCCTTGTCTATTACCCTGAAACGTATCAAGAGATTGGCAACCTCTTGAGGTATTTTTCCTACGTTTTTGAGAGCTAACAAATTGGCGAATCTGCTGGGGAAAATTTAGAAAATTTGCCTTTCCATTTAAAGAGTCAATATAAATTTCACATTTGGAGTGAGGAGATTCCACTCGGGAAAATAAAAAATAATTTTAAAAGAATCATTTTCCTACTTTTGGAAAAGTAGGTGGCGACTCTGGTAAAAACTTGATGAAGAATGGATAGACAATTTGTGTATGGAACAAAGGAATATTTTAGAAGACAATAGTCGATAAGAGAAATTAAAGAATTGAAAAAGCAACGACTGCAATTGGAGAAAGAAACACCACAATTGAAGAAAGAAACACTATAATTGAACCATTAACTATTACAATCAAGAGAATTCTACAATAAGAATGAATACACAAGTGCAAATAGGCATTGGACCCCACAAGTGCTTGATAATACAATTGGAAATATTCAAAATGGAAGCAATGCATATCATGCACAACACAAAATTTATTCACCATAGCCATCAAAGCAAGTAAATGCTTATCCAGTCCCTCCTGGACAAAGGATGGTAAGCTATCAAGACTATCAATATGATCAACACAATTTCAGCCCACATGAAGGTGTCAATCAAAACTTGCAACGAAATGTATATCCAAATCAGCAGCGTGAGGAGGAAGAAGATGAGTACGTACATACTCAAAGCCAAGATTCCATCGCAGAATCAAAATGTGGAATTTACCCCTTTGATGTGTTTCTTAACATAAGGAGACATGAAGGAGAAGATAAAAGATCTCTATGCAATAGGATGATAAATATCTATATGCAATTACCTCCTAATTGTAAGCCTACAAGACCCCTTTTTGTTGCGCAGTTCATAAAAGTTTGGAAACCTGAATCAGTTTATTAGTAAAAATCATCAATACACCATGCCTTTGATCGAGTGAATAAATTTATTGATGCCATGGAGAGGATAAGGTATGGGAACACTATCAATGTCGAATCCAATGGCTGTATTTCTGATGAGTATAGAGAAATTGATCAAACAATGCAGCCAATAGAAGAGACATGTGTAGGTCAGAATGATTCATGTGATAGCATGCATGATGAAGATGAAGATACAAGAGATATCTCTAGCATAACAGATTGTGACAAGGAAAACAGTAAATGTTATGATGGATCCAATGAATATTCAAATTGTGAAGATGAACCTGTGGATTTTGACTTACAACGGGGTGATTCTTGCGGTTCTTGTAGTGATCAAGAAGAGGGAGAAATAATGGAAGATATGGAAGAAGAAACATGTTCACTCAATAGTGAGAAAATTTCAGATATACTATCTCTTGAATACCAAAGATGTGCACATGAAGGTGATTCTGAAGTCTTGTGTCTAGCCTATATTTGCTTTGACAATGAAAGTACTTTGTGTGATGGTTCATGTGACTCCATGTGCTTTTCTCAAAATAAAGGAGAAACCTTTGAAGCTGATCGAGAAGAGGTATGTGATTTAGAAATTTCTAACTCATGTGGAGAAGACATTTATTTGCATACCAAGGATGATAGGAGTCCAACCTTGATTGGTTCAGATATGCATGATATTGAGGATATGAGTCATATTTCAGTGTCAAATGGTGATATGAAAGATGTGCAAAACGTTTCAGATTTATTCATCTCAAACAGTGTTGATATGACAGAGCATTTATATTTGTGTGAGAAGCATTTGAATCTTGAGATGAGTGACATAGATGATCATGATTTTTTCTCTCCTCATGTACATGAAAGTTGTATTCCTTGGTTGCATTGTGATTGCAAATTTCCTGTGCAGATTAATCTCAGTTATATGATGAATAAATAATGTTTTCAATTTTCAAATCAGCAAGGATATCATTTAATGATGCAGGACCTAGATAAGAATGTGGGAAAGAGTTTCAAGTATCTTTATGACAACAAGAGTAGCAAGGAGGATGACATGAATGCTTTCAAGAGAAGTTCATTGAGTTCAAATTAGAATAAAATTTATGATAGAGGAAAGTATGGGCCTTTCTTTTGGGTGGCCTTAAGCCATCATTTACCGAAATGAAGAATGATTTTATTGCAAAAGGAATACAGAGGATTAAGGGTTGCTAGTGCATGGACAACTCTTGAAAATCCTCTCAAAAATTTATCTTCCATGCACAATAGTCTAGGAAATAAAAGGAGCAGGAATTTCTAGTAGATGGACAATCCTGATATTCCTTCTTTTAAAATAAATCTTTCCATGTACAGTAGTATAGGGTCATGTTCATCTCCATTTCCATTCATTCCATCTTGCTCATTGGTCCATCACCTTGAAATTTTGGTCTGCTCACCCAAAAAATCTGGATCCTTGCAATGATCTCACAATCATTCATCCCCAAATGGTGCCACTGTTAGAACTGTAAATTTTTGAAAATTTCATGGCTGCACATACCCGTTAGTTCCCAAAAAATTCCCATACCATAAGCACATGAATCTGCTTTGCATAAAAAAATTTCCCATATTTTATCATTTGGTCCCATAGAATTCACCTATCCTTGAGTATTTGAATGTGTAAACCATATCGACATATAATGATGCAGGTCTCACCGATTCATAAAACATTTTATACTAATATATGTCTTTTTGCAGTCTATCGGCAAGACATCAGGAATGTCTTACCGATGTTATTTCATTTGGTAATACACATCAGAATGATGTAGTTTGCAGTCTCAGTGACACATGGGTCCTATCGGCAAGACAATGGTCATCGATGTAAGTCATAATGGGCTTATTTGTGTCTTATCGATCATGGTACAATTCCAGAGCATCAGAAAGGAATCTACAATATTCTCAATTAGTTTCCCAGAAAAGTGGATACTGTCGGTAGTATAATGTCATTAGGATGAAGTCAGGGAGTCCTACCGACCCCCTATGTCACATCGATGGGTTTACATTGGTATTGACTTGGCAATATGTTAGGAGGGAATATTCATCGGCGAGAGTTATAGCGATACACTTGAGATCTAAGTGATTGTCGGGAAGACTCATAACATCGGTATAACTACAAGACAACTTAGCGATAGAAGCGAAGATACAGATTCACTATTAATGAGACTCAGAGCATCGATCAAACTGTAGGACGTCTTAGCGGGTGTTTTGTGAACATTGGTAAAGGCCCGAAGAATGGATTGCCGAGTTTTGAATACGAAAGGAGGCATCCTTTCGAATACTGATATATAAATACTCATTTTTTGACAACAGATAGGGAAGCAGATAGCGAATAAAATACAGTAGGATACATAATGATTACAATTTTGAGACTATGATGCATGTCTAAAACAATGGAGATTTCAAAAGAATTTATTTGATGTGATGACATTTTTCTAGTTTTAGTTGTTTTTTGTGTTAATTAAAAGTATTGTTGAAGTTGTCTCCAAGGTTGATGTTTTCTAATTGTTTAAACTGATATATCAAGGATATTTTTCAGTTTATCAGTGCACACTTGTTGTATCTATATGACTGGATCAATGGGTTCTTTCAAGGAAAGATTAAGACGTTTTAGTCAGTCATAGTAATTAGGAAATCTCATTTGGATCATTAAGAAGAACTCAGTAGTCACATCCTTGCATGTTTATACAAGTTATAAACTTAAAATTGTATGCAAAACAATTTGAGTATCTGCCAGAAAGAAGTTATTCATTTTAGATTATCATTTGACTCCGTACACCAAATAAGGCACTAGTCTTTACCATTCCACTATTTAGTTTCATTCATTTTTTCATATGAACACATTAGATTTAGCCTTGATATTGCTTATACAATTTGTACCAAAATAAAACTCATTTATCCTCTCCCATTTTCTAGTTTGGGTAAATTACTTTAGAGGAATAAACATAGGTCAAGTCTTCTTTATTCCAATAGGTATACCCACCTAGGTCTAGCAACACCTAAAGAGAAGAAGGTTCAAATCATTTGGCCTTGTCTGTTACCCTGAAACGTATCAAGAGATTGGAAACCTCTAGAGGTATTTTTCCTGCATTTTTTAGAGCTAACACAATATATGGTTTCCATTTTTATTGTGTTACACTTAATTATAACACATTTATTTATTTTTTTGTTATTTTACATGATTTTTTATGATACCTCTATTTGGCACTAGTAATGGTTATGCCATCAACCATATTCTTCTGTTCACCCTAGTTAGTTTTTTATGCCCTTTGTTTGTCATCTTTCAACATAGAGACTGTCAGTATCATCTTATTCTCCATGATCTTAGATGACTTTAATGAATTCGTCAAACTTATAAGCTCTTTCTCGTGATCTTAAATGTCTTGTAGACAACCCAAATTTTCCAATGTATGTATCATGACTATAATATAACATTTGTGACTACCCAAACCTCCTACCATGGTCATGCCCTTTGATTACTTTCAGATTTGTGTATGAGATTGTACATCCTAATTTTATGATTAATTTCAGATTATGTAAGAGATTGCTTTATTTTATAGTGCCATTATGGAACTAATCTTTATCTCCTTTTTATTATACATATAGAATTCTTCATCATGTCGAGGAAATGATCAAAGACTCTAACACCAAATGAGCATGAAGCTAAGATTGCAAAGAAAAGATAAGGAATGAACCAACTTCATCTAAGTAGGAAATTGAACACCATAGAAGAATACATGCCAATTTAAGAAGAACATCAATCATCCACTCTATGTAAGAGAGATATGGAATTGATGGTGCAAAGGAAATGAATGTAAAAAATTTGTACAATGAGAAATTTGAATCCCGTAGTTGGAGGCACATCATCTATTGCAAGTCAAGATGGAGGAACACCATCTACCACATCTAAAATAGAAAGTACATCATGATTGACATGTGAAGATGGAGGTATGCCATATTTCACATCTCAAGTTAGAGGCATGTCATATTTGACATCTTGAGTTGGAGGCATGCCATCTTTCACATCCAAAGTTGAAGGTACACCATCTATTACATCTCAACTTCAAGGTATGCCATCCTTTTAATCTTTGATTGAAGGTATTCCATCTATCCCATCTCATTTAAATATTGATGAAATTCCTAATGTTGAGGAAAATTTACCTTTGAGAACACCTCTTAAATTTTTGTATAGAAAGCCTAACTTTTTGATTGATAATGATGAGAATATTTTGCAACCAACGGTTGATAAGATTTCAAAGCAGACTTATTGAAGATATGCTAATAAGATTTAGAGATTATTTTTTGAAAAATTAAATGAATCTAGTAGATGTCAACTCTTTTTTGAAATGATGAGAAATCTATTGTCAAGAATCCAATGAGTGCATATGAGAGTGTGGGTTCCACCTTATGCACCAAAGATAGTAATTTCACACAACATGATATTACATTAATAATAGTAAGAAATCAAACCAATAATTCTCATGTCTCATTAGATAGACAAGTCAATCATTGGGAATAAGTAGAAAACTCTAACGAGAGCCATTAGAAGGTTTCAAATATTGGAGGAACAAAATAACAATGAATTATGGGCATTCTCTAGTAGAATACCACAGAAAGATAAACCAATCATTGAAGCAAAGCGAGATACCTAATTGAATAATTTTGGATGAATAATACAAGGGTATCTCTTAATCAAGGAGATGTTGTAAGAAGGAGAATTGGTAGTTGAAACTATGAGCCACATTCAAAGAATTTTTTGGATACACCTCAAACACACTTTTTTTTGAATTTCTAGAGATGTATCCTCAAATTAAAAAAAAATAAAGGTATTTTGAAATGCTATAGCTTTTTTGTGTCAAAATAAATCACACATGTACTAATTGTAGAGTACATATTGAATTTTCCAACCATTATGATGTTTATTGAAATATATGTTTACATTTTCATACTAACAACATTTTGCAAGAGTGTAACATGCATGCTCCACTTAGATCTTCAAGATAATTCATATTGAGAATTTTATGTGAAAGAGTGGATAGTCAATTATTTTGTAAGTAATTATGCTTGGATGGCACATGTCATCATTATTTTATTTTTTTTGTTACAATAGGGTGTCCCCGTGGCCCCCCGCCCAACGTCACCTAGAGGCGAGCGGGGGGGCGAGACTAGTCCCTGCGAGTGTTTGCAGTGCCGGCCACCACAACCACGAGGTAAGTACCGAGAGCAGAATCGAACCCGAGACCATGAGGAGCCATCCCACAGCCTCAAGCCAATCCCGCTACCCGAGCCGGCTACATGTCATCATTATTGTGGCTTGTAAAATTTTCCAATTTATGAACATATGGAAAGTACACATGCAATTGGGAATGAACTAGTAGAATTTGGAAAATATAAGATATTGGCTTACAAAACAAAATATGGTAAAGAAGCAAAAAAGTGTGAATTGGTTAGTGACAAGATTGTAGTATATCAATTTATGTCTATTTTTTGAGAGACTATAGCATATAAGTATGCATGGCAAACCCATAGAGCTCAATGGTTGGATATGAAATTCAAGTTATGCAAGGACACATTTCCACTTGATACCATTGTTTCAATTGTGTACTTTACTAAGAACTAAACTCCACAGCCACAAAATGAGGTGTAATCACAATATTACAACTCCACATAAGTTGTTATATTTTTGTATATAACATTCGTTCATGATAGGGATAATATAAATGATGATAGAAAGATCTTAAGGGAGTATCATTTTTATATCAGTGATGATCACACACATTCCACAAAGTTCATCCAAGGTTGCTTTTAGATGTTATACCATGATTTGTCTAGAAGGGGTATATCATTCCATCAGTATATCATATGGCCAAATAATTATGCAACACAATTCAAGAAATCTTGGATGTTTTATTGGTTGACCAAGATGCATAAGATTACAAGTTCTTAATATATGTGGAATTTATGTGAGATCAAGAATGGAAAGGGGGAGAACAATGGTGTAGGAGCATGTATTAAAAGATCCTTAACATGAGAAGAGTTGAAATACAAATAAAATACAAAATTGATAGATTTGAAATCTATCATCAAATGGTGTAATGATACAATGGGTCTAGGTAATGAGCATAGGACTATAGTTTACAGATTTTATTGGTTGGTAGAATATACTAATATTGAAAAATATGAGGATTATTGTACATTGATAGTATCAAGTGAGCTACACTATTTTAAAATCTCTAATGTAGGTTCATGGAGTATTCATATGTGGAATATGGTATTATTTTGTTCTTCATGTATAGATCAAGCTTGGAATGAGTGTGATTCAAAGGAGTGGGTTGATAAATGGTGCTTAAGAATTCTAAGCTTACTTGAGATGTATCAACTCCAAATGACACTATAAATCATAGAGATGGAATCATTAGTTGAATTTGATCACATAATATATCTAATTCCTAATTTGATCTTTATTTTTTGTTTTCTTGTAATTTTTACTAAATTAATATAATTGGATGCACATATTAATGGACATGTTTATGAATTTATTTCAGATATGAAGAAAATGAAGAGGGAACATATTATTAATTGTGTCATTGTGTTGAGGCCAAAAAAAAATTGGAGGCCCCTTTTATAGATGGAAAAAACATCGAGTATCTTATAGGGTCAGTGGTTGTTATTGAAGCATGGCTTAGAAGGTACCCAATTAAGAAGTCTAATTTCTAGTTGTTTGACAACTTTAACACACATCAAAAGATTCTTCATTACTCAAACCTTGTTGTGGCATCCAATGTTAAATTGATCAAATATGGGGGTAGAGCGTTGAACAAGAACTTGTGGAAGGTTTGTGATTCCAAACATGAGGAAATAATTGACACAATAAAGATTAGAGTAGACTCATATGGTTCCTTGGATTGATTGTATGTTAAAGTCATGGGGGTAGACCAAAAATGACATAATAAATAATCATCAAAAGGAGAATATGATGGTTATTAATGACAAGAAAAATGAAATGTTTGTTAGTGGAAAGAGTAAAGGAATGAAAAGTGAGCATCATCACACAACCTATGATAAATATTAGTGGACACATTCATAGGGTAGTATTGAGAGGTAGATAGGGTCAAGGAAAGAAGTTTTATTCTTCATTATATTGACATCATGAAGGAAATCCATAGCCTTATACTTGGTTATATTGACATCAAAAAAAGGTATATAGGAGGAAGTAGAATGTAGCTCTACCTTTTTCAAATCCATGTTAAATTTTTATTATATCTTGCTAGTGTAGGAATTCTAAGGAAAACACTCATGGTAGTACCATTCTTAGAATATTGCATAATAACCTAGTGAACCCATATACTCGTATGAATGTATGATATATACCACATAACTAGTCTCCTCCATGGATTTAATTCAAGGTATTCATAACATTTTTTGGTAAATATAGGAATATGTTTATTTGAGAGGAAGGAAAGGGTCAGCGTGAGGAATATCTCTATAAATGTGATATAGTGACTTGTCAACTAGAGGATAGGGATGCATACTATAAATAAGTCACATCATTTAATGGAATAGGAATTTATAGGATGGTTAGATGATAACATTGATAGAGGATAAAATTTTCAAGGATAGATGTGTACTTGAATGTCCCTGGGATCACTAAGTTTGTAGTTGCATCACTATCTACTCTTCAAGTTGTAGGGGGAAGTCAAGCTAGACAATATTAAATGTAGATACTAACCAACCAGTGGCTATCAACAATATATTTTGGAAATATTAGTTTGTCATTATTTATTCCTAACAAGTATACAACCATACTACATCCCAAATGGAAATGTGAGCTTTATTCAATTATAATAAAAATATGGATAATGTAATCATTTATAGTTTCATCAATTCATTATTCATTTATTCAAATAATCATTTATAATACAACTATGGACACCATTGATAAAACATATTTGTATTAACCAAATATTCATATTAGGCATACATCATTATATGTCAAGATAAGTATAACATATATCCAAGAAATCCATATGGAATTACAATGTCACATATATGTAATGAAAAATATATGTTCCAAATTTCCATATAGGCATACAACAAAGGACCCTAATACATATTCATTTCCCTTTAGTAAATAGATCATTGAACCATAGATTTTAGGAACCCAAAATGCATGATCTCTTCCTAAGATTTTTCACCTAGAAAGAGAGAGATTAGGTTCCTAAAATGCATATGCTTCATTCAAATTAGGATGTATGCAATGTAATATGATATAAATGAACTAAAATAAATGCAAATGATTACTTAAAATGTTCTAAAATGAATGCAAAGATGCAATTTATGCTATGTTTGAAAACACAGTGTGATATGCAAACAACTATGAAATATGAGGAAATAGAAAGAAATATTCAAAACAAAAGGTACAGGATCAAATCTAAGTGCACCTGGATGTTGTATGAGATTTTTGGAGTGTCTGGGATGCTGATGAAATTTTTTTATTTTTCACAGTGGGACTCATTCGCCAAGGGTGGCGAATCAGTCCTCCGACTGGTGAAAAAGTGTCAAAATCTGATTTCTGACAGCCAGGAGTTGATTTATGACAAAATGATGATTCTCAGATTTTAGGTGGGACTCATTCACCAAGGGTGGAAAATCAATACTCCCCAAGATTCTTGAAAATTCAAAGGTCAACACTACTTCTCCAGATCTCGAAATGACTGAATATTAGGTTGTCGAGGTCAATTCTATAGAAAATGGGCTAAAAGTCACTCAAATTGCTTTAATAGATTATGAATTAATTTGAAGAGCCTAATTGACTTGAAATCCACTTTTCAACACCTTTAAACTTGTCAAATCTGCAAAACAAAGGCTGCAAAGACACATGTAAAGGGGAAAAATGTTGGAGGGTTAGTGAATAGGGGTTTGCCTTGGTCAAACCCCACTTTGGTAATCAAACCCAATAGAAATGAATGACTTGCAAAGGAAATGATAAATGAACAACATGAAACTATTGCAAACTTACCACATCCTTGAATATGAAAATATGAAGTGATGTCAATGGCTACTCCAAAGTGCTTGAAAGTACTTGAGTTGATGAGAGATTACTTGAATGTGTTAGGAGATTAAAATGAGGTTAAAATCACATATTTATACAAATATTGTTCCTTACTATCCGTTCATACCTCATCACAGGCTGACATGAAGTGAATTTGAGTAAAATCCCCAAAGAAATTTTGAAATATTTTGAATTTAGGGCCAAGGGGGACTCATTCGCCACCCTTGGTGAATGATTCCCACCTGGGACCCACAACCAAGTGTCGAGAAAAATTTCATGTTTAATGTTGTTGGTTGGGATAGGACCAAAAAATACACCTAATATAAGCATATGAGGGAATAAAGAGACAAAATAAAGCATGAGAAAGGAGTAAATAGTGAAAATATGCATAGAAAAGAGTGAAATCTTGTTACAAGACTTTACAACACTTCAAAATAGGACTTTTTGATGTGTGAAAAGGTGGTTTTTAGGTGAATTGCATTAAATGGAGTCTAGAAGAATGTAGAAATGTCTTACAATACTTCACAACACCTTCACAAGATGTCATTCTTTGAATTTTAGCACCAAAATAAGCATTTTCAATCCAAGATACATCATAAAATCAAAGGAACATAGCTCCAACACTATGAAACAAGGCCTAAAAGACCATGAAAATGGGAAGGGTCCATTTTTCAATGGTACATTTAGCCCCCACTTTAGTGAGAGAAACTTTCTTTCTCACACTAAAGTAGCCATGAACATCAAGAAGAGGGTTCGAATGCACTTACCTTAGCAAGATGGAATACAACAAGCAAGAGGGATGATCAAGCCCCCAGGATGAAGATCCCATGAAAAACTAAACATAAGGACAAATGAACACACAAGTTTTGAGAAGAATTTGAGTGAATCTTCGATCATCAATCCAACTAGTTGTGAAAATAGATCAAGGCTAGTTGTTTGAAAAAGAAAGAATGTGTGCTCACTCTGGGGCCACAGAACTAGTTGTCCACGGGGTGAGAAATCCCAAAAAGTAAGATACATACACTAGTTGGTATGCACTCACAAGCAAACAAAAAAGTGGCTATGGGGAAAAGTCATGCCACTAGTTGGGCTTCCCACTCAACCATGCCAAAGTTATACCCATTCAATAACTTTAACAAGGTGCCACAAAGACAAAGCAAATGAAAATGTTGGTTTAGGTTTTAAAAATAGGATGTCACCATAGGCATGCAAGTTGTGTTATGCAAGGTGGCCAAACAAATAAGACAGCTCCACAAGCATGCAAGTTGTGTTATGCAAGGTGGCCGAATAAGAATGTTATGTGTAATATGTTCAAAGAAGTCTTGTTCAGTTTATGCAAGGTTAGTCACTTAGGGAACATGGTGTCTAATGTCTCCAAAAGAGGACCAATCAAAGAATAGTATATTTGCAACTTAGGGGATGCAGTGTGTCACATCAAACCACCAACAGGAATGAAATATGCCAAGAAAGATCACACTTATGAAGGACATCGCACCCAATGTCATCCACAAAGTGACAAACGCATCACGCAAATGACAAGGCTTCACTAAGAATGCAAATGAAATAATGGTAATGTATTCCCCCCACTTTAAATAAATACTACACATCATTCTGTGAGCAATTACTTGAAAGTAGAGAAGAAAAGAAAATGTAAAAATAAAACAAGACATGAGAGCCAACCTGGAAAGCTCTATGCCAAGTCATATGTTTTAAAGTTAAGCTACATCATGTCAAGATGGAGGAGAAAAGAAAGGAAAGAAGGGAGTTTCCCCCCAGAAAAGAAAGCAAACCAAACACATAAGGGATCTATGGATTTGGGGTTAAAATGTTCGTTGCTACCATGTTTTGTATGAAAGAGCTTGGAACTGTCATCATTCCCCAAAGCACATAGAACTGGAAGAATGACAAAAAAAGAGTGAAAGCAAAGGAAAAACAAAGTCCATTTTGAGTCAACATGGAAGATACATTGTGACCTCAATGCTTTGCATCATCCCCAAAATGAAAACACAAGAAAAAAAGACAAAAAAGAAAAGTGAAAAAGCTTTTGGGTCAACATGAAGGAGACATTTTGGTCTCAATTCCTTGCATCAGCCCCAAAAGGAAAAACACAAGAAAAGACAAAGGAAAAGAAAAAGAAAGGAGGTTTTTGGATCAACATGGAGGAGACATAGGGTGTCTCTACGCTTTGTGTCATTCCCAAAGGAAAACACAAAACAAAAATGAAAAAGGAAAGGACCGTTTGGGTCAACATGGAAGAGACTTAGGGCTTCTCTACGCTTTGTGTCATCCCCAAAAGAAAACACAAAACAAAAATGAAAAAGACAATCACGAAAAATAGAAGAATAGAGATACACATAGAAGAAGTGTACAATGAGAAGGAAACATCAAACACACAATATGGGGGAATATGATACACACATGAAAAGAAAAAGGAAAATGAATGTGAAGAAAAGACTAAGTAGGAAAATGCAAGTCATCCATCAAGTCATCCACCTCCCAATCATGTTCAATGGAATGCGAAGGTAATTAAATGTCCAAAAGAGGAATCACAAGTGTAGAACTAGGGGTTGTACAAGGTTCTTCACTTGGTGTAGAGTATTTATCATTTAAGCTCATTGTAGATGAGAATAAAGATTTTAATTCATTGTTTATTGTTTCATCTATGTTAGCAATCGTCACATCTATATCGTCATCATCAAGATTAATAACAATGGGAGGATGAAGAGTGATTTCTAAGGATGGATGTATCAAGAGTGTGGGTTGGAGGGGTTCATTCTATTGCAATTTTTGGGTTGAAATTTCATGTGGTTGGTCAAGACAGGGAAGACGATCATCTATATCTTCTGTCAAGGGTATATGTTGATTGTCTTTATTGTTTATGAGGCAAGATTGACGAGCAATGAGACGATGATGATGTCTTCATTCCCTAGCACCACGGTTGCGTTTAATTCAGTTTTGCAATTGTTGAGGTGTAAGAGCGGATTGATTTGACATAGGTTCTTCTACTTCCGAAAGGGGAAGAGTAGGAGAAACTGAAGAGGAAGTATCAACTATTTTCTCTTTCCCTTTATATACTTGTTTGGTACGAGGAAGTGAGGCAGGAGTTATTTCTTGGTATCTTGGTCATTTAGATGATGGTAGAAAAGTATTAGGAGTATTTTGTGCAAAGGGTGTGATGGTTTGTTCAATATCAGATTCAAGTGTCATCATAGGGGTATGTGCAGGATCATCATGGAAAAAATAGGCCCTTAAGTGGCAAAAAAATCAGAAAAATCAGAATTAGGCAACTTGGCGTAAAAATTTGAATAAGTTATCTATATTATTTCAAAAATATATAAGAATAGAATCTGTAGAAAATTGAATGTAGTTTCTAAACTACTAGGTTTGTTTATAAAAAAAAATCTATTTGGTGAAAATTTGAAATTTCAATGCAGCAGTACTTAAATTTCAGTGAAAAAATAAGTAGGTGTTTGTCTGACCACCCTAACCACAATAAAATGATAATATTTTTTTATAAGATTTTATATATAAGTAGAGGATTCATGTCCCAATGTGATGCATATTTTTATAAATTTTTCCAAGTATATAATTAATTATGATTTTTTTATTACAACTTTTAAAAATATAAAAAACTCGTGTGTCTAACCACCTTAACTTGCTCAAAACTTCATGAAATTCAATTTTTCTTTTTAATCCTATAGTATGTGAAACATAGAATGTGATGCATGTTTTGGATTCAAAAAATGTGATACCATTTGAAAGCTATAGATATTTTTCAATCAGCCTATCAATAGGACTTTAGTCATAATTTGAATAGAAAATGAATAATAATTACTTATTAAATGCAAAGTAAGGCATAATTTATATTGGTGGAAAGCTGAGAATATCCTTTAAAAATCCTTTTCATTTCATCAATTTTGGGTAAAAAAGGTCGTCAGCCACATACCCATCATATTGCCACTTTTTGGCCCATCATGATCTTGCACATACCCATAGTTTCATCGAGGATAGGCGGAGATGCGTTACGAAGAGATAATTCAAGAATATTTTTAGCTTTAAACTTTTGATAAGCAATGTAAAATAAGTCCTTTCAAGGGGTGATAGGTTCGATGGGTATAGGCCAAAAGGCTTCTAATGAAAATTTACCTTTGGAAGATAAAGGATTAAAACCACTACAGTGTACGGTGAATACCTCATTGCCATGCAGAAACTTTAAGCACTTGTGAATGACTGATGGACAACTTTCATGGAGCAAAGCCAAGGGAGGCCTAGCTGCAAATGAAATTGGTCAGATTGTGGAATAATAGAAAATGTTACCTCCAAATTCTTAGGTCCTATTTGTAAAGGCAACACGATCGATCCAATTGTAGGGCATGCAAAAACATGATGTGTTTTAATCCATGCGGTCAGTGGATCATAGTTATCTTGATATAGTTCATGTAATACTAGAAATTCTTCTGCGATCACATTCTCACCACAAGCAGGATCTATTAATATCCAATTAGTAAGTTTATCATAGATTCTACTGACTAGGTAGAGAGGACCATCAGGATTCTTTGGTAGTATGTCCTTAGCAGAAAAAGTAATATCAAGAGATTGAGTGGTTTGGCCCTTGCAAGGGATAACGTCTATCATGGCGACAAGTTTATCCATAGGACTAGCGTGGGGAATAGGAGGAGATGTATAAGGTTGTTCATTGTGTGTATCAATAGTCATTACATCAGGCTTTAAAGGTTCACTAGCCTTGATGAATGAGGTAGTATGCTTAGGCATAGGGTTGGTGAAGATTTGGAGATTTTTGTTAGGGGGTGCAACAGACTTATTTCCTTGATCATTAACACCCATAATGGTCAATTCACCCAAGTCAATGAGGTCTTGAACTAGATGTTTAAGATGCTTGCAATGTTCAATGTCGTGGACATTTTGACGATGAAAATGACAATAAGAATTAGGATTGAAAGTAGGAGGTAGGGTTGATTAGGATCAAGTGGTCGAACAGGTGGTAAGGTAAGCATGTGTTTTTGGATGAGTTGGTTCATTGTCTGGTGGAGGGTGTCAGGTAAAGGAGTGAAATGTCTATTTGGATCACCATAATGATAAGGCACAACTATTTTAGAGGTGGCCATGGAATTTTGAACTTGGGAAGTTGGTTGTGGTTGGGGTGGAGGAGGTGAACTAAATTGTAAGAAACCTCGACTAGGTTTGCAGAAAGTTTGTTGTTTTGGTGCTAATTGTTATTTTCAATTTTGTCAATTCGGCTAGAACTAGATTTTGACTCATGACTTGAAACCGAATTTTGATACTCACATAAGGTCGTACATAAATGCATGAATGAAGGGAATTTCATCATCGTAAGCTTATCTTGAAGGTTAGTGTGAAAATTCTCAATAAACATCTTCTACAGATGTGCACTTGGAATTTGGACATCAACTTGAGCATATAAAGACTGGTAACGAGAGATGAAATTGGTTACTTTTTCATTTGTGTTTTGTCTACATCACATAAGATCAACCGTTGATTTTTTAGGTGTCATGTGCACTTGAAAGTTATTAATGAAAGCTTCTTCCAATTCATTAAATGAACGGATGGAATGATTAGGAAAGTGGGAAAACCATTCTAAGGTAGTGTCTTTCAAGGTCCTTGGAAAGAGTTTTGCTAAAATTTTATCATCAAGGACAAAGTCACAACACAAGGTAGTAAAAGCATTGACATGGTTGATAGGATCTCCTTTTCCTCCATATTTATCAAATCTTGACATTTCTATCCCTTATGGCATCAGGGTACGTAAGATTTCTAAGGATAAGGGGCTACTACAAACAAGATATGTGGTTGGAGTAGTTTGAGCTTGAGTAATGGTGGCAAGTTGGTGTTGCATGGATGAAACAATGTTAAGGAGTTGTGTCATGAAGGGATTAGGATAATGGGGTTGAGGTGGAAGGGGAAATGGTGATGGAGTGTAGGTGATGTTAGGAGAAGTGGAAGGAATAGTGAGGGGTGTGAAAGTGGTTGAAGGAGGTTGTGATGCCACAAAAAAAGTAGGATTGCTAGTGGAAATCGGGAAAGAAGTAGTGACATAATTGGATTGATGTAGAGTTGTATGGACTTACAGATTGGTCTAAGTTGGTATGGAAGTTATGGTTGAAGAAGGAGGAACTTGAGATGCTCCTTGGGTGACAGGAATGTTTGTTGATGTAGTATGGGAAGAGGCATGTTTATTGTAAATCTCGGCTATTTGTTTAAACACTTGCAAGCCATCATCTCTTTCAATTAAGTGATGAAGGTTCTCAATAGCAGGTATAGCAGTGGTGGAAATGTTTTTAAGTGACAAGTCTTGTTGTAAATGTGCAAAGTCCTCATGAATGTTAATAACCTTTTCTTGCGAGAGAGACTTGTTTTCATTTTCAACATGCATATGATGAAAAGGGGAAGGCATGGAAGTGGTATTGTCAGGTCCTAATGCACCATTGTCCATACCAGGAGTAGGAGCTCGTGATATCCCAAGGTCCACAACGAAAGTGCTATCGCGGGATGCCATGAGTCTACAACTTCTTCTCACTAAAGTATTATCAATAGGGCACCAAACACTCATGCAAGTACCACAAAGGAAAGGTGGATGGAAATGCAAGCTATTCTAAGAATGGAAAATGAAAATAATAGAAGATTTGCTAACTGTAATAGAGATATGAATACATAAATGTACAAAAATGCTAAAAATAGTGCAAAATGAATGTCTAAAATGTGCAGAGGGATTGATTCACCCTGGGTGATGAATGAGTCCCAAGATGCATTTTTTTTTGTTTTTTTCAAATTTTTAAGAATGAATTAAATGCTTTTCAGAATGAAAAAATAGGCACAAAATGCAGAATTTTAGTTTTTTCAATGAATTTGGATGCAAGAATGAAAACTAAATGAGTTTTTCACTAATGCAAAATGAAAGGTCCTAGAATGCACTAACCAATTCAATGTCCTAATTGAATTTCAATGCAAATTTAAACTAGGATGCAAGATATGAATGAAATCAGAAGTTTTAAAATTTTCAAGAGTCAGGTTCACAAAAATGAACCATATATTTTAGGAACCCGAAATGCTTTCTCTGTTCCTAAGATTTTTCACCTAGAAAGAGAGAGATTAGGTTCCTAAAATGCATACGCTTCATTCAAATTAGGATGTATGCAATGTAATATGATATAAATGAACTAAAATAAATGCAAATGATTGATTAAAATGTTCTAAAATGAATGCAAAGATGCAATTTATGCTATGTTTGAAAACACAGTGTGATATGCAAACAACTATGAAATATGAGGAAATAGAAAGAAATATTCAGAACAGAAGGTACAGGATCAAATCTAAGTGCACCTGGATGTTGTATGAGCTTTTAGGAGTGTTTGGGATGCTAATGAAAAAAAATTATTTTTCATAGTGGGACTCATTTGCCAAGGGTGGCGAATCAATCCTCGACTGGTGAAAAAGTGTTGGAATCTGATTTCTAACAGCCGAGAGTTGATTTTTGACAAAATGTAGATTTTCAAATTTTAGGTGGGACTCATTCACCAAGGGTGTAAAATCAGTCCTCCCCAAGATTCTTGAAAATTCAAAGGTCAACACTAGTTCTCCAAATCTAGAAATGACTGAATATTAGGTTGTTGGGGTCAATTCTATAGAAAATGGGCTGAAAGTCACTCAAATTGCTTTAATAGATGATGCATTAATTTGAAGAGCCTAATTGACTTGAAATCCACTTTTCAACACCTTTAAACTAGTCAAATCTGAAAAACAAAGGTTGCAAAGACACATGCAAAGGGGAAAAATGTTGGAGGGTTAGTGAATAGGGGTTTGCCTTGGTCAAACTCCACTTTGGTAATCAAACCCAATAGAAATGAATGACACACAAAGGAAATGATAAATGAACAACATGAAAGTATTGAAAACTTACCACATCCTTGAATATGCAAATCTGAAGTGATGTCAATGGTTGCTCCAAAGTGCTTGAAAGTACTTGAGTTGATGAGAGATTACTTGAATGTGTTAGGAGATGTAAAATGAGGTTAAAATCACATATTTATACAAATATTGTGCCTTACTATCCGTTCATACCTCATCATAGGCCGACATGAAGTGAATTTGAGTAAAATCCCCAAAGAAATTTTGAAATATTTTGAATTTAGGGCCAAGGGGGACTCATTCACCACCCTTGGCGAATGAGTCCCACCTAGGATCCATAGCCAAGTGTCGAGAAAAATGTCATGTTTAATGTTGTTGGTCGGGATAGGACCCAAAAATACACTTAATATAAGCATATGAGGGTATAAAGAGACAAAATAAACCATGAGAAATGAGTAAATAGTGAAAATATGCGTAGAAAAGAGTGAAATCTTGTTACAAGACTTTACAACACTTCAAAATAGGACTTGTTGATGTGTGAAAAGGTGGTTTTTAGGTGAATTGCATTAAATGGAGTCTAGAAGAATGTAGAAATGTCTTACAACACTTCACAACACCTTCACAAGATGTTGTTTTTTGAATTTTAGCACCAAAATAAGCATTTTCAAGCCAAGATGAATCATAAAATCAAAGCAACATAGCTCCAACACTATGAAAAAAGGCCTAAAAGACCATGAAAATGGAAAGGGCCCATTTTTTTATGGTACAATCACAAGCTCTCTTTGACTATCAGGGGGATGGTGATGTATATGATGATAGTATCCTTAGATTCCATTCACTTGACCTCTTATTTAAATTTTCTTGGACCCCACCTAATACAATAAAAAATTATAGACATTAATATGTATAAATTAAATTATTGGATGATATATAACAAAATAATCACTATGTACATCCACAATAGAGGAAAACTCATGATCTAGAGTTGCAAAGCCTTGTGGAAACCATCCAGATAGAAATTAAACTAAAAACAAATATAACTTGATTTTTCACTAATGAATAGATAAAACAACAAATATAATGTGAAATTTACTAATTTTCCTCATTCCTTTGTCAAAGGTTTTGAACAAGACAACTGAAGGGTGGGTGAAATAGTTGTAACAAATTAAGCCTTTAAAAATTTCATTGAAAATTAGATCAATCACAAATCCTTTACTCTACTAATCTAATTAATCATTAATTGTAAAAGCGGAAACTGAAAAACATCACACACATAATAACACTAGATTGATGTGGAAAAACCCAGTAAGGAAAAAACCATGATGAATATCAACTCACAATATAGAGAATATCAAAACCGATTACAAAGCATCACTACTGGAGAAGGCTCATTGCTAAAACATGACTCACTGATTGAATTAGGACTCACTGTCTAACAAGGGTTAACCACCCAGAAGGCTCACTACCATAAAATTACAAAGAAGATAGAAGAGATTTGTTACAAAGAGAAAATAGTCTCCATGAAATATAGATTTCCACCACAATTCACTCACACATGCAAACACACATGAATGATTGACTACACCTTTAACTCACTACTTCCAAAAACTCAACAATTAGATTTTTCATTGATCTACCAAAACTCGCATCACATACACACTATTCCATATCTATCTCACATATATCTTGCTTGCAATCATTTCTTCCACAAACTACTTGACTTGTATTTATACCATCTTTAACTTTGGAACATATCTAAAGTCGGCCATACACCATTTGCATTTACAAATTCAAATTAGGTCAGCACCAAAAAATTCTAGGGTGGAATTAGAATAAGGGTGACCCAAACACATGCTTAATGAGGATCCAAATAAGTCCCAACTTGATTCATGAACTTTGCAAATAGTGTTAAACATAAGGTTGGTTAAACCAATGTAAAACACATAGAACAATTAAGCATACACAACCTTAGCACGATCCAATCCTTCTAGATAATAAAATTAACTTCAAGAGGATCATATCAGACTATCTCCAAAGCTGCAAACTTCATAATAATCAAACAAGATGAAATCTAGAGCAACTACATTTCTCCAAAAGCTTAGTTAGATACACAGAAAAAAATAGTTCACAACTGGTGAACATAATTCACATTGTACAATGATCCAGAAATGCAAAATCTAGATATAAAACTTCCAACAATCATGATCAACATATCTAAACCACATGAGAAAATCTCAAACCAAAACCTAGAGCAACAACTAAATACCTACAACCTTTCTTCATTACAATTTTCTCAATATCCTCGATATATACAGCTAATAACCATTATCCATGACATCAATGACAACAAAACCTAGTTGAGAACCAGTTAACTAGTTGAAATCAATGACAACACTTTTATACTTGCAACAGTCTCCCCCTTTGTCATTGATGGCAACACATGATGTGAAAAAACATCAAAGACAACACAACAACTTAGAACACACTTCCTCATGATTTTACTTTCTCCCCCTTAGTAGATACTCTTTTTCACATGATACTTTCTCTCTCTCTCTCTCTCATATTTCTCTTCACTTCCTTTTTCACATATTCCTCATCTCCCCCTTTGACATCAATGGAAAAGGAAAATATATTTTACATTGATTTCTCCTTTGACATTAAGAAGAAAATACTTTTTCAATGACAACACATGACACTACCTACTCCCCCTAAGAGATAGCCACCAAAACATGAGTCCAAAAGAAAGATAGATCCATAGATCCATCAGACTGATGCATCTAGTTCAAGAAAGGAGGGGAAATAACTGCTAACTTCTCTTAAAGATACTCAAAAGTATCTTTAGGAAGAGCCTTCATAAATATATAAGCAATCTAATCCTTCATCAACATATACTCAAGTTTTACTTCATTCTCCATAATCTTCTCTCTCAAAAATTGACACCTGATATATATATGATTTTTCCTTTAGTGCATCATTAGATTCTTTGAAATATTAATTGCACTTGTATTATCACAAAAGATAGAAATGGGATCATCATACATTATTATGATATATTTTAATGTCTTTTTCATCCACAAAACTTTTGTATAGAAAGTTGCAACAACAATCTACTAAGCTTCAATAGTAGATAAAGAAACTGAATCTTAATTTTTTCTCAACCAAGCCACCAATCTGCAACCTAGAAATAATGTGCCACCACTTGACTTTTTATGTCATCAACACAACCTACCCAATCTACATTTGTATAAGCACTTAGTGTAAAATCCATATCCCTAGGATACCACAAGCCATAATCTAGAGGGCCATTCAAATATCTGAATATTCTCTTAACAACAACATGTGTTTCTTTAGGGCCTTCTTGAAATATAGCCACAAGTTAAACTACATGCATGATATCTAGTCTAGTAGTAGTTAAATACAACATTCCACCAATCATAGATCTATATTTTCTCTGATCAACCTTAGGTGAATCATCATCTTTGCTCAATTTGCAGCCACTCACCATAGGAGTGCATAATGGTTTGGAACCATCCATCCTAAACTTCTTCAACATTTCTTTTACATATTTTGACTATGAAATAAAAATCCCTTTCTCTATTTGATTAATTTGTAGCCCAAGAAAGAAATTCATCTCACCAAACATGGACATCTCAAATTCTTTTTGCATCTCTTAGCAAACTTCTTGCACATTATTTCATTTCTTCCAAAGATAATTTCATCAACATATACCACCACTATCAAGATCTTGTCATTTTCAATTTTAAAATATAGGTTACTATTTGTCATACCTTTGTTGAAACCTTGTTGAATCAAATATCTACCTAGCCTTGCATACCAAGATCTAGGAGCTATCTTCAATCCATATAGATCTTTCTTCAATCTGTAAACCATGTCTGATTGATCTGACAACTAAAATCCTTTTGGTTGTTCCATGTAGACCTCTTCCTCTAACTCACCATTCAAAAATGCAGACGTAACATCCATCTGATATACCTTGAAATCTTTATTAGAAGAAAATGCTAAAAAAATTTTGATAGCTTCCATTCTTGCCACCAGAGTAAAAGTATCCTAAAAATTCATACCTTATACTTGTGAGTAATCCTTACACACAAGCCTTTCTTTATTTCTAATTACTTTTCCATTCTCACTCAACTTGTGTCTAAATATCCACTTTGATCCAATTATGTTTTTATCTACCGGTCTAGGGACAAATTCCCAAGTTTATTTTTTCTCAATCTGCATAAGTTATTCCTTCATAGCTTCCATCCAATCCTCATCTTTACATGTATCACTTATAGTCTTCAATTCAATCTCAAAAAGTAAACACAAATTTATCTCACTAGTAGCAGTAGCTTTGCTTCTTCTCAATATTCCTTTCCTCTTGTCTCCAATGATTTGACTTTCTGAATGATTTTTCTGCACATATTTAGGTGTTGTAGGGGACAACACTAGAGCTTCTTCTTCTTCTTCTTCATTATGCTTCTCCTATTCTTCCATAACTTATTCAACTCTTACACAATAACGTTCATCAAATACATACCCATCAACTTAAATTGATTCTTCACTGTTTCATCAACCTTGACATTTATGCTTTCTACAATCTTTCTCAGTCTTTTATTGAAACATTTGTAAGCTTTTCTTCTAGTAGAATATCCAAGGAAGATTCCTTCATCACTTCTAGCATCAAACTTACCTAAATTCTCTTCATCCCGTCTCATATAGCATTTGATTCCAAATACCTTGAAATACTTAGCAGTAGGAATTATTCCACACCATAGCTCATAGGGGGTCTTGGTACTATTAGTTCTTGCTTGAACTCAATTGAACACATAAACAATATTGTGAATAGCTTCTCTCCAGTAAACTTCCAATAGACTAGCTTCAGTAATCATTGATCTAGCAGCTTCTTGAATTGTTTTGTTCTTTTCTAAAACAACTCCATTCTGCTGAGGAGTTCTCAGAGTAGATAACTATATTTTTATTCCATGAACTTCACAAAACATATTAAACTCATGGGAGGTGAATTCACCACCTTTGTTAGACCTCCAAAATTTTATTCTCAAATTTACTTTATGCTCTACCATACCTTTAAATTCCTTGAATCTATCTAATGCATCAGATTTATCTCTAAGAAAAGTAACCCATGTATATCTAGACTAATCATCAATCAAAAGCATAAAGTAAATTTAACCTTATAGAATTATCACTCTTGTAGGACCACAAATATTTTTATGAATTAAATCTATTAGTCTGGTAGTAGATTGTTCCTTTGATTTGAAGTAGTTTCTTGCTTGTTTTCCAAACTAACAATTCCTACAAATAGCATTAATGGGTTTTGTAATCCTTGGTAAATCTCTCATGACTTGCACTGCACTGATCCTTTCCAAGTTATCAAAATTCATATGACACATTCTCCAATGCTATATCCAACTATCATTAATCTAAGTCATAAAGCAGCGCCCATCAACACCCTTAAGTTGATATATATTTCCTTCATACTTCTTTCTGTTAGAAATCACTATTTTGGATCCTTTCCTAATTTCACCTCTCATCCTAAAATACATTATTATATCCTTTACTACACATCTATCCAACACTCAAGAGATTATTCCTTAAACCCTTAACATAGTAGACAACATCAGTATTATTCTTTCCATCAAAACTTACTGAACCTATCCCACAAATCTTAGCACCAATATCATCTCCAAACATAACTAAGCCTCCATCATATTTTCAAGTTTAACAAACTTACTCTTATCACTGGTCATGTGATGTGAACAACTATTGTCAACAACCCAATAGTTTTTTTCTTGGGTAGCATGAAGAGAAGAAATCACTGTGCCTTCACTCTTTTTTGAAGAATTTTCCTTCACTTGTCTTTCAGTGTTAGTAGAAGTAATTTCTTCTTTTATAGCCAAGAACAAGAATTCAATTTCATAAAAATATCTATAATCAGAATCTTCATCAGAAATACTAACATCCTTATTCACATAATATTCTCTATTAATCTTATTACTTGTATTTTCTTTGTTAAATCTTTGTTTATTCCTCTTATCTCTTTCCAGACATCTCAAAGCATAATTACCTATTCCTCCATAACTAAAGCATTTAAAGGGTAGTTTACCTTCATACTTATCAGAGCCTTTCCTCATTCTTCTCACAAAGTTAGCTTCTGCTTCATCAAGGTTTTCTTCATCTTGATCTTTAGCTCTTGTATCCTTGAAAGTAGTTTTTGATTTGGATCCATTTCTCAAATTTGGTTTTCTCATCTCATAAGATGTTAGAGTTCCTAGTAGCTAATCTTTAGTATAAGTCTTGTAATCTATGAATTCCTCAATAGCAGATACCTTTCCACTGTATGTACCAGGGAGAGTTCTAAGAATCTTCTTCACAATCCTAGGTTCGTCTATTGTATCACCAAGTTCTCACATTCCACCTACAAACTCATCCACTCTCTGTACATAGGATTTAATGTTCTCATCTTCAGAAATATATAGAACCTCAAATTGTGGCTCCAAATTCTACAACTTTTCTTCTTTGACATTTTCATCTCCTTCATGCATATTTTCTAAAGTATCCCAAACTTCTTTAGTAGTCTTTAGATTTTGAACCTTAATCAACTTAGAATGTGAAAGAATATTCTTTAAAATGAACTTTTCCTTATTGTTTGCTTCATGCACCTTGATTTCATCAGTTGTATTCAAACCATTAGCAGGAGGGGTGTAAGTAGTCTTGTAAGATTTCTCAACATCATATCCACAATACTCCAGATAACCTTCCATATATATTTTCTAGATAGCATGATTAGTTCCATCGAACCTAGGATACTCAAAAGTGATCTTGCATTCCATCCTAGACCTCCCTTAAGTGGTTAAGCTCCTCTCCAAGGAACCAAGCTCTGATACCAATTGTTGAAAAAGACAACTAAGAAGGGGGTTGAATTAGTTGTAACAAATTAAGCCTTTAAAACTTTCACCGGAAATTAGATCAATTACAAATCCTTTAATTTGCTAATCAGATTAATCATTAAGTGAAAAAGGAAAAATTAAAAAACATCACACACACAATAACACTAGATTTACATGGAAAACCCAATAAGGGAAAAACCATGGTGAGAATTATATCACAATATAGAGAATATCAAAATCGATTACAAAGGCTCACTGCCGAAGAAGGCTCACTACCGAAATAGGACTCACTGCCCAAATCAAGACCTACTGTTTGAATCAGGACTCACTATCCAACAATGGTTAACCACCTGGAGGTATCACTTCCATATAATTACAAAGAAGATAGAAGATATTTTTTATAGAGAGAAAATAGTCTCAATGCAACAAATATTCCCACCATAATTCATTCACAAAGTTGCAGACATGCATGAATGATAGAGTACACCTTCAAGTCGCTACTTCTAGAAACTTAGCAATTAGATTCCATATTAATCTACCAAAACTCACATCACATACACATTGTTTCACATCTATCTCATCAAAACCAATTACAAAGGCTCACTGCTAGAGAAGGCTCACTACCATAACAAGACTCACTATTTGAATCAGGACTCATTGTCCAACAAAGATTAACCACTTGGAGGGATCACTACCACAAAATTACAAAGAAGATATAAGAGATTTGTTATAGAGAGAAAATAGTCTCAATGCAATAGAGATTTCCACAAAAATTTGCTCACACACTTGTAGATATGCATGAATGATAGAGTACACCTTTAGGTCACTACTTCTGGAAACTCGACAATTATATTTTGCATTGATCTTCCAAAACTCACATCACATACACACTATTTTGTATCTATCTCACATCTATCTTTCTTACATTCATCACTTCCACAATCAACTTGACTTGTATTTATACCATCTTAAACTTTGAATCATATCCAAAGTCAGCCATACACCATTTGCATTTACAAATTCAAATTAGGTTGGTGCCAAAAAATTCTAGGGTGGAATTAGAATGAGGGTGACCCAAACACACACTTAATGAACTTTGAAAGTAGTGTTAAACACAAGGTGTGCCAAACCAATGTAAAACACATAGAAAAATTAAGCACATGCAACATTAGCACAATCCAATCCTTCCAGATAAAAAAATTATCTTCAACACGATCATATCATATTATCTCCAAAACCGCAAGTCATAATACTCGAACAACAAGAAATCCAAAGTAACTACATTTCTCTCGAACCTCAGCCAAATACACAAAAAACATAGTTCACAACTGGTGAACATAACTCGCACTGTAAAATGATCTAGAAACCCAAAATATGGATATAGGAACTTCCAACAATCATAATAAACATATCTAAACTATATGACCATAGGAGAAAATCTCGGAGCAAAACCTAGAGCAACAACTAAATACTTGCAACCTTTCTTCATTATAATTTTCTCAATATCCTCGACATATACAGCCAATAATCATTATCCATGACATCAATGACAACAATAACTAGTTGAGAACTACATCTAACTAGTTGACATCAATGAAAACACTTTTATACTTGCAACAAAAGGCATCAAACTTGCTACTATTTCAGCAACAGAACGCTCCACTATCATATGTATATCAAGAGTATTATCTACTTGCATCGTCTGAAAATGAAATAATAGTATTCAATTACCAAAACTACCTTAGTGAAAGTTATTTTTATTACCTTCTATCAATTTTTTACATAAATATTTAAAGGTTTTAAACCATCTAATAGTGATTAAGATTGAACTTAGCCATTAAACATGACTTTACATGGAATATATATTCCATCCCAAGACATGTGCAAGAATGATAGTGCTCATAAAAGAATTTGATATTAATCATAAAGGTTGCTTATAGTGTGGTGTGAAAAAGCGTTAACCTCAAATCCTTATATATATTCAAGCATTAACATGTCAAGTATATCAAGTGGCCTAAAATTGAAGGATTCCTCATGGTTTTCAAGAATAAATATATCCAATCATCAAATTTTCATAATATGGAATCAAATATTCTTATTAAACTGAATAGAGTATTGTGATCATATCCGTGTGAGCCAAGAATTAAAATGAAGCAATGACGTAAATCTAGATATAAGACTCCTTAAAGTGATATCATGCCAAATCCTATCAACTAAATGATTAAACATAAAATTGACCCCAAATAACACATATCATAGCATAGGAAGGCATCTAGAACATGTAAGTCAACTAGGACCAATGAAGATCAAATCAACTTACCAACTAGGATCTATGTCATCTAGAGAAGATAAAAATTGAAAGATTAAAGAAACTCACTAATAATATTAAGATAAAAGGGGGTCTCTATTTTGATGATAATATAAGGAAAAATACCTCACTAAATAAGATAAAAAAATAAAGAATAAAATAATAAATTACTTGTGGCTTAAGAGCCTTGTATATATAACCGAATTTTCTTAAAGGATACATATCCACATTTCAGCACCTATATTTAATTTCCAGATTTGTGTATAAGTTAAAAATTCAATGAAACCAACTATTTAGAGGATAAAATGTTATATATCCACACATGCAAGCTTCTTAGGAAGATTGAATAGTTTTATAAATACTTTCAAAACATGAAATGAGGTAATTAATGATGAATACGACTGGGGGACACAAGACCTAAAACCCTCTTAAGACTTAAGCACATCCCAAAAAGGGTTTCTAAGAAACTCTTAGGGCCTAGTTGAACTTGATTAGGATCAATATAATCTCATTAGAATAAGGAATCATTGGTTTTTATGACCAATGACATAGTATAGGTTAACTACACCTAATCCATACAAATTCAAGGAATACTTAACGCACTAAGCATCAATGCCAATAAGATCATTCATTGTAAATAAAGACAAAGAAGCCATTAAAACTAACATTCTAAATCATGAAATCTTGACAAAGCTCTAATCTAAGACATTGAAACTTATCCTATTGGGGGAGTGGTGTTGCATTGATGTGGAATGGCAACCCTTTCCCAATCCCTTGGATAATGAGCTTGTTTCAATTGATTCTATTGAAGAGAATCAATGAAACTGATGAAAGATGTGTGATGAAACATGATTTAAAGCTAAATGAACATGATGCAAGCTATTTAATAGGATGTATGCTAAGATGATTTATATGGGTATATTCAAGTCTACTCTAAATGAGGTTTAAGCTAAAAATAATTCAAACCCTAATTACACAACACTAAATGGATGCTTTTATGTTATCATGGAAGCCATTAATGGAAGCAAAGATAAGATGGTGCAATTAAAATAAATTAAAATTATGGTAAATGTGAGTGCAAGTAAGAGTGATTTTAACAACATAAGTTTGATGTTAAAAGATAGATCCATTTGTCTCTAAATAGTGATCTATTTATAGGAGAGACAATGAGGAATCAAGGGCTAATATTGAAAAAGCTAATCAATGGTCAATATTGGAAGAAAGATGAAATATGGATCAAGGATTCTCGTCAATGGATGAGAATCAATGATCACATGGATCAATAAAATAATCGAGGGCTCACAATCATGCAAACAAACACACTTTGCAACAACTTTAAAAGTTGTTTCAAAGTTTGTTTGGAGTAATCATTATCTTTTTTTTGAGAAAAATAGGAGAATATTCCTTTGGAATATTCCCTATGCAAGTGGATGAGAGGGAAATTAGCAATCTAGTTAATTAAAATCAAATTTGAGTGTGCAAGATGAGGAATGTGAGGATATTCACTAAATTATTGATTTATTTAATGAAAAGGGGATACAAATATGATATTTAATTAAATAGTTTAGGTTATTTAATTAAATAAGAGGACTTAGGGTTAAAATTAAATAATTTGAATTATTTAATTAAACTGAATGAAATTTTAGTGTGAGAGAGGGTGAATTAAACCAATTAGGTCAATTAGATTAATAGGTAAAAATGAGGCATTTAATTAAATAATTAGGATTATTTAATTAAACATGTGAAAAGAAGATGGATTTTAGGATGAAGCGATGTTAATATATCAAATTCAAGTGTGTATATTATTCGAGAAACTTTTAAGTGTCTACATTTTTCCACTCTTTCAAGCAAGGTACATGTTACAATTGTTCAAAGACTAATGCTTTTTCAAATTAAAAATGTTGCTCAAATCAAAAAAAAAAAAAAACTGATTTTTGGATGCCCCACTGTTGCCCCAGTGGAAGGAATAAGCTGGTTCCCTGCCCCCTCAAGAAATCAGACAGAAATTTTGAATTTTGGATTGATTTCTCGACAAAGGTAAAATATAGGTTTAAGATTAGTTCAGCTCGGGGAGGACTAGAAAGTGCAAATTTTTGATGTAGACATATTTGATGATGTATAGACAGTCATTGGCCATGGGTAGCCTCATGTACATTTTGATACATCACACACATTTGATACTTGGATAGATATGTTAGTAAAGAATAAAATAATACGAAGAATAAGATGGATGGATTGACCATTGATTTTGAGATTGATTGAAAAAGTCCAACAAGCCTATGATCCATAGAGACTTTATTAGATATGGTGATGAGAGATGATGGTGATTTTTCTCATATCTTTGGATTGGTATTTTCTATCATTTCTTATGTTTGATATAACACATAGACATGATGCATCATGGTATTGATAACTAGGATGGTGTTGTATCTAGTTTAATGGACTTTGACTCTACAAATAGAAAGGATATTTCTTGTTCACACCTTGATATACAGAAACATCATTGGAATGTAGCTTAGAAGTTTAGAAGATATCATACCAAAGCATACACAATAGTCAACAATCTACTCCAAACTACTTCCCTACACACAACTAAGCAAGTATGCACACCAAGATTATTTTACAAGAATACCCACAAGCACAAAAAATGAAAGATAACGATTGATGCCCCATTTCTTTCTCTCTAAAGAATTAAGACATCATCAAGAGGTCATCGAAATGGGTCAATAAGATAAATCATAAGAAAAGATTAAAGACAAACAGTGAATGTTATCTATATCTCTTGCAAGTTTAAGATAGCTAAGGTGATTTATGATATTGATGCCCATTGTCGAAAGGATACATCCTAGGACATGTTATCAAATGGTTTGATTTAGGATTAGGTGTGTTATAGGCCATTGATACAAACTCCACTTACTCATTTACCTATGACCTAGACTTTAGATTTTGACACTTAGGTTCTCATTTTATGACTTGCGATACTTGCTTTCTACTTGTTTTTCCAAAGGTTAAAGATGATGGTTGACTTATTATGGATGGAGGTTTATTGTGGGTGAAAGAGAAATGGGATGGGTTGTTTTGAATTTTTTGGAATATTTCAATTTTTTTGGTATTTTGAAAATGTTTTGAGGTTGTTTTTGGTCTTTTCGAAAGTTTATGTGGATTTTTTGGTTTTCGATTATTTGAGGTTGTTTAGGGTTTTATCTAAGATATTTGATGTTGGTTAGGTATTTTGAATGTTTTCCATTTTTTTTTGTGTTTTTCTAAGTTTTCCAAATGTTTTGGGATTTTCCGATATTTGAATGTTTAGGGGTTTTCTGAGATTTTATAAATTTTTAAGGTTTTTTGATATTTGAATGTTTAGGGATTTTTTGAGTTTCGACCAAGAACCTAACCTAAAAGACCTATCCTAGGGGCCTTGGGGATTGATCAAAGATAAGCCTTGCCTATGTTATACAGACAAAGACCATCTAGTTCAAGTGAATTGACTTATTGATGATGAGATATTAACAATTGATGGATTGTTAGTTTATTATAACTGACTCCTAAATGACTAACCTAGGGTGTCTCGAGGGTTTATCAAAGATGAGTATTTCCTACATTCAAGCTCACAGACTCGTAGTTTGACATCGCTTTGTTTTTGGATTTTTTATGTTTTGACCTTTTTAGGGATTTTGATGTGTTTTGGATGTTTTGGGTTTCTCCTTTACAATTTTTGAATGTTTTTGGATTTTAGTTGTACATGATTTTGATGTTTTTGAATTTTTGGATAACAATATTTTGAAATTCTTTTTGGATTTTGATGAGGTTTTATGAATTTTTTTTGGAATTTTCAACAAATTTTGAGGTAAACGATACCTAGATCACAATGTCGATATCACTTTGTGAGATATAAGACATGGATCAAGAGTTATTTGGAAAAAAAAGTGTAAGAACCTACCCCCAATGTCTAGAAATGCTTCATAGTTCAATGAACAAACCAAGATGAGTAATGTATATGAAAAGAGTTCAATAGAGTTTTATCATGCTAGATATAGGCTATGGGACTACATGAGATAAAATGGTAAAGAGTCTGTCAAAATTTTTCCATGAGTAGAGTTGAAGTATGCATCGAATCTTTGTCAAGATCAAGATAAAGTGGAATATTTGGATAAATCTGGATTGGATGGATGGAGGGAACATTGGATTTATCATGAAAAGGATAAGATGCGTCTATCTAAGAAGGATCATATAGACGCTTGATTCTACTCATGACACCTATTTGTCAGGTTTTCATCATAGTACTTGCCCAAAGCGCCACGGTAGTGGTTTTCACTAGAGGATGATTTGTATTTTTAATATTTTCTTGATTTTTTTCTTTTTTTATTTTTTTGAGATTTTTACCTTCATATTGAACCACCTGGTGGTACTGATGTAGACGTTTCTGCCATAACATGCCAATGGTATCCTACTTGAAGAAGTTGCTTTGCTAATATATGAGCACTTGAATGCAACTTTGAAAAACTCTAATTTTTCTTGATGTTAACAAAATTAACCTTGTCTATGTGTGCACATCGCGATAAAGTGCCTTCAAGATCATTATGATGAAGGGTACCTGCCAACACACAATCAATGTGAGAATTGGATATCATAAATGAAGTGGATGGTGATATGCATGAAGGAATATTAGATGTATTGGTTGATGGTTTGGAACCTTTGACTCTCTAAACTTGGGAATATGAGTGATGATGGGTGGGAATGGAGGTTTTCATGGAATTAGGACCAACCATTGGATATACTTCATTCCTTGCTTGAGAATCCCACTTTTTCTTTTGAGGACGCTTTTGATTAATACCTTTCCCCTTTTGATTTTTCCCCATAGTTTCTTTGACTAGTGTAGTTTTGGAGGGATGATTTTCTTTATTTTTCTTTGTTATCCATTTGTAATTGATGTGTCCTTTTTTCTTTACTGCTTCATTTTCTTTGATGATCTTTTCCTTGCTTAGATAAGATTTCTTCTTTTTTACATTGGTCACAATTTGTGTATGAGATGATGGGTGAATGCCAACTCATGATACAGCTAGTTGTAGTGTTGACAATATTTTTTCCATAAGGATCCTTTATGCCCCATATGTTGATGTTTTTGTAGACAAGATTTCCCACAACGTTGTGAAGGTATGATCAATACCTAATTCTTTACCCTAATAATGTATCCTCCAATCCATAGCCACTTAATATGACTTGTCATGAACACATGATATTGCTATGGGTTCCTGTTGTTCAGGAATATGAATTGTTTGCTCTGGTTCTATGATATCATTATTTGTTCATACTGCTTCAAAATATGTTGATGTTGACTCAATAGATGTCGATGATACACAATCACTCTAAGAATCAAGAATCTCGATTATTGCTTGCTCTTGTGTAGGAATATCAAGAGTGGGAGACTCATGTTTTGGATGGAGAACTTCTATATGTCCATTAGAAAGAAACATCTTAAGGGTGATATCGGGGACATATTTGAAGTTTAAAATGGTTTAGATTATTTCCCTTAGCTCTTGGTGAAACTCTAGGGATAGGGGTTCTTGATCCCGACTCAATTCAAAGTAACTTGTGTTATCCTCAAGAGCCTCCTCTTGACATGATCCTTGGGTGGATGATATATTATCAGTAAAAGTCTCTTCACAACAATCAATAGGTATGGGTGCAACAAAGGATTTTTCTGGCTCATTTGGAACTTCTTCAACATGCCCAATCATTGAGTCATATGCGAGAGAGATATCACAATCTGATATCCACTTTATGTCATTACGGTATAAAATATTGCTAAACACTATTGATGGGTTTGGAATTTGTTTTAAAATAGTATCCTGATGTGTGTTTGATTCCTCATTTTTTGATAAATAAATATGTCCCACCATGGTATCATGATGAAGGCTACATCACCCAACCCCACAAACACAACAATATATACCAACACAAAAGATGCGAGATAGAAATATAACTCTCTTTCAAATATTTTTAGAAAATGAAATTACAGATTAAAAACATACATGCTACAGCCTCGTGGGCTTGATTCATTACAACAAAATAAATTCTAAAAGAAAAACTATTTTTTGGAGCCACAATCTATATTAATGGATCCACCTTCTACAACCCCCTCACATCCCTTTTTATTTTACCCAATAACTTCCCTAGAATGTTCTAGAAAGTGCAACTTTCCTTCTTTTTTTTGGCACCAAAAGTCTCACCATTTGATTTTTGGACAAAGAAGAAATTTTAATGAAATTCACCTTTTAGAGGGGAAACTTCGTGAGGCCATAACTTTTGATCTAGGTGTTTGATTTTCTATTATTGCATATTGTTGGAAAGCTCTCGAAGAGATCTACAACAAGCAAATCAACCATGGATCAGTTCATCCACTTTTTGAGCTATTTTGGGGCCTCTAAAGTTTTATATTTGAATTTGAAGCTACATTGGAGAAATTTCTTGGGACAAAACTTTAATTTCTCCCAAACCATTCAAGGTATTGAGGTGATTCTTTTGCGACCAGAAATGTTTTTCAGCTCTGCTCCTTTGGGTAAATTTTCAAATCCATACGAACCCTTTTAGGTCGACTTACTAATAATAGTAAGTGACCATTTTTTGCTATTTTTGACTTCTAACTATCTTATACCCCTTAAGTGCCATAATGGGACTCAAAAAAACTAAAGAAAATAAAGAAAACATTTTTTTTTGGGTGATGCAAGATTTCCCTACACCGTTGGATGCTCCTGCATCAGACACCCAAGGTAATTTGGAAAGTGACCCTATCAATTCTCAGTAGTTTGGGAGAAACCAAGATGGTTAACCTCAACCTTAGACAACCACGATGAATCTTCACTAGGCCTTCCTCTCCATTTCACCAAGTACTCTGCATATTCCTTGTTTCTTATGCTTTGACCCACACAACTATCCAAAATTTCTTCTATCTCCTCCTTTTCTGAAGTAGGTGCTGGAATATTCCACTGTGCTTCTATTATTTCTTCATTAATTCCCCCTTCATGATATTCTATTAAATCTAAAATTTTAAACATAGGTAAAATATGAATTTCATCAGGAAACCCTACCTCAATGCATTTCTTGAATCATGCTTCTTTAGGATCTTGCATGGTCCAAACTTCTTCATGTTTAACTTTTTGTATGTACCAACTAGAAACCTCTCCTTTCATAAATGAACCATGAATTCATCTCCTACCTGGAATTCCTTATGCCTCCTTTTGTGATCTTCCTTGGCATTATATTGTGAGTTCATCTTATTGATATGTTTCTTCATTTCTTCATACAAATTCTTCAGGTGCTCCACAAAAATTTTAGCCTTAGCACTACTCTTCTCCCCCTTGTCCATCTTTCTTGGTTTAGAAGAAGTTATTGGACTACTACCATACACAATCTGGAATGGTGATTTACCAGTACTCCTATTGATAGAATTGTTTGAATAAAATTCTACCTATGGTATAATCAAATCCCATCCCTTGGGCTCATCTCCTACTAAGCATCTTACAAAGTTACCCAAAATCTTGTTGACCACCTCTGTTTGTCCATTAGTCTATGGATGGTGTGTAGAACTAAACTTTAAATCTATTTTCAACTTCTTCCATAATGTCCTCTAGAAATATCCAATAAATTTGGTATCTTTGTCTAAAACTATACTCTTCGGTAGACCATGTAGTCTCACCACCTCTCTAAAAAACAACTCTGCAATATGAACAAAATCACTGGTCTTATGACATAGAATGAAATATGTCATCTTTGAAAATCTATCCACCACCATAAATATGGAATCATTCCTTCTTTTTTTTCCTTGACAAGCCAAGAACAAAATCCATGCTAATATCCTCCCATGGCCTCCCAGGTATAGGTAATGGCTAATACAATCCAATATTCTGACTTGTTCCTTTTGCTATCTAACATACTCTACAAATTTGTACAAACTTCTTCACATCTTACTATAACTGTAGTCAGTAATAATTATCACTAACAAGAGTAATGGTCTTATCTCAACTCAAATGCCTAGCTAATCCTCCACTATGCCTCTCTTTGATTAGATACTCTCTTATAGAACTCCTTGGAATGCACAATTGGCTTCCTCTAAACAACATCCCATCCTGGACTAAGAAATCCAACCATCTTTTCCTATCCGATGTAATAGGTTCCAAACAAGCGTTCCAAGCTTCAGAAAAGTCTAGGTCTTTAGGATACAAACTCTTGATTTCATTGAACCCAACAACCTCTATATTCATCTCTATTAAAAAAAAATTCCTTCTACTTAAGGCATCTATAACTTTTCTTGACCTTCCACTCTTGTGCTTCAAAAAAAAAGTATAACTCTACAAAAACTCAACCCATTTTAAGTTCCTTTGATTTAACTTTCCTTGACTATTGAGATACTGCAAAGCCTAGTGATCAGTATATAAAACAAATTCTTTTGAAAATAAATAGTGTCTCCATTTCTTCAAAGCCAGAACTATAGCATAAAAATCTTGATCATAGATAGAATATTTCTTCTTAGCATCATTCAACTTCTCACTAAAATAGGCAACCAACTTACCTTCTTGACTCAAAATAGCTCCTATGGTAGTGCCACTAGCATCACAATCTACCCGAAAGACCTTATTGAAATATAGAAGTGCCAAAATAGGTTTCTCCATAACTTTCTTCTTCAACAATATCAAAACTTTTGGCTACTCCTGTAGTCCACTTAATTATTTTTTATTCCCTCTCATTGTTTCAGTTAGAGGTGCACAAATACTACTGAAATTCTTAATAAACTTTCTATAAAAGCTTTCTAGAACTTGAAATGATCTTACCTCTATAACACTCCTTGGGGTAGGCCATTCAATGATAGATCTTACCTTCTTTGGATCCAATTTAAGACCCTCTATTGAGACAAAATATCCCAAATACACCAACTCTCTCTTCACAAAACTACATTTCTTCAAATTAATCAACAACTTCTCCTCCCTTAGCTTCTCAAAAAATCTTCGAATATGCATCAAGTGCTCCTCCAATGTCTTACTGAAAATCAAAATATCATCCAAATAAAAAATAAAAAAAATCCTATAAATTATTTCAATACCTCATTCATAAGCCACATAAATGTGCTCGATGTATTGGTTAGCCCAAAAGGCATGACTAACCACTTGTACAGGACCTCCTTGTTTTTGAAGGTTGTCTTCAATTCATCTCTTTCTCTAATCTAGATCTGGTGATATCCACTCTTCAAATCTATCTTTGTGAAGTACTCAGATCCACTCAAAAAATCCATAATGTCATCCATTCTCGGAAAGGGAAATCTATAATTGATGTTGATCTTGTTGATGGCTCTAGAATCTATACACATCTTCCATTCCCCATCCTTCTTTGGTGCTAAACCTGTAGGTACTGCACATTGACTCAAACGCTCTCTAATCAATCCCTTCCACAGCAACTCTTGCACTTGTTTGTTCAACTCTTCACTTGCTACTGGAGTCATATGATGAGCTTCCTTATTTGAAAAATTGGCTCTAGGAATTAGGTCCATCTGATGACTAATCTTTCTTACTGGAGGAAAAGCTTTAATTATGTTATAAAAAATAATAGCCTGAAACTCATTCAATAAATCTAAAACCTCTACAAGTACCTCATTAGTATCTTCTTTATCAACTCTAGGGATCAATGCAAAAAACATATGCTCATGCATCATACCTTCTAGGAACTTTCTTCCATCAACCAAAAAAATTCTTACATTACTGCATACATTTTCCTTTGTCTCTTTCAAGGGCTTCAACTTATGATGAACTCCATCCTTTGTCAAAGAATAGGTGTAAACATGTCCATCATGTACTGCTCATCGATCAAACTACCACAATCTGCCTAACAACATATGACGAAAATCCATAGCTATAATATCACACAATACATCATCATGATAATTTCCAATCTTGAACTTTACTAGACATTGTTCATTTACCAAATCTTTATGGTCCTTCTACAACCAAGCAATCCAATATGGATTCAGATGCCTTCTTTTTTCCAACTGCAACTTACTAACCATCTCTTCTAAAACAAGGTTATCAGTACTACCTCCATCAATAATAGCATTGCAAACTTTACCTTCACACTTACATCTGGTGCAAAACAAATTCTTCCTTTGAGTTGGCTCTTTCTCCTCATACAGTAAGGCTCTTCGAGTAACAAGAACCTCTCCTCTTTCTGTATCCTCAAAATTTGAAGACTTAGCATCTTCATCTACATGTGCAACTCGTGCATTACCCTCAGGTCTTCTATTTTTCCTTCCTTGATTTTTAGGACACTCATAGGCTCTATGCCATTCTTCTATGCACTAGAAATAGGTTCCACGAAAGCCTCCTCTTCCTGGTACTTGTCCAGATCTTCCTCTTCCTCTTTAATCTCCATTATTTTGATCTTGAGGATGATAGGTGTTATCTCCTTTATAGTTTTGGCTGCTACTGGATCCTTCACCCTTCTTTTGATCTTCATTTTGACCTCCATATGACTATCCACTAGTCCTTCCACTGTGACCTCCACCTGTTTGCTTGTTTTCAAACCTTCTATTCAACTTCTCTTCTACCTTCAAAGAAAACTAATGTGCATCTTGAATGATAGACATTCTTACTAGACTCAAATCTTCTTAAATGCTCAGCTTCAACCCATTTATGTAATGGGAAACATTCTCCTTATTGTCCTTAGAATCATTTGTTCTGATCAAGACTCGGTAGAATTATTCTATATACTCCTTAATAGATTTTCTTGCTTGTTTCAACCCTTGCATCTTCTTCAAAAAATCCAACTCATAGTCCCCAAGAATAAACTGTCTTTTCAAATTTTCCACCATCTGATCCCATCTTGTTATTTTCTCTTTTCCTCTTCCATTTCTTTCCAACTAGACTTCTTTCCACCATATGCAAGTATGGCCTTTCAATTTGGCCTTTGAAAATTTGACCCTATCTAGGTCTTCTATTTCCTCATACTTAAAATACTCTTCCATGTCATTGATCTAATCGATCATCTCCTCTGGATTTAGGTTTCCAAAAAAATTAGAAACTTCTATCTTCGGCCTCTTTCCAATCTTGGAATTGGCCCTAATCAGTTTGACTTCTCCAGGATCCATTACATCTTGTGCTTCCTCTTTGAATGGCTCCTCATCTTCAGCCTCATCCTCACTTTCATCTCTTCTCAGACATCAACTCCCCTACATATCTCCTCTTGTAGTGCTTGAACTTGTCTTTGGAGGGCTCTAAAACCCTCTTCTATTACCCCAACATTTCTTCCACCATGGTTTCTTCATGGAGGCATCTTTTCTCACAAACCCACAACCACAAGTCTTCATGCAAACTGCCTCACATTCGATGATCTATTTACACACTCAGGAAAACCCACTCCGATACCACTTGATGAAGGCTACACTGCCCAACCCCATAAACATTACAATAGATTCCAACACAAAAGATGTGAGCTAGAAAAATAACTCTCAATTATTTTTAGAAAATGAAATTACAAATTCAAACATACATGCTACAGCCTCATGGGCTTGATTCATTACACCAAAATCAATTATGAAAGAAAAACTACTATTTAGAGCCACAATCTACACTAATGGAGCCACCTTCTACAACCCCCTCATATCCCTTTTTATTTTACCCAATAACCACCCTAGAATGTTCTAGAAAGTGCAACTTTCCCTTTTTCTATGGTTCCAAAAGTCTCGTCATTTGATTTATGCCCAAGGAAGAAATTTTAAAGAAAATCACTTTTTAGAGGACCAACTTTGTGGGGCCATAACTTTCGATTTGGGTGTTTGATTTGCTATTATTGCATATCATTGGAAAGTTGTCAAAGAGACCTACAACATGTGAACCAACCATGGGTCGGTTCATTCACTTTCCAAGTTGTTTTGGGGCCTCTAAAGTTTTATATTTGAATTTGAAGTTGCATTGGAGAAATTTATCAAGGAGGAAACTTTTATTTCTCCCAAATGGTTTAGGGTATTGAGCTGATTCTTTTGTGACCGTAAATTTTTTTCAGCTCTACTCCTTTGGGTAAGTTTTTAGGTACATATGAGCCCGTTTAGGCTGACTTACTAAAAATAGTAAGTCATCATTTTTCGTTATTTTGACTTCTGACTATCTTAGACCCCTTAAGTGGCATCATGAGACTCAAAACAACTAAATAAAATAAAGAAAACATTTTTTTTTGGGTGATGCAAGATTTTCCTACACTGTTGGATCCTCCTACATCATATCATGGGTATTGTTTATGTTTTTTGAGGTTGAGGCATTTCATGAATCTTTTGCTTTTGTATGTTCAGGCATAGGGTTTGTGTAAATTTTCAAATTTTCATTCCCAATTTTTTGATCGACATCAATGTATCCTAGTTCAATAATATCTTCTATAAGATGTTTGAGTCTAAAAAAAATGTGTGTTATGACCTTTGTATTAGTGAAATTCACAAAATTTATCATCTCTATAGCTATGAGGTTTGACTTGTGGCTCTTGATAGTTTGATAAATCTGGGAGTGTGATAAAATTAGACTATATCAACCTTTTCAACACATCCTCTATAGGTTCCCGCAAGTGAGTGAATTGTCCTTTAAGAGTACTATTCATTCATTGTAGTACATGTTGAGTGTTTACAGCATTGATTGTTGTTTGATTGTTTGATGACAACGTTTATTTTTGTTGTGTAATCATGGTTTAGGTGTTTTCTTTCCTAGGATTAGTTAAGACCACCTTTGCATCAACAACATCATCACTAGTACCATTCTTGTTCTTGACCCAAAAGTAGGATTTGTTGTTAGAACTAGTGGATGGGCGGCTGTCTTTATACACATGTATGTTTCCCTATGAGATTAGGGATCTCTCGATGTTAAGGGCTCTAGGTACAAGCTCGTCATAAGAGGTAATGCATTGCACTTTTAATTGAAAGGATAGATTTGGATCAACATTTTCTATGATGATCCCCACTTGTTGCTCATTTGGAATGGTCCACTTTCTCTTACTAGCTTTTTGCCTCCACCTTTGTAGGAAATTAGTGAGCTCTCCTTTGTTTTTTTTTAGGGTGTATAACTCTTCTAAGCTCAAATCCATGTCAAGATTGAAGGAAGAGTGATCTATGAATTTATCAATTATTTCTTGAATTTTTTTGATACCTGGAAGCAATTGTGAGAACCAATCCATGGAAAGACTTGTTAAAATTTATGGGAAGAGGTGCATTAAGTAGGAAACATTATAGGCCACCTCCATGCAGATGATGTTAAACTCTTTGATATGGTCCACAAGACTTCCTCTCCCTTTGTACGGTACCATTGTCATTTTTTAATCAAATTGATATGGGCATAAGTTCTATGTATGGGGCTTCTTCATCTTTCCCATCCAGAGATCTTGCATTTCTTGTGTTAATGCCTTGAGTTGTGATGCCATATCATCTTGTGGGATTGGTGGAGGAACATATGTTGCATATTGTGGGATGGTGGATGAAGTTTACATGGGATTTTGAAATGATGAGGTGGTGTATGGTGTGTATGGTGGTGTAGGATAAGGTGATGGTGTTGTAGGCATATATCTTCCTAATTTGTTCAGGTTGATGATGTTTTGTTGAGGGTTATAGTATAAACCCTATTGTTTCTATTGTTGTGCAAGCAATTGTTGTTGTTGGGCATATTGTTGAGCTTGTTTCTATTGTTGGGCTACTAAGGCTTCTTGTTGTGCTACTAAAGTTTCTTTATGTTTTTGTTATTGTGCTACTAGGGCTGCTTGTTGTTGTGCTTGTTGTTGTGCTGCTAAGGTTGCTTGATGTTGTTGTTGTTGTGCTACTAGGACTGCTTGTTGTTGTTGTTTTCATTGTGCTGCTAGGGATTCTTGTTTTTGTTGTTGTTGGATTGCTTGCTGGTAAGCCTATTAGGCTTTCTATAAAGCTAGCGAATGTGCTTCCAATGTAGGATCAATCAGTGGTTGGGAAATTTGTGATGGGTTTTGGGTGTTGATGTTTTGTGCGGGGTGAAAATTGTTGATGAGAGGTTGGGGATTCCCTTGGTTTAACATTCCTTGCAAGATAGTGGATTGTGGTGGAGGAATGTAAGTTTGAGGTCCCATTTGATTTTGGATGAATTGGGGGACAAACAGTAAATATGATGTTGGCGTCATTAAGTATGGTGATGTTAAGGGCACATTAGGAGCTTGAGTCCATTGACTAGAAGGGTTCCCTTGACTAATGTTTTGAAGGTACCCTTGTTGTGTTTGATGAGGGACCAAGGCATTACCTTGGTTGATGGGGTTTGTGATCAATGTGTTTCTTTCATTTGGATTGATGATAGATGGGTTTGATGTGGATGGTGGATTGACTTGAGTAGCTTGGGTAACCACTTGTTTTGATGTGTTTATGGGGTTGTTGGAACCACTTTTTAAGGGTTTCCCTTAAGTGAGGGTGTTATCTTGCCCTTGTTGTCCTATTTGAGGCACTTGGTTCACATTACTTTGTGTAACATTTGGCACACTTAGGGTATTTGGGGTGATGGATGAAGATGGTTGCGTTTGAAATGTTGAGGTCATTGTGACATCATAGAATGTATGTCGTTTTCCAAATGTTGGTGTTCAATTTTTGTTTTGGGGAAGGTTGGAAGTTAATGGAATGGTCGTGATGTGAATACCCATAGTTGTGTTTATTCCTAGACATGAAGTGAGACTAAGGTTGGTTCCTAGCCTAGTTGTAAGACTAGATTATAAGGATTGACTTGGCACAAGGGATGGAGTTGGTTTATTCATAGATCATGTTAAGCCTTGTGTTAAGTTTTGTGTGAGAAAAGTAGGAGCCAAATTTTCTAAGGTTTGATGTTTATACTCAAGGAGTTTTTCCTTAGTAAGCTCAAGTGGGTTGTTTGTGACATCTTCTACCTCATACCTCAATGGATTTTATGGTTGTTGTGAGGGTGTAGATTGTCTCCTTGGATCAAATTCTTGAGGGTTGGTATCACTGATGGTAGATGAGACTTTGGTTTTCTACAAGATTCTCTTGTGTTGTGATCTTATCTTTACCACAAATTTTGGGTCACCTATGGGAGAGTTATGTTGAAAAAAGTAATGTTTAATTTGAACTCTCTAGTTGACTCAAATTTAGGTAGAAGGAACATTCTAAGTCATTTTCGAGCAATGGTGATAATGAGAGATGAAAAGGTGGATGATATGGGGAATGATCTTTGTAAACGTTTTGGGACAACACTTTTGACTTAAAGATTTGTTTGATGTTTGGATAAAGGATGTTTATGAACTTGTGAACCTTTAAGGTAGACTTGTGACCTTCAAGATAAATGAGTTCAAAGATGATAACTAATTTATCCAAATGCATGGAAAAGGATTCATTTCACATACAAAGTGGTTAAGTTAGGATTTGGGTTGATAGATGTTTAAGTCCAAAGTGTTGGTGTATTTGAAAATTTTGTAAAGTTTAGTGAAGTGAAGGATGAAATATGATGAAGGATGGATGAAATGTTTTACCCAATGTTAACCTAGAGTGAACCTTTGTTTTTTGAGACCAAAGTAGTGAGAAACATGCTATACCTCTAAAGTGATAAAACCCTAAGGACTCAATGATTTTGGTAAAATAGAAGTCAAATGTTTTTGGAAATAGGACCCCAATGATTTTGACAATAGAATTTGGACTCAATGTTTTGCAATTTTTTCCTTGTATAATAGCAGGCATAAGGTTAATTTGTTGAACCAAAATGATCTAACACCAAATGGTCTTGTGGGAATTTGTCAAGTTATCTTGCTTAAATGGGTTTCTTTTTACCAAAAACACTTGTCTTTCTTAAGTTCAAACTAAATTTCTATGTCAAAAACATCATCAATTTCACAAAGTCCATTTTGTGAAAAGGATGAAGTCAAGGGAATAGTTACCTAGGTTAACTTTGGTAAGTATGGATTGCGATGTAAACCAAAAATATTTAGAAGTCTCTAAGAATAAATTCTTAGGACAAGCATAATATCAAGGTTTTGTCAAAGGGTATCCATACTTAGACCAAAGGGTTTGAAATTTTGAAAAGACTTGTTAATGGTTGTTTGCAATATTTTTGGAACCAAACAAAGTATTAAACTGACTCACAAGCATTTACCACCCTAGGTTCAGAAGATACTACTTTTTGAATACCCACTTGGATTTCTCCAAACACTAAGACAATGTGAAAAGTTAGAGATTTTGTGACACTGGCTCCCCCTTACATGACACACACTTCTTGGGTACACCAAATCTCAAATCCTTAAGATCTGTAGATTAGAAGGAGTTTTTTTTTTCTATAATGAATAGTAAAATGTGGGGTGGCTTCGAAATGACCATTCCTGCACCAACAAGCATAAAGGTTTTTGGCTTCTAAACAATTGGTTCTTAGTAAAGACTTTCGTACAAGGTGGCCATACACGTGGCAAGATTAGTTCAATATTATTTCAATTAAGAGGCCTCCCAGTCCCTTCCTAAGAAAGGATTTTGATGTGTCACGTGGACACTAGGGGTGGCACTTTTTGGTATGACACATCTGCACCTATTGCTTATGACTTTCATCATAGACACATTTTTTATATAGCAGTTTGAAAGAGCTTGGGTTTAGCTCATTACTGCTTGGTTCATTCCCACCTTTCGAAGCAAGGTGGTAGGCCCTCTAAAGTTTACACATGTTTGAAGCATAAAATAAACCTTTTCATCACCCAAGATTTCCAATAGGTGCAAGGGGAGACGATAAGCGATTCCAAGCAATAAAAATAGACTTGTGTGTTTCTCTTCACCCAAGATTGCATGAAGCGCAAGGGGATTGGATACGCACAACAAGTATAATTAAGAAAATCAAACTTGTGTTCATTTTAATCCATCATAGCAAAATGATTTCATTTTAAACACCAAACGAAGTGTGAAAGTTGTATTTGTTCAATTTTAAGCCAACAAACATAGTGATGTGAGGATTCAATTTTAACCAATTTGAATGTTCATTGTAAAACCCAATTGAAAGCTAGTGTGGTCCTAAAGTGTGAAATAAAAAGCATGATAAATGGGTTCTAATTGCCCCAAAAGTGTTGCAACACTTGTCACAATTATAATTCAAATGGTAATATTCTTCTTCACTTCAAACTTCCAACCTACAAAACCAGTTAGTCTAAAAAGAAAAAATGAGAAGTCAGTGACATGTTAGCGATCAGATAAAATCAAAAATTTAAAGTACATGTCAAAATTTAAAGCAAATGTGAAGGTTTGGTTCAATTTTATCCAACTTTGACAGTCAATTCATTTTATCCTTTCACTAAGTGTTGAAACATATTTTTAGAAAATTAGATTATAACAACTTGAGATAATGACAACTTTCTCAAATATTGATCAATTTTGAAATCGTAAAATGTTTTGGAAAGCTAAGCATGAGATCTTCAAAACCCAGCAACCTTTCTACAAGATTAATCATATAGAATTTATTATAAATGAAAGAAAAACATGCATTTAAGAGATTATACCCAGAATTTAAAAAAAAAACATAGCAAAATTAGTGATGGATGATTATAACAACAACTTGAGATAATGACAACTTCCTTAAATCTTGATCAATTTTGAAATAGTAAAATATTTTGGAAAGCTAAACATGAGATCTTCAAAACCCTATTCTTTCTGCAAGATTAGTCATATAGAATTCATTAAAAATTAAGAAAAATCATGCATTTAAGGGATTAAACCCAAAATTTTAAAAAAAACATAGCAGAATTAAAAATTTGATACCCTTTTCAATTCTTGATGAAATTGAGTGTTGTAAAAATCTACAAAAAGTTAAGACCGAGATCTAAAAAACCTAGATAGTCATTTTTCAATCTTTAATTCACCTAGTTTTCTATGATAAAAAAAAAGTGACGAGTTTCAAGCAAAATTTTGGGGTGTAACCTACAAAATTTCTCCAAAAAACACACAAAACATGAAATTTTTCCCTCCTTCTAGAGCCAAAATGTGACCAATGACATAGTATAGGTTAACTACACCCGATCCATATGAATTTGAGGCATATTTAACCCACTAAGCATCAGTCCCAATACGATCGTTCACTGTAAACAAAGACAAAGAAGCCATTAAAACTAACATTCTAAATCATGAAAGCTTGAAAAACCTCTAATCTAAGACATTGAAACATGTCCTATTTGGGGAGTGGTGTCACATTGATGTGGAATGGCAACCCTTTACCAATCCCTTGGATAATGAGCTTGTTTTCATCGATTCTATTGAAGAGAATCAACAAAATCGATGAAATATGTGTGATGAAACATAATTTAAAGCTAAATAAACATGATGCAAGCTATTTTAACATGATTTATGCTAAGATGATTGATATGGGTATATTCAAATATACTCTAAATGAAGTTTAAGCTAAAAAAGATTTAAACCCTAACTACACAACACTAAATGGATGCATTTATGTTATCATGGAAGACATTAACGAAAGCTAAGCTAATATGGTGAAATTAAAATAAACTAAAATTATGCTAAATGTGAGTGTAAGAGTGATTTTAACAACATAAGTTTGATGTTAAAAGATGGATTTATTTGTCTCCAAATAGTGATCTATTTATAAGAGAGAAAATGAGGAATCAAGGGCTAAGATTGAAAAAGTTAATCAATGGTCAATATTGGAGGAAATATGAAACATGGATCAAGGATTCTCATCAATGGATGAGAATCAATAATCACATGGATCAAGAAAAGAATCAAGGGCTCAAAATCATGGAAAAAAAAAACTTTGCAACAACTTTAAAAAGTTGTTTCAAAGTTTGTTTGGAGTAATCATTACCTTTTTTGGAGGAAAATAGGAGAATATTCCTTTGGGATATTCCCTATGCAAATGGATGAGAGGGAAATTAGAAATGTAGTTAATTAAAATCAAATTTGAATGTGCAAGATTATGAATGTGTGGATATTCATTAAATTATTAATTTACTTAATGAAAAGAGGATACAAATATGATATTTAATTAAATAGTTTAGGTTATTTAATTAAATAAGAGGACTTAGGGTTAAAATTAAATAATTTGTATTATTTAATTAAACTGGATGAAATGTGAGTATGGAAGGGGGTGAATTAACCCAATTAGGCCAATTAGATTAATAGGTGAAAATGAGGCATTTAATTAAATAATTAGGATTATTTAATTAAACAAGTGAAAATAAGATGGATTTTAGGATGAAGCGATGTTAATATATCAGATTCAAGTGTGTATATCATTCAAAATATTTTAAGTGTCTATAGTTCTAATTTGGAAAAAATATAGCCTAATTACAAGTAAAAGGAACAATCAAGTGGGAAACCAAGCCGGAGGCCTTGGAAATAAGAGGGAATTTTCCAGTCATGGGTTGATTGGAAATTAACTAAGAAAGCATAAAATATTTTTCTATTCACTCAATCACTCAAATCAAAATCTTCTCTTTGATTCAAAAATATAAAATTCTCTATTAACAACACCAACCATGAGAAGGTGGAAAATTAATTGACACCACTAGCCTATATTTTAGAGGTCAATAATATGATCAAACTAAATTCATAGATTATGAAGTACATAGAAACCTAAAAATAAAATTAATTAAAAAGTACAAAGTATAATTACAAACTATGTAGAACCTTCGATTCATTGAACATTATTCAATTATGAATATATATTTTTAATTTTAATATAAAAATTATCTATATTACCTAAGTGAGTTCGATGAGAACCTCTACTATTAGGTGTTCACATAGAAGAACCAACATTAACCTATTCAACATCCAAAGAAAGTTATAAGAATACAATGCATATAAGGTTCAATTATTCACATGTAATATTTATAATTCTCTACTAGTTACATACCTCTACACTAGACATCATCATATAAAAGGGAGGTGGAGGACCACTGGAAGTAGGGTGAACACTTTGACCCTAAAATTTCATTATAATCATTCAAATAATTTAGTTAATCTTGCATTTAAAAACTAAATTTAATAAATTGAATTAAATGAACTTGTTGACATTTACTTGAATATCAAATCCAAATGTATCACTCAAGAGAGCTTCTATCATCATCATTTACTATAGATGTAGCTTGGGCACATGCATCCTGACTATCCTTGGGATCATAAACACAGAGAGATCCACAACATTGACATAAATAAGGTGGAATTAGATGCCTGAATGTCTCACTCACCTCACCTATAATAGAGGCCTAGTATATAAGGCTTTGAGTGAGTGAGCTAATCAATTGTAAGGTATCCACCTAAACACGGTCCTTCACAATGAAAGGGATAGTCATGTGATTATAGTCCTATCTAGTGAGTGGTTTTGTTGGTCATTTTGGGTCAAGATGTTCCACCACTCTATCTTGTGTGGAGCCCCCACCTCTACCCTAGAACTCTCTCATGTCAAAATAGTTTGGGATTTTATTGAGGGAAAAATCATGATAGAGTTTCCTCAAAAAGTATTATAAGGTACCTGTAGACACTCAAAATATCCTGATTGACATCATGCACTTGATTATGATTAACTAACACTGATTCTTCCTTAATCACTTCCACACTAACAAATTAATTGAATAATATTTATTTAATTAACTAAATTCATTACATTTCCTCTTTAAATTAGATAATGAACTTTATTAGATTATTTCATCATCGCCAATCCTAATGTTCTTCCTCTAATTAAATAAATCAATTTATTTGATTAAAATACTAAAGTTCTAAAATCCTCTCATTTGATTTAAATAAACCCAAACATTTAAATCAAATGTCATAAATCAACTAATTTCACTTAAATTAATTAATTCCTAACACTAATCCCCCATTCCTCTAGCTTTTAACTCCACCCTGGGGTAAGTCAACCTTGGTCAACTAACCAAGTTGCACATGTAAATCAATTTATTTGATTTACTAAATTACCCTATTTTCATTCAAAAATGGCATATTCTTTTGAATATTCCACCCACTTGACTTCTCCCTCCCAAAGGACTTTTTTCCTCTTTATGAGACACCTTGGCATTAAAGGCTCTTCCATGTCCTCATTTTTGAGCCACCTTTTCATTAAGGGCTCTTACACCTCCTCTTACACAAGCCACCTCTTGAAATTCATTCCTCTTACACATTCCATCTATGTGCTCACACATGTGTGAGCACATCTCCTCCAAGATTCATTAGCATGTTGACAAGTGGCATCATGCCATTGGTCCAAATTTTAATCCCACATTCTCCCTATTCTTCACTCTTCAACCCTTCTTCCTTATAAATAGAGGCCTTCTTTATGGATTGAGGATCCATAATTTCATGCAAGGTTATTATTCACAATATCATCCAAGTTAGAATAGAATTTATCCATCATAGCTAGGTTCTTGCCATTTTTTTCATCACACATCCATCATCAAGCTTATCAAGGGATTCTTTCCACATCAAAGAAGCACCAATCCCCCTATAAGATGTTGGTTTGAGCATTTAGAACAATATTTCATTATTAGTTTATTTGATATTTTACTTTGTGTTTCATGTTCTTATGTTTAAATGAATTTCATAGGGAATGCTTAATTTCTACTTGTTTATTGACTAATGATCACTTGTTTGTTCATGTTTGAGTAGGTCTAGGAAGAGAATTCACTGTACCTTGTTGTTTTTGCATGGAGGGTAGTAAAAAACCATCCACTACCTATCCCAAAATTTGTTCTTTATCCCTTGGTTGTTGCACAAATGGATAGGGAACCTCTTGCATGCACCATGTAAGTGTTGATTTATTCTTAGGTCAGTGAAGAGTGCACACAAGTCATATTTCATGTTTTTTGTATTTAACTTATTTATAAGATAATTTGTAATTAATCAATTTGCACATATCATTTATGTTCAAATTTATTTTTATAGATTTATTATTCTAAGCATCTTAATCTATTTGTATCTATCATTTCAGCTCATTTAAAAATTGTTTAGATATTTTTTTATGCATAAGAGGTGTCTTTTTATATAATCATAAAAATAAGGAACAATAGGTCAGCTAGGCCGGGAATAATAAGGAATAGAGAAACAAGATAATCTCAGGAGGAAAGAAGAAAAGCATAAGAATAGATAAGGAGACAAAAGAAAAACACGGACCCCTAAAAGATTCTAAAAAGAACCTAGGTACAAAGCACATGAGGCATTAGGCCTAAACCCAAAATAAACTATGCTTTTCTATCGTGTTGTGAAAGAAGATCCTCCATAGTCCATTGAGAACCCTCTTCCACAACATCCATTACTTCTATACGGAGTTTCTTTGCATCAAATTTCTGCCCTTTCTTCCTCGCAATCTCGTAATCCGATTTGATTTTTTTTCTATCCCTTTGAACAATCGCAAGTTTTGATGGAGGAACAAAAACTAAATCCTATTCAAAAAGATCAAAATTCTCTTCTAGATCCTCCATGAAAGGATAAGTGCCATCTGAATCAGATCTATTCTCTTTCAAGTTAGGTATGATAACATTAGCATTGTTGGTAACTAGAGTGGAAAGAGGGGAGGAGATGGTCACCATAGGAGGCTCGGGGACACACTTAGAAACTGAGTTAGGAGATAATAATTTCTAGTGATTCTGCCAAATAAAATAAGCATCAAGAAGACTATACTTTTTCACCCATTTTTTGAGATTGATATATCTTGAGCTAGTTAAACACTTAGCAATGCAATACTTAACTTTTTTATCAAATTATTGTAGTGAAAATGTCTGAAGGGAAGTCCCTCATAATTCAAAAACTATATCCAAGTACCCTTAGAAGAGTGAATATGAATGGAGTGGGGAAGAGGTCTAGAAATGTTAACCAAAGCACAAGCCTTTATGTACCTGTGAGAAGCAACCTCCTCTAAATCAATCTTAGCAAAAACACCCACTTGATCAATCATATTTTTAACAAAATATGAGGTCTGCATAATAGGAGGAAAATTGTAAAGCCTTATCCACAAAGGAATGTATGTGACCTTGGCTATGGTAGGATCAAAGAAAGGGGTCCATGAGGATAGAAAAATGCTTGAATTTCTAAAAAACCATGGACCATTTTGCACCATGAAGTTTTTGGCATATGGCTTCTAGTGTTTTCATTGATGGAAATTGAAGTCATTGATCTAGTCCACAATGTAGTATTTGACTATACCGGAAGACAGTGTGAAGAACAGGGTATCCGGTTGAAGTTTGAATTTGTCAACTGGTTTGCATTTCCAGGTTATCAGTTTTGGTTGTGGATCTCAAGAAAGGTCAATGGACATATGAAATTTATTACTCTTAATTTTTGTGTTGTCGCATCAATTGGTGTATGAGTTATGAGATCCGGTTGATGGATTTTATGTTTATCAGTATATGAAGGCCAACTAAGCGAATGTTGGTGTTGTGGATGTTTAAGATGGAATTGTTTAAAGATTTTTGCATTCAAATATTTTGTTTTGGGTCCTAGTTATGTTATGGCCAACTTTGGTGGATGCGCATTAAAAGTTACTCATGATTTGAGCCGACAGTTGGAAGATATTTTCTATTTCATTGAAGCCGACAATAGCGACTAAATCCTCGGTAGCGGATATATATGTGAGATTGCTATTTCATTTTGATATATGTGTGTGTGTGAGTTCGATATATGTCGATGTGTGTGTGAATATAAAAAGATTAGTTGAATGATTTTTTAGTTGAGCAAAAGAGGATTTTTGTGAAGTGAATTAAGGGAGAGCAAAGTGAAGTGTAGTATCTAACAAAAGGTCTAGAATCTGATCTATGGGCCTAACCAGAACTGTAATCAAGCATTTGTAGATGCTATCTTCTCAGTTTGATCTTTTGTGTAATCCAAATCTCTTGTAAAGAAGTGAGCCTTCCTTATTTTGAGCAGTGAGCTCTAGGAAATGTGCCTGAATGCAAGTGCATTCCCATTTTGTATAAAACTATATTTGAGTACTCAAATTGTGGATTGATCTCCACCTTGGTTTTTCCCCTAACAGGGTTTCCACATAAAAATCCTTGTGTTATGGAGTTGTGGCTTGTTTTTTCATGTTCATGCATCTTTCTTTTGATTGAACGTTTAAAGCACTAAAAAGGACAGATAAATAAAGTTTAAAATTTCTCAACACTTATTCACACCCCCTCTCAATGTTGCTTGAGTCCAACAATTGGTATTAGAGCTGACTTCCTTTGAAGAAGTTTTACAGCTTAAGGTAGATTTTGGAATGTAATGGACTCTATTAGTCTTCAGCAACAGCTTGTGGTGGCACTTGATGATCTTGATTAGTCTAAGGCAAAAGTTTGGGAATTGAAAGGAAATCTTAAGGATGTAGAGAAATTCATTCAAAAACTGAAGGATCAGGTTATTAAATCCAGGGAAAGGAGAAAGGACCTTTGTGATCAGATAAAGCAAAAGGAGAGTAAAATTATTGAAGAGAGAAAAAGGGTGGCTGACGATCATCTGAATCAAACCTTGAAGGAAATAATTAAAGAATGTGAAAAGCTTTCTAGAGACAATGCTACCCTAAAGCATGAGATGGAATCTATGATGATGAAGCTTACTAATGAGATTGAAGATAGAAATAAGAAAGAGGAGAATCTTGCACAATCCCCAAAAGAAATATCTAATGAATGCAACAAAATAAATGGAGAATTCATTTAGATGGAGATGGAACTACAACAATCCAAAGACAATGAAGAAGAGCTTGAAAAAAAAAGTGTTATTCTTAGAGATGAACTAACTACTGCAAATTAATACAAGGAGAAGTTCAAGATTAGCTCAGTCAAGATTGATGAGCTAACTCAAGGAAAAAAGAATGGAAATTACAAGTGAGGACTTGGATATGAGAAAGGAGAAAGTTCCAAATCTAGAAAAAGGAATTTCAAGCAAGGAAATTTGATGGACAAAGCAAAAAGGCATCCGGTAAGACAACCTAATGCTCAAAATTTTAATGGATATTGTTTTACTTGCAATAAATTTGGTCATATGGCTGCTCGGTGTAGAAGTCAAAGGAAATCAAGAGATTCATCATTTTCCGGTTAGTGTTTCAATTGCAATAAGTTTGGTCGTAAGTCAATTGAATGCAAAAATTTGTCAAACAGCTCTAGAAGGAATGTAGAATGTTATACCTGTGGAAGATTTGGGCATATTGCTAATCAATGCAGATCGAGAAGAAATCAATGGAATGACTGGTCTTGATAAGGAAATGTTGTGTATTTTAATTGCAACAAATATGGTCACATTGCTAGATTCTGCAAAAACAAGAATATGGATAGAAGAGGTCCAGTATACAAAAACATAAATATATAGAGAAATGATAAAGGAAAAGGAAAGTGAATGTGGATGAAATAAGAGATCAAATTAAGAAGACATGGGTAAAGAAGAGTTCCTCTATTACAGGAAATGAGCTAGCACCAGGGGTTCTGGTATCGGGAACTAGTGTCTGGCCTAGGGGGGCTGTCAAGCATTTCAACCCCTTGGTAGATAAATAGGAGGTATTTTTCCACAGCGTGTCAAATTATGATATTGCTATCAGGATTCAACCGTGTAGTTTCGAGTCAAACTCATTGACCCATGTTTCATGAGTAGTGGTTCAACAAGAACCCATCTCTCATGATATCGAATGGTCCACTTAGCACTCATTGCATCTAGGTGATGCTTGAGCAAGCTAGGGGTCACCCCATCAGCAAGCCTTCTCAAGTTAGCTTTTTTCCCCCACCACAAGTGTTGTGCCTTATGAACCATTCATAATAGAGCCCCTTTAGCTCATCAATTGATAAGTAGGAGGTATTTTTCCACAGCGTGTCAAATTATGATATTGCTATTAGGATTCAACCGTGTAGTTTCGAGTCAAACTCATTGACCCATGTTTGAATCGATATCATGAGAGATGGGTTCTTGTTGAACCACTACTCATGAAACATGGGTCAATGAGTTTGACTCGAAACTACATGGTTGAATCCTGATAGCAATATCATAACCCCTACTGGTAATTGACACTAGGATGTGGATGATCACAGTGGTTGCACTGATTGATCTAGAGATGCTATGGAATTAGTTGGAAAGGATATTATGCTAAGTTGAAGGTCTGCAGAAGTTTTTGGTTGAAAATAGGGTATCTGAATAAGTTAGGACAAAATAATTTATTACAATAAAATTTAGGTGTGTGAGCCATTAAAGGGGAGTTGAAACCCTCATTTTCCACCTTGTGTCGAAGAAAATAAGGAGAGCATTTTGCATCAAAATTTTGAAAGCATTTGGTAGTGTAACCCTAATTCTTTAGGTACTTCGATTGCATTAAGAAATTTGGTGTATGGTTGAAGAATTTATTTTGTATTTCTAAATATGGAAGGTAAAATGGAACAATTCAAAGGAATGGTAAAATTAGATGAGTATAGCAATCAGAATATTAGAGCTGAAAGAAACATGTTGTTGCATGATGAATTGAAATGGTTGAATGAAGCAAAGCACAAAATCTTGGATATTTGGAGTGACTTTCCTTATTTTAGAAACACATAAATTATTGAATTCATTCTGAACAGATTGAATGATGATATTATAACTTTGGATAAACCCTACCATATCATGAAAGAAGTGATCACAGCTATAACCGAGTTATGCATGGTTGGGGAAGTACCGAGAAAAAATCAATTTGGAATAAAGAAGTTGAAACCCTAACTGGAGTAACTGGAGATCAAAGGGCATTGATAATATCCACAATAAAGAACTCAGTGAAAAGGTACATTACGCATGGAATATCTTACAAAACCTTTTTCAAAAATAGAGAAGGTGCTACTTTGGCAGGTGCAGTTTATATTTCTCACAAGATGATAATGGAATATCGGGATTTTGATCTTTGTGGATTTCTAAAATATCAACTGATGGAGAATGTGCAATTGGCAAAGGAGATAGGTTACCCTTTCAAGTTTGGTACTTTGGTTATATGCCTTATGATGTATTTTCTGAATTTTTTACCCCTGAACAACAATGTAATGTGGGAAGAGAGTGAACAAGTATGTAAGCAAATTTACATATATTCTAACAATTTGGAAAAATATGATCAAGAATATGAAAGTTTCTTTAAGGGTTTGCTAAGGAAGTTTGGTTCAACTGGTGTTTCCATTCTGGTAAGAGGACTTGAAGTTTCTTCCTCCTCTGGTGAGATAGAGAGAAAGAACAGAAGGTCAAAGGAAATTGCTCCACCAGCATACAAGACTCTGAAAGTTGAAGGAAAAGGAAAAGAACAAGTTATTGTGGACATACCAGATGAGGAATCTAATGAGGAATCTGAGGACACCCTTGGAAAGGAATTGAAAACAGCTAATCTAGAACAAGAAAAGGAAATGCTAGAAGGAAGTGAATAAGGTGATCTAACCAAGGAAGATCTAATACAACATATTCATGAGGAAGACGGAATACAGAAGATTGTGAACATGTGGTCTATCAGACCTTCATATGAACAGGACATGATCTTAAGTGTACTAAGTTCTCATTTTGTGCGCAATCATATCAAATTGGAGAGTTTGAAGAACAAGTTTCTAGAAGAGATGATTGAATGTATCAAGGAAATCATGGACTTTGAATCTCAGAACAAGGAAGAAGAAGAAGTGATTCTACACTTGAAGAAGTAGTACAGGTTATCAGTTACCAAGTTGAAAAGGAACATGAATGAACTAAGACAATGCATAAGCACTACAAATAGAATTTATAACTATTGTCTTTGATGGCCTCATGCAATCAAAAAGTACAAAGAGAAGTTGGAACAAATTGAAACTAACCTGAACAATATTGGTCAAAATTTTGAGTTGTCTTAGGATAAAGATGGTGCAATTAGGAAAAGGATTCAAATGGGAACTATAGTTAGAGCATACAAATGTTTAGAATACTCTGAACAAGATAGTTGACACTTCTTGGAAAGTGAAAGACAACCGAATGTAGGATGGAACAAATGATTGAAATACTAAGGAAGGGAGAAGTATTGGAATATTTCTTCACCATTCAAGAATTCCTCATCAAAATTATCAACAAGACATCTAAGAACAACAACATGATCATAATCACAATTATTGTAGTGGAAGCATGGAAAAAGTTTCTTCTACAGATGAAGGAGAAGCACAAAATAATCTTTAATTAGTGGTTGTATTTCTTCAAAGTTTTGAATTAATTTTTGCTCAAATTTTGGTTACACTTCTAAGGGGGAGAAAGAAAAATATTTTATTATCTTTTTTCCATTGATGTCAAAGGGGGGGAGAGCAATGAAAAATGCTTTGTCAAATTCAAGGGGAGTTATGTTAGTTAAGGGGAGAGAGAGTGCAGTGGAGAGTGCAATTTGTTGGTTCCAACACTTAGTCATTTCTCACTAAGTGTTGCCATCAATTCCAAAGGGCGATATTATTGGCATGTCTTCTATTGTTGTCATTGATGGCAACTAAAGTCATTGATCTGGTCCACATTGTAGTATTTTACTATACTGGAAGATAGAGTGAAGAACAGGGTATTTGATTGAAGTTTGGATCTGTCAAGTGGTTTGCATTTCCAGGCTATTAGTTTTGGTTGTGGATCTCAGGAAAGGTCATTGGAAATATGAAATTTCTTACTCTTTAGTTTTTTTCTATCGCATCAATTGGTGTACAAGTTAGGAGATCCAGTTGATCGGTTTTCTATTTATCGATATATGAAGGCCGACTAAGCGAATGTTGGTGTTGCAAGTGTTTAAGACATAATTGTTTAAAGTATTTTTTTGTTTGAATATATTTTTTTGGGTCCTAGTTATGTTGTGGCCAACTTTGGTGGATGTGCATTAGACGTTACTCATGATTTGAGCCAACAGTTGGAAGATATTTTCTATTAAAATAAACTGACATATAGCAACTAAATTCTTGGTAGCGGATATATATGTGAGATCACTAATTCATTTTGATATGTGTGTGTGAGAGTTTGATATATGTTGTGTGTGTGAATATCAGAAGATTAGTTGAGTTATTTTTTAGTTGAGCAAAAGAGGATTTTTGTGAAGCAAATTAAGGCAGAGCAGAGCAAAGTGCAGTATCTGATAGAAGGTCCAAAATCTGATCTATGAGCCTAATCAGAACTGTAATCAAGCATTTGTAGATGCTATCTTCTCAGTTCAATATTTTTTGTAATCCAAATCTCTTGTAAGGAAGTGAGCCTTCCTTATTTCGAGCAGTGAGCTCTAGAAAGTGTGCCTGAATGCAATTGCATTCCCATTTTGTATAAAACTATATTTGAGTACTCAAATTGTGGATTGACCTCCACTGTGGTTTTTCCCCTAACAGGGTTTCCATGTAAAAATCCTTGTGTTATGGAGTTGTGGATTATTGTTTCATGTTCATGCATCTTTCTTTTGCTTGAATGTTTAAAGCATAAAAAGGGACAGATCAATAAAGTTTAAAATTACTCAACACTGATTCACCCCCCTCTTAGTGTTGCTTGAGTCCAACAGAAGTTGCAGTAATCAACTAAATTGAAGGAAAATAGAAAAAATCCAAAATCTAACAATTTTACCACAAAAAAGGGAGAGTATTCCATGTGTTTTTGGCCCAAGAAAGAACCAAGTCTAAATATGGATGCATGCACATGAATCTAAGAATCATTGAGTGAATACCAATGTCAATAGAGATCTCACTGATGCAATCATCTAAAATAAGGAGGTCCACAAGCTCATCTATAAAAACCAACTTCAAATTTCCAATAGTACATGAAATGTAGTCATAGCACTGCTCATGCTCCATATTGATAATAGAGGTAGGAACCAAAGGTGACTTGGGAGGAGATGTGAAAGGGTTAGCCCACCGAATTTGGTCCAAGCAGAAGGCACTACATTCATGAAATGGATTTTCCCTATTTTTTCATTTTCCATGGAAACTAGAATTAGAACAAAAGCAATTGCAGCCATCTAAACCAAGCCTCGTCCAGCACTCAAAGGATTAGACCCCCAAATAGGAGGTAAGCAGGGTGACTTAACTAGCATTTCCTAAGAGCCTACAGTAGATCGAAGGGAGTATTGATACTTCCCATCCCTCCATTTTGCAAGGCCAAGCTTCTTCTTATCATTCATTCCCTTCATGCACTTTGATGTTTCCTTATTCCCTGCACCAACCTACAACTCCTTTTTGTTGTTTCCTGTGTTTGCACCAACATTCACAATGTTGTGAGGGTCAGCTAAACCCTCACACATGATCATAGTCTTATCTAGATTTGCATTATTATCCAAGGTGATTGACAATAACATAAAATTGTTTATATTTTTTATTATAAGCATCTTAATACATTTTCATCTATCATTTAGGCTCATTTAAGTTATTTATATTTGTTATTTTAAGAATCTTAATCCAATTGCATCTATCATTTAGGCTCATTTAAGTTGTTTAGATTTTTTATTTTAAGAATCTTAATCCATTTGACTTTTTCATTTAAGTTCATTTAAGTTGTTTATATTTTTTTATTATAAGCATCCTAATCCATTTGTATCTATCATTTATATTCATTTAAGTTGTTTAGATTTATTAATCTAAGCATATGTATCATTATCATTCATCATTTTAGTGTCAACTCATAGCATTAGCATTAGGTTCATTTACACAAAAATTGTTATCCATTCATGGTAATTAATTAATCCATTTGCATTATGTTAATTTAAAAATACATTTCATAAACCATATATATGAATCCATATACATCATAAACATAATCATATCCATAATCACCTACTACATCACACATATTAGGCATACATCAAAAAAAATATATAAACATCCATATACAACATATGTATAATCATATCAACATCCACATCCTACATCACCAATGCCAACTTAATAAATATCCATCACATATCTAAACTAGGTATCCACATCCTACATCAATATCATTAGTCACATGCATATAATAATAAAATCATATTTATCATCACATCACATATAACACAAAGCATATAAATCATAATTATAATCCATGCATATCATCAAACCACCATCACATCCATATATATACATATATATATCAAAAAATAACAACAATGTCCATAAAATGTCCATAATCATACATCATATTAAATATCCATACTAATACATCATAACAATCAATATAGCTCAAAAATATATACATCATCATTCGCTATATATATATATATATATATATATCAAAACTATCAAAACTAACATCCCAACCCATGACTAACTACTACTTGCCCCTCTAATTGTATCAAGGAGCTTGACACTCCGCCTCCTCCTCTTGATCCTCCTACTCCTACCCCCTAGCGGTGGCCCCTATCTTTTGGTCTTGGTGATGGTGGTGGTCCCATGTTGTTACCTAATCTAACTTATCCACTTGACCTATTTGACCATGACCCTAATCTCATTGAGTCACTCCTTACAAAATAACATGATTTCCTTTGCTCTTATGGTAATGTTTTCTCATAACGTGTGTTGTAATACATGGCATTTCTTATTTCTTAGGTGTAATCTTGAGCTATCTCTACTATTGGGATTAAGGTGTCTCAACCTTTGGAAGTCCTACTATTAATATTATTAATTATTTATTTTAGCCTATGTTTTTATTTTATGTCATTCTTGTGATGTCACTTTGTGGGGCCTACTTTGGTGAGGTGGAAACTTAAATGGAAATTGAATAGGATGGCATGCATCCTAAATTGGTGGAAATAGGCACCCCACTTTGTGGACCCAACTGTAAGCTATTTTAGTGGAATTTTTCATAAGTTGTAAATATTAAACTATGACAGCAGTTATGATAGATTATGATAGAACTATGATAGCTTGTATGGCAGTGTAAGAGTCAAGACTATTGAATTTGTGGTAGGTGTCATTCTTGCATGTGGTAGGTGTATTGCATGTTGAGATGACTGAATTTTTTCATAGAAATTTATGACAGATGGTTTGCATGTTTTGATTTTATGACAGTTGCATAAGTAGGTGAAGATAGGTGGCTTGCATGTTATCCTTTATGTTTGCATGCATATAGTGAAGAGGATGTTGACATGTGGCATTTTTAGGAATCCATCTTAGTGCTCTATAAATATGAGTATTTTCTAGAGGAGTTGATTTGAGGAGAATTTTTTAATTGTAGGGTTATGCTATTGGATTTTCTCTAGAAGAGCAAGATGTAGTATCCATGTTAAGGATACAATCTTTTAGTGTATTATAACTGAATTGTTGCAGATTAATATATTGGTTCAATTCTTTGGAGTGTGGGGTTTTTACCCAAAATGGTTTTCCCCACATATATCACATTCTCTTTTATCTATCTTTCTTCTATTCTTCATGTTTATCATTCTTGAAATATTATTTTACATGTTGTTATGTTGCTGAAATTTTCCTTGATCTAAAACTACATCACCTTTTCTCTAAGGGTTAATGCATGGGAATTTAACTGTGTCTATTTCTGCTTCAAGTTATAGCAGTATGTGCTTGTATCTGGGTGTTGAAATTTGATTTGTTTAAAGAAACATAATATACTGAAGGTGCATACTGGTTATTGAAAGGATTTCTAAGTTTGTCTTTCCCTTTCATTTTGTATCAAAGCTCAATTCTAGACTTGCATGTGTATTTTTTTAAGTTGCATGTACTTGCATGTGTGCTGCATGTACTTGCATGCACCTGCATGTCACTTGCATGTGTTTGCATGTGTATATTTGTAAGTTGCATGTACTTGCATGGACTTTCATTTCACTTGCATGTGTATTTTTGTAAGTCACATGTACTTGCATCGACTTGCATGTCACTTGCATGTTCTTGTATGGTGATGCATGTGGTGTTTGGGGTTCTGGGTATTTCTTTTGCTTTGATTTCTTAGCTTGACAAGCTTGAGGGATTTTTTTTTAAGGAATTGGATGATTATTAATCCTTGTCTAAGTCAAAGTTTTATAATTGATCTTTTTTTTGGAAATAATAGGAATATTCAAGAATGGAGAAGATGGAGTTTTATGGAGTTGATCATGTGGTTACATTTGATATGTTATTGATCTAGAGCTCCTGATTTGATAGTTGAATAAACCTTATGCATGGTGGTTATTTTTCATTATGTGGTTGTGTACAATAGAGTTTTCATATTGGGTGTCTAAAACGCACTCTCTAGTCATATGAAGAGACTCGTGTTGTTAGAACTTCAATTTTGTGTGCCAATGTTGGGTGTTTGTTTCTAACTTCTTAAATTTGAAGGAATTGTTTCAATAACCCCAAATGCATGCAGGCTATGGAGTTGATCATTAGATGATTTAGAAGCTTTTGAAATAGCCTAATTCTCTCTTAGATGCTAGTACATTGTGGTGGTGGAGTTAGCCTACAAATAGGAATGTAGTTCATGGACCTCTACTTTCTTGATGAATGTTTTTACTTGCATGGCTAGGATTCATGCTCCTTGGATCAGAGGGTTTTATAGTTTTTTGTTCAAAATATATGGTTATGCATATTCATGTTATTCCCTTGTTATGGCTTAACTAATGGTGACTTAAAAACTTTTGGGTCTTCTAGATGATAAGTGGATATGGATTTGCATGTGTGTTATAAAACATAGTGGTTTTGCAAGTTTTAAATGGTTAATCAAAACTTGCAGTTTTATAGATCTATAGATGGTCTAATTTTTAAGATTATATTTCCCTTGGGTTATCTAGATGTAAGATAGTTGTAGGTTTGCATATATGATTTATGCTATTTTTTAGGAGGTTTGTAGCTTTCTCAGTGAGGAAATGTTGGTTATATGTGGTTGTGTAGTTGGGATATTTAATATTTAATAAGCTTTTGGACAACCTATTTCCTCTGAAGGTTTTATAGTTTTCCTATTTTCCAAAAATTTGTGGGTTCTTGTAGATCTTGACTATATACTTTTTTAGATGAAATATGTGTGATCTATTATTTTGGATGTTTAAGTGGATTTAGATTTACATGGAGATAATTTTTATAGGTTTTACATGTTAACAAAAAATCTATGGTTTGTAGATCTATGGAGAATATTGTGTTTAGAATCTTAGAGTTTTCTGGATGAAAATAATTGCAAATTCACAAGAATGCTTGTTTAGTTCCTTGACTATAGTGTTTAGTTGTAGATTTGTTTGTAAAATCTAGTTTGGTAGGGTTATGGTGTTTGAGTCTTGAAATATACATGTTATCTTCTTTGATATCCTAGTTTTGCATGTTACTAATGTGATGATGAGTTTGCATGCTTCAGTTTTTGGGATCTACAAGTCATGCAATTGTATGGGTTGATCACCCATTTGGTTGTAGTGGGATGACTTAGATGTGGATTATCTATATCCATGAGGTTTTTTTGGTGTTGATGCACATTTCACCAATTGACCTAATGTGTGGTCATTTGTGCATTAGTATGTGTTGCATTGGGATGAGAGGATGTTTGAGTACCTAAATAGTTAGTTGCAGGGACCTGTAGCATGTTGTATATCTTCTTGGCTTGGAAATCTTAGTTCTACTTGTTATTTGATGTTGTTGGATTTTAATTTTATTATGTTAGAGCCATGGGGGATATTCATTTATGATATGGTTGTCATGATGCTTGGATATCTTAGTATCACTCTTCAGTGGGAGCTTCGACAGTGATGTGTATTCATCACTTGGTGATGGATGATCTTCTTTAGTGTTGTAGATGTTACTAGGAGGATCTCTTAGATCCTGTTGTTGCAGAAGGGTTATTTCAAATTTGCATGGGAACTATTTTGGAGATGGTCATCTTCATGAGATTGAAGATGTGTGATACCTTAGATCCATGGAGGGTTCTTGGAGTCTTTGGTTGGGGTGTCATTAATGCTCTAACATGTGATGTTTGTTGAGTATGTTGTTGGTATGTCATGGTATACTCTTGTTGGTGCATTAGAGTTTTGGCATATTACATTGCTTTTGAGATCATGGTTTTTTCTCTTAGAGCATATGATCTTATTTTGAGGAGATGTGAGATCATGATGTCATGTTTTGGGTTCTTGATTCCATGGTTGGAGCTTTGACAGTGGTCTGGTTAGTTCTCTTAGTATTGAGTACCTTGGTCATGTGCTTGAGAGCTTCATGTGAGTGTAACATTGCATTTGGATTTTAGCATGGATTGATTAGTTTTAGATGCTCATGGATACTTGGAGACTTGGGTGAGGTAGTTGTTATGTTACAATAAAAATTTTGAGGAGCCTTTCACCCTGATATGGATGTTAGTTCAAGATGGACCTGAGAGGAGGTTTTTCTTAGATAAATTATATTAGACTTGGTACATCTTGGAGGAGCGATCTCATTCCCCACTCTTGATCTACTTGACAGATAATCATCTAAAAGGTATAGCCTATTTTTTTTTTAGATGCATTATGTTTTATTTTTTGTCTTCTCATAGAGATGGATCTTGAGCTATGCTTTCTAGTTGTGGAGGGTTCATTTGAGGAGTGTTCAACATGTTTATCTCATTGTGTATTTTTTTTATTTCATGAGAAGTTTTGGAGATGTTATTGGTTTGTTTTCCTAATATGGTAATTTTTTTTAGTTTTATCTTCCTTGTTTAGAGAGAAGCTTATATCCATTTGGGTGACATGAGATATATATGTTATGTTTGATCTAATGAGCTTGGATGTTTAGGTGTTGTTGAGGCTTCTTTGGGGTTGTGAAGGAGATCTTACTTGGCACATCTTGGAAATTTAAGGTGTTGGTAGAAGGACATGATTGGGATATGATTTAAAGGTTTTCTCTTTGACCTATGGCTTCTTCCTAGAAACTTATGTTCACATGGTTCAGTGTGGTGGACTTGGGAGAGTTATGGTGACATGTTTTCAAAGACTTTGCAATATCTTGTGTTGCATGTATAGATCATTGTGATTGTTCTTTGTTACTACATGATTTGATTAATAGCCATGCTTTAGTATAAGTGTTGATCGGTAGACTTCATATGTCATGGTCTATCTTCAAATTTGGCATTACCCATGTAGTGGGAGTTCCTAGATGTGTATGTTCTTCATTGGCAAGTTTGACACATGGAGCTTGTGATTACAGTTCATGGGTTGGCTATGTTGGCATAAGTTCTACAAATGTTTTGGATACCTTGTGGTATGGTAGATTGGATACATTAGCATTTGTTGTGGGTGCTATTTCTAGTCTCATGGGTTTATTAGTTGGATGAGGGAAACCTATTTTGGTTGTTGTTCTAGCTGATGGTTTATCTTGTTCTCTAGAGCTTTCTTTGGTTTCATAATTTTGTTTTGGTTATGGGATTGGAGTTGGTTGAGCTTTTGTTTAGCTCATGAGCACAATGGAATTGTTGCAATAGCCTGTAACCTTCAGTATCACTTGGATTTGATGCTTGTGTTCTTGCTTTCTATGGTGGACATCTTGGATGTTGTTGTAGGTATCTTTTAGTGCACAAGAGCATGCTATAAATTCATTTGGTTTCATGGATGGTTGTGATGATGTTGTTTGGCTCCTAGAAATTAAAATCATATTTTACTTTTAGCTCTTGAAAGGTCTTTGACAAGTGGGAGAATGTTGGGATTAAGGTGTCTCAATCTTTGCAAGTCCTAGCATTAACGTTAATTATTTATTTTAGCCTATTTTTTTATTTTATGTCATTCTTGTGATGTCACTTTGTGGGACCTACTTTGCTAAGGTGGAAACTTACATGGTAAGTGACTAGGATGAAATGCATCCTAAATCAATGGAAATAGGCATCCCACTTTGTGGACCCAATTGTAAGATATTTTAGTGGGATTTTTCATAAGTTATAAGTGTTGAATTATGACAACTGCTATGACGGATTATGATAGAACTATGACAACTTGTATGATAGTGTAAGAGTCAAGACTAGTGAAATTGTGGTAGGTGTCAGTCTTGCATGTGGTAGGCGTATTGCATGTTGAGAGGACTGAAATTTTTCATAGAAATTCATAATATATGGGATGCATGTTGAGATTTTATGACAGTTGCATAAGCAAGTGAGGGTATGCACCTTTCATATTATCCTTTATCTTTGCATGCATGTAGTGAAGATGATGTTGACATGTGGAATTTCTAGGTGTCCATCTTGATGCTCTATAAATATGGTCATTTTCTAAGGAGTTGATGTGAGAAGAATTTTTTAATTGCAGAGTTATGCTGCCAAATTTCCTCCAAAAGAGAAAGATGTAGTCTCCATATTAAGGTTGCGAACCTGTAGATTATTGTAACTAAATTTTGGTAGATTAATACATTGGTTTGATGCTTTATAGTGTGGGGATTTTTTACCCAAAAGGGTTTTCCCCATGTATATCACGTTTTCTTCTCTTATGTTTATCTTTCTTCCATTCCTCATGTTTATCATTGTTGAAATGATATTTTACATGTTATTATGCTACTAAAATTTTCCTAGATTTGAAACTACATCACCTTTTCTCTACTAGTTAATGCATGGGAATATAACTGTGTTTATTTCTGCTTCAAGGCATGGTAGTGAGTTATTGTATTAGGGTGTTGAAACATGATTTATTTAATGAAACATAAGATACTAAAGGTGCATACTGGTTCTTGGAAGGATTTTCAAGTTCATCTTTCCCTTTCATCTACTACCCCTACCCCACCACCACTCCTTGCAACATCCCTCTTGTGTAATAACCTCATTTCATCCACTAATAATCCTCTCTACTCCAACTCCCAAGCAGCCCAAGAAGGTTGAGCATTATTTAAAATCTTAGCTCTCACCATGTCTCTCTCCATGGATATCCCTCTTAGTTGTGATAATATCCAACCATTCTTGTAGGCTATCCAATTTCTATTATAGGTCCTCCACTTGGATGAGGGAATGTGCTAGTCTCTCCTCTAACTATGCCCTATTCTCCACTCTCCTATCTCCCCTTCCTACCCAACCTATCCTCCATGTGTTGGTAGATTTAGAAGCTATCCTAGAGATGTCTACCAACATCTCCCATCTTTGTATCCTCTAAGCTAGATGAGCTTGAGGACTTGCTACTACTACTTGACCTATTATTACTAGTTATAACCTCCTCCTCTACTATTTTCTTTGTCACCTCCACCCCCTCCTAACCTTTAGGCCTCCATCCTCCTCAACCAATATCTATAGGTCCCCTCCATCCTCATCCTACGTTTTAGCCTCCAACTCTCCTCCTTCTCCTCTATGTCTCCTTCGTGGTGGTTTACATCTATCCCACCAACATTTCTCCTAGAGCCATAGTCAGTCTCATTGTCCTATGTGCATCCCACTAGGCCTTGTATCCATCTATCACTCTAGGTCATTGAACCCTCTGTGTATGTTTCATATAACCTACTCTAGTTGCCTCACTTAATCTTTTATTGTGTGTCATTCCACTTATGGCCCCCAATCTAATATTTCCTACATCAACTATAAAAATATATGTATCCCACCAATCACATCATACTTCACTTTGAATATCCTAATCACCTGATTTGATTTGTACCAATTAATCAGAAGGAATATTTGTTAATAATATAACAAGTAGTGAACATATACCACTTGTAGCATCTATCCTCCTACCATTCACCCTCTACTCGACATGGCCTCTACGTCACATCTCTATCCTTCAATGCACAATACCTTTTATCTCCTTGTATCACATAACTCCTCACCTATTGAAAACCATCATATCATCATCATCTCTATTTGTCCTTTTCTACACTAGTCATGCAACAACTATTTTCTCCATAGCCCAGATTTGTAAGAGTGTGACATGTGCCATACTCCATACTCCTTGATATCAAATCACATGAAGGTCTTAGTAAAGGTGGGCTAGAATGCACACCCACATGAACCTCCTTTGATGCTTGACCCCATCAACCGTTCACTCTTGTAATGTTAATGTAAAAAATTGGCCACAAAAGTCAAGAATCAACACTCCGCTAACTAATCTACACAAGTATATTACAATCACTAGCATGATCTATCTGCAAGCATCCAAGTCTAGCTACCTCTCTCTAGCTAGAACATTAGCTATCCAAAAATCCTTCCCAATGTCACTGCCACTTCCCCTTTAGTGTTGTATATTTTTCATCCCCATATAAGTAGGCATAGAATCCCTCACACATCCTCCAAGATCACTATAACAAGGTTATGATAGGTGGAAGGAATATGTTACTTTTAGACTATGGAATCATCTTAAAATTTATGATTTGGGTGCCACTTTTTGGGGTGATCTTATCCAAATATTTTCTAATTAAAATTTGATGGTTTGGGTATTGTATCTTCTATATATTTTTTTATAAATAAAAAATAAATAAATAACCAATTTCTTTCTAAAACATTAGAAAATAGGGCTTTTGTGTGTGTTCGTAAAATCTGGGGTAATCCAAATATAGTAAGAAATGGACCTATTCTCCTTTATTTCATTAGGAAATGAGATTCACACAGTGAAATGACTAACAACCTTGAGGTGAATCAAGAAAACGTGTGAATCTATGGATTTCCTTCTTTTGCAAGGACAAGGGTCTTGATTAAACAAAACTTTGGAGAGAAAGATTAAAAATAGAAAATCAACTCCAAAATGTTATCGACAACTTTGATCTTAAAGATTCAGCTCAATACTAAAGGAACCAAAAATCAAATTACAGATCTGAGAGAGGTAAGAAGGTATGTACCAGTCACCAAAAGGGGTCCGCTAAATTTGATCAGGGACTCATTTTCCCAGGGGTGAATAGGTCCTAATTTAGTGTTTTCTTGTAGCTTTTGGGAGCCTCTACAACATATTTGAACCCTTCAATTTTCCGAGGTTTTAGGTTCAGAGAGCCAAAAATAAATTATGGAATTGAGTTTCCATGAGATGACAACTTTCTTGACAATTTTGCAACTTTGACAACTTCTCCAATTTTTCTCTTCAAGAGATCTTCAAGATATCTTCCACCTAAATATAAAAAAACCTATCAAGAAGGAAAAATGTTTTATTTTTGGTGAATGGGGGTTTTCCTTGGTCAAACCCTATTTTGGTAATTAAACCTTGTAATGAAACAATGAAAAATGAATGAATGATGAATGAACAAATCAATGTCACAACTTGCCAAACCCTTATATGAACCTTGGAACATAAATATGAAACTAGCATGAAATGGCTTCAATGGATGTGGATATTGATCTTGAAACTTTATTTGAAACAATGCATTGAATGCTTGAATGGATCTCAAACAATGCATCAACATATTAGCTCAAATAACATGCATGATGCAAAAATACCTTGTTATGACAATAGAATCTTCATTGTTATAATATTTAATAAATCTGCTCTTGAAATGCCTTGAAATACTCTTGACCTCTTAGATTTCTTAGATCACACTTGCTCATAAATTTTTACCAGGTGAAACTTAGTGAAATGGCCTTATATTTATAGGTATGTAAAATTAACTTCTTGAAATTCAAATAACACAAGACAACATGTGAATATGGATTTTAAATTATTAAAATACTTCTAAAAATGTAATTTTAAATTAGGGTCCTAGGTCTAAGTGATGACACATTCACCCATGGGTGAATAGGTCCTAGGTCACTTACCTAGGACACACATTGCTCAATGATAAGTGTTATGTTATGGAATTATTGAATGTTGGGTTTCCTCTTTGGAAAGTGCAATTAATTAGGTTTGGATTTGAACTAAAGGGGCCAATTAAGGAAAATTAACCTCAATGAATTAATGAATCCCTAAATAAGTGTGAAAGTGTAAAGGGGTACACTTTACAACACCATATTAGGCACAATTAAGTCTATTTTAATTAAAAGGGCCCTAAAATTAATGTGAATATGTAAAATACATATTACAACACTAAATTAAGACATAATTAAGTTCATTTTAATATTAATTCCCAAATTAAGTGTGAAAAGGGGATACTTTTTCCTACACTACATTTAGCCCCCACTTTAGTGAGAGGATGACCCCATGTCAAACTCACCCTAAAGTAGAAATTCAAGACACATATATGCAACAATGACAAAGATATTTAATCCTACAACATCAAAGCCTAAAGAAAAGGGAGAAGGATCAAGTTTCGACTGTCCAATGCAATGTGGAACATTTCTCAGCTATTTGTCCAAGGAAGGGGGGTGATCAAGCCTTAAATAACCAACAATATGTGGAACACATCTCAATTGTTTTTCCAAAAATGTTCACAAGTAGAATGTGATGTCCACTATGCATATGACATGCATGCTAACTCCAGGCTAATGGAACCTCACGTCGTCCACTAGGTGAGCACCCAGGATAGTGGCTTAGTTAGAAAGCCATTCCAAGTCTACAGGCTCTCACTGTACTAACCATACCAAATCTATCCCTCCGATAACTTTGATAGGGTGGCACAAAACTAAGGCTTTAGTCTTCATAAGGTTAACAAGTTGTATTATGCTAAACACTTATGAAAAATATAAAAATAAAGGTTTTTTAAAAGGGAATTTGCTTAGTTCATGTAAGGTATCTTCTTAGGGAACACTGTGCCTAATGTCTCCAAGAGAGGAAAAGTCAAGGATAAAATATTTGAAACTTAGGGAATACAATATGCAGCATCACCACTAAGAGGAAAGCCATATGCCAAGAAATACCATGCTCTTGGGGGACATCAAACCCAATGATAACACCAAGAAAAGGATGCATCACAAGGAGAAAGAAAATTGCACAAAGAAACATGAGAATGTCAAAAATTTCTAAAATAATAATGCCAATGTATGCCCCCACTTCAAAGGTATTTCTACACCATTGCTATGAGAAATTACTTTAAAGTAGCAAATAGTCAATGCTAATAATAAAGAAGACATGAGAGCTTACTTGGAAATCCATATGCCAAGTCATATGTTTCTGAATGAAGCTACATCATAAAAAGGGGTTATCCCCCAAAATGAAATCCCAAAACATGTAAGGGATCCACAAATTTGAGGTTAGTATATATTTGTTACAATATTTGTATAGAGCTCAAAAATGTCATCATTTCCCAAACACTCATAGAAGAGGAAGAATGATAGATAGAGAGTGAAAACAAAGAAAATATTTTGAGTCAACATGGAATAGACTTAAATTTCTCGGTGCCTTACGTCATCCCCAAAAGGAAAACACAAGATAAATGAAAAGATATATGTTTATGGCATATAGAAGAATGTAGATACAAATAGAATAATGCACATGAAGAGAGAGAAGTACATCAAATAGAATAGTATGGAGGCTCACATTACACACATGCAATCACATAAAGAACATGAAATGAAATTATTACAAAACAATAGTAAGGAACATGTGAGTCAACCTATAGCAGGTCATTCACATCCCAATCTTGGTCAGTATATATGGAAGGAAGATAACTAACCAAAGGGACAACGACAAGTGTCGAACTAGGACAAGCCCCAAGTTCAAAACTCTTATTAGAAGGATCATCATGTTTAAGCTCATAGAAGATGAAAAAATTAAATTCAACTCATTATGCACTTGTTCATCAATCTTTGCAATTTCATTATCATCATCCAAGTTAATCACAACATGAGGAATAATAACAATATCCATAGAATTTTCTTGTTGTTTATGTTGAGGCGAGGGTGGAGAGGTATCATGCACTACTTCAGACAAGTTTGTATTTTGATTTTCTATGTTATTCTTTTCTTCTTTTTCTTGTAACAAACAAGAAATAACATGACATCTACACCTACGCTCTCTAGCATTGTGATTTATTTTCATTCAGTTTTTAAGTTTTTTAATTTGTGTTTTTGTAGGAGTGGGTTTATCAACCATAGGTTTCTTTTCTTCCCTTGAGGGAGGAATAGAAGGAACCATGGGAAGTTGTTCAACCACTTTCTCTTTAACTTTGTAAACTTGTTTGAATTTAGGAGGCACAATGGGATTTGTTTGGTTATTCTTGTGGTCTCTTATAGGAAATACCTGTAAAGGATTTGTCATAGGCTGGTCTTGGATACTTGGAAGGACTTTTGGTTCAATCATGGTTTCATCTAGGATAGGAGGCTCAATCATGGGTTGAGGCATATTGCTAAGGGATAATTCTGCTATGTGCTTTTTCTTAAACTTTTGATAGGATTTGAAAAAGAAGTCCTCATGAGGTCTAATAGGTTCAATAGGCTCAGGCCAAAATAAATCCAATGAAAATTTCACATAGGAAGACATAGGATTAAAGCCACTATGATGCATTGTAAAGATATAATTTCTAAAGGGAAACTTTAAACATTTATGCACAACCAAAGAGATGGCATTCATGGAGCGAAGCCATGGATAGCCTAACTTCACATGAAATTGGTCTAACGATAGGATGATGGTGAATGAGATAGTTAATTCTTTTAGTCCAACCTTTAGAGGGATATTTATCAATCCAATCATAGGGAAAGAAAAACCATTATGCGTTTTGATCCATGCTTTAAGGTTTTCATTTACATCTTGATAAATCTCATGCATAAATAGGAATTATTCATTGATCATATTCTCTACATAGATGAGATCAATGAATATCCCATTATTAGGCTTCTCATTGATTCTTCTAGCTATGTAAAGAGGGCCATCGAGTGCATGTTTAAGTATGTCTTGTTGTGAGAAAGAAATATAAAGCAGCATTTGAGTTAGGCCCTTACTAGGTTTAGCATCAATAAATGCAACCAAATCATCTATAAGGCTATTCTCATTATCTGTCATGTTTTTATCATTTGTTTTAGCATTCATCACATCATTCTCTGTTTCACTAGCTTTAATAAAGGATATATTATGATTAGTCATAGGATTGGTAAATATTTGAAAATTTTGATTAGGAGGAGCTATAGACTTATTCCCTTGATAATTAACAACTCCAATTAGGATATGATTAGAATCAGTGAGGTCTTGCACAAGATGTTTAAGATGCTTACAATGCTTTGTATCATATCCATTTTATCGATGGAAATGGTAATAAGCATTTGGTATATAGTTGGGATGTAAAGGCTTAGTAGGATTAGGATCTCTAACAAGAGGCAAGGAAATAAAATTCTTCTCTAACAGATGCGACATGGTATTATGAAGGGTATTAGGTAGAGGTGTAAACTGTCTGTTTCTATCTACACAGGAATATGATTTTTCCATGTTTATAACAACCACTTGGGTTTCAACATTTTGATTTGATAGAGGGGGATTAAGTTGTAGGAATCCCTTATTTTGTTTCTTGAAAGGTTGGTATTTTGTTTGAGATGTGGATTTAGACTTTTCAAGATGGTTAGAGGGATTTTTTTACTTTAAGACTATTAACCAAATTCTGGTAATCAAGAAGGGTTGTACACAACTATGTGAAGGAGGGAAATCTTAACATCTCAAGATTATTTTGGAGCTTATCTTGCAAATTGGAATAAAGATTCTTTGAAGGTTGACATAAGGAATCCTAATGTTTATTTGTGAATAAAGCATTTGATCTCGTGCTATAAAATCAATGACCTTTTAATCAAACTTTTGTTTACATGTCATCAAATTAGTCAAGGTCATCTTAGGACCCATGTGAATTTGGAAGTGGTTGTAAAAGGCATCAATAAGTTCATTGAATGAACTAATTGAATTATTTGGTAAGGAGAAAAACAACTATAAGGCAACATCTTTCAAGGACCGAGGGAATAGCTTAGCCAAGAGTTTATCTTCAAAAATTAATTCACTAGAAAAGGCTATGTAAACAGAAACATGGATAACAAGATCTCCTTTCCCACCATATTTGTTAAAGATAGGAACCTCTATACCTTGTGGAATTTGTGTTCTCAATATCTCTAAGGATAATGGATTGGTTTTGACATATTTTGAAGGATGGCCATTATTGTTTTGATTTAGGGTGGAAATTTTTTGTTGGAGGGATGACATGTTTGGAAAAAGTGTGTTAAGGATTGGATCACTGTTGGAATTGTGAGATAGAGGTGAATAGGGTGGAGTGGTGTATATATGAAGAGGGTAAGTGAATTTTATATTTGTGAGGGGGGATGGTTGAGGAGATATGAGATTTGGATTCACAAAGCTAGAAGGATTCCTAGTGGAAATACCTAAGGAAATGTTGACATTACTAGTAGGTTGAATGGTTGCAATAACATGAGTACTAGTGTATGTAGGAATAGAGGTAAGGGTTGTGGAAGGAGGAAATGAATTCCCACATTGGCTTTGAGTATACCCCAAATCTTGAGCACAACTAGTCAATGTAGGGACATTTTTATCAATAATATGAGCTAGACTTTGCATAATCTCTATTCCATGTTTGTATTCAAGCATTTTCCTCACATTATATAAGGTGGGAATGGCACTACTAGCAATGTTTTTAGTAGTCACAAAGTTTTTCAATTTCTCTATTTCTTCATCTATCCTTCTTATGTTCTCTTGCGGGACACTAGTAACATCATGCACATTATTTGTAGGTAGGGAAGTCATTGGAAATGTAGTATGAACACTATGATCCATAGAGGGTTGATTATCAACACTATTAGTGAAAGAGTTGAAGAGCCCAATATCCATGATGAATGGTGTGTTTGTTGGAAAAAAAAGGACATACAACTAAGAGGGGGGGTGAATCAATTGTCATAGAATATTTGAACTTTTTCAAAATTTACTTAACTTAATCTCAGACCTGATGAATGAATAATAAACCATGAAAAAACAACACATTAGAAATAGAGAGAACACCAAGATTTTTACATGGAAACCCTGTTAGGGGAAAAACCATGGTGGAGGTTAGTCCAAAATATTATACCCTATTAAAAGTATAAGAATAATGGGAATGCACATGCATTTAGGAACACTGCCTAGAGTTCACTGCTCAAATACAAAAGAGGACTCACTGTCCGAAGAAAGGTTTGAATTAAAACCATCCAAATTGTAAACTGAGAAAATAGCTTCTACACAAGCCTGATTACAGTTCCAGTTAAGCACAAAAAACCTTCTTCACTCTTCGATCAAACTTCTTCACACTTCACTCAATCTTCTTCGCAATCTTCTCTACAGGGTATGTGCAAGATCATCATGGAAAAAATAGGCCCTTAAGTGGCAAAACAATTAGTAAAATCAGAGTTAGGAAACTTGACGTAAAAATTTGAATAAGTTATCTATATTATTTCAAAAATATGTAAGAACAGAATCTGTAGCAAATTGAATTTAGTTTCTAAACTACTAGGCTTGTTTGAAAAAAAAAATCTATTTGGTGAAAATTTGAAATTTCAATGCAGTGGTACTTAAATTTCAAGGAAAAAATAAGAAGTAGGTGTATGTCTGACCACCCTAACCACAATAAAATGATAATATTTTTTTATAATATTTTAGATATAAGTAGAGGACTCATGTGTCGATGTGATGCATATTTTTTTATAATTTTTTTCCAAGTAAATAATTAATTATGAATTTTTTATTATAACTTTTTAAAAAATATAAAAAACTCATATGTTTGACCACCTTAACTTGGTCGAAACATCATGAAATTAAAATTTTGTTTTTTTAATCCTATAGTATGTGAAGCATAGAATGTGACGCATGTTTTGGATTCAAAAAATGTGATATCATTTGAAAGCTATAGCATTTTCTAGCAATTGTCTCTGTTGTGAGACCTTGTACAGCCATGTACGGCCTAGAAACACACTTCTCTTTGATTGGAGGGGCAACAAGCATTAAAAAATGCATTTATTCATTTCTAACTAGTAAAAACTCATGATTTTTAGTTTGGAGGTCTATTTTAACATGTTATTTGAGATTCCAAAGTTGCAGGGGTGTATGTTAATGTTTCATAAGGTTTCAAGGAGGCCTTAGGCTGGAAAAGAGTGATTTCGTGTGATTTTTGCAAGAAAATGGTGGTTTAAAGCTAGGGTTTGATAAAATACTATTGTTAAAGGTTGGAAAATGGATTTATAAGCATGTGCATACCCAATTCAAGATGTTTGAAGAAAAAACCAGGTGCTTAGAGGTCTAGAATGAATATTTTCAATAAACCCTCATTGGTTGCAAGCCTTTTGGCACAAAAATTGATTTTTGAGCATTTGATGGCTTTGTACTTGATAAAATTTGCTAAGATTGTGTAATTTGTCATTTGGGAACATACCGAAACTATTGGTGTTGATTTTTGTGTTCAGGAAGGTCATTTGTTAGGTGACCCTTTGTAAAATAGGCCTAATTGGCCGAGGTGCACAATCAGAGGAGTCCATTTTTTAAGGGTTTGATCCAAAGGAACCTACACTAATTTTTGGATATGTTATAAAACATGGAAATAGGTATCTAAATATACATTTACAATCCTGATATGATTCTTGTATCAAAAGTTGTAATCGTTGTCCCACTTGGAAATGCTATTAGGTTAGAGGCTAGCATAAGTGAGTTGGCCTAAATCATTATTGTATGATCTTTGGATGGTTGGAATGAGTTTTTGGGATGAATCTAAGCATTTTGAAATCATTTACCAAGTCTGATAGAGATTGGAGTCCATTTGTGTAAGTTGGAGCCCATGTTGCTCAAGGTTAATGGATTGAGATTGCCTGAAGAATGAAGAATTTCAATTATGTACTTGATTATTGCCAAGAATATAGAAATTTTATGGTGTGAACTCTCTTTCTTTGCATCAACTTCTCACCACAAGACTCTTCACTCCAGGTAAGCAATATTTTTTCACATTACTCTTCTCCCCCTTTGACATCAATGGCAAAGATAAGCATTATCTTTCCACATACAAGCTCTGAACCACATATCTGCACATTTGACTACTCCCCCTAAGTAGCAGCCATAGAAACATCAATTTGAATCATAATATGATCATAAAATGTACGGATTGATACAAATTAATGCATCCTAGTTCATATCAGGAGGGTTAATCACCCCTAGCATCCCTCTGAGATACTCAAAAGTATCCTTCGGCAATGGATTAGTGAAAATATCTGAAATCTACTCTTTGGTAGGAACATACTCCAATCTAACTTCTTTCTCACTTATGTTTCCCCTTAAGAAGTGAAACTTGATTGATATATGCTTGGTCTTATAGTGTAGCACTGGATTCTTTGATATGTTTTTTGTACTTGAGTTGTCATAGTATATGTAAATAGGTTCATCATATACTACTATGATATCTTTCAACATTTGTTTCATACACATCACTTGAGTACAATTGTTTGCAGCAACAATATACTCTACCTCACTAGTAGATAGAGAAATGGAATTCTACTTTTTACTCAACCATGACACCAGCTTCTTCCCTAGGAAGAAGGCACCACCACTAGTACTCTTCCTGTCATATACATCTCTTGCCAAATATGTATCAGTATATTCATTCAAAGTAAGATCATCATCCTTAGGATACCAGAGCACAAAGTCAATTGTTCCTTTTAGATATCTGAAGATTCTCTTTATAGCAATCACATGGGATTCTTTTGGATCAGCCTGAAATCTAGCAACCATACATAAAACATTCATAATGTCTAGTCTCATCTTAGTTAAGTAGAGAAATCCACCAATCATTGATCTGTATCTTGTTTGATTTGCCTTAGGAGAATCATCATTATATGTTAATTTGCATCCAGTTACCATGGGAGTGCCAACAAGTTTTTAGTCATCCATCCCAAACTTCTTCAGTAGTTCTCTCACATATTTGGATTGAGATATGAAGATCCCTTTATCTAACTGAGTAACTTGTAATCCTAGAAAGAACTTCATCTCTCCAATCATACTCATCTCAAATTCATTCTTCATTTCATCAGCAAAATTCATACATAGATTATCATCTCCTCCAAAAATAATGTCGTCAACAAAGAACTCAATAATTAACTCTTTATCATGATACAACTTGAAATATAAGTTGTTGTCAGCAGTACCTTTATTGAATCCAAGCTCCCGTAAATATTTGTCTAGTCTAGCATACTAGGCTCTGGGGGCTTGCTTGAGTCCATATAGAGCTTTCTTCAATCAACAAACCATGTCTTCTTTATTAGTCAGTTGAAATCCATCTGGTTGTTCAATATACACTTCTTCTAATTCACCATCCAGAAAAGCTGACTTCACATCCATTTGATAGACTTTATAGTTCTTATATGCATCATAAGAAAGAAATAACCTTACAGCTTCAATTCTGGCAACAGGGGGAAAGGTTTCTTCAAAATCAATACCTTCCATTTGTGAATACCCTTTACATACCAGTCTTTCTTTATTCTGAACCACTTCATCTTGTCCATTTAGTTTATTTTGAAAGACCCATTTAGTACCAATCACATTTTTATCTTTAGGTCTAGGAACAAGTACCCATGTATTATTCTTTTCAATCTGCATTAATTCTTCGTTCATAGCTTCCATCCAGTGTTCATCATTACAAGCTTCATTGACATCTTTAGGTTCAATCTTGGACATCAGGTAATACTCTTCTACAATCTTTCTTCTAGTTTGCACACCTTTATTCTTATCTCCTATAATTTTATTTTCAGAATGATTTAGCTTTACATACCTTAGAGTTTTAGGATTCTCTCAAACTTCTAATTCTTTTGTTATTTCTTTTGCACTTGCACTTGTCTCTACTTCCTAACTATCTTGATTTACTAGAACAAATTGAAGTTGATTTTGTGTCTGAACATTCTTCCCTTTGTTTGTAATTTTTTCATCTGAATCATATCCACAATAGCTGGATGATTTAGCAGAATCCTCATCAACTATGATATTTTCACTCTCAGCCATTTTTCTCAATCTTCTGTTATAGAACTGGTAGGCCTTGCTTTAGTAGAGTAACCTAGAAAGATTCCTTCATCACTTCCTACATCAAACTTTCCTATATTGTCATCTCTCTTGATATAACACTTGCTTCCAAAGATCTTGAAGTATTTAATAGTAGGCTTATAACCAAACCATAGTTCAAAAGGAGTCTTACTAGAATTACCATTTACATTTACTCGGTTCACTATGTACATAGCAGTGCTTACATCTTTACTCCAGTAGATGTGAGGCACATTTCCTTCAATCATCATTGTTCTAGGAACATCCAGAATTGATTTGTTCTTCCTCTCTGCAACTCCATTCTATTGAGGGGTTCGAGGAGCAGATAACTGTCTTCTGATTCCATGTTCTTCACAAAAATAATTAAATTCTCTGGAGGTGAACTCACCACCTCTATTTGACCTTAAACATTTGATTTTCAGAACTTTCTCATTCTCTACCATAGCTTTGAAACTTTTGAACTTTTCTAATGATTCACATTTTTCTCTTAAGAAAGCAACCCATATCATTCTAGAGTAATCATCAATAAGCAGCATAAAGTACCTTTCACCATGGAGACTTCTAACTCCGGAAGGACCACATAGATCAATATGCACAAGCTCCAATAATCCATTTGAATTATGTTGTTTGCTCTGAAAAGAAACTCTAGTATGTTTTCCCATCTAACACTCCTTGAAAATTGTGCTAGCAGACTCCACTAGCTTAGGTAGATCTCTTATTGCTTGAGTGGAACTTATTTTGACTATGTTATCAAAATTCACATGACACAACCTTCTATGCCATAACTAGATTTCCTCTACTTGAGCAATTAAACAACTTTCACTTGCAACATTCAGGGGAAAAATATTACCTTTTGTCTGCTTACCTGAAGCAATTACATTTCTAGAACTTCCATATATCCTACATCTTACATCTTTGAACTAAAGATCATAACCATTGTCCACCATCTGTCCAACACTTAACAGGTTGTGCTTCAAGCCTTCAACATAAAGAAAATCATATGTGTTATGCTTACCACTAAGACAAATAGATCCTCTACCATGAATCACACAAGCATTGTTATCTCCAAATCTTACAACCCCATCGTCATACTTCTCTAGACTTACAAATTCACTTTTTTCACCAGTCATATGATGTGAGCATCTGCTGTCAATGATCCACTCATCCTTTTCTTCAATTTAGGATGCAAGATATTTCTCAACTTTAGTAGATTCAGTAGCCTGAGGACTATTTTCCTTGATAGCATTTCTTTTGGAATCTATATTTGTAAGGCTCAAATCTAGGAACTCTTTCAGGACACCTTGATACAAAATGACCTATTTTACTGTAAGAAAAACATTTGATAGCTTTCCTTTATACTTACCTTGTCCTCTACCTTCTTTCTTCACAATCAGTGCTTCCAACTCTTCTACTTCTCTTTCTTCATCTTCAAGTTGTTTCATTTCTTCCTCATACTTGAATGTCTTTCTGGAACTCCCTCCCAGATCATATATTTTCTTGTTTCTTTTGGATATAGTAGCCTTGAATGCAATTTTAGTCTTAGGAACAGAATCACCAAATTCTCTCAAGTCAAAGGCAACAAGTTTACCAATCAGTGTATCCCTTATCACATTAGTTAATGATTTGGTTTCTTCAATAGCATGAGCCTTTGCTTTGTAGGAGGGAGGAAATGATCTGAGCACTTTAGCCACAATTTCTTCCTCATCTAGAATACCACCAGCACATCTAATACCCATCACTAGTTCATTTACTCTCTACATAAAAGAAGAAATATTTTCATCTTCACCCATCTTCATATTTTCATACTTTCCTTTCAAACTTTGTAGCTTAGCCATCTTCACATGTGCATCTCCTTCATACAAAGTTTCCAACTTCTTCCACATCTCATGAGTTTTCTTTAGACCTAACACATTTGTCATTTTTTAATCTGTTAGAGCACTCAGCAAAGCTTCCATAGCCCAGACATTATTCTTAGCCTCTTTAATCTCATCAGCAGTGGAGGGACCACTCACAGGAATAATATTCTATTCTTTATAATTTTCCAGAAGGGTTCACCAATACACTTCAAATGACACTCCATCTTGGCTTTCCACAATGAATAGTTTGTTCCATCAAATCTAGGACTTTCCTTCTTGTATGATGCCATCTCAGATCACCTCAAGATTTTAAACTTCTTCAAAGGAACCTACTCTGATACCAATTGTTGGAAAAACAAGGACAGACAACTAAGAGGGGGGGTGAATCAGTTGTCACAGAATATTTGAACTTTTTCAAACTTAACTTAATCTTAGATCTGATGAATGAATAATAAACCATGAACAATCAACACATCAGAAACACAAAGAACGCCAATATTTTTACGTGGAAACCCTGTTAGGGGAAAAACCATGATGGAGGTTATTCCACAATATTATACCCTATTAAAAGTATAAGAATAATGGGAATGCACATGCATTTAGGCACACTTCCTAGAGCTCACTACTCAAATACAAAAGAGGACTCACTGTCCAAAGAAAGGTTTGGATTAAAACCATCCAAATTGTGAACTAATAAAATAGCTTCTACACAAGCCTGACTATAGTTCTAGTTAAGCACATAAAACCTTCTTCACACTTCGCTCAATCTTCTTCACACTCTACTCTGCAGTCAAATGATATTTGCACATACACACATAGGAGCACACTGAGCACACTTTACACTGATGAAACAATCACTCTTATATATCTACAACATGAAATTACATCAACAACTTAGTCGGCCAGAAATATAAAACATATTTTCAATGTCGGCCCAATTTTACAAATAAATTTTCAATGTGGATCCACCAAGGTCGGCCACAACATAGTGGAGACCCAAATTAACAATTCCAACACAAAATGACTTCAATTAATTTCACCTCAAAGATCCACAACATGCTACAACCATCATGTCAGCCAAGAACACAAAAACCAAACATACCAAGAAAAATCTTCAATCACGAGCACACTGATCAACGCAGACATGCAACAAGGATAGAGCATTATCTAGAAGCATCCACAAGCATCAAGAAACATCATAGAAACATCTACAACAACTGAAATTACTAGAATCACACCAACTTCAATTGGGAACATTAACTGAAGCCACATAAAGACTATCAAAATACAAATCTTCATAACTCGAACAAATCTTCACGTGAACCTCTGAAATTTTTAGAGGATGGACTAGATACACTCAACAATAAACCCATTAGTCCATAATAGTTTATCTTCAACATACAGGACAAGACACCTTCATGACCTTCACAGTTCCACTAGGAACCTATAACACTTTCTGTTACAATTTTCTCAATATCCTCAACATATACAACCTTCAATACAACAAATGCTAATAGTGTTGACATCAATGACAACCACATATCAACAACACAATCAAAACATCCAACATTATTGTAGGATGACATAAGTCTCGAACTACATCTCACAATAGTATTGATAATAGGACACCATGTTGTAAAGCTCATACAAGTTTCACAAACTTAATGCAAACCCAAAATGGAAAGAAGGTGAAATGCAATGCAATGACCTAGAATGTAATGCAATTTTTAGATTTCAAACAAAATAATTTTCTGATTATGCTATATAAAAACTTTTAAAATATGGTTTGTATTTATACAATTTTGAAATCACACAATGCACTAAATTTATCAAATGAAACTAAATATGATCAATTTCACTTAACATAAATTTTGTAATTAAACAAAAAACTAAAAATAGCAAAGTAGAATGTAGAAACAGATGTTTTAATTCCCATAAAACCAGGAAACAACCCTAATCAGGGACTCATTCACCCATAAGCAAATGGGTCCTAGTTTAAGGTTTTTTAAAATCTTTTTGTAGATTCCTCAATTGATTCAAGTGGTTTCCATATTCTGATCTAAAACAATGAATTATAGTTTGAATTTTCTATGAAATTAAGGTTGAATGCAAATGCAAATGCAAAATATGACAAAAGAAAAACTAGGAGACCTAATTTGATGTGCAATTTTGATTCAATTTTCAAATGAAAGTGAATTATGATGCAATTCTATGTAAATTATTTGCGAAATGATTCATTTTTTTGTTATTTTCAGATTTCAAGAGATGCAAAAAGAATATCCTAAAACCCTAAATGAGATGCAATCTAATGCAAGTTAAGTTACCCTAAATGAGACTCAATTCAATGCAAATAAATGAAAATGAATGAAAGATCTAAATCTAGGGTGAAAGTGGACTCCAAAATCAAAAAATTATAATTATCAAACTTAGGTTTTGTAGTACCCCTCCATTTATGCTTATGTTTTCTGGTTACATGTTTGCATACTGTTAGATTTTGGTACTTTGGTTTGGATATTCTGATCGCTGATTTTGAGCAACAGTGGATTCACTTTGTGACATGATGATACATTGTATTGTGATATTTGACTTTGACATGCTTTGATGTAGCATAGATTTTTTCCTTCAGATGATTATTGCTATATGTATGTTTATGATGGACTAACTGTTATTTAATTTTTCAGTCTGATGTGACGTGTATTGGTGTGGAGAACGGAATTGCATCACTCGCTTGCGAGTGCCCTATGATGTCCGTGATTTTCTCCACACGGTGTGTCTGTACAATGGATTATATGTATATGCATGTTATTTGTTTGGTTGCAGGATTGCAGGTACACGACACTGACTCCACCTGGTTACTCAGATCTGAGCGTGTCAAGACTCAACGAAAATGTTGATTGGGAGGTAGTAGCATGGTTCATCCTAGTCTAGTCTTTAACCCGGTCATAGTACATTGTCAGTTTAGTTTGGAGTCTTAGATTGTCTTGTCTTTTCCTGTTTGGATTAATTGCTTTGATAGGAAGGTTTTGTCAATTTTAATGATGGTTAGTATTCTTTAATATACTGCTATTTAAATTAATTTTTAAATGTTAAAGAAATAAGTTTTACATGTTATTTAATAAATTAATTAGTTTGTTTGGTTAAATAATCTGATCTTAAAGATTAAATTTATTTAATTAAATAAATTAATTAATTAAATTAAATTGTTTTAAATGTGTGAATAGATTTTATTTAAAATTAATTATTATTTGGAAATGGCATTTTAATTATTAAATAAATTTTGCATTTTGAAAATTTTAAATTTTAAATTTTAAAATAAATTATAAACATGCAAATCTTGAAAGGCAAGATTGTCGAGAAGTTGTTGAAGATATTTTGTTCTTCTCGACAAGTGTGCCAGTTACATTTATTGTTTTTGGTTGAGGTTGTTCACAGATATTATCTGGGATCTGGGAAACGTAGAGGCGTTATCATTTTTTCTTCACGGGAAATAAAAAAATAATTTCCTGTGTAAAAAAAATTATTTTTAAAAGAAATTGTCATTTCTTTTGTTTCGGTTGTATATTTGTGGAAGATCCCTTTGCTTGGAAGATTTGTGTGGTTGGTTATAGCTTTCTTTGGATTTGGTGTTTTGAAGAAGATTTGGAGGATTGCATTCTACAGGCAGAAGATTCTCTCCAACAACTAGATCTTCAAAACCCAGGAAACAGGTATTTCCCTTGTATTTTTAGTTTGTTTGCTTTTGAAAAGAAATTGTTTGTTTAAAACCCTTCTTCTTGGCAAATTGTTTGTAGAAAATCTTTCTGTTGATATTTGATATTTTTCTGCAAGAATTTTCAAGAAAGTAAAGTTTTATTACATTTGTAGAACAACCTCAAGAATATTGTTAAACAAGAAGAAGTGATTCAAAACAAGTTTAAATGAAACCTCTGTGATAAATGTAGAAAGGAAATTGGGGATTTAATTTTGAGTGGAATGTTTATGGATGTTAAATTAAAATCCCAAAAAAAAATTGAGAATTTATGTGTTATTTAATCAAATTTGTTTGAAGAAAATTTTATTTACAAATGCTCTTTTGAGCAATTAGTTTTGTTTTATAAGAATGTTTAGTATTTATTTATAGTGCTGTATAAATTATGCAGTCTGTACATGAGTTTATATTTCAAATGAATTTTAATTTTCACAGAGATTTATTATTTAAAATTTTCGTACAGGCGAAATAGGGGTTTGGAAAGTTATTTATTTTTATTTAAAAATGATTAAATTTCTGCATAGATTTAATGGGAAATGTTTAAAAAAAAAATCTGGAATTTTAATTCGGATTAGATATTATTATTGTTTTTTTTTGCATATGATAATAGCAGGGAGGGGCTAGGGTTATCCCCAACCCTGTCGCTCCCACTGCGGGGCGCGGCCGCTGTGAGGCAGCGCCCACCACAGTTCTGTGGGGAGCGACTGCCATGAGGCAGCATCCGCCCTTCACAGATCTATGGAGGTAACGTCATCCCACAGGCAACGTGCCCTCCATAGTGGAGGCTACCCTGTGCAGCCCGCATTTTGCCTTTTACTATGTTTCTTATTCAAAATAAATATTCGCATGGTTTAAATTTTAATTTCGATTTAGTTTTTAAAAAAATGTAAATATATAATATATATTATATGTGTTATATATATTATATATTATTAATGATATATAGTATATTTAATATATATATATATATGTATATAAATATATTATTTATATTAATTGATTTTGGTAATTTGATATTTGTTAAAATTAATTTATGAATAATTATGTGATGAGGAAGTAAATTATTTAAGTGAATATGAAGAGGATATTATATTGTTTTATTGTAATAGGGAGTTGTATTATTAATATGATTGTAAAATTAGGTTAATTGTGGATTTGATTTTCATGTTGGATGGTAGATAAATTATGTATCAGATGATTAATTTTATACTACTAATTTTTGATTGACTGGATTTAGTAAATCCAAATGATAGACATGAATTCGCTTTAAGTTGCTTTAAATTTTTATTGGGCAAATGGGGATTATTTTATGTGATTTCAAGTCTTCCAGTTGCAGTCTCTTCAAGGGAGTTAAATTTTACTATGGTTTCATGTGTTTGAACAAACTAGGGTAGTGCACTTGATTTTTGTGAACAGATTGTGATGTCCATTGTAGTATATCTGGTATTATATGTTGAATTTTGTGCACTTTCTCTACCCTAGATAGAGAACTTAGAATTCCTATGTTATGTTTAGGGGAGTGGCTCTGTGTAAGGGTAACTTACAAAGAGTTAGTAAGTCAGTGATAACTAAACAACACAGTAGTTAGAATTAAAATCTTTAATAAGATGTTTATGCCTCACTTATTGACTCTTGAGCTAGTTCAGTCTTGAGTATAAGATGAGAAGGCCTGGAATGGAAAATCGATATCTTGTTACCTTAAAAGATATTCAATTCCACAATAGTTTGCAAACGGGGCCGAGTTTCGTAAGAGGTTACCAAGGTAACCCAAGTTGGGGGCCGGAACCTAGGAAGAAACACCAGGGTAACCTATGCAACATTGTGATGACACTCCACCTAAAATAACAGTTAACCTTGTGTATTTAGCATATTCGATTCTCTAAAATCTAGAAGCAATGTAACCATTTGTTAGTTGTGTACTTGTGTCTAGGATTAGTAGATTATGTCTAGGTAACCATATTACTATCTCCTAGCATGGGGGGTGGACCTACGGGTACCACATGGTTGGGTGGAACGTGCACCTTACTCCGTTGGGTCCCCAGTTTATGATCATGGAAACGAGAGCTTCATGGATGGAGAGCTCATACTTGGATACATATGTGTACTTTCTTAATTGCATTATTTGAAATCTTGTATTGTAACATCCCTCAATTGTATATGAGGTGAACATTTGTAAATTGTAATTGTAACTATTATTTGATCCACCTCATCAGATGAATGTGTATTGTAATATCTTATCAAATGCAATGTAAGAAATCATATTTGTATTTAATATTATCTTGAATGAAATTTCAAATGAAATGCAATGTTTACTTTTATGTTTATGTTAATTAATATGTGCAAAGCGAAATACTAAAGTCGTCTATGGAAACTCAAGTAGTGTAACATCGCGTAACTTAGAGAATGTATGCAACTAATTAACTTAATATTATTACTTTTAAAAAAAAATTATTTCACTTTTATACACAATTGCAACATTCATTAGGTTATAAAGACGGGGCATTACAGGTTCACCAAAATAAAATATAAGTAGAATAGGTGTTTTTTGTGTGTTCTTAAATTATGGGGTAAGCCAAATATAGTAATAAATAGACCTATTCTGCTTTATTTCATTAGGAAATGAGATCCACACAATCAAATGACTAACAAAATTGAGGTGAATCAAGTCAAAGTGTGAATCTACTGATTTCCTTTTTATGCAAGGACAAGCATCCTAATTAAGAAGCACTTTGGGGAGAAAGATTAAAAATAGAAAATCAACTCTAAAATGAAATCTACAATTTGGATCTTGAAGATTAAGCTCAATACTGATGGAAGAAAAAATTAAATTATAGATCTGAGAGAGGTAAGAAGGTATACATACCAGTCACCAAAATGAGTTTGTTGAAGCTAATCAGGGACTCATTCACCCATAGGAGAATGGGTCTTGGTTTAGGGTTTTTTTGTAGCTTTTGGAAGCTTTTGCAATAGATCTAAATCCTTTAATTTTCCCATGTTTCAAGTTTGGAGAGCTAGATTTATAAATTCTGAAATTGAGCTTCTGTGAGATGACAACTTTTGCAACTTTTACAATTCCAATTTTTCTCTTCAAGAGATCCTCAAGATATCTTCTACCTAAATCTGCAAACACAAATCAAGAGGGATTTTTTTTTTGGTGAATGGGGGTTTTCCCTTGTCAAACCCCATTTTGGTAATTAAACCTTGTAATGAAATAATGAAACATGAAGGAATGTTGAATGAACAAAGCAATGTCACAACTCACCAAACCCTTAGATGAACCTTGGAATATAAATCTACAACTAGCATGAAATGGCTTCAATGGATATGGATCTTGATCTTGAAACTTGATTTGAAACAATGCCTTGAATGCTTGAATGGATCTTGAACACTACATCTACATATTAGGTCAAATAACATGCATGATGTAAGAAGACCTTGATATGACAGTAGGGTCTTGATTGCTGCAATAATTCTTCAATAAATCTACTCTTGAAATGACTTTAAATGCTCTTGAGCTCTTATATTTCTTAGATCACACTTGCTCATAATTTTTTGCTAGGTGAAACTTAGTGAAATGACCCTATATATATAGGTATGTAACATTAATTTCCTAAAATTCAAATAGCACAAGCCAACATGTGAATATGGATTTGAAATTGTTAAAATACCATGAAAAACATAATTTAAATTAGGGTCCTAGGTCTAAGTGAGGACCCATTCCCCCATGGGAGAATGGGTCCTAGTTCACTTACCTAGGACACACATTACTCAATGATAATTTTTATGCTACAGAATTAATGAATGTTAGGTTTCCTCTTCAAAAAATGCAATTAATTAGGATTGCATTTGAATTAAAGGGACTAATTAAGGAAAATTAACCTCAATTAATTAATGAAGCCCTAAATAAGTGTGAAATTATAAAGGGGTAAACTTTACAACACCAAATTAAGGAACAATAAGTCCATTTTAATTAAAAGGGCCCTAAACTTAATGCAAATATGTAAAATGCAGATTACAACACTAAATTAAAGCATAATTAAGTTCATTTTAATATTAATTCCCAAATTAAGTGTGAAAAAGGGATACTTTTTCCTACACTATACTTTCTATGAGAGATAAATTATAAAACTATAAATTAAATAATACAATTACAAATCCAAAATTCCAAGAGATGTATAAAATTCAAGATGAAAAAATTGCATTATGAGCTCAAATAAAAGCTATAAAATAATGAGTGTTAAGTGTAGCTTAGGTGGGTACAAAGATGATGATGGATCCTAACAAATGAAGCCATGTTAGGTACCCATGTTCATATGAAATCCCCCCAAATAAGAATAACCCCTCTCCCACAACATGAAAGTATCCCCCCTCCATAATAGAGAAAGAAATAAAGTGGAAGGACTAGAATCCCCCCAAAGAGATACAATGATAGATACTTTAAACAAGATGTAGAAGATGGTAAATGATTGTCAAACAATGTTACTCCCCTTAGGAAGAAATAAAACCAAAGGTGTATGCAATCAATCTTCCCATTCATAAAAGGAATATGTAGGAAGAAAACTAAAATTGTATGACATATCTAAACTCAGCTCAAGTGTCTCCATGTTGATGTTGAAATATCTCACAATCAAATCAAGAATTCTAGGCCACACTTCTAAAAATAAAAATAAAAATCTCCTAGAGACTGATGTAGAACACAATCTAAGGACTCAAGTATCTCCTATGAATATGTCTCCTTGAAATGTTGATCCAAAGTATCCACACTCATGTCAAACTATAAAGAATGATCATGTAAAGAATGAACAAGAGTGTTAGTGTATTTGTTCACAACAACTAAAGAAGAATCAACTCCATCAAAGAGAAGATGAATGTAATCAATAGTATCTCCCAAACATGCAATATGCATCTCCATAAATAATTTTAAAATACATGTCAAGAGATCATCCCACAATACTAAATATGAAAGACTTGTATGTTTTGTTCCTAGAAGTCACTCGAAGATTTCAAAGAAGAAACATTGAACTCTAATGTAGCAATATATGAAGATGATACGAAAGAAGAGAAGTATCTATGTCATTTGAATGTTTAAGACCTAGAAAATAGTTAAGCTTATATAAATTATGTGTTGGAAGAATGAAGAAGAATGGCTAACTATATAGTTTTTTTCTTGTTATTGATGTCACCATGTTATATGGGTTGTGTCTACAAGAGAATTTATTGTTTGATTTGGTATTTTGGTTTGGTATCTGAACGGGTATACAGTTTAAATCCTTTGGTATCTTGGTCTGCAAACCTCTGTGGTTGATAGTTCTTGCTTGTAATTTTGTATATTAGTTTATGGATATTGAAAGCATGTATGTTCGACATTTCTCATGCTCAGGTGCTCGTATGGTGAATCAACATTATTTTGTTGATTACATTTTTCTATTAAGCCCATCTTTGGTCGACCTCATGGATAATTGGTGAAATGGTAAATTAATTTTGTTTCAAGGACATATGTGTGACCTATCTTAGGTCTATGCTGACATGATGTAGTGTGCTAAGTGATTGAATTATCTTTGGAAGTTTTTGTAAATGCTTGAAGTTAATAGTTGTAATTATTAATGAACAAGGGTTGCATCTAATTAGGCTGACCTAATTGATGCTTGTGAATAGGTCAAATATATATGTCAGACAATTTTGAAGATCATTGTAAGTAAGAAAGAATGCGAAGACACTAAGGAATGGTATTGATGTGAATGTGAAGAACTACGAAAATGATGAAGTTTGTTAAGTCAATATATTGAGCATCATTGGAACTATATCAACACTTTTGAGGTTCAATCTCATCAGTTCACTTTGGTTGCGAAGTCAATTTTTTTTGTAATCCTTTTTGTAGGCAGTGAGCCTCCTTGTGTAAGAAGTGAGCTTTTGTATCCAAACAGTGAATCTCATTCTAGGTAGTAATCCCTTTGGCAATGAGCCTTATATATTCGGTTTTGCTACTACTTCATATTGTGAGTTCTCCCTCACTGTGGTGTTTCCCTTATTGGGTTTTCCACGTAAAATGTGGTGTTCATTGTGTTGATTCTACTTTTTTTTATTTGTATTTCATTTTCATACTTAATAACAGATTAGTGTGGTTGTGAAGCTGATAAGTGTTTGAAGTTTTGTGATTGAATTTGGTGACAACTAATTCACTCCCCCTCCTCTCAGTTGTCCTACACCTTTTAACAATTGGTATCAGATCCTTGGTTCCTTGGTGTAGAGCTTAACCACTTGAGGATCTTGAAGGTTGATCAAATGGATGAGAAAGAAGAAATTCAGGATACACTTGAATATCTTGATAAAGCTGAAAATGAAAACATAGATTTGAAAGAAAATCTTGAAGATGCAAATGAATGTGTTTGGAAGTTTAAAGAGAAATTAAATAAATTCAAAGAGAGACATAGAGAAGTGAGTGAGTAGTTGAAACAAGAAATCATCGGATTGAAAGTGCTAGTGGAAGAAAAGAAGAGAATTGAAGAATGTCTGAATACAATGGTGCAAAGCAAGTCTGAAGAATTCACTAGACTTGAACATGAGCTGGTGAACTTGAAATTAGAACTGGAGAAAGAAAAATTTTGTGAAGAAAAATTCAAATCTAGCTCCGACAAGCTTGATGAGTTGATTGATGGACAAAAACCAAGTAAAAACAAAGGTGGCTTGGGAAATGAAACAAGTGAAAACTCAAAGGATAATAAAAAGACTCAAGAAAAAGGGAAGCAAAAGAGAAATCTAAGAAACTTTGATAGAATACCATTGGTAAGACAACCTAATGCTCAGAGGTACCCCTCTTTCAATGGTTTCTACTTTTCATGTAAAAAATTTGGCCACAGGGCAACTGAGTGTAGAAGTAAATTGAATCATTTTTCGGGAAAATGTTTTTCATGTAAGAAATTTGGACATAAGGCCAATAAATGCAGATCTTAGATGAGAATGACTAGTCAAGTGATGATGAATAGGTTTAATGGAGGTAGAATGAATCAATCCTTCAATGGCTACTGCTATACCTATAACAAATTTGGACACAAAGCTAATCAATGTAGATCAAGGGTTAATGGAGGTCAGACAAATAAAAAAAGTGTTGTCTGCTATAACTGCAACAAACTGGAACATATCTCAAAAGTTTGCAGAAGTCAAAAAGGAAACTAGTCTTCTCCAATAGAGAAGAATGAGCCTGTGAAGAAAATTGACAAAGATGAGGTGAAGAAAGAGATGAATAAGATATGAAGGAAGAAAGAAGAAGAGCCAGAGACAACAGATGTGTATGTGCCCTCATTCGAGACAGACAATTCCTCTAAGAATTAGATCGAGCATGGTCTTAGGGGGAGCTTTAACAGAAAATTGTACAAACCCCCTAGATGTATGGCATGTCAGATGTTGGCATGAGGATATATTATAAAGAATGAGTAAACATAGGTTATGGAAAAGAAATCAGAAGAAAATTTGCAAGGATATTCTTTTGCAAATCAATTTAGGGTTTATAGTGTAGAGAAACAAGGGTTTTATCAGCTTTTTGAAGTCTTCCACATTTAATGATAATTAGGTAAAACCAATGGTGTATAAAGTAAAATTCATAAGTCTTTTGATCACTTGTGCACTTGAAGAGTTTGAAAAATGACTTGGAGCAATATTGGAGCGATCCCAAAGCAATTTGAAGTAATTATAAGGTAATTTTAAGGAATTAGTACATATAATTCTCAATTTATAAAGGGGAAGAAGATAAAAGGAAGAATTTTTGATTGAACAATAACAAATTCAAGAAAGATAAGCACGACAATGGACAGAGGATCAAGTGGCAATATTCCATTGAAGCCAAAGGCTGTTGAATTGGAAGAATTCAATCATAGGAAGATGAAGGAAATGGAACTAGGGCTGAAGACAAATGAACTGCAGAGCATAAAAACCATACGTATGGATTTATGGGGAGAATTTCCTTGGTTTTTAGATAAAGAATCTATCTTGTTCTTATTAAGTCATCTCAAGAATGACAACATTATGTTGGACAAACCCTACCTAATCACGAAGGAGGCAATCAAAGCTATTACTTGTTTATGCAGCATCGAGGACCTCCCTGAGAAGAAACCATGAAATAAATAGATGTGGAGGAACTTACTAGTATTGAAAGAGACCCTCAAGCTCTATTGATAAATACTATTGCAGATTATGTTGTAAGGTATGTTGCAAATGACATTTATTATAAAATCTATTTCAGAAATCGTGAAGGTTCAACTTCAACTATTGTTGTATATCTTGCACACACGATGGCTAAGGAAACCAAGCAATTTGATTTGTGTAGCTTATTACTAGAAAACCTAATTGAGAATGTCAAAATTTCCTTGGTTGAGGGCTATCCTTTTCGGTTTGGTTGTTGCTCATATGTTTGATATTTTACTTTTTGAGCTTGCTACTGGGAAGAGAATTGTTGAGTGGGAATTTGTTGTTCCTGTCAAAAAAAAAATTTATAGGTATTTGGAATCAATGGAGGAGAATGTAATTTCTTGCATAACCTATTTTGCATCCCTAAAGGTGAAGTTGCACTCCAATATGTCAGTACCTAGTCAGTTTGAAGTGGGCTCATCCTCCGATAAGAAAGAATTGGAAGTTGTCATTGGTGAATCCTCTCTGGAATCTAAAAGGGGAAAATCTATCACAAAAGATGTTATCACTGTCTTGGAAGAAGAGAAGAATGAAGAATAATTTCTTTCTAGATCTGACTCATTTGATCTAGAAGATATATGGATGATGTTAGATAAAGGTGATATGAAGAAGGTTAGTGAAATGTGGAGGTCATGCTCTACAATTGAATGAATTAAGATTGATGATGTGCTAGTTGATTATTTTCTCAATAGGCGTATTTCAGTTTTAGATATATCTGACTCTTTATCGAATGATCTAGTAGAGGTTATTGAAGAAAGAACATTGTTGGAAGGACCCGAAGGTCATAAGTTCGAAGCAATGATTGAAAGAAGATGTGTAAAAGCCAAACAATTCTTATCTAAACATATTACTGAGACAAGAGAATGCATCAAAGAAGAGTATCTAACATCTATAGGTATTGTCTCCAGCAGCCAGCAGTTGTTGACAATTTTAGAAGAAAAATTGAAGCCATTGAATCTGAGATGAATTGCATTGGAAAGATTTTTTATTTCTTCAAAGATAAGAATGGAAAACAGGGAATAAGAGTTGGTGAATTGCAAGTGGAATTTTTGATTGCTTAGAGGCAAAGAGAAGACTTGGTTAAAACCTTCTGGTTGGTTAAAGAAATTGTTGAGGTCCGGTTAGATCATCTCTCTAGAATACTCTCTGACGCAGAAGATTGTGAACGATAATGTCTATCTTCGGACCAGATATCCTCTTTTACACAGTTGTCTTTAATGGATGGTATGAGTGTAGGGATGAATTCAGCTGTACTTTCTTGGAAAAGGATTCTTCCAATCATAAGAGATAGGTACAAGAAAATATTTCATGTAAAAAGTGTTATTTTCACTTGAAAGTTTGAAATGGGGAGTTGGAATTCCTTTTGTATATACAATGTTACTATGTACATACGTGCACATCCTATTTTTGGTCACCCTTTGCCATTTATGTCAAAGGGGGATAGAATCATGTGAAGAATAATGGTGATAGGGGGAGAGAATATTGTGGCAAATGTTGCCATCAATGACAAAGGGGGAGATTGGTGGAAGAATAAATAAGAATGGCTAACTATATAGTTTTTGTGTTGTCATTGATGTCACCATGTTACATGGGTTGTGTTTGGAAGAGTAAATTATTTTTTGATCCAATATTTTGGTTTGGTATCTAAATCGGTATACAGTTTACATCCTCTAGTATCTTGGTCTGCAAACCTCCACAGTTGATAGTTGTTGCTTGTAGTTTTGGGAATTAGTTTATGGATATTGAAAGCATGTATGTTTGAAATTTCTCATGCTCAGGTGCTCGTATGGTGAATCAACATTATTTTGTTGATTAGAATTTTCTATTAAGCCCATCTTTGGTTGACCTCATGGATAATTGGTGGAATGGTAAATTAATTTTGTTTCGTAGACATATGTGTGACCTATCCTAGGTCTATGCTGACATGATGTAGTGTGTTAAGTGATTGAATTGTCTTTGGAAGTTTTTGTGAATGCTTGAAGTCAATAGTTGATACTATTAATGAACAAGGGTTGCATCTAATTAGGCTGACCTAATTGATGCTTGTGAATAGGTTAGATATATATGATGCGAATGTGAAGAAGTGAGAAAATGATGAAGTGTGTTAATTCAGTCTATTAAGCATCACTAGAAGTGTATCAACACTTGTTAGGTGCAATCTCATTAGTTCACTTTGGATGTGAAGCCAATTTTGTTTTGTAATCCTTTTTGTAGGCAGTGAGCCTCCTTGTGTAAGCAGTGAGATTTTGTATCCGAACAGTGAGTCCTATTCTGGGTAGTGAGACCTTTGGTAGTGAGCCTTATATATTCGGTTTTGGTACTAATTTAATTGTGACTTAACCCTCACCGTGGTTTTTCCCTTATTGGGTTTTCCACGTAAAATCTAGTGTTCATTGTGTTGTTTTTGTTTTTTGTTATCTACATTTCATGTTCATACTTAATAAAAAATTAGTGTGGCTGTGAAATTGATAAGTGTTTGAAGTTTTGTCATTGAATTTGGTGACAACTAATTCACCCCCCCTCCCAGTTGTCTTGCACCTTTTAACAATATCATTATCAAAGAGTATATTATCCACATCATCAAGTGGAATGAAGTAGGATCATATAGGAATGGATAAATTTGGGGATCTCCAAACATCTATCAAATCTTATTCTAAAGTGTGTAGGGAAAATAAATGTCTATTATAGCCCACATAGTGTCATGATCAACACTAGAATAAGTTAATCCTACTATATGATCAACTTTATTACCCCATACTATTTTCATCCTAGGTGTGTCTAGTTTAGGTATGAGCATATGAAGGTAAGGAAAATTTTCAGCCATCTAAGAAGAATTAGAATTCCTTTTTTCCAAGAGTCATAATTTCCCTAGTCCAAGATTATCACAAAAGGGTGAACAAAAAACCCATAATACAATCCTCAAATAATACCAAAAGACACTAAAATAACATCCTCCCTTTCCAGTAGTCTTAGAAATCAACCCCCCTAATATATTACAATGTTGGAACTTTATTATTAGTGAAATTAAAAGGCTTTTACTAGATTATAATAATTTCAAGGCCCATAATGGCCAAAAATACAAAATTTGATACAAAATGAGTCTAATAAAAAATATAAAAGAATAACCATGTATTTGTGTAGTTCTCTGCAATACCTTTCCAATGCCTATTCATTTCCAAAAAATAGAGCTTTGAAGCAAAAGTTAGGGCTTGTTGAAGAAAAATGCAACAAATCACTTCAACTTGTAATATTTAGAAAAAAAATGGATTTTTTTCTTTTCAAAACATTTATGGATGGAAATTTTTTATCTCTAGCTTTTCGTTGACTATTTCTCACCAAAATTTAACAACAAAGGAAAAATTGATGCATGTTTGAAAAAAGGCCCAATTTGGTCAATATGAGGTCCCTAGTGGCCCTTGGGTGGCACCATTGGTTGTTGTGTCCATTAGATGGTGGATGGGATAACCTTAGATGGTAGTCACAATGTCAACATTTTCTATTAGCTTCTAGCAGTTAGCGCTTAGTGGGTTGATGTTAGTGGTGTGAACTGCTAGTGGTCTGCAACACCATTGAAGGCTCAAAGGAGCTCATGGGGGCCTTAGGGCCCTTATCATAGGGAAATAGTGGGTAGCTCTTAGGCATTTATACCAAAAAATTAAGCTCTTAAAAATGTATTTTTTACAAATAATTGACAATAACCACACAGACTACAATAGGGGGGCATCAAAATATTTGTGTTAAAAAGAAATAGAAAATAAATATAATAATAAAATTAAACATATTTAAAATTATACATTTTTGAAATATTATAATAAGGGATACACACTTACAAAATTGAATTTCCAAATGATTTCATTTTATCCCCCAAAAGGTGAAGAAAAATGGTTTTTTGTTACCATTTTGATAGGTGTAAAGGCGACTCCATTAATGGTTTGATTTACTAATTGGGGGTTATATCCAAGTGGGTTTGATATAAGGTGATTTGATCTAACACTAATTCATTAAAAAACCCTTTAGATCAAATTCCTCAAAGCTCAAATTATTATTATTTTTTTAAAAATTATGATTTCAGAAAAAAATCAAGATGCCCATAAGTGGGACAGACTATTGTGGCAACACATAGAGAGGGGGAGAGAGAAAGAGTTAAAGAAAGAGATAGACATACAAATACATGAAGACATATATATATATATAAGGGCATATAGATATAAAGAGGGAGGGATAGATGGAGAGGAAGAGATAGATATAGAAGTGATAGAGAGGGCTTAGAGAAAGAGGGGGAGATAGAGGGAGACAAAGGGAGAGATGATGGTAAAGAGGGATAGAGATAAATAAGGATAAATAGAGAGAGGGAGAGGGGGAGAGAGAAATATGGATAAATAGATGGAGAAAGAAAGAGAGGGGTAGGAAAAGAGAGATAAGGAGAGAGTGAGGGAGAGAGGGGGAGAGAGGGAAAGAGGTGTAAAGTGTAGGAGTTTATGGTGAACTCCTCAAACACCCCAGAATCACCTGCAAGACAAAATGACTTCCACAAGAGAGAAATGGCAGAAATATTATGCTATCATTAAGATACAAGAATGCCAAATTGAATATGGGTACATATAGGAAAGGTGGTGAAAATACTTCCAAGAGGTGCATTAACTCCTACTACCCATAAAAGGTGGGAGGTTTTACCTACTTGGTAAATGACAAAACATGTGGCATAACCTCCTCAAGTGAAGACAAGAGAGAGGTGGCACATAAAACCAAAAGAGGGTGAGAAACCCAACTACCCCATAAACTACTTAGGTAAATACAAAATAGTGGTTATGAGAGGTGGCACAACAAGCCAAGAAAGGATGTGTAACTTAACTACCCATGTGTGGAGAGTGTGACATGTGTAGTTGTTGTATTTCGCTACATGTCCTCATATTACCACATCTAATAAACCTAAGCAAGCTTAAATAATAATGTGTAGGAAAAATAAATATTCCCTAACATAAGGAAAATAAAAATCCTACACTAACATAAAGATGGGGGAAGAGGGTGAAATATAGATATAGAGAGAGGGAAAGGGGAGATAGAGGAAGAGAGGGATGGGAATAGATAATTAGAGATAGAGGGAGAGAAGAAGAGAGGGAGATGAATAGAAAATTAGAGATAGAGGGAGAGAGGAAGAGAGGGAGGGGAATAGACAATTAGAGATAGAGGGAGAGAAGAAGAAAGGGAGATGAATAGACAATTAGAGATAGAGGGAGAGAGGAAGAGAGGGAGGGGAATAGACAATTAGAGATAGAGGGAGAGAGGAAGGGAGAAATAGATAAAGAGATAGATAGAGATAATTAGATGGAGAGATAGAGAGATAAATATAGGAAGAGGGAGAGATAGAAATATATATATAGATAGAGAGGTTGAGAGAGATAGAGAGAGAAACAAAGAGAGAGAAAGAGAGAGAGGGACCAAATCATGATTTATAAAACCTACACAATACTGTAAGTGGGGCCATATAAAATATTACCATATTTTTCTCATTTATCTCACTTTTAGATGATGCACATAACACACTTGGGTTATATAATGTTATTGTGTTATGTAACATTCTCATTCTACATAATGGGATCACATTATATACTCAAATTTTGGTCTTTTCATTTTAGGTTTAGAATAGGCTTGGATGATAAAGATTAAGGTTTGGACCTCTATGGTACCTCACAAATATGCATTTTTCATATTCAATAATAATTTTAAATATCATCAAATTTAACCATTTTATGATAAAAATTAATCAAACCACAACCAAAATTATGAGCTACATCTTGACTTTATATCCATAAATTTTTCAATATTTTAATAAGTAAAATATTTATTTTTATTTTATTTGAACAATTTCTTCATTATCTTCAAATACATATGTATTTATTTTCCTTCATGGGCAACAAAAGTTATAATGAAACATAAATACATGCACAAATATATAGGATTTTTCTACAGTTCATCTTATACACATTTTTACAAAAAAATATTTTTTTTTATTATTTTTGTGCAAGTTATGTGATGTGCAAACTCAATGATATAGTTTGAAGATGCATCAATTTCAAATATCATTAAAAATTATATTAAAATATAAGAAATATGCAACTTAAAGTATTCAATCTTAGCTATATATCTACAAACCAATTTTTAAAAATACCTAACACAAAAAATATAGGGGGACACACACCAAACACTATGAGTTTTAGTTATGAAAAAGTAGAAATATTTTATGTGTACTTAAAAATTCACTTTCTTAAACTCAACAATTTAAAAAAATAGTAGTTTAGAAACTAGAATTAGAGTACTAAAAAATCATTCTTATCATATCCTCAAAATTTTATCATACGCATCTCATAATACCTGTCCAAGTTTATGTTTTGCAAATTGTATATAAAAGTGTCCAATTTTTACCCCTTGTTGTCCCATTTCCATTTATTTACCCAGAGTATCTATATATCCGACAGTCATATTTTTTATTTATTTTTCAAATAATAGGGGGTGGGGGGTTATTTTCATAATTTTGGATAGGATTTGAGTTTCTAGTGTTGCATTTGTAATATATTGCTTTCTTTAACATTTTTATAACTTTCTTAATTATTGAAGCACTCTAGGAAAATTCTTCATATGATTTATAGACGATATTTTGAACCTAATCCTACATATCCTTATTCAATGCATGTAAGAAAACATTGCAATTTTCCTTGTGATCCGTGTTTAGAATTCTCATGGATAAGAAGAGAACTTGTCTCCATCACATTATAAAGTCTATGATTGATTCATTAGTATTCTCTCGACACTCAATTCTTAGTTATTAGTTTTTCTTATTGAAGGTAGAAATAAAATCACTAATGAGTCTTTTAATAGACTAAATTGATGTCTCAAGAAGTTTATAATACTAATCTAAAAGTATTCCTTTTATGTTTTTTAAAAGATCATATAAACAACCCCATCCAAGGGAGTGAGGTCCTAACCAACAGTGGCATAAGATTTGATATGGGCCTTAAGATCCCCCTCTTATTTAAACATAAAGAGTTTTGGGAGGGACCGTAGTAACATTATGCTATGGATGGTGTAATATGGGGGCTCATTTACACATTTGAGGTAAGTTCTAGAAAAAGGATCATTTATGGATGAGAGATCCCTCTAAAAAAGATACATATGGCAGGGAATTTGTGGCAAAATTTTATTTTAAAGTGTGTATTTTAGGGAATGTTAGATAACTTTGGAATATGTACTTAAGGGTTTAAAACCTAGTGGAATATTATGGTTCAAATTTTGATATATAGATATCTCACCTAGTTTGTATGGACTTGTTACATTTTATGTTGAAAGTAAGGGAGGCATGAAGGCCTTTTTGTTCACATTATTGTATTTAAAATTTTATGTAAATGAGAAATTGAGAAACCCCATAGTTTGGATTATTTGTGATACTAGTGAATGGATCAACATAAAAATAGTTCCTCAAAGATATTTTTGATTCATTTATTTGCATACACTTTATGAGCATCCACTCAACACCCCTAGCCTTAAGAATCATGATTCAATACAATAAAGTGGCTATAAGTGCTTATGAGGTTTCTTCTTTTGTAGGATTTATACATTATATTTTCCAGCATCATGTGGTCTTTTTGGTATTAATATCATGGATTGTATTATGGGGCTTGAATGTCCCAATTTACTATTACATATATTGGTTTTCAATTCTTAGTCATTGTCTAGATATTTGGTCATTTTGGAGGGACCCTCATCACAATAAGGTATCAATGATGTTACCTCTAAGGTGTTCTACTTCATTATTAGTTCTAGTGTCCATATCCTTATAGGTGACAAAGCTAGGATCTTACCTATGGAATTTAAACTAAAGCACAACATATTGGGAATTTTGTGGTATAGATTTAGTTACAAAAAAAATTGTATGATACTTGATCAATGTGGGATTATAAAAGGTATTTTAATCTTGACAAGTGGTATAATATTTTTTTAGGTGCCTAGGTCATATAAATTTATCTCCTTTTAAGTTTACCTATTTGAAATAGATGACATGGGATGAAGAGGAATATACCAATTAGATGAGGGTGTAAGATGTCCATTGCAAAAAATATATCCTAAGGTTCCTACCAATCTTAACATATCTAGGACACCTTAGGTAACATAGAATAAATGTGATGTCAAATTAATAGAAAAGATGAAATGAAATAGAATGGAAAAGGTTGAGAGAGCATTTCCTAAGAGGATTTTCTATTCATTTGGATTCACCAAAATGTGCACTACTCCAAATCTACTCATCACTACTATTTATGAATTGGAAACAAGGTGGCACATGTGTTTCTCATGAGTGACCTATATATAGACATAACTCACTACTACTTACATGGAATAAGTGAGTTGAACAAGGGAGTGTTTTAGGACTACCTGTTACATAGACGGTTGTTGTTGCACCAAGATATCGACCTATTAATGCTCAATACAACTTCTAGATTTAATGAATCCATTAGAGTTGGTTAAGCCATGTCACAAACCCGAACACTTCACTATATAACATAAGGAGACCAAGGGAACACACCTTGCAACAATCCCCCCAGTACAAATGAGGGGTTTGAACCCATGACCTAGGATCCAATACGATTTTTTTCACAAACAATTGTCATTGCACCAAAAGATCAACCTATTAATTCCTGATACAATCACTAGAGTTAATTAATCCATGAGAGGCAGTTAATCCATGTCATGAATCTAAGTGTTATGTTGCACAACACAAGGAGACCAAGGGCGCAAACCTTGCAACACTACCCTCTTCATGAGGAAGGAGTGTACTCAAGATGGAAACAATTTTCATATATGGGGGATTTTTTTTCTTCAATTAATTAATCTCCTTACAAGGAAGGGGTGTTTGGAGATGATGGTGTGGGATGTTCTCTAGTAAACCTCTAAAGAGGATTTTTTATGGTAGTATTTATATGATCAAGCATGTTATTTACATGGGTTATGTTAGATCCTACTAATTATTGATAAATAAATTATTAAATTTGCAATTTTTTATCTCAATTAGCTCTAAGAGAAGATATAATTCTCTTACTTATCACCTATTGTTTTCTTTTTATATATATGTAATTTCTCATTCATTTTTATTGAACAATTTCTTCTAGGTTTGTTAGAGTGTCTCTAAGATCATTTAAGTGGAATCTACGCAATCTTATCTAACTCCATGATGCATGATCTTAATAGTGGGGAGAGAAGAGATAGGTAAGACACTTTTGGCATGCTAGTTTAAGATTTGTGTTTGACTTGGTTTAAATTTGATTAATAATTTGGAAATTTCTTACTTGTTTATTTCCTTTTTTTGTTTGTTTGTTGTCTATGGAACTTTGTTGCTTGTGAATGTGAGGACTACATTTTTTTTTATCTTATATTGTTTTTTGTTCTAAATGATTTGAATTAATTAAATGAAATAATTGTAATTAAACTAAATTATGAAACATAATATTGAAATGTAAGAAATGAATTACTAATATATACTTTTTTATATTTTTATCAAATAAACAATGTGAGCTAATTAACTATCAAATCAAATAAATTAACAACGTGCATCTATAACTATCTAGATGCAAAATCTTATTGTTTCATTGCACAATTTACAAGTGATTTTTTTATATTTTTTCTTTGATGAAAATGCTATTGAAATGAAAGTATTACTTATTAAGATAAATTAACTACTCTATGGTAATAACTAAATCTAAGAAATTAGAGAAGAGTGTTGTAAATATAGGATGGATGGTGAACTAATTAATTTTTTATTCTTCTTGATATCCTATTCTAATCTCTTTAAAGAAAAAAAAAATGTATATTTTAAGAAAAAAATGAAACCTCATAGCTAGGTGATTCACAACACAAGATGTCGATGAAAAGATAATTGTGGCATGTGTACTAGTATTGATAATCTTCTGCAATCCTATTTCTTCTTTAGCTTAGGGTACTCTACTTAATGGAAGAAGTAAATAGGATGGAAAAATAGACTGAAAGGAAGATAATTCAGAATCTTGTAGATATTGTTATGGGATCATGAAAGCTTTAAAATACCTACAAAAAGATCTCAAAGATTGTGTAGTGCATATATGTAATAATGGATAGGAAATTTTCTCAAAGACCTATAGAATCAACCTTCTAACTTACTCAAAATTCAAAATATATTTTTTGAATCCATTTGAGGGACTATAAATGGGTTGATATTCACAATTAGGGGGAATTAATAAGGGATTGAAAAATGTAGATACAATTATGATTGAGCTAAACTCAAGATCAAGAAAAAAACTAGGTGTGAAATTACAAGAACTAAGATTTTCATTTGTTTACAAAAATGCCAAAGTTAGCTTAGGAAAGCTTGGAAACGTAAGTGAATTGCCTAGATGACTCGAGGTAGAAAAACCTCACTACTTAAGGGGTAAGCATGTCATTTCCTATATAGTGTGATGGTGTGGGAGATTCTGCACTTCTTTGCAAATGAGCCTCTGATGTTGTAGTGTTGAAGATAGGTTTCCAAATGTCAAATGAGTATGAATTCCAAATGGTATCATGATTTCAAGTCCACTTGTTGCAAATTCGATGAACAGTTGAAGAATTTTTGTTTAATAGGTCCTATAGTGTGTTGACCTAACATATTTGATGAGTATGCAAAGGATTAATATGTGTTCATCCTTTATGTGGGATCTATTTTAGGTCCATCCTGACCTATCTTGAGGTAGTTTGATATTTGAATTGAGATGTGTGTTATGGGTGATAAGGTTTGGAGCAAACAAGTTGAATTTTGTGTGTTACATCCAATTAGGTTGACCTAATTGATGTTACACTTGATGCTAATATTATATGATGGATTTTTTTTAGTGTTTTGCAAGTAGAGAGAAGTGTTTTGAGATGTGTGATGTGAATTTGATTAGAGCAAAGATAAGCTGTAAATGTTGAGATTAGGATTGTGTGTGTGAGAACCCCAATCCTAATACCTACAAAACAATGAGAAAAAACACATTAGATATTCAATGGCAAGTAAGAACAAGGATTCCCCATGAAATCCATTAATATAGCTCAAATTAGGAAAAAAGCAATGAAGAACACAATGAAAACACCAAAATAAAGATTGAATCCTAATTAAGGAAGAAAACTCTTGATCCCATGGGGGAATTGGTGCCAATTTGATGTGAAAATTGGCCCTTTCCCAACTCCTATGATGCAATATTGATGTATGTTGATGAGAATTGATGAGTGATCCACTTTGTTGATGCTTGATGAGAGCTCCAAGCTAAAAACCTGCATAACCTAGCTATGATTCAATGATATTGGATGGAAATGGCTCAATATTTTAGTATAGTAACTTTGCATAATTTGTGGATGGATGAAATGAGGAGAGGAGCTCTTCATTTTTAGATAAGATTGAAGGATGAATGTCTAAAATTGAGCAATGTGGGACTAACATTCATCCAATGGAAAAATTCCACTTGTCAACCTATGAGTGGATGGAGGATGTGCATGTTTTGAGGATTGTGCCAATAAATGCTTATTTTTGAATTTTGAATTTTGTTGAAATGATTTGCAAGGGGGATGAAAGAAGCATTGAATGCCACTTGGCTCAAGGAAAAGGACATGTAAGATAGAGTAAATTCCTTGTTGGATGTACATGTCAACTTGGATTTTTGAATTCAAACTTGAAGGATATTCCAAAAAGATGCCTTGTTGAGGAAAATAGGGATTTAATAAATGAATTAAATCTATTTTCATGAGAAAGTGGTAAATGTAATCAAGGGATTTATTTTAGGTTTGATTAGGAGTGTTAGCAACAAACAATAAATGACAATGAAACCCAAAGATCTTACGAAACACAAAGGAAGTAAAACATAGAACGATTATACCTAATCGTTGATACCTCCATGATTCCCTTTCGTAATACCTTCTTACTTGCTGGATAATACTTTTCCCTCAGATTCGTCGTGCGAGCAAATCTGCAAATGCCTATGTCCTACACCAAGCTTTGAAGGATTTATGCTATGTATAAATGCCTATGCCTATAACTATAATTGTCAATGTCTATGCCTAAACAAATTCCAAGACTTGATCAAATGACTATAATAAATGCTATGATAAATCTAAGAATGCAAGTGTGAAAGTGTATAAAATGTCAGCGTGTCTGTGTAATCGAAAAGTGAGAGGAAAATGACATTTTATAGAAAATGTCATTTTGAGTGGACGGACGAGATTAATTGATGATGAGATCCTAAAATGAGAGGTCCAGATTAAACCTGAGAATCCCTAATTAGGGTTAGGGAAAAATCCTTAATCGAACGACCAGAATAAAATCTCAGATAATCGGATTGATGGTGGAGAATAAATGAGGAAATTAATTAAAGAAATAAAGATTTTCGAAAAATCAAGAAGATAAGATTGCCTGATTTGTGAGATTCAAAAATTCAAGAAGATAAGATTTGGAATGAAGATCAGATTTGAAAAATCAAGAATCTGCCCGATTACTTGATTTTTAGAAGACTAATTACTATTTTGAATTAAATTAATTCAAAATAATGATTTTGTGAGATAATAAATAATTTTTTTCAGATTATTTATCAAAATGGACTGATAGTTAAGATTGAGATGACCTTTTAAATAATTTGATTTATTTAAAATGAGAAGAATATTAATTGGCAATTAAATAATTAAATTTAATTATTTAATTTAGCAAATAAGACTAATAAATTAAATAAATTAATCAATTTATTTAATTAAGACGATTAGTGACATTAAATAAATAAATGTAATTCATCTATTTAATAATTAGGAAGAATTAAATGCAGAAAGGGAAATTAAATAAATTAAGAAATTTATTTAATTAAGGGGAGCCTTAGACAATTAATGATGTATTTAATAAATAAATGAAATTTATTTATTTAATAATCATGAAGAATAAAAGGACATGAATTAATTAAATAATTATGAATTATTTAATCAATAGTCGAATGTGAACCAAGGAGATAATTAAATGTCATAATTATGCTAGGACGAAAGTGGTAAAAATGAAGCTTGCAGGCCTAGGTCATTTTTAGGTGTCTACATTTTGCCCCTCTTTGTCATAATGTCGCTTGTCGCATTGTGACAAAGAAAATAAGTCAAAAAATGTCCTAGTGCAAAATAAGATGAGGAAGAATGACGAGGAGGGTAGCGGTATGCCCCCTCGAGAGGACAGACAGGTTCCAAGAACACGGGTGTGCTCTTGAAATTAATGAGAAGACTAGAATATGAAGAGACAAAGAAATGTTTATGAAAAAGATATGGATGATGATATGGATGCAATGCCTATATGAGATGAGACAGAGAAGATGGTAAGACTAAAGAAGATGCATGTTAGTTCCTAGACCAAATCCTTCAAAACATTGCCATAGGACTAATATTTATTGCTCTTAATCATCATTGGGCGGTAAAAATGACACAAATGGACAACAAACACCATGATATGACGTAGACCAAGGTGTGCAAGGTCATCCACTTGAAAAACAGACAGTCACAGACAAGGAATGTCCTAACTCATACTAAGGGTGAAGTTGCCCCAGTCTTTTTGTCAAGACAATCCACAGACAGCAGTCAAAGAAAATAAAATAGGCCAAGAGACATCATCGCACCTCTAAATCCTTCATGGGACATCTTCGAGGTAGCTAGTAACATGACCAAAAAGACAAGATAGTAAAAATATAAGACAAAATAGCCAAGATAGTCAAAATATAAGACAAGATAGACCAGAAAAATTAACAGCCATTTAATTTTGTTTGCCAATGTTTGTTTGCCAAAGATTGATTTCATGTTGATTTGCCAGTTTGGACAGTTTAAAGGTTTTGCCAATTTGACGGTGTTGACAGTTTGACGGAGCCTATTGTCAAGAAGGACACATCCTGAAAAAGACAAAGGACATTTTGATGAGGTCTAACTCCAAGAAAGACACATCTTGAAGAGGACCAAAGAGTGACGAGATTGACATAGTTTTGACTAATATGTTTTGGCAAGTTGACTGATGTTGACTGTATGATTGATTGGCTTATGTTGTCTAATTTTGACCAATTTTGACATTGACGTTTCGAATGACTGTCTTGTGTCTAAGTTTGACTATGTCTAACTTATTTGACTGATGTGATGATTGTGACAAATGTCATGATTTTATTTGGACCAACCTAAAAGGACTGACCTAATGTCTCGGGGACTCATTGACTGATGGCCTTGCCTACGTAGCAAATGCGCAGAGACAATGTAGTTCGACAATGACATGGACTGACTGACATGATTGACTTTGACACCATTTTTAGGATTTTGACATTGATTTGGATGTTTTTGTGTTTTTCTCCAGGACGTTTTATGATTTTTTGGTCTTTCTTCAGGACATTTTATGATGTTTTTGTCTTTTTTTCAAGACATTTTACCATGTTTTTGTCTTTCTTCAGGACATTTTATGATGTTTTTGTCTTTCTTCAGGACATTTTATGAAAAAAAAAAATTGGATTTTGATGTTTAAGAGGATTGTGACAAATGCATATGACTGATGCCTACACATGAGAATCCAAAGACAAGCATGATTGTGCCCCTAGTCAAGCTGAATACCAATTGACAGGTGATGACAATGTTGTTTGACGTGGGAAGGACGCATCCCAAAACAACGTGAGGACGATGATGATAATGTGATGAAAGTATGGAGGTCTATAGCTGGGCCAGGAACGTAGTCAAGTGAAATTTTGGATAATGTACTTGTATAGTTTAGACTCATTGCATTTGGAATGAATTGGTTAGGACTAGATGGGATGATGATTATCCTTAGACCATTTGACAAGGGAAAGCCAAGATAGGTGACAGACATGCATGAAAGGATAGGGGGTGGCCTTGGTAAAAGATGGGAGACATGAGACTAATGGAATTGTTATATGATTTTCAAGGACTATGTCGCATAATGACAATAATACTATGATGATCAATGACATGATGTTTCATGAATCGTGTATGACTAAAGGATAGAAATGTCAAGAGTTTTCCCAAAGCATGATTTATGTATGCCAATTTTATGTCAAGACCAAGATAGGTGGGAATGATACGTGGAAATGATAGGGATTAGATGGACGGATGTCAATGTCATGAGAAAGGTATGGGAAATGAGACGACTTGCACCCAAGTGTAAAAGTCCGCATAGACGATTTAATTTACACTTGACGCCTGTTTGCCCGGTTTTCATCATGGTACTTATCCAGGGTGCCTGTTTGCCAGGTTTTCACCATTGGATAAAAATTTTCTCTTTACTATTTTCTTGACTTTTTGAATTTTTTTTTGTGTCACCAAGATGCCTGTTTGCTAGGTTTTCATCAGGGTGACGATTTTTTTTTAAAAAAATTCAATTTATTTTTTTTTGTATTTCTAATTTTGCAAATAGCCTGGATGCTTTAGATGACCACTGATTGTTTTGAATCCACTGATGGTGCCGATGTAGAGACTGGTGCCATGATATTCCAATAATTTCCTGTCTGAAGTAGTTGTCTTGTCAAGATTGTAGCACTTGTATACAACTGATCGATGTCATTGTGGTCCTTTCTAATACTAGAGTTGGCCTTATCAGAATACGCACATCTCGATAGAGTGCCATGAGAGTCCTTGTGGTAAAGAGTTGTTGCCAAGATGTGATGGATTTGTGATGTGGGATTTTTGGACTTTAGGCGAGATGTAGGATTATGACAGATGATGGTAGACGTGGAAATATTGTTTGGACGTTTGGATGAATGACTTTTTATTTTCCAAACTTGGGATGGTGGATGACAGATTTTGGAGGGATGGTGTTTGGAACCAACACTTTTAAATGCCTTGTTTGATGACCATTTTGAAGGAGGTGGACATTTGTTGTATGTGGGAGTCCTCTTGTCTTTTGGCTCCACATTGTGATTGAATTTTGTATTTGACTTGATGTCTTTGTTTGATCCATCTTTCTTTGGGACCCATTTTAATTTCATTTGTCCACTTGTCTGTTTGTTTGATTCAATGGTCTTTGACATTTGATTTTGATCTTTTGACTTGTAAGACTTTTGTTTTTGTTGGTCCCAAAGGGAAGGTTTATTTATGATAGAATGATGGTTTATGGTGTGGGTGGACGGGGTGTTGGCAACAACCTTATGACAAGGATTTCTCATGGAATCCATTTTGACGTTTGTATTTGACAAAGTTGCCCCCAATATCGAGGAGGTACCACTGACATCATTTGATTTGCTATCTGAGGAATAGCCAAGACCTTGATGTCTGTAATTTTCCTGAAGCTGTATTGGTTCTAGAATGCCTTGCTCATGTATGCCTAGTCCTTTGCCTTGATATTGCATGCTTTGACAGATTCTATTTGCGATGGGGTATTTGTTGTTTTGAAAGTAAGATGCTAACCCATCATTAGGTATGTAGACACTATCACTTGGAATATTTTCGTCTACAAGAAAGCCTACTCTGACAAAGATAGATGACCCTAGTTGATAAAGTGTCTTAGCTTCATTTTCATGTTGGACATATTCCTGACTGATATCTTTGGTCTAATCATGTGACATGTCAGGTTCAGATGATTTTGTTGGTGCCTCCAAGGAAATGTCGAATCCATCATTATTTTTAGTGTCATAGAGCCCAATGGTTTTAGCTATAATTTGATCATATGCAAGCACGTCCCTACTGGAATATTCTTGTTTTGGAGGAATATCGTCTATGTGTCCCATGAAGGCAAGTGTCTCATCGTGGGAAGTGTCAATAGTAGAGGCCTTTATAGGGTCGAAAAGTGCTTGACCATGAATGGCATAAAGGTCAAGGAGTGGACCATTTTGGATTTCTTGGTCAATGGTAGGGTCTTGCTCGAAGATGGGGTTGTCATGGATTATATAGTCGGAAATAGAGTCGTTGTCAAGGAGAGGTGTGTTTTGGATGTCATGATTGTCTTGAAGGACTTCATGGATGGACTGAAAGATAGGGTCATTGGATGAACTACCTTGTTCTTGACATGAGGGTGACATTATAAGGTCATGCTTTGGGCGTTCATTTTGACATGTATCCTCAAGTGTAGACAATGGGATGTGACTTTGAGTAATGACAGAATTTTCATGAATAGATGTGGCTTGTGAGGGGATGACTTGAAAATGATTAATGGATGAAGGACTAGGATAGGACATGGAGACTTGGACTAGACTAGTATGTGAAGGACTAGGATATGACATGGGGACTTGGACTAGACTAGCATGTGAGGGACAAGGATAGGACATGGAGTCTTGGACTGGAGTAGGATGTGACAGCATATGATGTGACATGGGGACTTCAACTATATTAGTTGGTAATGACATAGGATATGACATAGGGACTTGGACTGGATTAGCATGTGAGGAACAAAGATAAGACATGGAGTCTTGGGTTGGATTAACTATTGAAGGACAAGGATATGACATGGAGACTTCGACTAGATTGGTGTAAGGTTGATTGAAATAGGACATGGAGACTTGGGCCAAATCGATATGGTATGATGTGGGGACGTGACATGTGTTGGTAGATAGTTGATAAGGCATGTAGACTTGGACGGGATTGATAGGTGAAGGATCAGAATATGACATGGAGGTTTGGAATGGACTATTGGACAGTTGGCTTCCCTTGTCAAGGTTAGGATAAGGGTGATAAGTGGACGTTTGTTGTGAATTATTGGTAGGATTTATGTCAAGTGACTGTTGATGGTGAGGGTAGATGGATGGAGGTGGAAAAGTATTTATGTCAAATCCTTGTGGTAACTTAGCCCCTTGGTCCAAAAGCATGGCTAAATACCTTTGAGGGTCACGTAAGATTGATTTTTTTACAAAGGAGACTATATCAGGATTTTGTGCTGCAGCTTCTACATCTTTTACATATACTCGTCCATTTTGGTCTCTTTGTATGAATGGTTCAAAAATGTTTTTTGATGAAGATTGCATGTTCATGTTGTGAAATGGATCAGAAAAGGTCCAATGTTTGACTTGGCTATTTCTAGATGTTGGACTGTTGTTTGGTTTGTTTCAGTATCCAGAAAACACTTTCAAGCACGATATTTTGACTGTAAGCAAGCACACATCAGATAAGTACAATCCTAGGTAGGCCAGGACAATATTCACTAGATTCCACGCGGGTTTCCCCAACCGCATATCTGTAGCGTGTGAATTCAGAAGCTTGGCTGCACGGGCTCCCCCTTATAGTGCACTCTCTTCTCAGGCCAACCAAGCTTCCAACCCCCATGAAACTCCCATGGTAGATTGATCACCTCTACTACAAACTGCGAAAGTGTGGATGCCTTCACACCGACCGGTGCTGCTAGCAAATAGAAGGTTTTTGGCTTACTACACAAAGGTGTTTAGTTCAGGACCCCCGCTCGAGTGGCCATACATGGGGCAAGAGATTAATCACCATTAAGGTGGCACTCCAGCCTGAAGAGGTTAAGCTCAACAGGGTTTAAGGGAGTACAACTTCGTCCATATGACACATCTGCACTCGTAATCTTAGGTTTTCCCTTAAAATTCACATTTATATACCGGTCGGGGGTAGCTTGGCTTTAGCTCCGTTGCCGGTTTGAGTCGCGTTGAGGTGATGAAATCCCCAGGCAGGCCCAATTTCTAGAGTTGGTAACCGTTTCTCTTACACCCAAGATCGCCCGAAAGCGTGAGGGGAGAGGATACTTCGATATACCAAGTCAGGGTAATAACAGATAAAAATGGGTCTGGTTTTCTGATCACCAGGTTTTCACCAAGTGAGAGCATACTCACCTACCATTTTGCAAACACATTCAAGCAAAGCAAACATGAAAGTTCTTTTTCTGTGCCCCAAAATGAAATGTTTGCTAATCTATAAAAAGACAAGCACATTATTTTCTTATTCCATCTTTGACATTCAAACCTGAAGACAATGAATTAGTAGTCTTCTATGAAATGATCTTCAACACATGAATAATAACTGCCACACGCTGCAAACCTTGATTAGTAACAGAAAACCTATGCTAGGCAGAATGTAGAAAATAAAACCAGAGTGCTAAAAAAAATAGACCAAACAAAAAAAAACATCAAAACCCGAATGCAATTTAAAAAAAAAAACGTTACCAATCAATTGTGGCGCGATTTGGCGATTGCGGCGCGATTTGGTGATTGCAGTGTGATTTGGCGATTGCGGCGCTTGAGCCTGCGATTGCAGTGCTTCAGCCTATGATTGCGATGCAATTTGGCGATTGCGGCACTTGAGCCTGCGATTGCGGTGCAATTTGGCGATTGTGGCGCTTGAGCCTGCGATTGCAGTGCAATTTGGCGATTGCGGCGTTTGAGCCTGCGATTGCGGTGCAATTTGGTGATTGCGGCGCTTGAGCCTGCGATTGCGGCGTGATTTGGCAATTGTGATTGCGGCGTTTAAGTCTGCGATTGCGGTGCAATTTTCCGATTGCGGTGCTTGAGCCTGCAATTGCGTCCCTCTGTACCTGTACCTACAAAATTGACAGAAAATACACGAAACCGTACGGAAAAATGATAGAAGAAAGAGAGTCGGGTTCACCAATGTAATCAAGGGATTTCTTTTAGGTTTGATTAGGAGTGTTAGCAACAAACAATAAATGACAATGAAACCCAAAGATCTTACGAAACACAAAGGAAGTAAAACAGAGAACGATTATACCTGATCGCTGATACCTCCATGATTCCCTTTCGTAATACCTTCTTACTTGTTGGATAATACTTTTCCCTCAGATTCGGCGTGCGAGCAAATCTGCAAATGCCTATGTCCTACACCAAGCTTTGAAGGATTTATGCTATGTCTAAATGCCTATGCCTATAACTATAATTGTCAATGTCTATGCCTAAACAAATGCCAAGACTTGATCAAATGACTATAATAAATGCTATGATAAATCTAAGAATGCAAGTGTGAAAGTGTATAAAATGTCAGCGTGTCTGTGTGTAATCAAAAATTGAGAGGAAAATGACATTTTATAGAAAATGTCATTTTGAGTGGACGAATGAGATTAATTGATGATGAAATCCTAAAATGAGAGGTCCATATTAAACCGGAGAATCCCTAATTAGGGTTAGGGAAAAATCCTTAATTGAACGACCAGAATAAAATCTCAGATAATCGGATCGACGGTGGAGAATAAATGAGGAAATTAATTAAAGAAATAAAGATTTTCAAACAATCAAGAAGATAAGATTGCCTGATTTGTGAGATTTGAAAAATCAAGAAGATAAGATTTGGACTGAAGATTAGATTTGAAAAATCAAGAATCTGCCCGATTACTTGATTTTTAGAAGATTAATTACTATTTTGAATTAAATTAATTCAAAATAATGATTTTGTGAGATAATAAATAATCTTTTTCAGATTATTTATCAAAATGGACTGACAGTTAAGATTGAGATGACCTTTTAAATAATTTAATTTATTTAAAATGAGAAGAATATTAATTGGCAATTAAATAATTAAATTTAATTATTTAATTTAGCAGATAAGACTAATTAATTAAATAAATTAATCAATTTATTTAATTAAGATGATTAGTGACATATTAAATAAATAAATGTAATTCATTTATTTAATAATTAGGAAGAATTAAATGCAGAAAGGGAAATTAAATAAATTAAGAAATTTATTTAATTAAGGGAGACTTTGACAATTAATGATGTATTTAATAAATAAATGAAATTTATTTATTTAATAATCATGAAGAATAAAAGGACATGAATTAATTAAATAATTATGAATTATTTAATCAATAGTCGAATGTGAACCAAGGACATAATTAAATGTCATAATTATGCTAGGACGAAAGTGGTAAAAATGAAGCTTGCAGGCCTAGGTCATTTTTAGGTGTCTACAATAAATGTTGGAGGATCGGACATGATAAGAGATTAAATTAATCAAGGTTAATTAATTTAATAAAGGGGTTTAGATGATGTGACCTATTTGACTTGAATTTATGGATTTATTTAAATCAAATATGAGAAGAAGGTGATAAGAGATTAATCAAATAAAGATTTTGATTTATTTAATTAAAAGAGATGATGTTAGATTAAACTAAATAAGGTTTTAATTTATTTAATTTAATAGATAGAATTAAGAGATTTAATCAAATAAAATTGACTATTTAATTAAATGGGGATAATTAGATCAAAATGATTAATTTAATTATCAAGAAGAGGTGACTTAATTAGACAACCGGTTTATTTAATTAAGAGAGGAATATTGATGAATTTAATCAGATAAGAGAATTTGATTAAATGGTTAGACCAAAGGATGATTCAAGATGAAACAATGTTAGTAGTCGGGATCAGATGCACAATGTCAATCGGTATATTTTACGTGTCTACATTTTGCCCCTCTTTGAAGCAATGCACTTGTTAGGTTGGTTCAAAGAAATAACAATCTCGATCAAAACCAAAAAAAATTGTTATTCAAAAATCTTGCCCCACTACTGCCTGGCGAGAGAAAACATACCAATATATTGCCCCCTCAAGAGATTGGACAAAAATTTCAATTTTTGGGTGATCTCGCGAAAAAAGAGGACAAGGTGCTCGACAGGTCCGAAAAGGCTCCAGGAGGCCAAAAACTTGTCTAAACGCAATAAAACGATGTAAACAGGCCTCAACTGGACAAAAAATAGGTTCAGGGGTCAAAAACCCTATCAGGATAGCCAATTAGGGTGAAAAAACCCTAATTTTCAAGCTTAAAAATGCCTCGAGGGGTCACTTTCAATTCATTTTCACACACAGCCATCTAGCACTCCTGAGATTTGAGCTTTGACCCCCTGACGATATGGTGCAATGACAGCTTCCAATGCACATTTCCGACCGATTCCGGATGTACCAGTGGTCACCCGGCATTGGGGTACCAATAAGTGATCCTTACTTGAGCTCTGTTTTTCATTTTTAGCATTCATTTAATGCTTTCAAAGTTAGTCATTCTACAACGACACTATATAGCACCGCTTAGAAATCAAACTGTGTCGCTCGGTGTCAAATAGCGTCGCGACAGTGGAATTTCAAGTTTGAAAATAAACTCCAAACTTCGACGCTGAGCTCGTGGCTAGCGGGTCAATTTATAAACTGCAATGTGGTGGTCCTGTTTCTTTTCAAAGTGCGCCGCTGGGAAGGAAAGTGCACCGCAGTGGTGCGCTTTCAACCTTTTGTGCCCTAGTGTCGGAGTTTGATTAAAAATCAAACTGCGACACCTTCATGGATTGCGACGTTGGAGAGGTTTCTTGGATGCCCAATGAAGAATTTTTCAAAAATTTTAACATGATGACCCTTCCTGATGCAGGATTCGGCGAGGGAGCTCTACTCCCGAGAGCACAGGTCATGGGATCTGTTCGGTTATTTGCGGGACCTAAGCGACATAGATCAGGATTGGCTCCGAGACATGGGGCTATGGTACATCACTTATGTAGTGCCCATTCGCATGCATCTTGGGATGATTTCAGCGCTTGCCAAGAGATGGCATAGTGAGACTTCTTTGTTTCACCTTCCCACTGGCGAGGCCACCGTCACCTTGGAGGACGTTTGGTGCATCTTACAATTCTTGATTCATGGTCAGTGAGTCATTTTTGATATGGATGAGGGGCATAATGCCTGCCACAAATTCCTCGCCATGGAGGATATCGTTATTTGCGAGGGGCAGATCAAGCTCGAGCGACACAAGGCCCTGGTACCTCTCTTCCACTTGGTTGTTGCATCCATTATTTCGAGTCTTGTTTCCCCAGACCGATGAGGGCGATACTTCAATCTTGGTTAGGGACTTTGCTGGGAGCGCATGGTTCGTGACAGACCAGTCTGTTTTTCTTGGGGGTTGGTTCTTCTTACCTCTTTGTATAGAGATCTCCACGAGTATGTCTACATGGATGGTAGAGCACATGGAGCAAGCATGACACTTCTCCATGTATGGGCGTGGGAGCACATTGTTGTCCTTCGGCCACGAATTGTTACAATTTTGATGATGCCAAACGATCCCCTCATATGGCACTACAGAGGTGGTGTGTCCTTTACACATAGGTGAGCACGGGATCCCCTATTGGAGGAAGGTCCTAGACGAGATGCAGGTGTTCACATGGCAACTGTACCTTGGTTGGCCCAGATGGGCTAACGATGCAGATCAAATGTTCTACACCCGCCAGGACCACTTCATGCAAGGGTAAGAGCACACTATGATAGAGAAATATATGCTGGGGCACATGCCATGTCAGTTTGGTGAGCCCCAGGATCAACGAGATGATGATTATGTGGCCGTCTTCACCCGCACCATGTCACAAGTTTCATGGGGGCGATACATTCCTGCCTTGGAGGCCGTCGACAGTTTCAGGCAGTTGGTGACTCGGCCATGGGCCTATGATTAGGGGCCTATAGATCTAGGCATGACATAGGCATACAGGGTTTGGTTACGGCCTCCCCTACATTTGACAATTCTAGGAGTAGTCCCCGATCAGCGAAGGGTGAGAGGCAAAGGGGGAGAACGAGGATAGAGGGATGGTGCACGACAGGAGCAGCCGGTCGAGCCTCTAGTTCAGCCAGGTCAAGTAGATATACCGATGTCAGATCAGGAGCAGGTGCCGCTAGGTGTACCACCACGAGCTGAGGATCAGCCTCAGGTACAACCTCCATGAGCATAGCCAGCAGTGCAGCCAACAGGGCAGGTGGATCCCTGAGATGCATTGATTGCACAGTTGCAGGCCTAGGTCTAGGTCGTGACAGCCAAGAGGAATCAGGCTACGATCGAGATAGGTTAGCTCAGGGCCGAGATGGATCAGGCCATACAACAGAGACAGGCTGTAGAGTTACAGGAAGCTACAGAGGTGGGTCAGAGGTAGCAGTTGGAGAGCATGGCAGCCTCCTCCTCCCAGGGTATAGTGTCCATTCGGTCCTATAGGGATGTCATCCGAGAGGCCGAGTATTACCGGATGCATTATCATGAGGCCGTACCCAGAGCAGCACGGGTCCCAGAGTACTCGTAGCAGACTAGCCACAGACCAACAGAGGGTCACGGTGATAGGGGTGAGGGCAACATACAGGGGATAGAACTTGATCGAGATGGTACTTTTTGTGCCTTATGGGCTCCTTTTTGATAGCCTGATGGGCCTTTTGTACTGATTGACATACATGTACATTGATCACTTTATTTTGTACTATGACAGTTACATTATTGATGATATATATATGAGCCGATGATGATTTTGATGTGATGTCATGTGTATCATTTATTTATGCATGTGTGGATGATTCTATTTCTATATGTGGTGCAATGATGTTTATGATGCTATATGATGTATTTATGGATGTACTTATTTCTGATGATGTATGCATTATGATTATGCCTAACAGATCTATATTATGTCGACTGATGATATGTAGATGTATTTATGTGATGCGTAATGATGCAAAATGATATGATATGTAATATGCAATATGCAAAATGATATGGAAAATGATCTATGGTGTATACACGAAATGATGTGAATCATGCTTATAAAATGTCTATGGATGGGTGTACATTTTGCATGTGATGTATTTTTGTATGTTTCAATTTATGTTGATAATGATGTCGAATGATTGATGCAATGAAATGTAAAAATGATCATGATGCTACTTATGAGATGACATGGATGATTAATGCAATGTGAATGCAATGGTTATGTTTTATATAATATAATGCAAAATGATATGGTTTTCTAAGATGCTTGAAATAACAAATATTATTATCCTAAACATATTAAATGATAAATGTAATGTATGTGATGCATTTAATGTGATGCACTATATGCAGTGATATGACAATGTTTTATGCAAAATGAACGTAATGTGTGAGATGACTTTATGATGTTATGCAAGTATTATGCAATGGATTATCTATGATGCTTATGTATTTATTATGTATGGTTTATGCATTAGGTGATAATGTTTATGAAAATGTTTACACAAATGAATGTTATTCGATGATTGATGTGATGAATGCAATGTGATGCAAGAAATGAATGTAATGTAATGAGAAAGGGATATGTTAACTTTATGGAAAATGCTTATAATGACATGGTTATATGATGATGGAAATGCAATTCATATGCTTCCTATATGATATCTTGATGCATTGTGTTAATGATTTGTGGATGCAGGATCGATTACGATGAGGATGATGATGGTGGTCAACTGTCATAGTACCTTGTTTGCATGATAAGCAAGAAGGAATGAAAGAGAAGTCATTTCAACAAGACACAAGATGATGAAAATGTAAATGATGATGATTACTTAACGAGGAGTTGGGATTTTCAAAGGGCCAATTTCCTTATGTTTGATAGCACACATGGTATGAGGCATCAAGGTATAGAAAACTAGGATGGCATGGTACCTAGTGTGATGGACTTTGACTTGACAAATAGATAGGATTATCCTTGTTCACACCTGACATATGGAAACCTTGCTAGGATGCACTTTAGAAGTTTCAAACACCTCGGACCAAAACACGAAAAGGTATAACTTATCAATGCAATAGTCAACAAGCTTCCCCAAAACCTCCTCCATACATACCTAACAAAGCAAGTATTTTCCAAGGTTATATTACAAGAACGTCCAACAAGCACTACAGAAAAAAGATAATTTTCGTTTCCCCCATTCCTATTTCTCTAAATCCTCTTGTTCGGATATCATCGAGAAGTCCTTGGAATGAGTGCGATAAGATAAGTCAAAAGATAAAGACCAAGTAAAAAAACAAGTTGATGTTCTTCAATACCGCTAACCAAAGGGGATGTGTTTTCAAGGATAAGAACCAAAACTATTGCCAAAAGATAATGCCCATTGTAGGAAGGATTCATCCTAGGACATGTTAGTGGATGGCGGCACGCCATTTTTTTTATCTGAAGTGTTCTTTCAAATGATTGATATGGGAACAAATGGATGGTATTTTATTGACACAAAGAGTTGACCAACTTGTTTGCGCACTGACTTAGACCTGAGCCTTGATGTTTTGAGTTTTCACTGCTAGACTTGTTTCTGATTGTCTTACCAAAGATTGAGGATGATGATTGTTTATTATGAATGATGTTATTGCAGGTGCAAGCGAGATGAGACGGATGGATTTTTTCAAATATTTGGATGTTTTTGACGTTTTGCAATGTTTTGAGGCTGTTTTTGGTATTTTCAAGATTTTGCAAATGTTTCATTTTTTTGATTTTTTGATTATTTTGGGGTTTTCTAAGATTTTGACCAAGATACTAATCTAAAGACCTATCATAGGGGCCTCGGGGGCTAATCAATAGATTAATCTTGCCTACATTATACACACAGAGACCACGTAGTTCGACTAATGAGCTGACCGATTTACAGATGACGATATACATGATGAGATGTCAGTTTATTATGATGGACTCCTAAAGGAATGACCTAAGTTTCTCAGGGGATGATCAAAGATCAACCTTGCCTACGTTCAAGGCTCAAAGACCCGTAGTTCGACAAGACAACTCTATTTTTTGACTTTTTGACTGACCTTTTGACATGTTTTTGGATTTTCTGTTTTGAGGATTTTAAGACTATACACGAATCCGATCCGATAAGAACATGCCCCCAGCATGATGCAATAGACTACTTTGATAAAGGCAAGATAAACTGACCTTGAGGATGGGCCGAGCAGTACTAGGAGGGATCATGATACGAAAACAGGACCAAGCTATGGTGCAGATGCGAGTGGATGAGTGATGGATGAAGATCCAAATGTGATGGATGATGGAAGCATAATGGATGAATGATGCAGAACAAGCCATAAACATCCTGGTGGATGGAAAGTGCTTATTTACTCAAGGCACCTATTTTCTAGGTTTTCACCAAGGTACCTACCCAAAGTGCCACCAAAGTGGTTTTCACTAGAGGACAATTTTTCTCTTTATTGTTTTCAATCCTTTTTCTAATTTTTCTTTTGGATTTTTTGTTTTTGTTATTTTTTTTGTTGTTACCAAGACACCAATTTGCTAGGTTTTCACCGAAGTAACCATTTTTTAGGACATTTTCTGATTTTTTTGGATTTTTTGGTTCTATACCTTGAAAGATTTAGGCATAAAAAATTTTGAGATGAGAACTATTCATGGACTCTTATAGAGGTTCCCCTTCAGGTGTTGATAACTGATATGCCCCTGACTTGTAACTTGTTGTGATAACGAGTGGTCCCAACCAATTAGGTTCAAATTTTCCTTTGCTGCTTGGGTTTGGGACATTCTTCTGATTCTCCTTTAATACCAGTTCTCTGACTTGGAAGATCTTGCTTCTGATTTTCTTATTATAGCTTTGTTTGAGTCTATTCTGATAGACTTGCAAATGATTCAAAGCATCTATACATCACTCATCCAGTAGCTCCAGCTCATTCAATCTTGATACTCGGTACTCTTCATCTATGATGAGGTTTTACAGTGATATCCTGAGTGATGAGAGCTTGATCTCCATGGGGAGTACTATTTTTTATCTATAGACCAAGGAGAAAGGGGTGGCACCGGTGGGTGTGCAAATACTAGTTCGATAGGCCCAAAGGGCGGGGTTAAGCTACAAATTCCAGTCACGACCTGCATCATTGACTGTTTTCTTGAGGATTTTCAGAATGGTTTTGTTTGTAGCTTCTCCTTGGCCATTTCCTTGGGGATAGTATGGGGTGGAGAAGCGATGTTGGATTTTGAATTTTTCACATAAGTCACAGACCTCCTGATTCTTGAATGGTGTCCCATTGTCTAAGATAATGGCTTGTGGAACACCATAGCAGCAAATGAGATATTTCAAGATGAACTTAGAAATTTTCTTCCCAGTTATATAAATCATGGGTATGGCTTCCACCCACTTAGTAAAGTACTTTGTTGTGGTTATGATGAATTTGTGGTCGTTAGATGAACTGGGTGTGATTTTTCCAATGAGATCAAGTCCCCACTATGAAAAGGGCTATGGTGTGACAATAGGATGAAGCTCTTGAGCTGGAGCATGGATGAGGTCCCCATGCTTCTAAAATTGTAGACACTTTTTAGCATAGTTATGTGCTTCTCATTCCATTGTGGGCCAATAATACCCCATCCTTGGCAGTTTCTTGGCTATGGTCATTCCACTCGGGTGTGAACCACAGATACCGTTATGTACTTCAGTTAGAGCGGTTAATGCCTCCTCAGCATTTAAGCAGTGCAATAAGGTTCCTTCTATGCTCCTATGATATAGGGTATATCCTAGGATGATGAATTTGGATGCATTTTTTACAAAGGTTCATTTTAGGTTTGAGGGTAAGTCGACGGGTATGACTCCTATTTGAAGGTATGTGTAAATGTCATGGTACCAAGGATCACTGGGACCAACGATTTCACACACAAATTATGATTCTGGTACCTCGAATGCAGGTACGAGAAGATGCTCTATCAGGAATTCATATTTTGGAACATTGTGGGGGATGTCAAGTAAGGATCCAATTGTTGCCATGGAATCTACTGTTCTATTGTTGGTTCTAGGAATCTGCGCAAATGTTATTTCAATGAAGGATTCTTTAAGAGTCTCCACCAATTTTTTGTATGGAGTGAGCTTGTCGTCCTTGGTCTGATATTCATCATTCACTTGATTTATTATCAATTGAGAGTCTTTGTATACTCTAAGAGCTATAATGTTCCACTGCACTGCTATTCTGAGACCTATGGTTAAGGCCTCGTATTTTGCAATGTTATTGGTGCATGGAAATGCTAGTTTGTAGGACCTTGGTATGCAATCCCCTTGTGGGGTGATAAAGAAGACACCGGCTCTTGATCCATGCTACGTGTATGAGCCATCAAAGTACAGTTTTCAGTGGTCCGCTATGTTGAGATTGAAAATAGATTCATCTAGAAACTCTGAGATGAGAGGATTCTCTGAATAGATTGGTGCTTCTGCAAGTTGGTCTGTGATGACTTGGCCTTTGATTTCCTTCCTCTCCACATATTCAATGTTGTATTCTGAAAATATCATCACCCATTTGGCCATTCTTCCAGTGAGCATTTCCTTTGATAGTAAGTACTTGAGAGGGTCAATTTTGGCAATGAGTTTTATTTTGTGTGCCAACATGTAATGTCTGAATTTTTGTGATGCAAACACTACTACTAGGCATGCTTTCTCGATGAATGAATAATTTAGCTCATGCCCAACCATTATTCTATTGATGTAATAGATAGCCCTTTCTATTCCATTTTCATCATGTTGAGCTAGAGAGCTCCAAGGGCTGCTACTGTTGCTGATACATATAGAATCAATGGTTTTCTTGGGATTGGTGGCATTAAGACCAGTGGTGTCAGTAGATATTCTTTGATTTTATTGAATGCCTCTTCACACTTGGTATCCCATTTGCATGCTACTCCCTTGTGGAGTAGATGTGAGTATGGGTTTTTTTTGTCCACTAGTTGTGCTATGAATCTTCGAATGGATTGGAGTCTGCCTTGGAGACCTCTCAATTGCTTTAATGTTTTTGGTGCCTCCATCTTGAGGATTGCTTTTACCTTTGTTGGATCCACCTTGATACCCCTCATTGACACTATATATCCTAAGAGCTTTCCTGATTGTATGTCGAAGACACACTTCTTTGGGTTTAATCTGACCTTGTACTCTTCTAGCCTATCAAAAATGGCACTTAGGGTTGCTATGTGATCTTTTCTCTTTCTGGACTTAGCTAGAATGTCATCAACATAATCTTCAACTGTCTTATGAATCATGTCATGGAATATCAATGTCATGGCCCTTTGGTATGTTGCTCTTGCATTCTTTAAGCCGAATGGCATCATGTTCCAACAGTAAGTCCCCCATGGACAAGTGAAAGCCATTTTATGTTGATCCTCTTTAGCTATCATGATCTGATTGTACCCTAAGAATCCATCCATTAGTGATAGCATCTCATGTTCGGCTATCATATCTACTATCATGTCAATTTTTGGAAGTGGGAAGTCATCTTTCAGACATGCTTGATTCAAGTCTTTGAAGTCTGTGCAGATTCTGATGTTCCCATCGGGTTTTAAAATAGGTACCAAGTTTGACACCCATTCTAGATAATCTATCGGTCGGATGAATCCTGCATCTAAGAACTTTTTTAGCTCCATTTTGACTAATAAGGCGATCTGAGGGTGCATTTTTTTAAGCTTTTATTTAACAGGCTTTGCTTCTAGATATACTGCTAAGTGGTGAACCACGGTCTTTGGATCAAGCCCTAGCATGTCAACATTGCTCCATGCAAAATTTATTTGTCTTCCTCTTAGGAAGGCTGATAGGAGCTCTTGTTCTTCTAATAGTAATGATTCCACATAGAATGTGATATGTGGGATTTCCTCTATTCCTAGATTGACTAGATTGCATTATTTTGCTAGGACTTCTGATTTTTCTTGATGAAGAGCTCTAAAAGGAAGATTGAATCCACCATCCTCGGGCATCTTGGAGAGGTTTTCACCATTGGATGTGTCCTTTCTTTTTACCTTTTTCTAGTCGGAGAGTACCACAGTGTGGTTTTCACTCAAGGACTTAGATATGATTCTTAATTTTTTGCTTTTGCAACTGAGGGATTCAATCGTTTCCCCATAATAGGCATGTGTGTCTAGCTCGATTAGGAACCCTACTTTGTGATCCCCACATGGAATGTTATCCCGTAGTCCCATGAATTCTGCGAGCACCTCATCTTTTTTTAATGTATCAAGAACTGGTTGTCCTCGTTGGTTGTAGTTGATGAGTTGGGGATATACTAGCCTATGTCATGATTTTGGTGGTCAGATTCAAAAGATAGGGTGCTAATCATGAAAAGAGTGGTATCCTTGAATAGCCTAGGTAGATTGGATGTGGGATCCTCATCATCACTACTACTACAAATGTCGATTATATCAAATGTAAAGTTATCTATGATTCAACCTGTAGATACTAGTAGGTGTAGTTCTATTGTGGTTGGTTGAGGAGGATTATTAACCCTTCTAAATGGAGGACTTCAACCACGTATGGTTATACTCAGAGGGGTACATCCAAGGCCAAGATTTGTTATTGCTCGCATCTCTGGAATGATAGGTGTTATAATCCCATTGTCACTTTTCCTGAGTCTTTGGTTTCTGTCATACCCCATTCTGAGAATCATTTGTAGACACTTGCTTTTGTAATCCATTGGTAAATCAACTACTGGTCTTTCATCTTGATATAGCATATGAGATGGATCTACCTCAATAACTTCTCGGCCAAGATCTCCCCAACTTGTAAAGTTGGGATAGTCTTCAGGAGATGTTTAAGATGTGGAGGCTTCATTTATTTGCGGACGTCCCCGTGATCTAGGAGATTGTGGTAACTCTCCTACCACAAAATCATTATTAGGGAGCTTGTAGTTTCCACAACCATTATCTTGGATGATGACCTTAATGTCAGAGATGGTGGGAATGGTGGTAGTGGTAGGTGTCTATGTTGCAGAAGTGGATGCGAGGGTGATGGGATCAATGTATGGTGTAGATGGGCCCTCATCATTTTTTGGTACTTGGGGGATTTTATAGTACTTTTCTTCAAGGCTTTTGCAATAGGAGAAGGGCTCAGGATCTCCATTGATGGTGACTTTTTGTCCCTCGTGTGTGAATTTCACACATTGATGGAAAGTTGATGCTACTGCTTTCATCGCATGAATCCATGGTCGTCCTAGGAGGATGTTATATAGCAAGTCGAGGTCCAAGACCTGACAAGTGGTTTATATAATAGTAGGCCCTACTTGAATAGGGATTTTGATCGAGCCTTGGGACACTCTTTCTTGATCATCGTATGCTCTTATTGTGCTACCCTTTCCTTTGTTGATAGAATCCTTTGAGATTTTCAATTGTTTGATGAGGTTGAGAGAACATATATTCAAGCCTGCACCTCCATCCACCAAGACCCTTTTGACATTGCTCTTATGTACTATGGCTTCTAAGTGGAGCGCATGGTTGTGAGATGGTTGAGCGGGGAAATCTTGGTTAGAGAATGTGAGGAGATTTGGCGTAATGATATTTCTGACCATAGCTTGGAATTGTTCCGCATCAAGATCTGTGGAGACAGTGGATGAAGCCAGTGCTACAGATGAGATTTTTAGCAACTCCATGATGGAGATTTGTGCTAGTGTTCTTTTGAGCTAATCTAGGACATTGTAACCATTAGGGATAGATCTAGATGCAGGGACTTTGTTTGGCTAGGATGATCTAGCAATGGTAATTTTGTTGCCTCTTCTGGTGACTCCACAATCGACATGGGTGCCTTTGATGGTGATGACTGTGCAGTATTCATCTAGGGAGGCAACGAATGTTTCATACATATGATTCATGCTTGTGTGGGTGTCTTTCCCCTTATCAGTGTTATTATTATTCCCTTTATTGCCATGGTTAGGCATCGGATTCGTGTATATCTTAAGACCTTGGTTTCCTATAGGTTGTTCCACTTTTATAATTCTTTGATCGATGAGATCTTGAATTATGTTTTTTAGCCTCATACAACTGTTCATAGTATGCCCTTTTATTTTATGGAAGTCACAAAGTTGATTCTCATTATACCAAGGAGGTTTCACATTTGGTTCTTGGTAATTCTCATAGGTGGGTGCTTTGATGAGTTTTTCACTTATTAGCCTCTTCATGATGACTTCTAGTGGTTCCCCAAGAGTGGTGTACTTTCTCTTGGGGAAATTCTTGTTCCGTAGGGGTGGTCCCCTTTGATCATTGAGATTATTGATTGTTGGATTGTTGTTTGGTTGTTGTGTTACATGATGATTGTTTTGGTGTTGGATTTGGATTTGTGGTGCGGGTGTATTTTGGTGCGGGGCACTGATGACTACTTTAGCATTGACAACACCATCATTAGTAACATTTTTTTTCCTTTCCCACATGTGAGGTTTATCATTGTAATTGGAGGGTGGACGGTTGTTTTTTTGTTCAGGGTATGAAGTTGATCCTGTGGGTTGAGTCATAAGGGCTCGTTTGATGCTGAGCGCCTTGGATATCAATTGATCATATGTGGTGATCCCTTGTACCTTGAGATGGAATTCCAAGAGGCCGTCAAGGTTGGATATAATGGTGCAAACTTGTTCTTTAGGCATGGTTCATTTGCTATGATTGGCCTTGGATCACCATCATTGTAGGAATGAAGTGAATGATTCACCCTTTCCTTCTTTCAAAGCTGAGAGCTCTTCTAGACTGACATCCATTGCAATATTGCATGCATAGTTTTTAATGAATGCATCTATAATTTCTTGGAATTTTTTGATACCTGTAGGTAGGTGAGAGAACTATTCCATAGCATGGCCAGCCAAACTTCTAGGAAATAGCCACATCAGATAAGTATCGTCGTATGCGACTTCCATGCAATGAACCTAGAATTCCTTGATGTGATCTTCAGGGTTTCCCATCCCACGATATTTGTCAAACTTGGGGATCTCAAATCCCTTGGGGAATGGTTTCATCACAAGGCTCTTGTTGAATGGGTAGGGACACAAGTTGCTTGGTGTCCTTGTGGTTCGCCCTGATTGAAGATCGAGCACTTGTTGCAAGAGCAACCTGATTTGTGTCATTACATCATTTTGTGGATCAGGGGGTGGGATGAAGGTGTTCTGGGGTGTTTCGATTGTGGGTTGGATGGGTGGGTTGGTTGGTGTGTTATTTGATGGGATTTGCACATTGTGTTGAGCTAGGTATGCTTGCACTTGATGTTGTATAAACAACGCTTGTTGTTGTTCTTGTTGTTTCTTCTCTAGGATTTCCTGTTGTTGTGCTTGTTTTTGTGCTTGTTGTTGTGCTTGTTGTTGGGCTGATAGGATTGATTTCTATTGTGCTTGTTGTTGGGATGATAATTCAGTTGCTTCTCGCTACTCTTGATATTGGTTTATTGCTTTTTGATATGCTTGTAATTGTGCTACTTGTTGTTGTGCAAGAAGTTGTGCTTGTGCTTGCACTTGTTGTGCTTGATATTGGGCATGCACTTGAGCTTGAGCTTGTGCTTGCGCTGCTTGTGCTTGGGCTTGTGCTTGTGCTGCTTGTGCTTGGGCTTGTGCTTGTGCTACTTGTTGTTGCAATAGAATTTGGGCTTGAGCAGCCTTTTTTACTTGTAATGCAGCTTGGGCTACTTGAGCAGCTTGTGCGGCTTGCACAGCTTGAGTGGCTTGTTGTTGTTACAATAAGGCTTGGGCTTGAGTAGCCTGTTGCGCTTGTAATGTGGCTTGGGATGCTTGGGCAGCTTGAGTGGCTTGTTGAGTAGCTAGTTGTGCGGCTTTTTTTTTTTTCACTTGTATGAATCCCCTTTGACAAGTATCTTGTAATGCCATGTTGTATTGGCTTGATATGTTGGAAGTTGGGGGTGGTGGGGGTGGTGGTGGTGAGTGGTGATGTCGTGTTGGTGGTTAAAGTGGTGGATGGTGTTGTTGATGTGGTTAGAGTGGTAGATGATGTTGTTGACGTGGTTGGCCCTTGGGAGACCATGCTTTGAGATGTTATGGGGGTGGTGGTTGATGATGTCACGATTTCTTGTGTAGTTTTCATTTGTTGTTGCGATATCGATGACAAATTTTGAGAGTTTGGTGTGATGTTTTGATTGGTGATCGGGATGGTGGTTTGATTGATACTTGGTAAAGGGGGAAGCCCTAAACTAAGTAGAGGTGTGGATAATGGTGGTAATGGTGGAAGAGGTGAAAATGTGAGGGGGATGGGTCCTTGAGAAAATGATGTGGTGTCGAAAATGCCCCAAGGTCTGAACATGTCACCCTCTTCTTGCGAATTTGTGAGGAGAGGAGTTTGAGGTGTTGCACGAAAGGATGATGATGATGGATCATGATGGAAAGTGAGAGGAACATACTTATGTAATGGATTTTGGGGTATGTTTTGTTCTAATATGGTATTTGCATCCAAGTCTTCATTATTAACAAGGGGGTGTGTTTGAATAGCATTAAGAAATGCATTTCCCTTATTAACATTGGGTTGGGTTGGAGCAACAGATGTCATGATTTGTGAAATGTTTTGAGTGATACTTTGGGATGGGGGTGTAGATGAGATGCGGATGGTGGATGAGATTGGTGGTAAAGATGTATCCACTATGGTACTCACATCGAAATTAGAAGGTAATTTGGCCCATTTTTTTGCTAGCTCAAGCATGTATAGTGAAGGGTTGAGCCTCATCATGATGTTGACAATCTTATGAATTTTCGTATTTTGGAGCATTTCGGTTATTTCTTCGTGTGACATCTCAAAGGTTAGGTCTTCTTCTTGATTTTTGTCTTGTGGGTTTTGTGATGATGATATAGTCAAAGGATTTCTTGATTCGACAGGATTCATTTTTGCGTTTGTTTGGCTTAGATCACTTGAAGCAGGTGTTTCTTTGTCAGCTTCCATGCTCTTCTTGTATTGAGATCTAGTTTGAACCATAAAAAAAGGATCAATTTTCAAGAATATGGGAGATGAATCTCTTAATTCCTTGGATTGATCTTTACTTTATGTACAAAATAGAAAATTTTAGGATATCTTAAGGATCAAAAGGTGATATGATGATGCAAGAGATGGATGATGTGGATGTTTTGATCTTTTGACAAATCTTGAGGGGGATGCTAGACTTTTAGGTCTTTTGGATATGCTTCGGATTTGGATTTTTTATTTTCCTTTTTGGATTTCCCTTGATTGATCTGATTTTGGTTTGTTTTGATTTTGAACAAATATACCCTAAGATGTTGGATGATTATCTAACGGATAGATTTTCTCAAAGGATGATAATTTGAATATGTGTAGGGAGAAGGATGCATCTACCCACACCTATTCAAACAAGATGATAGTTTAACCAAGCATATGGAGAAAGATGCATCTACATATACCTAGCTAGACAAGATGGTTTGATAACGTTGACTAAGTATATGCAAAAGGATGCATCTACACATACCTAGCCAAAGATGATTTGATAAATATTTCAAGGATTTTGTCTCAAGGATTTGATGATTTTGATTTTTTCCACAAAGCCTAGCATTAAGGATGATTTCAAGATTTCTCAAAAGGTGACGATGAGATGATTTTTTTTGTTTTGGTGTTTGAAGGATGGATGAAAAGGATTTTGATTTCTTTTGATCCTAAGATGAACCTAAAAAGGACACATTGTTTACCTAAACCTCGGTATTGAAGAACATGCAATGCTTCTATAGACCTTTATAACCACGAAGTGGTTCAATTTGAACACTCATTTCCGGATTTTGAATCAAGGACTTTTGTTTTGGGATTTTGAATTCTTGGAAATCATGAGGTTTCAACACATGTGAGAGTTCATTTTTTTTATTTTCTTAGTGACTTTATTTTACCAAAAACACTTCTTTGATTAAGTTTCCAAACTATATGTCCAATGTCTTAATTTCCTCAAATCCCACAAAATATGTTATGTGGAAATTCGATGAACTCAAGGCAAGGGTTACCTATTGTTTAACTCTAGTAGACAAATTGAGATGTAATCCAATGTGTTTAGAAACATCTAAGGATGTGAATCCCAAGGGAAAGCAATAACACATGGATTGGGTCAATTGTATTTGTCTCCTAAAGGGTTTGAAATTTTGATGATGTTCAAGTGTTTGTTATCAAGATGTTTTCGAACAAGCAAAGCATTTTGTAACCAAGAATAAATTACAACCCTATGGATGTGGAAGAAAATATTTGTTGGATTCCCACTTAGACAAGTCCAACTACGCTTATCTTTAGGGAATGGTTAGATGCTTGACCCCACTGGCTCCCCTCCACGGCTTATTAACATCAATCAGGGTAGCCAAGCATCAACACCCATGAAACTCCCATGGAATGTTTTCCATTTCTACTAAAAGACTGTAAAAATGTGGGGTGGATTCAGAACGACCGTTCTTGCACCAACAAATAGATCAAGGATTTTGGAAATTCTAAAACATGGGTTTTAAAAAGGACTTTCTGTTCTTGGAGATTGACCCATATGGCAAGGGTCCCCTTCAGATCCATCTCATCAAAGCCAACCACGTGATATTGGTGCTTATTCCAATACCCACATTTATATCCCGGCTAGAAATACTCTTGGGTTCAGAGTGTTACCGGTTGAGTCGTTCCCTTGGGTGAGTACTTTTTCCCCAAGGCAGGCCCTCTAAGATAAACAAAAGCGAATAAACGTATTCATAGTTCGATCAACCCTTGTTTAGAAACAAAGGGAGAACACATGCAATAAATTCATTCACACTCACACAAGATTTTGTTCAATTTTAAGCCCAAAAATGAAATGTGGTGGTGATTGCTTTATCTCAACCTAAAATCACAAAATAAGGCCTTTTGATTCTCAAGATCGCTATAAAGGGTGAGAGAAACACATACGTCCTTTTTCAATAAAGTTAGTTTGAGTAAGCCCTCACAAAGACAAAGTTGCACATGTTTGTTTTAAATCCACAAAGCAATTGTGAGTTCCTTTTTAAGCACCAAAAGACAAATGAGAGTTGCTTTGTTCAATTGTTAACCAAAAACAAACTCTAGTAAGTTGTAGTCCTAATGTTCGTTATAAACCTTTGCACAAAATTGAAAAGATTCTTTTTAAAGCCCAAACAAAATTAGTGTCCTAAGAAAGAAGTAATAACAGTTTCCTAAGAGTGTTAAGCAAACACTAAAGTGTTTAAAAACACTTTGATCTTGCAAAGTACTATCATCATGCTTCCTTTTCTTTCGTTTTAATTGATCCAACCTACAAGAGAGAAAACCAGTCAGATTCTGCAACACACAGAGGTTAAAAAGCAGAAAATAGAAGATAAACTCATCAATTGACAAAAAGTATATGCTAAAATTAAATTTCAACATTTTACTCCCTGTCAGTGGCGCAACCCATGACTACGTCGTAGTTTGATTTCCCAGCGGTGTTGTACAATGTCGCTTACCAGTCAGCATCGCTCTGTGTCCAAGCCAATGAGATCAACTGTGTCACACTTTTGCTCAGCGTTGCTATTTTATTTTTTTGAAAAATTCCATGGATCAGATGGGTCAAGTGGCGTAGTTTGAAATTCAAATTCTTGGCTGGGAAGACTTCAGTGTCGTAGTTTGAATTTCTAGCGGTGTTGTATGGCAACGCTAGAGAACCAGCGGTGCTATATGGCGACGCTGAGCTTCCAGTGTTGGAATTTTCTATGCACAAACAAAAATGCAGAATTTTTAGGAAAAAGTGATTGAAAATGAGATTTTTCCCTCCTAGCACCAAATGTGTGAACCCCAATCCTAATACCTGCAAAAAAATGAGAACAAACACATTAGATAATCAATGGCAAGTAAGAACAAGGATTCCCCATGAAATCCATTAATATAGCTCAAATTAGGAAAAAAGCAATGAAGAACACAATGAAAACACCAAAATAAAGATTGAATCCTAATTAAGGAAGCAAACTCTTGATCCCATGGGGGAATTGGTGCCAATTTGATGTGAAAATTGGCCCTTTCCCAACTCCTATGATGCAAGATTGATGTATGTTGATGAGAATTGATGAGTGATCCACTTTTTTGATGCTTGATGAGAGCTCCAAGCTAAAAACCTGCATAACCTAGCTATGATTCAATGATATTGGATAGAAATGGCTCAATATTTTAGTATAGTAACTTTGCATAATTTGTGGATGGATGAAATGAGGAGAGGAGCTCTTCAATTATAGATGAGATTGAAGGATGAATGTCCAAAATTGAGCAATGTGGGACTAACATTCATCCAATGGAAAAATGCCACTTGTCAACCTATGAGTGGATGGAGGATGTGCATGTTTTGAGGATTGTGCCAATAAATGCTTTTTTTTGAATTTTGAATTTTGTTGAAATGACTTGCAAGAGGGAAGAAAGAAGCATTGAATGGCACTTGGCTCAAGGAAAGGGGCATGTAAGATAGAGTAAATGCCTTGTTGGATGTACATGTCAACTTGGATTTTTGAATTCAAACTTGAAGGATATTCCAAAAAGATGCCTTGTTGAGGAAAATAGGGATTTAATAAATGACTTAAATCTATTTTCATGAGCAAGTGGTAAATGCTAGAGGATGGGACATGATAAGAGATTAAATTAATCAAGGTTAATTAATTTAATAAAGGGGGTTAGACGATGTGACCTATTTGACTTGAATGTATGGATTTATTTAAATCAAATATGAGAAGAAGGTGATAAGAGATTAATCAAATAAAGATTTTGATTTATTTAATTAAAAGAGATGATGTTAGATTAAACTAAATAAGGTTTTAATTTATTTAATTTAATAGATAGAATTAAGAGATTTAATCAAATAAAATTGACTATTTGATTAAATGGGGATAATTAGATCAAAATGATCAATTTAATTATCGAGAAGAGGTGACTTAATTAGATAACCGGTTTATTTAATTAAGAGAGGAATATTGATGAATTTAATCAGATAAGAGAATTTGATTAAATGGTTAGACCGAAGGATGATTCAGGATGAAACGATGTTAGTAGTCAGGATCAGATGCACAATGTCAATCGGTATATTTTACATGTCTACATTGTGAATACAGAGCATTGATCCAAATCAATACGAAGTTTGTTATTGTGCTTCATTGTAACTGTATTCCTACATATTGTAGATGATTTTGTAATAGTTCAAAATAGGCTTGATCCAACCCTTTTTCTTCTATCTTTTTCTCTGTGGGTAGTGAGTCCTATTGGACAATGAGTCCACATGTAGTGAGCATTTATGTAATATACTATAATCAGTTATAATATATTATGAACTAACCCTCACTATGGTTTTCCCTATTTTGGGTTTTCCACATAAAAAAATTGGTGTTCATGTGTTATGTGATGTTATGGATGTTTTCATGATTTCTTTCCTTACTGCAGTTGAATATGATTTGATAATTAGATGGCTAATGATTAAATGATTTAATAGAATACTAATTCAGCCCTCACTCTCAGTATTTCAAGTTTTCAATAGTTGGTGTTAGAGCAAGGTTCCTAGGAAGGAGCTTAACTGCTTTGGGAAGATCTTGGAGACTAAACACATGGCTGATAAGAAGTTTCCTATTCCTCCGGAAGAGATTCCTGCTATTGGATACATAGAAGAAGATTGCATGCTTGATAAAGATGGAGAACTCAAAGTTGCTCTTGAAGATCTTGACAAAGTTGAAGGTGAAAATAGAGCTTTGAAGGAAAATTTTAAAGAAGAAAATGAATGCATCAAAAAATTGAGAGAGAAAATCAAGAAATTTAGAGAAAGGAATAATGAAGTTAGTGAGAAGCTGAAACAAGAAAAGGAATCCATCACTTGTTTGAAAGTACAAGTTGAAGAAATGAAAAGAGTTGAGGAGTGTCTAAATGCAATAGTGAAAAGAAAATATGATGAATGTAATAGGCTTGAACAAGAAGTGGTGAATATGAGATTAGATTTGGAGAAAGCAAGAATTCATGAAGAAAAATTCAAGACAATTTCTACAATGCTTGATGAGTTGATTGTAGGTCAAAAAGCATCCAAACACAGAGGTGTTTTGGGACTTAAAAAAGGTGAAAGCTCAAAAGCATATCAAAAACCTAATGAAGAAATGAAAATCAATGAACCAGAGAGGATTGAAGACAAGAGAAATGGAAAGATCCTAAATCAAAGAAATAATGCCAAAAGACCTCCGGTTAGCCAACCAAATGCTCAAAGGTACCCATCTTTCAATGGTATTTATTATTCTTAAAATAAATATGGACATAGAGCAATGGAATGTAGAAGAAAAATAAATTAGAATGTTCCATCCTTTATTAGTCAATGCTTTACATGCAAGAAATTTGGACATAGAGAAAATGAGTGTAGAAGTCAAATGGTGAATGCATATAACAATGGTAGAATGATTCAACTTTTTAATGGTTACTATTACACATGCTATGGATTTGGACACAAAGCTAACAAATGCAGATCTAGAATGAATGGAAGGAATGTTGTTCAAAAGAATGTTGTATGTCACAATTGCAATAGACCTAGACATGTTGCTAGTTTTTGCAGAAGCAAAAACACAAGGATGGATAATCTGGTAAAGAGAACTGAACCAATCAAAAATATTGATCTGGTTGAAGTAAAGAAGGAAATGGAAAAGATTTAGAGAAAGAAGGAAGCGAAAAATGACAAGGGAAAATCTACACCGCTCTATAGTGCAGATGTTTCCTCTAGAAACCAAGCTAATAGCTATGGCTTAGGGGGAGCTTTAATGCATATCCCTTATCCCCCTACTATAAAAGAGGTGTTGAAGCTAAAACATGAAGATATGAGATGAAGACTGAAATGCTTGATCTATAGGTAAAGATTGTAGAAGAAAATATTGTAATAAGAAATATTGCAGAGCTTCAGAGGATGGTTGTGCATATAGTTTTAGGGTTTCCATCTTTATGAATTGAAGCATTTATTGCAGAATTAGGTCAATTTGAAGAGTTAAAAGTAAATTTTCCAAGGAAAAATAATTTCACCAAAGGAATTTGAAGAAGAATAGAGCAATGAAAAGAAAATTTGAATATTTCAAGGTGATTCAAAGTTACAAAGCATCAAAACCCTAATTCGATGAAGCAAAAAGGTATTTAGTGAATCTTACGTGCCCTATATTTCTAAAATTTTAGCTTGAAATCAGTTTGAATATATTTTTCAATGGCTACTCTGAAAGTTATAGAAGTTACAGAGAAAGCCCAACCAAAATTCAAGAGATATCCTACTAAGGCAATTGAAGATGACCCTCTAGGAATATTCTCACACAGTTTGTATGGAATCCTATGGAATAGAGGACATTAAGGCATACATTCATGGAAACATGGATGGAAACTCTCCTAGAAAGTTAAGGGATGTACGGGAAAATGAATTAGTTTATGAAAAATTCACCCTTAAGCTAGAATACAAAGCCCAAGCTGAGAAGAAACTAGATATGTGGGAATGGTTCCCTAACTTTTTATATGATAACAAGTGGATTGGAAATGCATTGAGTAGAATTCATAACTAGTTTGTTTGGACTAATATTCCACACATGATTACTAAGGAAGTGATAAGAGAGATCACTGGTTTATGCTCCACCGGACTGGTACCAATCTTAAAATCTATCAAAAACAAGGATGTAATGGAGAAAAAAGGTGCAACATTTGATCAAAGATCCCTTATTATAAATCCTATCAGAAACCCTACTATTAGGTATGTTGTCATGGTCATCGGATACAAGATTTACTACACCAACTAAGACAACTTAGTTTTTTCCGCCACAATTCATGTGGCATAGGACATGGTAGAGAGTGGTGTTGATTATGACCTTTGTGAGTTGCTTAGGAAACAACTAATACAAAACCTAAAGGAAATCAAGAAAAATAAATGTGTTTAAGTATAGCACATTGGTTATGTGCTTGCTCTTCTACTTTTTGAAGGAGGTTTTGGTAATTGGAAAAGTCAATTGGATAAAAAGGCATGTGGCACATCAAATTGTTGATTACATGAGGAGCCTTGGAGACACCAATGCATGGGATGAAGAATTTACTGCTTTCTTTGAAGTATTTCAGAGAAGAATGAATGAGAGACAAATAATTCCTAAGGAAATTGTGGAGAAATATAATAAAGACATCACATTTTTGGTTTCCATAGATCACTGCATCATGGAGGCAGTGGAACCTAGAATAGTTTGGGTTCTGAAATTGGGTTATGAAGTAATAGAGGCAGAGCTAGTTGGTTGTGTAGATAATTTACTGAAAAGTCCTAAAGAGACAACCAAGCCTAGGTATGATACATTTGAAGAAAAATCAATGGAAGTGCACATGAAGCAAAAGGAACCATAAATGAGGGAATTTTTTGATGCAATGGTAGAAATCTATGCCCAAGAATGTGGCATTTCAAAAGAAAATTTAAGGTATGTTAGAGAGAGCTAGAGCAAATATGGTCATTGGTGAAGCATCTGGGAGTTCTAGAAGATCAGCTAGAACAACTACCACTCCCCATTAGTTCAAAAGTTCTTTGGGGCTTTACCTGTTGTAGGATAGAAAAGAGAACCTATTGATAGTTCTTAAGGGAGAAATCCCCTCTAATTGTGCATGCCACTCTTTTTCTTAAGTAAGGGAGAACCTACTGATAGTTCTTAATTAAGGGATAAATCCCTTCAAGTTGTGCATGCCACTAGGGAAAAAAAGAAGAAAACCACTACTACTACACCTCTTTCTACCCTAGCTAAAAGAATATTGAAGAAAAAAGCAACTAGAGAGAAAGAAATTAGAGTTAATGTGGCTGATGAAGAAGAAGATCTGGAATTGGCCTGAAAAAGAAAAGGTGATGTTTCACAAGGTGAAGCTAGTGTAAGGAAGAGAAGAATTGACATAATAGACTCTGAGAGTGGTGAGGAAATAGAAAAGGAGAAAAAAATCATTTAAATTCCATATCAGGGAGAAGAAGGAAGCCAAGAAGGCTTCTTTGGAGAAGAAAAATATTGTTGAAGTGAGAAGATTCCAGGAAAGAGCAAAGAAAAGAAACAAGTTGATCTGGTAAGACCTCACTCCCCAATGACGTTAGAAGCACTTTTTAATAGCATAGTATAGAATGATATGTTGAAGGAGACTAAAAATTTGTATAAGGAATCAAATGAGGTGGACAAGGCCACCATTCTTGAGGCTATTTTCAAGTACATTGCGGTACTTGAAGTAGATTTGAAAAATATCAGAAAGGATATTCCTAATGATGTATGGAACATGCTACTGAAAAGAATGGAAGAGGTTATAATGGAACATGAAAGGCTAAAAGATGAATCTTTGGAAAGAGTTGGTGCTGAAACTTTAGAAGATGGCATGGCCACATTGGTCACTATATATGATGAGGTTCACCGCAATCCTCATCATTTAATTAGAAATGTCAAACCAAAGTGATTTCCATGGAAATATGCAAGAGGGAGAAGAAATCATTCACATGACATTATTTTTCTACAAACATAATTGAAAGGTAATACATGAAATAAATTGTTGGAATAAAATCTAAGCTAAGAGCTTGTAAATGAAAATGTTGGAATGAAACCTATCTTAAGAAGCATTCAAAGGGAAATTTTGGAAATAAAAATAACAGGGATGGAAAGATTGTTGGAAAATAAACTATCCTAAGAAACTTGTAAAGGGAAATACTGGAAATGTAAAGAACTGGAAATGAAATTGCTGCTAAGAAATGAAACTACAAACAACTACTGCTGCTAAAATACTAAACTATATTATTTCATGAAACTCTTCCCTCCCAAAAAAAGGTTTGAAAGATGAGCCTTATAGTTGTACAATAGATTGCTAGAAGATAGGAACATGTGTTGGGGGGAAAAAGATAAGTTTTTTCTTCATCTTGTTGAGTCAATCCTTTTTTGTCATCCAAAACAAATATGCCTATTTTCCAGCCCCTAAACAAGCTCTGAAAAAATGTTTGAATGCTGAAAAATCCATGTCTTTACCTTGTGTATCATTAAAACTCATAAAATAGCTCCTAGATGCTTGCAAAAAGGTTCAACCTGCCCAACACTGCCTACTAGATATGCTCCATTTGTTTCCACAACCCAACAACCTGCCTTAGATGCTTGAAACTACCCCTAGATGCTCTCAATTGTTGTCCCTTAACTTTTCATAGAATCCCAAATTGCTCAACCACTTTATAAATACTATCATACTTATCCTTCACTTAGATCCTACTTAGTTCTGAAAATTTTGACGCATGGACTAGTGAACTTTCCGGCGCATGGACTGGTCTCTCAAATCACAAACTAGGTTTTCATGAAATTTAATGGGTTTTTTTTCCTTCTTGTTTCCGAATTTTTATCCAAAATTTTCAAGAACCCAGATCATAATTTTCAAGATATGTTGAAATCTCGACTGCTAAAAATCCCTCACTTTCCTCATCATTAATGGACTCATAACCAGAGCAGGTGCTTCAGAATTTCAGGCTCACCACTTTTCTTTGACTGAAAAAAAAAACTAATTTAGCTAATAGATGAGACATTTTTTTTCTCATCATCTCCCCCACACCTAAAATGTTGCAGGTCCTCCTACAACTCATAGTGAGCTTCAAGAGCCAATTTCTTCACTTTTATTGCAATTGCTCTGGAGATTTTTTGAGAGGTGCATTGCAGATGTTTCTAAAGATATTTTGAGTTACTTCGGAGCTATTTAGAGCTTCTTGTCTTTTCTCCATGGTTGGTTCTGAGAGATCCAAAATGTCTTCAAATGCCAAAATAAATCTGCAAAAGCTCTTGGGAGTAGCAACTTTTATAGAGAAATGCATATTTTTGAGCTCTAGAGAAGAAGGCATGGCATGTGTAAAGAACTTATTGGAAGAAACGAAACCTACTCTATCCTACTCTACTTATGGATGTAGAGATAGGTTACATAAAACCATTAACTGGTTGTAGAAAATAACATCCTTTTCTCAAAAGATGGATCCATGCATTCAACTTTTTTAAAGAAGAGGAAAACCATGAGAAGAAGATGACTAAATATTTGAACTCTGATGCTCCTCCTTCCTTTGAAATGGCAGCCTTCTCCATAATTTCTTATTCTAGTAGATGCATGGGTTGATTGGAAAGATCTTGTAATCCTTCCTCACATTTGGTTGCATGCATGACTGGATGCAGCTCCATATCTTTCAAATATTTGATCAAACAACCCTCCTTGTAATTTGAAGGTGTCCAATCAAATATTTTTTTCTTCCTAGGGCTTGAAGTCATTATCCTCTAGTTGAGGATATTGCACAAGAGCTGCCACCTTTGTATGCAAGAACCTCTTCCTTTGGATCTGTTGTTTTGGAGGTGGGTTTCTAAAATAATAAACCTAAAAAAAAATAACTTGTCAAACTAATTTTCTCTTTTGACCTGTTGTCACTAGATCAACAACTCTCTAGTGATACCTATCCCTGACAACGGTACCAAAAATGATGAGGATCATTGCAGTCCTTATCATTTAAGTAGAAATTTCAAACCAGAGCGGTGTCCATGGCAATATGAAAGAGGGAGAAGAAATCATTCGCATACCATTTTTTTTCTACAAACAAAATTGAAAAGTAATGCATGAAAGAAATTGTTGGAATCAAACCTAACATAAGAGCTTGTAAATGAAAATGCTAGAATGAAATCTATCTTAAGAAGCATTCAAAGGGAAATTTTAGAAATGTAAATAATAGGGAATGGAAAGATTGTTGAAAAATAAACTATCCTAAGAAACTTGTATTTAGGGAAATATTGGAAATGTAAAGAACATGAAATGAAATTGTTGCTAAGAAATGAAACTTCAAACAACTACTGTTGCTAAAATACTGAACTATATTATTTCATGAAACTTTTCCCTCCCAAACAAAGGTCTGAAAGATGATCCTTATAGTTATACAATAGATTACTAGAAGATAGGAACATGTGTTGGGGGGGAAAAGATAAGTCTTTTCTTCATCTTGCTGAGTCAATCTCCTTTGGTTGTCCAAAATAAATATGCCTATTTTGCATCCCCTAAACAAGCTCCAAAAAGACGTTTGAATGCTGAAAAATTTATGCCTTTACCATGTGTATCATTAAAACTCATAAAACAGCTCATAGATGCTTGCAAATAGGTTCAAACTTCCCAAAATTGCCTCCTAGATATACTCCATTTGTTTCCACAACCCAACAACTTGTCTTAGATGCTCTCAACTGTTGTCCCTTAATTGCTCATAGAATCCCAAATTGTTCAACCTCTTCATAAATGTTATCATACTTATCCTTCACTTAGATCCTACTTAGTTCCAAAAATTTCGGCACATGGACTAGTGAACTTTTTAGGGCATGGACTGGTGAAATTTTCTCTCAAACCACAAATTGGGTTTTCATGAAATTTAATGAGTTTTTTCACCTTCTTGTTTCCTAATTATTTTTCATAAATATCAAGAACCCAGATCGTAATTTTCAAGATATGTTGAAATCTCGACTATTGAAAATCCTTCACTTTCCTCATCATTTCTAGACTCATAACCAGAGTGGGTGCTCTGGAATTTTAGGCTCACCACTTCTCTTTGATTGAAGAAAACACTAATTTAGCTAATAGATGAGACATTTTTTTTTGTCCCATCAGTGTATAGCAAGGAGATGAGAACCAAGTAGAGAATTAGAGTCCAAATGGGAAAAGACCAAATTGACATAGGATGAATTCGGAAAGAGATCAATGATAAAGCTAAAGAGATTGTGCAAAAGGTAGGATTGACTCCAATGACTAAAGAAGAAATGAATGATGACACCAGTGCTTCAAAACTTAATATAGAAGAAGTACACACTAATGATGCTCAACTTGAGCAGGACATGCATGAAAAAGATGCAACAAATAAAACCCCTCTAAAAGTGGAGGATATATCACAATAAAATAAAGAAGCGACAATGGTCAGAGAAGAAATTACCAAGGAAAATTTCACAACCACTCCTTTGGTACAAAATAGTCCCTCCTTTGGTAAACATAGATAACATTGCAAAAGAAGATAAAATAGAGGAAGTGAATGCAAATAAAGGTGTTGATGAAGAAAAGGTTGAAGAAGAGAAAGGTGAAGAATGGGAAGATCATGAGAAAGAAGAAAAGAAAAAAATGTGGATGCATCCAGAGATAAAGAGAGAAAAAAAAATTGAATCTAGTAATACATATGACAAAGGAAAGGATGAAGAGGTGACAAATATTCTTAGCGAATCTTTCTACTCCTCTGAAGATTCTCTAAGAAATCTCTTAAGTGTTCAACATAGTTTCTAGTTAGTTGTGTCTTCACAACAGTTGCAACTATCGATGAATCAAGGTAATGTAGACTTGAACAAGATCTCTCATATCCACAAGCTTTTGCTAGGATACTTGCTCCACGCATCCACCAAAAAAGAGATAATTGATTCAATTCAATGGAGTGGAGAGCTATTGGATGAGGTAGTGAAGGAATTATATGAGATCATACTCAGAACAAGCATAGACACATCTATCTCTGATATGGGTAATCTCAAAATTTTGATTAATTCCTTCAAGACATATGCATCTAGATTAAAGGTAGAGGAAAAGAAGGAAGTGGAGAAGTTATTAAGTGACAAAAGACTGTTGGAAAAAATAGAGAAATGTGTTGTTGCATGTAAGAAAATTTTTGAATTTTTGAAGGATGCAAAGGCATGTGTGGGTGTGGCTAATGCACTGTTCCAATATGGTATGAAGTGGCCTAGTGCCACACTAAGTATAAGGAAGGAAATGGAGACTATTGAGTCTTATATTGTTGCAACCTTTGGTTCCTATTATCAAGCAATTGACATCACATGTGCTACAAGGAACATCATTGAGGATCTTCACAAGAAGTTCTTCCAGCTATAGGCACAAAAGGAACTCGTCATTTTATAGTTTGGAGAAGTAAGGGATCTGCTCAATCCCAAACTTATACTTGTTTCTCGAGCGCTTCTCAGTGCAAACAAGGAAAAGAAGATTAATACAACACCTAATATATTGAAAGAAGGAGAAGAACACCTACTGGAGTTGGAAATGTAGAACAAGTTACTTGTGGAGGCCAAGCATGAATGGGAACAAGGAAGGTAGGCTTGGGAAGATCAAGTGAAGAAATTGTAGATGTCAACCACCTCTGGTTAATTCATTTTTCTATCTTTTTATGTATTTGTGTTCAATATTCTTTGTAAATATACAAACCATATAGAACAATTTTTGCTCTGATATATGACTCAGGGTGAGTCTATTCAGTTTGTATATATGATTACACCATTCAGGGGGAGTTCCAGTAATGGATCAGAACAATGTATATAGGCACCCTTTTCCCTTGATATCGAAGGGGGAGAGTTTTGGAGAGCATTTTTGGCATGTTTCCATCAATGACAAAGGGAGAGATTATTGGAAGTTTGAGGAGATTGTCATTAATGATGTTTCTTTCCAACATGAGCATGGAGAATATACATAGCAATGTAATGCAATGTAATGCAATGTAATGCAATGTAATGCAATGTAATGCAATGTAATGCAATGTTTTCATTGATATCAAAATTGTTATGAACTATTTTGATTTATTCTAACATGTTTTGAGGCACTAAGGAAGTCATTTATGTGAGGAGATTTGTTCTAGAAAGTTCAGTAGTGTGAATGGTATATCTAGACCTGCTCAAACATCATCAAACAACCCAATGTTAGTCAATAAACAAGTCTAAAATAATCATTCCCCATGCAATTCATTCAAATGCAATGAACAAGATAAAAAAGATATAATATTAAATGAAAGCTTATTAAAATCCTATTCAAAACATTCAAACTAGCATCCCATGGGGGAATTGGTGCTACTTTGATGTGGAAAGTAGCCCTTTCCCAATTCCTTGCAAAGCTTTAATGAAGATTGATGAAGATTGTGTGCTCCTTGATAAAATTTGACCATAACCTAGCTAAGATTGATGAAAACTATGAGAACTTGGATGAAAATGGATGAACTTTGCTTCAAAATATGTAGATAATAATCTTGCATAGAGTTGTGGATCCAAAATCAAAATAGAAGTATTCCATTTATAGGAAAGAAGGATGGAGAAGTGAGAAATAGGAAGAATGTGGTACTAAAGATAGACCAATCGCATTCTGACAATTGTCAACATGTTATTGAAGAGAGGTGGAGCACATTTTGATCAATGTGCAAATTAATGCAATTAGGTGGAATTTGAAATTTGAAGAAGTGACTTGTGGAGGGAGAGTTGAAAGATGGGTTAATGCCACTTGGCTCAAGAAAAAGGACATGTAAGAGCCATAGAAGAATTTATAAATCAAATAAATTGATTTATGTGTACAAGTTACAAAATCTAGAGGATTTGAAGATTAGAGTTAGAGTTAATTAGGATTTAATTAAATTTAGATAGAATTAGTTTGATTTGACATTTGACTTAGATTTTTAGATTTATTTAAATCAAATGGGAGGAATAATGAACATTATATTTAATTAAATAAGTTTGATTTATTTAATTAAAGGGGATGATGTTAGATTTAATCAAATAAAGGTTAATTTACTCAATTAAAACAGATGGCATTAGAATTTAATTAAATAAAATGATTTATTTAATCAAAAGAGGAATATTAGGAGTAATTAAATAAAATTATTTATTTAATTAAAAGAAGATGATGATTTAATCAAATAAAGTCGATTTATTTAATTAAAACAGGAAAATGATGAATTAATTAAATAAGGATTATTTAATTAATTGGTTAGTAAAGAAATGATTCGGGGAGAACTAATGTTAGTGAATCAGGATCAAGTGTGTGATACTAATCAAGATAATTTGAACATCTACATTTTTCCCCTCTTTGAAGCAATGCACCTACTATGTTGGTTCAAAGAAATAATCCTTCCGAGATCAAAATTCAAAATTTTCTATTTTTTTTAAAATGCCCCACTACTACCCCAGTGGAAGAATTATGCCGGTATACTACCCCCTCGAGAGATCGGACAAAAATTTGGATTTTTGGGTGATCTTGCGACAAAAGAGGTCAAGCTACTCGACTGGTCCGAAAAGGCTCCAGGATGCTGAAAATGTGCCAAAACATGAGAAAAAGACCTGAAATGAGTTTTGGTTGGGAAAAAAATGGTCGGGGTTGCAAAACCCTAGTTTGGCAGCTAAAACGAGGCAAAAAAACCTAATTTTCATGCTTAAATAGCCATGGAGGGGTCACTTTCCATTCATTTTTGCATTCACACCTTGAGATTTTTAGTGTTTTGAGCTCTAACCCTCCTGTAGAATGGCACAAAGAGTGCTTCCTTGACACATTTCCAAGCGAGTTTGAGTGTACCAGCGACCTCCAGTGATAGGGAGTTTGGAGGAATCAATCATTGATTCCTGCTCTAGGTCTTGCTTGCAAGACCTCCTTGGTGTCTTGCTTCACCACCTTTACCTATAGGACCTTCTTCTTGGTTAGGTTCCCCTGATTCTCTTTGCCAACCTCACTACCATCACAATTCAACCTACCAAGTAAGTCTTGATGCAATGTCTCCAACTCTTCCTTAGCCCTTAATATACCCTAAAGGCTAACCTATCCTCGACACTCAATTAGATCTTTGCAAGGGTGTAGAGATGTCTTCAATAGCTTCAAACCATCATCCTAGGGTTCTTGAAGGTTCACCAAACTCCACCTTTTCATTGCTTTCACCAAACCCTCATCTAGGGTTAAAAAGGCTACTAACCCATGAGCCCCAATTAGGTCTCCATCTCCGAGAGATCAAGTCTATTCTTCTAAGTTCTCCAAAGCACCACCAATTTTTCCTTGAGATTCTTAGAGCCTATGCCCGCCTCTCGAAGATTTTTGGAGTCTTAAGCCTCATCTGTCCGTACACAGTCATAACCCTCCATTTAGCAATTTAGGCCTTTTTAAAGCCATTTTCTGACCACACAGCAAACTGTCGGTTTATTCAACCACCAAATGGAATGATGAAGCCTCCTCCTTCATGCCAAGTCTTTGCAAGGCATCTATCTGCCTCTCCACACCGTGCCTTGATAGGGAAAGGTCACCCATGCAAACCAAGTGCTTTGCACTACCTGTCTTTCCTAGCTGGGCACTATCAAGCTCGCCTAGGAGAAGACTTTCTCCATGATTCCTTGACTCCTACAGACTCCTAACCCTAACCTATTTACAGACATGGAGCCTAGCCACATTCCCCACAAGCCTGTACACTAGGTACAGTGGAAATGTGAGCTAAAACCCCATTTTTCACAGTCTGCCAGTCAGAACAGCAACTAAAGAAAGAACAAAGTAATTACAAGATAGCTTGAAATGAATAACCTAACTATCTACTGTTCCAAACAATGCTTGAAAGAAAATTTCACTACATCCTACTCTATTCAAAGTGCCATGATCAACCCATTAACATACTAATTAAAGCAAAAAAATAGGAAATGCACACTAAAAATATCATTGTTTTCTTGATTTCAAAACTAAATACAAACTCGAATGCTTCCAACCCTATTTTCAAGTCGAGGCACACCTTATAAAGGTTTCTAAAATAGTTAAGCTCACTCATAACTGCTCCTTGGCCGCTTGTGAAGCCCAATAGGCCTTATTTGCAAAATTTAGAGAATCTAACACCTAGAAAGGTCTACTAAGGTCTTTAAACCATCCTTGTAGGAAGACCTCAACCTAACAAATGGTCAACATGACCTTAACCAACACAATACCTGATCCCAAATGTCTCTAAGGCACAAACTCAAAGAGGTAGGAGGAGATTTCTACATTTGGCCTAAACAAATTGCCAAATCATGACCTTCTAATCAACTTTCCTAGGTGAACTATGGGGTGCTCTTGCACCATTCTCCCCCTCTCCGCACAAACACTAAGGAATGTGAGGAGAGATCAGTGACACATCAATGCCCTGCTTCTTAAACTGAGCTTCCTCTACCCATGTAGCCTCATATTCATGTTTGTTCTTCCATTTGATAAGATGCTCCATGTACACCTTATGCCTTGTAGATTTCTTCACTCTTGACTCCAAGATCCTCTCTACTTGTAGCTTGTCTGGAGTAGGTAAGGCTATGTTGCTTGCATCCTTGAAGATCTCCCTACTATTTTGATCTAAGTCATTGACTGATCCCTTATACGTGATCAAATCAGCTACATTGAACACTAGTGAAATCCCTAAACCTACAAGTAACTCCACCTTGTATGCATTTTTCCCATACTTGGATAACACCTTGCATGGTCCCACTCTTTTCATCTGCAATTTGGTTGATGTACCCTTCTGCAACCTAGATTTTTTGAGGTGGACCATGATAGTCTCCTACTGCAAATTGTAAATCTTTTCTTGACAAATCTACCTTATCCTTCAACTTTTGTGTAGCCTTGGTGACTGTCTTCTTTACCTGCTCCTAAATCTCTTTCATGGTCTGAGTGAAGTCCTATGCATGTCCACTCCTATGCTCCATAGCTCCAAGATCCCTGAGCTCACATATTCCTCTTGGGTGCATCCCATACACTATTTCAAAAGGACTCTTCCCTATAGTTCGGTTCACACTGTCATTGTATGCATACTCAGCCTATGAGATAACCATGTCCCATGTTTGTCCATACTCTTTGGTTAGGCACCTTAGAAGGTTACCTAACACCCTACTAACCACCTCTATTTTCCCATCGGTCTGAGGATGGTAAGCTGACCCAAAAGACAGATTGGTACCTAATCTGCTCCATAGAGTCTTCCAAAAATGACTCATGAACTTCACATCCCTATCTGAAACAATGCTCAAAGGAAATCCATGGATCCTTACAATTTCCTTGAAGAAAAGGTGAGCAATGTAGCTAGCATCATGTGTGGTCTTGCAAGGAATAAAGTGACTCATCTTACTGAATCTATCTACCACTACATATACACTATCAAACCCTGTCTTAGTCTTAGGGAGTCCTACCACAAAGTTCATGCTAACACATTCCCATGTCTATTGGGAATAGGTAGAGGTTGATACAAACCTGCATTACTAGCTCCCCCTTTGGCTTTCATACAAACTACACACTACTCCACATACCTTTTTACATCCCTTGGCAACTTGGGCCAATAGTAAAACCTTTGCACTAGTTCCATTGTCTTGTTGATACCAAAATGACCACTAAGACTACCATTATGCTTCTCTTGTATAAGATTCTCTCTCATAGAACCTTTTGGAACACACAACTGATTTCCCTTGAATAACAATCCATTTTGTAATGTATACTCTGAGTATTGGCTATGAAAATGATTCTCAAAGTCAGAACATACCTTATATACCTCCGAGAAGTCTTCATCTTCACCATAGAGATCCTTGAAACTGTCTATTCCAATGCTCTTTATCTGTATCTCTTGCACTGTCAGCAATCTCCTGCTTAGTGCATCTGCTACCTTGTTCAATTGTCCCTTCTTGTGATTGATGGTGAAAGTAAAAGCTTGGATGTACTCCATCCATTTCAAATGTCTATTGCTCAACTTCTCTTGGGTTTTGATATAGCTAACTGTCTGATTGTCAGTAAAGACCACAAACTCTTTGGGTAGAAGGTAATGCCTCCACTTCCTAAGTGACTGAACCAAAGCATAAAGTTCTAGGTCATAGGTAGAATACTTCTTCTTAGCTTCATTGAGCTTTTCACTAAAAAAATCTATAGGCCTGCCTTCTTGACTTAGCACTCCTCCTACTGCAACTCCACTAGCATCACATTCCACAGTGAACAACTTATCAAAGCTAGGTAATAAGAGAATAGGTTGAGTTGCCACTTCTTGTTTCAATTTCTCAAAACCTTTCTCAGCTTCAAGAGTCCATTTGAACTTAGTTTTTAAGCCACATTTTATTGTATCTACGACTAGTGCACATATGCCACTAAAGTTCCTTATGAATTTTCTATAAAATTGGGCTAATCCATGAAAACTTCTTACCTTTGTCCCTGTGGTTGGTGTAGGCCAATTTAGGATAGCTTCCACCTTGCTTGGATCCATCTTCAATGATCCTTGGGATACTATAAAACCCAAATACACAAGCTCTTGTTTAAAGAACTCACACTTCTCTAGGTTGATGGCCAACTTCTCCTCTTGCAATCTTCTAAGAACCAACTCCACATGCTTTAGGTGTTCCTCTGTTGTCTAGCTGAAGATGAGTATATCATCAAGATATACCACCACAAATATCCATGTAAAGTCTTTGAGCACTTCATTCATGAGCCTCATGAATGTGCTAGGGGCATTAGAGAGGCCAAATGGCATAACTCTCCACTCATACAACCCATCATTTGTCTTAAAGGTTGTCTTCCACTCATCTCCATCCTTGATTCTGATCTGTTGGTATCCACTTTTGAGATCCAACGTGGTAAAGTACTGAGCTCCTCCAAGACAATCCATCAAGTCCTCAATTCTAGGAATAGGGAACCTATACCTGATTGTGATTCTATTTATTGCCCTAGAATCAGTGCATAATCTCCACTTGCCTCCTTTCTTGGTTGCTAAGACCACTGGTACTACACATGGGCTGATGCTCTTCCTAATCAATCCTTGATCCAATAACTCTTGCACTTGTCTAGCTACCTCTAGGTTTTGATCCGGGGTAAGCTTGTAGGCTACTTTGTTTGGCAATGAAGCCCCTAGTATGAAGTCAATCTGATGACTAATGGCTCTCTTTGGAGGTAAAGTTGTAGGTGTACCATCACTGACTATATTTTGAACTGTTCTAACAACTCTTGGACTGCTCCAGGTATGACTATTTGTTTAGCCTTGTCTTCTTCTTTAGGTTGCAACATAACCACATATCCTTCACCCCCTTGATATAGGTTGTTAAGGAACTCTTTACCACTGCTCAACAAGACACTAGGTGTCTTTGACTATCCTTCTTCCTCATCTGACAGTGACTACAACTTAAATGTCTTCCCATCCTTCTTGAAAGAAATGGTGTTCTCTTTCCCATCATACATGGCACTTCTGTCATACTGCCATGGTCTTCCCAATAGAAGATGGCATGCATCCATGGGCAACACATCACAAATCAACTTGTCTTTGTACCCTCGAATGGAGAACTCCACCGTTGTTTGCTCATTTACAAGAACACTTTGTCCTTTGTTCAACCATGTCACCTTGTAGGGATTAGTGTGGGGTATTTTCTCTAATTTCAAATTCCTCGCTGCCTCCTTAGAGATTATGTTATCAGTAGACCCTGAGTCCACTATAACCTTGCACACCTTTCCAAGTATTTTACATCTTGCCCTGAATAAGGCTCTCCTTTTCTTTGGCTCTTCTTTGACTGGTTGTCTGATTAGAACCCTGTTAAACATCAAGTTCTCCCCCATTTCTGATTCTATGTGACTAACCTTTGGTGATTTGACACTCATAGTGTCTTCTTGAGTATATGCTACTCTCTTTTTTGTATTTGAAGAAGATGCTTTCTCCGGGCACCTATAAGTTGGATGTCCTACTTGACTACAGTTATAACACTTCATAGTGGCAAAGTATGAGCCACTTTTTCCTACTTCTCTTCCTCTATTTGAACCTCCTTGAGGTCCTCTACCTCTTCCATAGCCTCCTCTAGAAGTTGTCTCACTTCCATGCTCTGTGAGTTTAGACTCTCCATGATTTTTTTGTTCAGTCCCTCTACCTTGATATCCACCTCTATGTCCTCTTTGGTCTCTACTTTTTCCTCTGCTCTTAGAAGCCTGATCTTGTTTCCTCTTGCTTCTTTCCTCAATCTTTATAGCCAATTGGTAACATTGGTGTATTATCTTGGGACTTAGAAGAGTCATTTCCTCTTGAATGTTCCACTTCAAGTTGTTAAGGTACCTAGCCACCTTAAGACTTTCATCCTCTATAACATTAGACCTCATGCAAAGTTTTTGAAACTCCTCAGTATAAGATTTCACATCTTGGTCTCTTTGTCTCAATCTTTGTCTTTTCTTGTGTAACTGAATCTCATAATCATCTGGCATGTATGCTTCTCTCACTTTGGAAACCATTCCCTTCCAAGTAGAGATAGGCTTCTTGCCTTCCTTTCCTCTCTCTGTCTGAATGAAATTCCACCATGTCAAGGTAGAACCTCTTAATCTTGACTTTGCCACCTTCACCTTCTGTGCTTCAGTGACCCCATCACACTCAAAATGGTTTTCCATTCCCTTTATCCAATCCATGACTAGATTGGCTTCCATTTTCCCACTAAATAGTGGTATGCCTTCAAGTGCTTTTCCACTCAAATCCTTCAATGCTTTCAAGAAAGGCTCTTCTTTCAAAACAGGGTCAGGTTCAGGGATCTTGTCTTCCTCTGCAACCTCTTCTTTCTTTGGTACCCTTCCTTCAAATTGTACATCATTCAATGCTTGCTCAAGTTGGTCTATTCTTTCCCTCAATAGCCTATTGTCTTCCTCCTGTCCTTCAACCATCTTGGCCAATTCTGCATTTGTCACCATGATGGTAGAACCACTAGACTCAATCTCAGACATACATCCCAAATCTTTTGCTTGCTCTGATACCAATCTGATAGGCAGTATGGAGGAATCAATCACTGATTCCTGCTCTAGGTCTTGCTTGCAAGACCTCCTTGGTGTCTTGATTCACCACCTTTACCTATAGGGCCTTCTTCTTGGTTAGGTTCCCCTTATTCTCTTTTCCAACCTCACAACCATTACAATTCAACCTACCAATTAAGTTTTGATGCAATGTCTCCAACTCTTCCTTAGCCCTTAATCTACCCTAAAGGCTAACCTATCCTCAACACTCAATTAGATCTTTGCATGGGTGTAGATATTTCTTCAATAGCTTCAAACCATCCTCTTAGGGTTCTTGAAGGTTCACCAAACTCCACCTTTTCATCGCTTTCACCAAACCCTCATCTAGGGTTAAAAAGGCTACTAACCCATGAGCCCCAATTAGGTCTCCATCTCTGAGAGATCAGGTTTGTTCTTCTGAGTTCTCCAAAGCACCACCAATTTTTCCTTGAGATTCTTAGAGCCTATGCCCGCCTCTTGAATATTTTTGGAGTCTTAAGCCTCATCTATCCGTACACAGTCATAACCCTCCATTTAACAATTTAGGCCTTTTTAAAGCCATTTCCTGACCACGCAGCAAACTGTCAGTTTATTCAACCACCAAATGGAATGATGAAGCCTCCTCCTTCATGCCAAGTCTTTGCAAGGCTTCTATCTACCTCTCCACACTATGCCTTAACAAGGAAAGGTCACCCCTGCAAACCAAGTGCTTTGCACTACCTATCTTTCCTAGCCGGGCACTGTCAAGCTCACCTAGGAGAAGACTTTCTCCATGATTCCTTGACTCCTACAGACTCCTAACCCTAACCTATTTATAGACATGGATCCTAGCCACATTCCCCACAAGCCCGTACACTAGGTATAGTGGAAATGTGAGCTAAAACCCCATTTTTCAAAGTCTACCAGTCATAACAGTAACTAAAGAAAGAACAAAGTAATTACAAGATAGCTTAAAACGAATAACCTAACTATCTATTGTTCCAAACAATGCTTGAAAGACAATTTCACTACATCCTACTCTATGCAAAGTGCCATGATCAACCCATTAACATACTAATTCAAGCAAAAAAAAGGAAATGCACACCAAAAATATCATTGTTTTCTTGATTTCAAAACTAAATACAAACTCGAATGCTTCCAACCCCATTTTCAAGTCGAGGCACACCTTATAAAGGTTTCTAAAATAGTTAAGCTCGCTCCTAACTGCTCCTTGGCCGCTTGTGAAGCCCAACAAGCCTTATTTGCAAAATTTAGAGAATCTAACACCTAGAAAGGTCTACTAAGGTCTTTAAACCATCCTTGTAGACAAACCTCAACCTAACAAATGGTCAACATGACCTTAACCAACACAATACATGATCCCAAATGTCTCTAAGGCACAAACTCAAAGAGGTAGGAGGAGATTGCTACATTTGGCCTAAACAAATTGCCAAATCATGACCTTCTAATCAACTTTCCTAGGTGAACTATGGGGTGCTCCTGCACCATCCAGGTGTAGGACCAGTAGTATGTGATCCTAACCCGACCTTTAGTATCAATTTTTTAGTACACTTACTAGAGTTTAAAAGGTCAAACTTGTCCAACATCACTATATAGCAATGGTGAAAGTACATAATCAATGATTCTAAGCTTCAAATTGCACTGCTACTATTTATTGTGACGTTGAGTCATGATTTATCTTTTAGGTTGCAAACTCCAAATGGCGACACCGCGCTTCTATTAGGTTTTAGGGTTTTTTGGTCAAACGGGCCCGCATGTGCAAAGAACGATGTCACAACCTGGTTTGCATTTTGAAGGGGTCAAGCATCATAGTTTGGAGTTTACAAAGGGTGATGTCATTGCAAATAGCAATGCAATCATGGTTTTTTGTCAAAAACTCCAAACGAGATCATATTTTTTTATGAATTTTGATGCAGTGGCTTTATGAGTGCAGGAGGAAAGAGAGCCTATGCTATCACGTGAGCATTGACTCTTGATGCTGAGCAGACTGAGTGATTTGCACGAGCTATGCTAGGAGCACCTTGGCGAGATCGGCCTCTGGTATGTTTCCTATGCACCTACTGTGAGGACCCACTTGGCAATGATGACAACATTGGCTAAGGGGTTTCATAGCGAGACCTCGTCCTTCCACCTGCCCACCGGTGAGGCTACCGTTACACTGGAGGATTCCTGGCACATTTTTTGATTGCCCATCCATGACGAGCGAGTTATTTATGACATCGATGTTGGTGGTGATGCATGCTTCTAGATTCTAGAGGTTGAGGAGCTCACGCTTTCTGAGGGTCAGCTCAATTTAGACTACTATAGACATTGGGTGCCGGTTTTCAGGTTGATCATTGTTGCGATCATTTCAGGATTAGTGGCTCCAGATTGGTGGGGCAGATATTTCAACATGGGATGGGGTCTTTCCTAGGAGCGGATGTTGCGAGAGAGGCAACTATTTGCATGGGGACTAGTGATTTTGGCCTCATTATATCATGATCTCCATGAGTTCGCCTATTGTGATAGTCGAGCGATCAGTGTTGGGGTCACACTATTACACATATGAGCATAGGAGCACATAGTCGTGCTTCAACCAAGGGTTACCATGGTCGATGTTGAGCCCAATGACCCAGCAATTTGGAGGTACAGGGGCGGCCTCACCTTTACACATACAAGATAACTAGGTCTTCCTCATTGGTAGCATGTTATCGATGAGATGACAATGTTTACTTGGAGGCCATGGTTGCAAATGCTTGCTTGGTACGACGACGTGCAGTAGCTATTCTATGCTCTCTAGGACTGACTTATACAAGGGCGCGAGCATACCATGATCGAGTGTTACCTATCAAATAGGGTATCAAGACAGTTCAGGGATGTGCAGGACAGGCCTAATGACCAATACATGGCTACTTTCACGCGGACATCGAGAGAGACTACCTGGGGTCAGATGATCCTAGCGACCGATGTAGTTGATTTATTCAGGCACCTTGTAACTAGGCCATGGGCCTACACATAGGGATAGGCAGATCCAGGCACTACATGTGCCTATGATGATTAGTTTAGGTCTCCATTTCGGATTATAGTTCCAGGAGTAGCACTTCCTTGAAGGAGACCCCGAGGCCGAACAACGAGGAGGGGGCAGGAAGGATAGGATCTAGGATCACTTGGAGGAGGAGGAGGAGGACCACCTCCACACTAGCAAAATCAAAGAGACCAACAGCCACCACCGAGGGATTAGCAGAGGGACTAACCTAGGGATCAGCAACCGACACCAAAGGACCAGCAGCCGCCACTGCAACCAGACTTGTGAGATGCTTAGATACAACAACTTCAAGGGTAGATACAAGGGATACATGATTAGATACAGGCTCTTACAACAAAGAGGGACTAGGCAAGACAGCAGGTCCAAGCCCTCATGAGAGAGAGAGATCAGGAGCACCAGCAAAGGTAGGCAATAGAGCTGCAACTAGCCCAGGATGTCGGCAGGAGGCAATAGCTAGAGAGCATGGTTGCTGCATCATAGGGCAAGACAATTCCTGCATGGATGTATAGCAAGGCAGTACAGGAGGTTGAGTACTATAGGCTCCATTATTGGTAGGTTGTACCCATGGTAGCTTGGGTACCAAAGTACTGTCAAAAGACAGGCACAAGATAGCTAGATGATTGAGTTGAGAGACAAGCAGGCGAGGGGAGCAACCATGAGGGCTAGCTACCACATGCAATTTTGATTGGCACCATTTGATTCTTTTTGAGATCCACAGGCTCTATTTTTTCTTTATAGCACTGTGGGCATTGTATACTGATTGATATACATACACATGATCCTGATTTGTACCATGACAATTACATTTTTTGATATATATATGGTATGATCGATTCGTTATGCGATGTGTCTACTTTATTTATGCATTATCGATGGATTCATTTGATGTTTTATATGTGATGCAATTCTATATGATATGATGCAATGTATGATTATGCAGATGTTTATGGACGTCATGGATGCATTTCATTTTTGTATTATTTCTATGTACTTTTATGATGATGATGTATAGAGTATGGATGTATGGATGCAAATTTTTATGATATGTAAATGATTTTAATATACTTTAGACTAACCGATCTATATTATGCCCCTAATGGATGATGTTATATGTTATGATTATGAGATGTATAAGATGTTATGACATGTTCTTTTTCCTTTTCAGTATATTTTTCATGTATGATATGATGATCCATGTATGGATGATATGATGATGCTTATATGATTATGCAATGGATGTAAATGTATGGTTCATGAGATTCTTGGAATAACCAATCTATATTATGATGCAAATGATGGAATTGCAATGCATGTGAGATGATCAGTGTTTCCTATTATGATATGATATGGATGATATGCAATATGCTGACGGTTTTTGGATGCAAGATGGATGCATTGGTGATGTTTTGATTAACTTTCATGGTACCATATTAACACGGAGAGAAGAAAGAAGAAATGAGATGATGACAAGAGGATCCAACAAGTCCATAATCTATGATACTTTATTAGAGATGAGTATGGATGATGATGATGGATTTCTTATTAGGAATTGGGATTTTAAAAGGGATTACTTACCTTATGTTTGATAATACACGTAGGCACGATGCATCAAGGTATAAAGAACCAGGATGGTGTTGCACCTAGTGTAATGGAATTTGACTTGACAATTAGATAGGAGTACTCCTATTCACACCTGACATATGGAACCTTATTTAAAATGAAATTTAGATATTTCAAATATCTCAGACCAAAACATAGAAAGGAAAGCCTTCCTATGTGGTCAAAAAGACACCTAAAACACCCTCCCTACACCCAAACAAAGCACACATTACCAAGGTTATATTTCAAGAACATCCAACAAGCACATCAAATAAAAAGATAAAGAGTGTTGCCCCATTCATTTCTCTCTAAATCCATTTTTTGGACATCATCGAGAGGTCATTGAAATGAGCGCAATAAGATAAGTCAAAAGACAAAGATCAAGTAAACAAACAAGCTAATGTTCTTCATACCTCTAGTTGGGACTAAACTATGATGATGCTTGATGTTGATGTCCATTGTAGGAAGGATGCATCCTAGGACATGGTGTTATCAGATGATTTGGGATTGACTAGGTGATGGGCTATTAATACCAAGAGTTGACCAACTTGTTTACCTACTGACCTAGACTTGAGACCTTGATGTTTGAGTTTTCACTTTTGACCCCGCTAGACTTGTTTCCGACTGTTTCACCAAAGGATAGGGATAACAGTGACTTATTATGAGTGGATGTTTATTTTGAGTGAAAGAAAGATGGGGCCGATGGGTTTTTTTCAAATATTTGCATGTTTTTGATGTTTTGAGGTTGTTTTTGGTATTTTCAAGATGTTTTGTAAATGTTTTGATTTTCAATTTTTCCAATGTTTAGGTGTTTCATGAGATTTTGACCAACCTATCCTATGGGCCTCCTGGGCTAATCAAAGATTAGCCTTGCCTACGTTATACATGTAGAGACCACGTAGTTTGACTGACATAGACTCGTTTATTGATGGGATATGAACAAATGGATTGATAGTTTATTATGACAGACTCCTAAAGGACTAACCTAAGTGTCTCGGGGGATGATCAAAGATCAACCTTTCCTATGTTCAAAGCTCAGAGACCCATAGTTCGATAAGAAAACTTTTTTTTTGACTTTTTGACTGACGTTTTGACCTATTTTTGGATTTTGATATGTTTTGAATGTTTTTTGGATTTTCCAATTTTAGGAATGTTTTTGGATTTTTTGATTTTCCGAATGTTTTTGGATTTTTTGTTTATGTTTTTGGGTTTTCTGATTTTAAGGAAGACTTCAAGAATATACACGAGTCCAATCTGACGTAAGTATAAGAACATGTCCCCAAAGTGATGTGATACAATAGACTATTATGATACAAGCAAGAAAAACTAACCTTGGGAATGGTCTGAGTAGTTCTAGGAGGGATCATTATACAAACATAGGATCAAGCTATGATGCAAACGTGGATGGGTGATGGATGGAGATATGGAAGTGTGATGGATGAATGATGTAGAAAAATCCACAAAGATCATGGTGGATGGAAAGTATTTATTTACACGACGCACATGTTTTCCAAGTTTTCACCAAGTTACTTGCCCAAAGCGCCACCAAAGTGGTTTTCACTAGAGGACGATTTTTTTCTTTACTGTTTTCAATCCTTTTTCTATTTGTTTTGGATTTTTATATTTTTTGATTTTTTTGGTTTTTTTGGATTTACATGTTGGAAATTTTAGGCATAAAACTTTTTGAGATGGGAGCTATTCATGGGATCCTACAGAGCTCACCTTTAGGTGTGGATAATTGATATTCCCCTCACTTGTAACTTGTTGTGACGATGAAGGGTCCCAACCAATTAGGTTCAAATTTTCCCTTGCTATCTGGATTTGGTACATTTTTCTGATTCTCCTTCAGTACAAGCTCTTTGACTTGAAAAGTCCAAAACCTAAACTTATTGTTGTAGCTCCACTTGAAATGGTTTTGGTAGACTTGCAAATGGTTCAAGGCATCCATGCGCTGCTCATCCAGTAGTTCCAACTCGTTTAACTATGATACAAGGTATTCTTCATGTGTAATGAGATTTTGCAATGATATTCTCAAGGATGGGAGCTTGATCTCAATGGGGAGAATGGCTTCTGATCCATAGACCAAGGAGAAAGGGGTTGCACCTATTGGTGTATAGATACTTGTTCGGTAGGCCCATATGGCGAGATTCAACTATAGGTGCTAGTCATGGCCAGCTTCATTGACCATTTTCTTTAGGATTTAAAAGATGGTTTTATTTGTATCCTCAGCTTGGTTGTTCCCTTGGGAGTAGTATGGAGTGGATAAGAGATGTTGGATATTGAACTTTTGACATAGGTCTCAAACATCTTGGTTTTTGAAAGGTGTCCCATTATTTGAGATAATGGCTTGAGGGACACCATAGTGGAAAATTAGGTAATTCAGGATGAACTTGGAAATCTACTTTCCTGTGATATAGGTCATGGGAATGGACTCTACCCACTTTTTGAAGTACTCAGTGACAGTGATGATAAACTTATGTTCATTGGATGATGTAGGGGTGATTTTACCAATGAGATCAAGCCCCCATTGTGAAAAGGGCCAAGGTGTAATGATTGGGTGGAGCTCCTGAGCTAGTGCATGGATGAGATCCCCTTGCTATTGACACTGCACACATCTTCGGACATAGTCGTGAGCTTCTCTTTCCATCGTTGGCCAATAGTACCTAGTCCTCAACAGTTTCTTAGCCAAGGTTATACCACTCGAATGTGACCCACAAATGCCATTGTGTACCTCGGTTAAATAAATCAAAGCTTCCTCAGTGTTTAGGCATCGTAAAAGGGTTCCTTCAATACTCCTACGGTATAGGGTGTCTCCTAAGATAACAAAGCGGGATGATTTCTTGAAAAATTTTCTTTTAAGGTTCAGGGTGATATCAATAGGGAGGACTCCTATTCTCAAGTAGGTGTATATATCATGATACCAGGGATCACCAAGACCAATGATTTCACACATGTATTCAGAATTTGGTACCTCGAATGCTGGTATGAGAAGCTACTCTACAAGGAATTCCTGTTCAGGGATGTTACGTGGGATATCCAGTAATGATCCAATTGTTTCCATAGCATCCGTTGCTCTGTTATTTTCTCTTGGTATCTGTTCAAATGTGATATCAATGAAGAAATCTTTGAGGTTTTCCACCAATTTTTTGTATGGGGTCAGCTTGCTGTCCTTCGTTTGGTACTCGTCATTAACCTGGTTGATGATAAGTTGTAAATCTCCATAGAATTTGAGTGCCATGATCTACCATTGTACTGCAGTTATGATCCCTATGACAAGAGCCCTACATTTTGCAATGTTATTTGTGCAAGGGAAAGATAGCTTATATTATTTGGGTATGCAATCCCCTTGTGGTGTAATGAAGAAGATTCTAGCTCTTGACCCATGTTGTGTGTAGGATCCATCAAAATACATTTTCTAGTGATCTTCTATGCTTACATTAAAGATGGACTCATCGGGGAACTCTGATACTAGTGGGTTCTCTGAATACATTGGTGCCTCTACTAGTTGATCAAAAATTGCTTGTCCTTTAATGGCCATCTATTCCACGTACTCAATGTTAGATACTTGAGAGGATCTATCTTGGCGATGAATTTGATCTTATGTGCTAACCTGTAATGTTTGAATTTATGTACTGTGAACACCACTGCTAGGCAAGCCTTTTCAATAGATGTATAATTTAGTTCATGTCCCACCCTAGTTTTGTTGGTGTAGTAAATAGCTCTCTCTTTCACATTTTCATCATGTTGTGGTAAGAGAGTTCCAAGAGTTGTTGTTTCCAATATATACAAGATCAATGGATTTCTTGGAATTGGTGGCATGAGAACTAGTGGTGTGAGCAAGTACTCCTTGATTTTGCTAAAAGCCTAGTCACATTTCTCATCCCATTTGTATGCTACCCCCTTGTGGAGTAGATGACAGTATGGGAACACTTTATCTGCTAATTGTGCTATAAACCGGCGAATGTATTGGAGCCTTCCTTGTAAGCCCCCTAACTGCTTCGAATTTCTTGGTGCTTCCATCTCAAGGATTTCTTTGACTTTGGTGAGGTCTATCTCAATTCCTCTCATACATACAATGTATCCTAGTAACTTGCCTGATTGTACCCTGAAGACACTTTTTTGGATTGAGTCTTACCTTGTATTCTTCTAGCCTATCAAAGATGGAGCTCAGAGCTAGTATGTGATCTCAAAGATTTTTTGATTTAGCTAATATGTCATCCACATAGACTTCCATAGTTTTGTGAATCATGTCATGGAAGATTAGCGTCATAGCTCTTTGATATGTAGCTCCTACATTTTTCAACCCAAATGGCATCATGTTCCAATAGTATGTCCCCCATGGACAAGTAAAAGTTGTCTTGTGTTGGTCCTCTTTTTCTATCATGATTTGATTGTACCCTGAGAATCCATCCATTAGTGATAGCATTTCATGCCCTACTATTTGATCCATAATCATGTCGATATTGAGAAGAGGGAAGTCATCTTTAGGGAATGCCTTGTTTACATCCCTAAAGTCAATGCAGATCTGAATGCCCCCAGTGGGTTTAGTGACTAATACCAGGTTTGAAACTCATTCTAAATAATCAATTGGTCGTATGAAGCCAACATCAAGGAGCTTCTGCAGTGCAAGTTTTACCGATAAAGCTATTTTTGGATGCATCTTTCTCAAAAAAAAATTTACTAGTTTTGCTTCTGGATAAACGGCTAGATGGTGGACCACAACCTCTAGATCAAGACCAGGCATGTCGGCGTATGTCCATACAAATTTTACCTTCCTTTATTTTAGGAATGTAGCTAGAAGTTCTTGTTCTTATGTCAAAAGTGATTTTGCATAAAAGGTTATGTGTGGTGTTTCTTTTGTTCCCAAGTTGACCGGATTGCACTTCTCTGCTAAGATCGCTAACTTCTCCTGATGTAGAGCACTAAGAGGAAGATTGAATCCCTCATCCACTGGCACCTCAAAGAGGTTTTCACCATTGGATGTGTCCTTTGTTTTTACTATTTTTGAGCCAGAGAGTGCCATAGTGTAGTTTTCACTCAAAGACCTAGATATTATTCTTAAATTTTCACTTTTACGACTGAGAGATTCAATCATTTCCCCATAATAGGAATGTGTGTCCAGTTCAATGTCGAACCCAACTTTGTGATCTCCATATGGTATATAATCCCACAATCCCATGAATTTTGAGAGAAGAACCTCATCATTTTTGAATGTACCTAGAATCGGTGGTCCTTGGTCATGATCGATGAGTTGGGGATAGACTAAGTTTAGCTCATGGGTTTGGTTGTTTGACTCAAAAGATAAGGTACTAATCATGAGAAGGGAGGAATCCTCTAATAGCATGAATAGGTTAGTTATGGGATCTTCATCACTACACACATTAGTTATATTAAAGGTAAAGTTATCTAAGGGAAAACCTGTGGATACTAGTAACTGAAGGGGAGCTTTAACTTTTTTAACCAGGCCAGCTCTGCCAAGTATGGTTACCTTCAGAGGGGTGTATCTGAGGCCAATATTCCTTATATGCTTCTCAAGAATGATAGGTTCTAGAAGACCATTGTCATTTTGTATGAGTTTCTTGTTTTTGTTATAGCCCCATCCTTGCATTATCTGCAGTCCTTTGCTATTGTCATCCATAGGAAGATCAAGTACAGGCCTTTCATCTTGGTATAACAAACTTGATATGTCCTTTTCATCCACCACTTCCCGAATTAGGCCCCCCCAACATCTGAATCTGGAAGAATCTGCTTTGAAGGTTTGGGATGAAGTGTTATTTGGATGTGGTTTCCCATGAGATCTAGGAGATTGAGGTAACTCTCCTATTACAAAGGAAATTTTCTTTATTTTGTAATCCCCACACCCATTGTTTTGGACAATGACTTTGATATCAGATATGTCAGGAATGGTAGGTATCTTTGTCTTAGAAGTGGAGGCTAAAGTTGTTGGGTCTACATATGGAATTGTAGGGCCTTCATCATTCTTTGGGACTTGAGGGGTTTTGGAGTACTTTGCTTCTAGATTCTTGCAATAATAAAAAGGCTCAGGATCACCATGGACTGTGACCTCTTGCCCTTGATATGAAAACTTGACACATTGATGGAAGGTAGAGGCAACAACTTGCATCCCATGAATCCAAGGGTACCCCAGAAGGATATCGTAAGGTAAATCAAGATCCAGGACTTGGCATGTGGTTTCCATGATAGTTGGCCCTACTTGAATAGGGAGTTGAATAGTGCCTTGAGACACTCATCCCTGATGATCATATGTCATAATTGTGATACCTTTACCTTTTTCAATAACATCCTCAGAGAATCCTAGACTTTTTATTAGCTTGAGATTACAAATGTTCAAGCCTGCACCTCCATCTACCAAGACTCTTTTAACCTTATTCCTATGGACTAGGACTTCGAGATGGAGTGCACAGTTATGAGATGGTTGCGTTGGGAATTCATCATCAGAAAATGTTAGGAGATACAAAGTGATAATGTGTGTGATCATAGCTTGAAACTAGTCTGTGTCAAGATCTGTTGGGATGGAAGATGTGGCCAATGCTTCTTCTAGGATTTTCCTATGTGCAGGCAATATTTTCAACAACTCCATGATGGAGATCTGGGAAGGGGTTCTTTCCAACTAGTCTAAGACATTATAACCATTGGGAACGGATCTCAAATTTGAGGTGGATGTTTTGGGTGGCTGTGATGGTCCAACGATGGTAACTTTTCCACCACGTGTGGTGACTCCACAATCAGCTTGGGATCCCTTGATAGTGACGATGGTGACCCATTCATCTAGGGGTGTAACAACATCCAAGGATGCAACCACATGGTCATAAACATGGTTCACATTATTATAATTTTCCTTCCCCTTGTTGGTCCCTTTATTGTCATCTGGCATTGGATTCATGTATATCTTTAGATCTTAATTTCCTACAGGTTGTTCAACATTTATGGTCTTATCATCGATGAGGTCTTAGATCAAATTTTGCAATCTCATGCAACTGGATGTTGTGTGTCCCTTTATCTTGTGGAAATCACAGAGTTGTTTCTCATCATACCATGGTGGTTTGACTTGAGGTTCTTGATAATTTTCATAGATGGGGATCTTGATGAGATTTTCCTGGACTAGTCGTTGCATGACAGACTCAATTGGTTCCCCAAGTGGTGTGTATTTTTGTTTAGGGGGATATTTCCTTGGGGGTGGTCCTCCTTGATTGTTTAAGTTATTGATCACCTGATTGTTTAGTTGTTGCGATATGGTGTTTGCTTGTGTGTTGTTTTAATGATTGTCTTGTGGTTGCTGATATGATTGTGTATTTTTCCTTGGGGCATTGATGACAACTTTGGCATCAACGACACCATCGTTAGTGACATTCTTGTTCTTTTCCCATGTGTTAGGTTTATCGTTGTTGCTGGTTGATGGGTGGTTATATTGATAAGTGGGTGTCCCCCCTTATGTGATAAGGGCTCATTCGATCTTAAGCACCTTGGGGATCAACTAGTCGTATGTGGTGATGCATTGCATTTTTAGGTGGAAGGACAAAGTTCCTTCAAGATTAGCGATGATAGTGTCGATTTGTTGTTCTTATGGCATGGTCCATTTTCTCCAGTTGGCCTTGGAACGCCATTGTTGTAAGAAGGATGTGAATGTTTCCCCCTTAGCTTGTTTGAGAGCAGATAGTTATTCCATACTTACGTCAATGCCTATGTTGAATGTGTAGTTTTATATGAATGTGTCCACAATTTCTTGGAACTTTTTGATTCCAGTGGGAAGAAGAGAGAACCATTCCATTTTTGGGCCCACCAAACTTCAAGGGAATAGTTGCATTAGATAAGCTTAGTCGTATGCAACTTCTATACAATGTACTTGGAATTCTTTGATGTGATATTTAGGGTTACTAGTCCCATGATATTTGTCAAATTTAGGTATCTCAAACCCTTTTAGGAATTAAACCATCAAAAGGCTTATATGGAATGGATAAGGGCACAAGTTCTTTGGTGTTTTTGTTGTCTTCCTTGATTGAAGGTCTAGCACTTGTTGTGAAATAAATTTGATCTGTGCAGACACATCATCTTGTGGATCGGGCGGTGGGATGAAAGTGTTTTGAGGTGGTGTGACTATTTGAGTGATTGGTGGATTGTTGTGTGTGTTTTTGGGAGGTGGTTGCAAGTTTTGTTGCGCTAACAATGCTTGTTGGTATGCTTACAATTGTTTTTGTGCCAACAACACTTGTTGTTGGTCTTGTTGTTGTGCCAATAATGCTTGTTGTTGGGCTAATTGTCGAGTTGCTTCTTGTTGCACTTGGTATTTTTGTAATGCTTGTTGATATGCTTGTTGTTGGGCTACTTTTTGTTGCACTTGGTATTGTGCTTGCACTTGAGCTTGAGCTTGTTGAGCATCTTGTGTAGTTTGTGCAACCTGTGCGGCTTGTGCAGCCTGTGCAGCATGTGCAACTTGTGCAACTTGGGCAGTTTGTTCATGTTGCAATAAAGCTTGTGCTTGTGCTTGGGTAGCTTGTTGTGCTTGTTGTGCAACTAGCTATGCAACTTGTGTGGCTTGTTGATTTTGAAATTGTTGAAGTGCCTTTTGATAGGCTTGTTGAGTTGCTTGCAATGTGATGCTATATTGGTTAACCATGTTTGGTCTTGATGGTGGAGGTGGAGGATTTGGAATGGTGTGAGATGTTGTGATGAGAGTTTGTTGTGGTGGTTATTGAGATTCTATTGGATTAATGAAAAGGGTTTGTGTGGTGGATGGTGTAGTTGATATGATAGGTCCTTGGGAGACCATATTTTGAGATGTTGTGATTGATGGTGTTGCTTGGATTGATGTCACCTAGTGTTACGATATTTGTGGCATGATCAGAGGATTTGGTACACTAATTTGATTTATGATTGGAGGATTGTTTTGATTAGATTCATTGAGGATTGGTAAAGGGGGTTTCCCTAAATAGACAATTGGTGTGGATGCCAATGGTAGAGGGGGAAATGGTGGAAAGATGGGTGGCGTGTTTCCTTGAGAAAGTGATGATGATGAGGGATCAAAGATTCCCCCTTGTCCAAATAATTTTCCTTCTCCTTGTGAGGTCATGGGGAGAGAGACTTGTGTGTTGAGAGGATATGTCAGAGTCACGGAGAAGGTGGATGGATTGTTGGTGTCATGAAAAACAAGTGGAACGTATGGGTGTTTCGGATCTTGAGGTACGGATTGACCCAAGATGGTGTTTGTGTCCAAGTCCTAGTTTTTTACAAGGGGATTTGTTTGAAGAGCTTGAATTAATGAGCTCCCCTTGTTGACAATGGGTTGAATTGGATCAAGAGATGATGTGGGTTGCGAGATGGATTGAATGATGCTTTGGAAGGGAGGTGTGAATGAAACCAATGGCATAATCCCAAGAGGTTTCTCCACAATAGTGCTTATATCAAAGTCAGAAGGGAGTTTAGCCCCTTATTTTTCTAATTCTAGCATGTATTGCGAAGGATTAAGTCTCATCATGGCATTAACAATTTTATGAGTTTCGGGATTTTGGACCATTTCTATGATTTCGTCTTGAGTCATCCCTAGGACATTGTTGGTGATGTCCTCCACTTTGCAACCTCCCTCTTGAGGATCTTGTGGCAATTGAGGAAGGTTGAGTGGGGGATTTCTAGATCCAATGGGGTTGATTTCGGGAGTGGTTTGACTCAAGTCACTTGAAGTAGATGTTTCTTTGTTGGTTTCCATGTTTTTCTTGTGTTGAGATCTAGTTTGAACCATAAAATGAGGATCAATTTTTAGGAATGTTTGAGGTGAACCTCCAACTCCTTAGATTGGTCTAAACTTTAGGCACAAAAAAGAAAATCTAGGATATTAAGGATCAAAGGGTTATGATGAGATAAATGAAAGATGAGCGATGTGAATGTTTGAACTCTTAAGAAATCTTGAAGGAGGTACTAGACTTTGGGACTTTTGATTTGGATTTGATTTTGGATTTTGATTTGATCTTGATTTTATTTTGATTTGGATTTTGGATTTGGATAATGAACTCCTAACCCCAAGATCTTGGATGTTATCAAGGGATAAACTTGTTCACAAGGATTGATAATTTAACTAAATGTATGAAGAAGGATTCATCTAGACACACCTACTCAAACAAGATGATTTTGATTTGATTTAAAGGATTTTCTAAAAGTCTAGCATAGAGGATTTTTTCAAGATTTCTAAGAGTTGTTTATGAGATGATTTTGATCTGATGTTTGAGGATGGATGAAAGTGTTGATTTTGATCCTAAGTGAACCTAAACAGACTTTTTCTTATAGGATCTCAGTTTTGAAGAACATGTTATACAAGTTGGGATTGTCCTTTGATGCACGTTTGTAAAAATTATAAACCAATCTTTCCCTAACTTCATAAAGCATGGACTAACATTTCTTGAGAGCTTTTGGACTAATATTTTTGGATTTTGATCTTTCAGGAAATCATTTGAGAACACACATGTGTGGGTTTCAATTGTTTCTTATCTTTGCTTAATGAGTTCCTTTTACCACAAACACTTTCTTGCCTTAGTTTTTCAAACTAAATTTCTAATGTCCCAATTTCTTTTCATCCCACAAAGTCCACTATGTGGAAATTAAGGAAATTAAGGCAATAATTCCCTAATGTTGACTTTAGTAAGAGAAAATTGAGATGTAAATCCAAATACTTAGAAGCCTCTATGGAATCCCTAGGGAAAGCAATAACACTTGGATTTTTTCAAAGGTATTTTCTCCTCCTAAAGGGTTTGAAATTTTGATGATTTTGTTCAGTTTTTGTTTTCCAATGTTTTAGATCCAAGCAAAAAAAAATTATTCCAAAAGGTTGCACAACCCTAGGATAGAAAGAGACAATATTTGTTGAATTCTCACTTGGATAAATCCAGCTGCGCCTATTCTTAATGGATGATTAGAAGATTGACCACACTGGCTCCCCTCCACGACACACACTTCTCAAGTCAGCCAAACTTCAGCTCTCATGAAACTCCCATGATGAACTTCTCATCTCTACTAAAAACTACAAAAATGTGGGACGACTTCAGAACGACCGTTCTTGCACCAACAAATAGTAAGGATTTTGGCCTCTATACAAATTGGTTCTTAGTCAAGGTAATCGGGGACATGGCACCTTGCAAGCATCTAGCAAGCCACTGAAGGCTTTAATCAATCCTACTAGGCGCTTGTATACTTTTCACGGTAGTACCCTGTTCTAAAAGACATTGTACGACTAAGGCCTACATACTATAAGGACTTGACAGTTTAGTCTTATCCATTTGTATACCAGCCCGAGTGAAAAACCGGTTGGATTCACCTTCAAATTGGTCTTAGGTAGGCCCCTCTAAAGGTGAAAAATAGTGAGCAAGCACATCCATAGTTCGATCAATCTTATTTTTCATGAACAAAGAGAGAACACACATGATATATTTAATCACACTAGTAAGATTTGATCAATTTTAAAAAGCCCAAATTGAAGTGTGGAGGCAATCTTTTATACAACTTAATATCACAAAAAGACTTTTGATTCTCAAGATTTTCGTGAAGCGCAAGAGAAGTGCATACACCTTTTGAATGATATTACTTTGTAAAAAAGATTACAAAACATGAAAAACACATGTTCATTTTAAACCTCAAAGCAATAATGGATTATTTTTATAGCAAAAGATGAAGTGTGAAGTTTTCTTGTTTAATTTTTAAAATCTAAAACCAACTCTAGTAAGTTCCTAAAGTTCTTTTTAACCCTTTGATTGTTCTTTTTAAATCCTAAACAAAACCTATTTGAGTCCTAAAAACTAAAGATAACAATGTCCTTAGAAATGGGATTATAATTGCTCCCACAGTGTTTAAAAACACTTGTTACAATCATGTGATAATTCCATAGAAAGTCTTCTCTTCGTTTCCTCCTTCACTTTTTGATCACCTCAACCTACAAAAACTAATTATCCTACATAAAACAAAGCCACAAGACAAGGTTAGAAGTGTTGAGAATTGTGACTCAAATTTCCTGGCTTGATTGCTTCCTGGAGCAGTTCTGCTTTCCTCCATCGGCCTTAGTTAAGTCGTTGGTTTTCAAGTTTATCTAACTGAAGTCACGGGGTTCCAAAGTTTCATAACCTACCAAATTAGTGACTATGGAGGGAAGGCTACTTCCTTTGTTGTCAGTTCATCGTGGGTTTCAGAAACTTTGTAACCTCCAGCTTGAGGTTTTGAAGTTCAGGTTTTGAGCGACGGAGCGATCCCTTTGTCAGCAAGTCATGGGTTCTGGGAACTTCATAACCTCTGACATGAGGTTCTGGAGTTTGGTTCTCCAACGATATAGCAACTTGGATGCCGACAGATGTTGGGACCACTTGGAGTGTTCGGAGTTAATATTTAAGTCTTTTCTAGGAAAATTGTTGAGAATATTGTAGATTCCTTTTTGGTGCTCTGGAATTGCACCAGTAGTGGATGTGTGTCTTGGTGGACCCTCACCACAGCAAGCAGAATATGAAGGAGAATTGATAGTTTCCAATTTCCAACGGATGTGGGACCCGATAGGTGGCAATGATGTGGATAGATGGCATGTGGTCCCATCCGCTCAATGGTTGACTCAATGACTCTTGGAGAACCCTAAGCTCGACGGAGGAAGTTGATCGGATGACATGGCAACCATTGGCCTGACATGGTAAATTGCTAATTGACAATTTGTCTTCTATAACAACTGGAAACCGAATTGGTATGTTTCCACACATGGGTCTGAAGATGCAGTTTTCGACTGGGATTCTCTCAAAAGTAAAAATGCTATAAACTTGTAATACTTAATAGTGTTGAAACGCTAAAGAATGTGAAGTCGAAGACCTGTGTTGGCCGAAGGCTGGACTGGCCAAGAGGCTGGCTGGTAAAATTTGTGCTAACTAAGGAAGGCCGAGGCTGTGAGGCCAAGCTGGGAGAGAGAGCCAAATGTTGGAGAAGGAGAAGGAAATTTTGTTCTGAAGGTGGTAACTCATCCACTCTCTCTGTGTGGATTGAATGTGAAACCTCCCTCTATGTGAATCTACTTTGTATGTTGTGAGAGAGTGTTGTAATAGAGTGAGGATTGTAAACACTTGAGAGGTTGATCAGAGGTCCATGAGAGAGAGGATCTACGATGTATACTGTGAGAGGGTATTGTAATAGAGTGAAGATTGTATAAGGGGTTATGCTATCCAGTTTTTCTCTAGAGTGAAACAAGATCTAATCTCTGTAAAGGCTTAGTGCTTGAGTTGCATTTGTAACTGTTATGTTGCATGAATAATAGGATAGGTGATTTGGGCTTTTGGAGTGTGGGGTTTTTTACTCGAAAGGGTTTTCCCCACGTAAATTTGTGTGTTTTGTCTCATGTTTCATGTTTCATGTTTCTTGGTTAGAATTTGTTAATGCTTGTTGTTGAAATTGGATTTGCATGAGTTTCTCTCAGAAGAGTTAATGTGGGAAATGCACTATGTTTAATTCCACTTTGTGGCACAGTTGTACGTGTCTTTGAGGCAATTTAATAAAATTAAAAGTTAACAAAGGTACTACTATTCTTGGAGGTTTCTCTGAGATGATGAAGATTTCCCAAAAAGTGGTATCAGATCCTTCTTCTAGTTGTTGGTTTTGGGTATTTCTCTTGTGAAGATTTCTTAGTCTGTCAGGCTTGAAGAAATTTGGAGGAATCGTTTGGTATATTGATCCTTTGGTGAGTGGAGGTCTTGTGGTATTTAGAGATAACACGCAGCATGAAGGGTGGTGAAGATGGAGAAAAAGGAGTTGGTTATGTTGAATTGATATGTATCTCCTAGCTGGCAGCAGAATAACTTTGATGCATGAGGTGGAACCTTTTGCTTCGTGGTTGTGTTGCAGCAAAGCTTTCATATTGGGTGTCTATGTGAGAGGCTCCTTGGTGATATGGAGAAGCTTGGGTTGTTTCTCAGCCATGGAAGAGAGTTCTTATGCTGGGTGGTGTTTCTTGGTGTTGGAAGGCATTTTTTTTTGTTAACCTCGAATGCATGAAGGCTATGGAGTTAACCATTAGATGATTTGAAAGCTTCTGAAATAGCCTATCTCTTTCTTAGATGCATGTGCATATTGGTGGTTTTGGAGTTGGTTTGAAATAGGCCTAGAAGTTTCTGAACTGTTGTTCCTTTTAAGGATGTGTTGTACTTGCATGTTCTATGATTTTTTGTAGGTTTTACATGGTCAAGAAAACTTGTTGTTTGCTTGATCGATTCCTAGACTATGGTGCTCGTTGTGGACATGTTTGGCAAATTGGATTTGGTTATGATCTGGTGTTGGAGTCTTGGTGTCTACATGGTTATCTTCTTTGATATCTTGGTTTATGATTACTAATGTGATAACGAGTTTGCATGTTTCAGTGATTGGATCTACGAGTTATGCAGGTGTGTGGGTTGGCCACTCATTCATTTGAAATGGGATGACTCAAATGTGGACTGTCTATATCCACCATGTTTGATTTATTAATGTTGCATATTTTATTAGTTGGCCTTTTCTATGGTCATTTGTGCATTAGTATGTTGTTTCAGGATAGAGAGGATGGATGATAAGTGAGTCCTTGGATAGTTGTTTATGGAGTCCTGTAGCATGGTGAATCTCCTTACTTATGAGATCTTGGTTTCACTTGGGATAATTAGCAGAACAACTATATGTTTGTGGACCTAGAAGTTCTTTTTTCATTTTTGAAGATAGTTGGTCATGAAGCTTGGAAAGCTCGGTATCACTGTTCAGTGGGAGCTTTAGTAGTGACTATTAATAATTAGTCTTCTTTAGTCTTGCAGATGTTACTAGGAGGAACTCTTTGATTCTATTGCTGCAGAAGGGTTCTTTCGCATTAGCAAGGTCACTATTTGAAGATGGTTAGCATTTTTGAAACCGTGGAGGACTTATGTGTTCTTTGGGTTGAGGTGTTGATGCTGCTTGATAGGTGATGTTGGTTCAGAGCTTGTTTGTTTTATGTCATGGTATACTCTTGCTTATGCATTCAAGTTTTGACATTGTGCATTGCTCTTGAGACATTGGTTTCTTCACTTGGAGCCTACTATCTCTTAAGAGGGAATGGCAAGATCATGATGTCATGATAAGTTCCTGATTCAGATGATTGGAGCTTTGACAATGGTCTGGTAATTCTTTGTGTATTGGGTGCTTTGATCATTTTCCTGATACTTCATGATAGTGGAGTGATACATTTGGAGTTTAGCATTAGATGATCGGTTGCTAGTACTCATGGATACATGGAGAATGAGGTGAGGTTGTATTTGATGGTTGCTCTTGATGATATTTCAATAGAAAGTCTGAGAATCCTACACCTTGGTTGGACATGAGTTCAATAGAGACCTATGAGGAGATTTCTCTTGGATTAGTCATGATGACTTGCATGTCTTGGAGGAGCATTCTCTTTCCCACTCTTGGTCTGCTCGGTAGTTTATTACTTGAGAGGTATTACCCATTGTTTCTCTTAGGTACTTTATGCTTTCTTTCATGATATGGGTCTTGAACTATTGTTTAATGGTTATGGAGGATTTATAGTGGAAGATGGACATCATGGTTATCTCCTTTTTTATGATATCTTCTATTGATAAAAATAGTTAGGAGATGCTTTATGGGTTTGTTTTCCTAAGATGGGAAATGGAGTGGTTTGATCTTCTTTGAGAGGCTTACATCCATATGTTGTGTTTGATCTTGGAGATTGAACGGTTGGGTGTTGTTATGCTATTCTCTTTGGAAAGTTTTGAAAAAGATCATACTTGTCATAGCTAACTTTTAGAGGTGTATGTAGGAGTATGATGTGTAGTGTTTCTCTCTTTGGTCTTGGTTATCTTCCTAAAGGTTTGATTTCATATCACATTGGCTTGAGATTTGGTCAAAACTGGTGTTTTTCACTCAAGTTCTTGAGTGGTAACTTGGAAGTTCTTTATCTCTTTCTTGTGTTGCGTGTGAAGAACTTGGGAAAGTTGTGAAGACTAGTGGTGAGAATTGTTCTTGCAGGTTATTAATTTGCAAGTTGTACATATCATTGTGGATGTTTCCTTGGCACTACATGGTTACACTTTCTATATGCTATCATTGGTAGACTTGTTATGCTTTCAATCTTTCAAATTTGGTGTTTCTCATGCAGTGTCAGTTCTTGAAAGTGTTTGTTATTCATCGACTTGTATACATGTGGAGCTTGTAGTTGTAAGTACATGGGTTGGTAACACTGGTGGCATAAGTTTACCAATGTTCGATACCTTTAAGATATGGATGATTGGATGATCTAGCACTTGTTGTGGGTGCTATTTTCAATCACGTGGGTTTATCAGTTGGATAGAAGTAGTCAGTCTGATTGTTGTTCTAGCTGATGTTTTTATCTTGTTTTCTAGAGTGATGGTAGTATCTTGTTGTTGATATCACTAGGATATTTTGCTTGTGTTTGTTAGACTATGGCATATACGCCTTGGTTTGTTCCTTTTCCTGTGGAGGATGGCTGGAACTATTGTCTGGGTTGGTGGACATCTTGGATGTCATTGTAGGTGTCTTGGTTGGAGCATGAAAGCATTGTTTAAGATTCTTTGTTTGCGTTGGAAGGAGCCAGTAAGTTCTTCATCAAGTAGGAGAATGTTGAGAATTGTGACTCAAATTTCCTGGCTTGATTGCTTCCTAGAGAAATTATGCTTTCCTCCTTCATCGGCCTTAGTTAAGTTGCTGGTTTTCAAGTTTATCTAACTAAAGTCGCGGGGTTCCAAAGTTTCATAACCTCCCGAATTAGTGACTGTGGAGGGAAGGCTACTTCCTTTGTTGTCAGCTCGTCGTGGGTTTCAGGAACTTCGTAACCTTCAGCTTGAGGTTTGGAAGTTTAGGTTTTGAGCGACAGAGTGGTCCCTTTGTTGGCAAGTCGTGGGTTCTGGGAACTTAGTAACCTTTGACATGAGGTTCTAGAGTTTGGTTCTCCAGCGATATAGTGACTTGGATGCCGACGGATGTGGGGACCACTTGGAGTGCTAGGAGTTAATATTTAGTACTTTCTGGGAAACTTGTTGAGAATATTGTAGATCCCTTTTTGGTACTCCAGAATTGCACAAGCAGTGGATGTGTGTCTTGGTGGACCCCTCATCACGGCAAGTGGAATATGAAGGAGAATTGACAGTTGGAAAGCGATGGTTGGTTTCCAATTGCCGACGGATGTGGGACCCAATAGGATGGTGGATTGTTTCGAAGGCCGATAGGTGGCGATGATGTGGATAGATGGCATGTGGGCCCATGTGCACAATGGTTGACTCGATGACTCTTGGAGAACCCTAAGCTCAATGGAGGAAGTTGATCGGATGACTTGGAAACCGTTGGCTTGACATGGTAAATTGCTAATTAACGGTTTGTCTTCTATAACAATTGGAAACTAAATTGGTATGTTTCCACGCATGGGTCTGAAGATCCAGTTTTTGACTGGGATTCTCTCAGAAGGAAAAATGTTATAAAGTTGTAATACTTTGTAATAGTGTTGAAACGCTGAAGAATGTGAAGCCGAAGACCTGTGTTGGCCGAAGGCTAGGCTAGCCAAGAGGCTGGCTAGTAAAAGTTGTGCTAACTGAGGAAGTTCGAGGCCGTGAGGCCGAGCTGGGAGAGAGAGCCGAAGGCTGGAGCAGGGGAAGGAAATTTTGTTCTAAAGGTGGTAACTCATCCACTCTCTCTCTGTGGATTGAATGTGAAACCTCCCTTTATGTGAATCTGCTCTATATGTTGTGAGAGAGTGTTGTAACAGAGTGAGGATTGTAAACACTTGAGAGGTTGATCAGAGGTCCATGAGAGAGAGGATCTACACTGTATACTATGAGAGGGTATTGTAAAAGAGTGAAGATTGTATAAGGGGTTATGCTGTCCAGTTTTTCTCCAGAGTGAAACAAGATCTAATCTCTGTAAAGGCTTAGTGCTTGAGTTGTATTTGTAAATGTTTTGTTGCATGAATAATAGAATAGGTGATCTGGGCTTTTGGAGTGTGGGGTTTTTTACCCGAAAGATTTTTCCCCATGTAAATCTGTGTCTTTTGTCTCATGTTTCATGTTTCATGTTTCTTGGTTAGAATTTGTTACTTGTTGAAATTGGATTTGCATGAGTTTCTCTCAAAAGGGTTAATGTGGGAAATGCACTATGTTTTATTCTGCTTTGTGGCACAGTTGTACGTGTCTTTGAGGCAATTTAATAAAATTAAAAGTTACCGAAGGCACTACTATTCTTGGAGGTTTCTCTGAGATGATGAAGATTTCCCAACAAGAAGTCCAAGGTGATCAATATAAAAAGCACAAGTTGAATTAAAACTAAAAATTTGACCTTTACCCCACCCCAGCGTCGCAATCTACGAAGGCATTGCTGTTTGAAGAAGTCAACGACGCTCTGGTGAAGTTAGCGTCACTTTGTGGAGAAACAGAGACTGTGATTGTGTCGTTGTTTCACCAAGTGTCACTCTTTGAAGTTTGAAAGACCAGTCCTTCAGGAAAATAATAGAAGCACCGCCCTTTGAAGCAGACACAAAGTGGCTATATAGTGACGTTGGACTGATAGTGTCGTTGTTTGTCTTTTGCAGCGTCATTGTTTCCTATAAACACAAAAATTTACAAAAACAATGAAATTTTGACCCAAAAAATGTGTTAATTTCTCAAGATTCACGCTCCTTCTAGCACCAAAATGTGAATGGTTGATCTAGACCTGCTCAAACATCATCAAAAAACCCAATGTTAGTCAATAAACAAGTCTAAAACAATCATTCCCCATGCAATTCATTCAAATGCAATGAACAAGAAAACAAAGATATAAGATAATCAAAACATTCAAACCAGCATCCCTTGGATGTGGAAAGTAGCCCTTTCCCAATTCCTTGCAAAGCTTTGATGAAGATTGTGTACTCCTTGATGAAATTTGGCCATAACCTAGCTAAGATTGATGAAAAATATGAGAACTTGGATGAAAATGGATGAAATTTACTTCAAAATTTGTAGATAATAATCTTGCATAAAGTTGTGGATCTAAAATCAAAAGAGAAGTCTTCCATTTATAGGAAAGAAGGATGGAGAAGTGAGAAATAGGAAGAATGTGGTATTAAAGATAGACCAATGGCATTTTACCACTTGTCAACATGTTATTGAAGAGAGGTGGAGCACATTTTGATCAATGTGCAAATTAATGCAATTAGGTGGAATTTGAAATTTGAAGAAGTGACTTGTGGAGTGAGAGTTGAAAGATGAGTTAATACCACTTGGCTCGAGAAAAAGGACATGTAAGAGCCATAAATGTCATGTTGGAGGACAAGTCCTTTTAGGAGGGAGTTTTCAAATTGGAGGAATATTCCAATGAGATGTCATTTTGAATGGAAATAGAAGAATTTATAAATCAAATAAATTGACTTATGTGTGCAAGTTGCAAAATCTAGAGGATTTGAAGATTAGAGTTAGAGTTAATTAGGAATTAATTAACTTTAGATAGAATTAGTTTGATTTGACATTTGACTTAGATTTTAGATTTATTTAAATCAAATAAGAGGAATAATGAACATTAGATTTAATTAAATAAAGTTTGATTTATTTAATTAAAAGGGATGATGTTAGATTTAATCAAATAAAGGTTAATTTATTCAATTAAAAGAGATGACAATAGAATTTAATTAAATAAAATGATTTATTTAATCAAAAGAGGAATATTAAGATTAATTAAATAAAATGATTTATTTAATTAAAAGAAGATGATGATTTAATCAAATAAAGTCAATTTATTTAATTAAAAGACGAAAAATGACGAATTAATTAAATAAGGATTATTTAATTAACTAGTTAGTAAAGAAATGATTCAGGGAGAACTGATGTTAGTGAATCAGGATCAAGTGTGCTTTATTAATCAGGATAATTTGAACATCTATAGGTAGCATGAAAATTTGACTGTCATATCTACCTATTTAGGGTTACAGTGTATCAGTTTTTGGGTCCGCACCACTCCACAAAGGAATATTTTTCTCTACGATTCTAATCTAATTTTTGTGGCTATTAGAAGATTTTAAATCAAAGATTTCATCTTGTTTGGTGAAGTATTTTTGGAGATATGAATGATAGAGTCTATCTAGCATTTCATGGTCATTTCCTGCATAGTGTGATGGTGTGGGAGATGTTGCACTTCTCCATGAATGAGTCTTTGATGTTGCAGTGTTGAAGATAAGTTGCTAAATGCCAGATGAGTGTGAATTCTAGATGGTATTGTGATTTGAAGTCCACATGCTGCGACTTGGATGAACAGTTGAAGAATTTTTGTTTAGGTATTATGGTGTGTCAATCTAACATGTTTGATGAGTATGCGACGAATTAATATGTGTTGATCCTTTATGTGGGATCTATTTTAGGTCCACCGCGGCCTATCTTGAGATAGTTTGAGATTTAAATTGAGGCGTCTGTTATGGGTGATAAGGTTTGGAGTGGACAAGTTGAATTTTGTGTTACATCCAGTTAGGCTGACCTAATTGATGTTGCACTTGATGCCAATATATGATGGATTGTTTTCAATGTTTTTCAAGTAGAGAGAAGTGTTGCGAGATGTGTGATGTGAATTTGATTATACCAAAGATAAGTTATGAAAGTTGAAATCAGAATTGTGCAAATACAGAGCATTGATCTAGATCAGTGTGAAGTTTGTTATTGTGCTTCATTGGAACTATATTCCTGCATATTGTAGATGCTTTTATAATAGTTAAAAATAGGTTGTGAGACAACCCTTTTTATCCTATCTTTTTCTCTGTGGATAGTGAGTCCACCTACAGTGAATATTTATGTAATATACTATAAACAATTATAATATATTGTGAGCTAACCCTCGCCGTGGTTTTTCCCATTTAGGGTTTTCCACATAAAAATTATAGTGTTCATGTGTTATGTGGTTTTGTGGATGTTTTCATGTTTTCTTTTCTTACTGCAGTTGAATATGCTTTGGTAATTGGTTGGCTAATGATTAAAAGGTTTAATAGAATACTGATTCACCCCCCTCTTAGTATTTGGAGTGTTCAACAAAAGGTTAGGAGGGCAATACAAGAGCAAGAGAGCATCCTAGATGTTGAATAAACACTTCAATCAAAGTTGAAAAAGCTGAAAGAGTTTTATTTACATCATGTTGATCACGAATTGAACTATTAGATCATCACTAGCTGATCATGTATGCCCATACAATTTTAATCACAGTTTACAAAAACAAATAAAAAATTATCACATATCACACCTTTCCAATGCCTAATATTGTGATTCTAATCTTCCATTATATGATATCATTCAAACAACAAGATCGAAATCAATATCATACCAAAATATTTAAAAGCATTAGTCTCTATCTATTATTCAATAACTCTTTTAATTTAAGGGTATAATATTCTTGCTCAAATGGGTATTATTAATGTGCATGAGAATACATCATAATAATGTCTAGTGATTCAGCACATCCGTCATACATTATGTAACCCATGCTTGCAAGCAACCGGGATTTGACTTGCTGCCATTGCATTTCTCTCTTGTTGTTGACAGCTTTGCATGGCAACGACTGAATCGACCATTCGTCTGCCTTTTCATCTTTTAAAATGAAGACGGCGTAGGGAGTCAAATTATTATTAATGTTATGAATTAAATATAGTAAGTCGATCGCAGAATCTGATTGTTATCCTTGTCTTGTTGCATTCATTCTGCTCTAATTTTGCATTCTCTCGTTGACAAATTCTTAGCGGAATCGAAGAACTTATATGCCATTATGGAGTTAGAGGAAAGTACGAACTCAATTCAATCAAACACTGCAAAAACAATTAGTTCTATCATGTCATTTAGCCAGTTACAGAACTCCATAAGAATCTTATTTTTCCTTTTCCCTTCGCGTAGCAACAAATTAACTTGAGTTGGTGGAAAGGAAACTAATCTTTCTATGTAAGATGATGCGTACTGATTAGTATAAATTTGATGAAGATTTTAGAATTTAGCTCGTCTTTAGTCTGGAAATAATATATTTGTATTTGTTTACTGTCTTAGATTCTATGCAAGTTTTATGTTCTATTTAGGGTCATGTTTATGGGTTTGGTGGGTCTAGATCTTTTTTAGCATTCATAGATCTATCTTGTCACATAGATCTTATTATGCTATTTATATGCTGCTACTCTCTAATTCACCAATTTTACCCTCATCTACTCTACTATCTAGGTTAGTAGTATTTATAAATGTCTTTGGAGGGTTATTGAATCGGTAGGGAATAAGTTTTCCTAGGTTAATCCTCAAAGAAAGTGACACCATGGTCACGCCAATGATTGGAAATCGTAAGTTTGAGTCGTGCAAATGCTCCTACACTAGTATGCAAACATGTGTTCCTTTTTATAGTGCACTAATTCAAAATATTCCTCTAATGATTGATCCTTAGGTTGAGAGAGAATATAATTTGGATATAAGAGGATCTAAAATAAATGTTATTGAATGTCTTTAAATGCATGTGGATAATAATTAATCATGTAAATTTGTGTTTAGTCAAATCATGGTAGCCACAAAAATAGGTAAGAGTTGATCAAATTTAAATTTAAATTATGAAACTTTGATAGTCAAATTTGTGGATATAGGATTTCTCTTGAACTTGTAGAAATGACCAAGGATGATGGATAGTAAACCCTATGGAAGGAATAACCATTTGATAATTGTGGGTGTAATAAATGTAGTCTATATGGAAAAGTGTACAAAGATAAGGCAATAGTAAATGCATGGATATGTGTGTAAATGGGAATAGGAGGGGAATGAACCCAACTTCACACAAGATTTTGGAATTTGTCAATATGTGATTTTATTAAGACCTTTGTTTGAAATGGGCACAAAACTAAATGGGAATTGTTATGGGTATGTCAATTTTTGCATTACCTTTTTTTGCCACTTTGTGATTCACGTGAATCCTTGAATGATCATGTATTTCAAAGTATTTATCACTCAAAAACTCTCATGCAAATTAAATATCTAGACATGGAAAGATATACCAAGTCTATATGAAGTAATGGACCTTGATGAATGTCATCAAATAAATCCATCTTTTAGTATTTATGCTCCATGGGAACTAGTAAAATAGAGGAAAAATATATGAATTTCATGCAAGTAAAAATTAAAATAATTGCAAATTAAATTTTACTATCAATGATCATAAGCAACATAATAGAGGAAAGAAGAAATAGGGTTCAAGATATTTTGTCTATATGGAAAATGGTAATAATCCAACTCACTTTGGTATTCATGGGATGATAAGGCATGGAGTTTTAACATGTCATGTTGATAATGATTCATCTTGTCATGGTGATGGTTCTCTTTATGGAACACATGTAATGACCTAAAATCATGACTGCAATAGAACTTTTAGTGGCAATATATTTCCCCTATAAAGTGTTTTTGATTAGATAAGTAGGGGAAGGGCCCTAAACCCATTATATGAGAAATTTAAAATAATAAAACAAAGAGTTTATCATATTGAAGATGAGGAAAATATTGAAGATAGAAGAATGGAAGATAAAGGAATACAAAGCACAATACCTACATCTAGAATCCTTGCTCACTCCTTTATGAGTGGAAATGGAGTGCACTCTTATTCCATTTGATTTTCTCTTGTGATATTATAATATGTGGATTGCTCAATACTCTAGCATAACCTTGATATGATTGTAAGATAAGAGATCAAAATAGTAGCATAAGGGTATGATATATTGATAAGCGATGAGGATGAAGAATGAGAGCCTCTAGATATAGAGTCTTGAAGAGGAAAAATCAAAGGCTAGGAATGATTGATGATGGATGGCTAAGATTGGAGGAGGATCAGGGTTTGAATCAAAGATGTATTCATGAGATAAGTTGCACATGAAGGATAAGATTTAGGTTTAAGATTGGGATAAGGGAAAAACTTATTATGTGAATGGATCTAGGATTAAGAGGTTTAGATGAGATGAGGGTATAAGATGAAAAGCTAGTTTGACTTTTGGGTAGGTGTTTAAGTTCAATGAATCTAGACAAGCAGTTAGTTAAACATGTGAAGGGGACACTTGCCACATAATGGAAAATTTAGATTAAATATTATGAACAAGATGGAAGGCTAGGATTAAATGGACTATAAGGATAAAAGATAAAGGGGAATCAATTAAATAAATTAAATATTTATTTAATTAATGGGATTGAATGCATGAAAGGAGAATAATTAAATAAATGATAATATTTATATAATTAAAGGATTAGGATAAATGATGAAAAAGGATTGGAATCATTAAATAAATTTGTATTTAATTAATAGACAAAGATAGTCTAAATTTAGGTGTGTTTGGGTAAGGTAAGATTTTAAGTGTCTACATTTTGCCCCTCTTTGATATAACATTGTGAAGTGGCATTGTATAAAAGAATATTGAAACATAGTGGATGAGAGATGGTAAGGATCAAATATATGATGCCTCAATCAATGGGAAGATCAGAGAAAGGATGAAGAAGGAAAGGTTAGGATGATTGGGTAATGAGATGACCCCTCAAGAGGACATGTGAGTTAGGAGAACACGAGTTTTCTCTCGAAATAGAAGGGAATGATGAGGGATAAGGATCAAGAATTAGATTAATTGGAAGATGAAAGAGGATGATTAGATGAGAATAAAGGGGAATTTGATTAGGATGATAGCTTATGCTAGTACATATTGAGAAATCATAAGATTTGATATATCAAATTTAATTATTCACCAAGGTATTAGGAACCAAGATAACAAGGTAACATTTGCATAGAATTCACACTCAAATAATGACAAGAACAACATACAAGACAAATAAAATTCCCCATTATACATCAGTTGTGACACACCAAGATATAGATACATATAGGTGGTTGTAAGTAGGTGGATTCATGGGTTAAAAGATAAGATCAAAATATTAAAATATAAATCAAAATAAAATACTTACTACAAAACATGTCATGTATCCAACATATCTCTTGCCAAAGATAAGATATGATGATAATTTATTTGCATACTTAGGCTTGGATAAGGTTGGTGATAATTTATTGATTATGGTAGAAAAAGGGGTCCAAATGGCATTGATTGATTGGATTTGACTTGGAAACACTTATGGATAACCAAGAAGAGATGATAGATGAATGATTTATAGGTGAAAAAGATACAATGTTCGACAACTAGGCTTATAATATGATTTTGATAAGGATTGATGTCTTGGATGCAATGTTTGGTTGACTGGCGTTTAAGTGCAAGCTTAAGGAGCACAACATTATGATTTTTTATTTTTTATTTTTGATTATGGATGGGATTTGAGATTATGAGTGTTTTATTATGGTTGAGATGGGATGGATATGATAGGAGAGATAGATGGGTTGATGGTTGAAATTTTTGGTTTATTATTGGATGAAGATATATTGTGGGATGAAAAGATGGGTGAGAATGGATGAAAATGCATGAGATTTGAAGGCTAATGCATTGGAAACTAAGGATATAATTGAGGTCTAACCCATGACATAATGTATATGTAACTTCCACATCTAATGCAAGGGAAAGAACGGGAAAGGATGGGATGATGATAGGATGACACAAATCAAGGATCAATACAAACCATGATAGGTTTATTATGGATGAGTGATAATTTATTATGATATAGAAAGATGGGAGTGATGATAGATGGGATGGAATCCTAAGAGATGGTGGATAAGAGACTACTACACATGAAACTTAATGTTTCCAAGTTTTCACCATGGTACTTATCCAAGATTCCACTATAGTGGCTTTCACCATTGGATGGATTATTTCTCTTTACCAGTTTTTGAACTTTTTTATTTTTTTGTATTTTTTTGAAAAATGAGACTTGATGATGTTTCAATCAAGGTAGACACTCTTTGATAGATGGATGATAATGCTAGATAGATTGATACAAATGGTGCTTAAAAAAATGGATGATGTCTAGTCCTGCGGATAGAGGGAGCTTAGGTATGATCACTAATGTGTTCCCTATGATGGCCTTCATATGTCACACATAAATAATTTTTAGAAACCTTTGGATTAAAGCACATCAAGGGGTCACCATAAAATTTCCTTTGAGATATACTACCAAGGGTTATTGAGAATGGATTTATGGATATGGATGGATAATTGATAGTTGTGGGTATGGACAATTTATTAGTTAGTGTTAAACAATGGAACTTAATGTGAATAGATAGGAATTAAAAAAAATGATGAATATTTTCAAATTTAGCTTGTCTAAGGTTTGGAAATAATATATTTGTATTTGTCTAGTGTCTTAGATTTTATGCAAGCTTTATGTTCTATTTAGGGTTGTGTCTATGGGTCTAGTAGGCCTAGATCTTTTTTGTATCCATAGATCTATCTTCTACCACATAAATTTTATTGTGTTATTTATATGCTCACACTCTTTAATTCAACAATTTTACCCCTATCTACTCTACTATCTAGGCTTGTAGTATATATGAATTCTTTTGGATGGTTATTGAATCACTAGGGAATAAGTTCTCATAGGTCAATCCACAAAAAGGATGACACCATGGCCATGCCAATGATTGAAAATCATAAGCTTCAGTCATGCAAATGCTCCGACATCAAATATGAAAACATGTGTTCTTTTTTATAGTTCACTAATTCAAAATGCTCTTCTAATGATTGATCTTTAGGTTGAAAGAGGATACTTGGATATAAGAGGATCTAAAATTAATGTAATTGAATGCTTTAAAATATAAGTGTATAATAATTAATCATGTAAGTTTATGTTTTGTCAACTCATGGTACCTATGTGTGTGAAATTTGTGGGAGTTAGTAAATCAACACTAAAGCACATTAACATCAATGAGACGTATTATATTAGAGAATTAATCAATAAAACTGAATCAAATTGAAACAAGATTAAATTCCTAAAAATGTTTCATTGTTCTCTATTCTCAAGGATTTATTAAATCATTTGGTTTTCAGATTTTAGGTGTGCACTATGTTGGAAATATGTGCCTCAAACATTACAGGCTGAAACCTCCTTTAGAGCGATGTCGGTGTGACATTCTGATTGTCTGGCCGACTAGCAGTTTGTTTTATCAAATTCTGAACAGGTTGTTGTGACAAGGTGTGTTCGTCGTGACCTTATAGCGCTTGGGAGATATCTGGCCGAAAGGCCATTCATTCATTTATCTGCGTAACTCTTAGCAACTGTGATCTTCGATGAAGCTTATGGTTCTCGCTATGATGTCTCAGCGAAGTGTTATTCTCTTGCCGACAGCATATGAATTGATGTACTCGGGGTAACTTATTATGGCTCGGTGAGAGGTCACCACGAAATCAAATGTTATGCCGATTGTGTTTTATCGAAGAGACTTAGCCGAAGGAAGTGACTTCGGTAAGATGTTCTACCGAAGTGGATATGTCTTAGCGACTAAGACTTAAGTTGGAATCTTCGGTATATCTTAATGAACTCGGAGAAAGGTATTAGCGATAGAAGAAAGCTATGCCGACAGGGACTACTTGGGATTTATTGATATAACTCTTAGACTTCGTTATGAAGTCTGAGCGATAAGCAATTGTCTTGCCGATAGCCGATGGCTATCGGGGTAACTCTTGGCGAGCAGTTGGTCATCGATGAAACATAGATAAATCGGTAAGTTCTCTCAACGATGGACAAATGTTTTGGCGACAGGTGAACACTTCGGAGTAACATATGAAGATCGGTATGAACTCTCGGCGATAGATGTGATTCTTTTCGACTTTCATTTGGTGCTCGATAGATATGGAAACTTCAGTGTAACCTTAGTGATTCGCTATGACCTTCTGGCGAAAGCAATAAGTCAGGATGATTGCTTGGTGACTCAGTGAAACTCTTGTAACTTGATAGAACATCCTGGCGACTACGATATGAGTTCAATGTGGCATCGGCGAGACATCGTTAGTGTCTCACTGAGATGCCAATGCAATACGAATTCTGTTGACCGAGTATGACTTCTGATGTGGCATCACGTGGATGAATCAGAAGAGCCGAATTGGAACCATTGGGAGTATGTTCATTGCGACGGTTCTGTGAGCAAGCTCAACAGTCAGAGAACACCATGGTTATAGTCAGAAGTTACAGATGTTTTGATGTTGGATAGTAGTTCAATCAACAGTGAAGTGTGAAGAATTCAAACTGTATCAGTGAAGGATTAAAAATCTGTAAAGGTTGTAACCTGAAAGTTTTCTGTTCGAAGAATGTACATGATGAATGTTGTTGTTTAATGACACCAGAAAGATAAGTCTGGAATTGTATGTAACTTTGACTACTGTAATACAAAGTGATTTCTCTTGGTGTGGTGGGTTTTTCTCCCGTAAGGGTTTTCCCACGTATATCTGGTGTTCATGTGTGTTTGTCTAAATACTTTGTTTCTGTAATTTGTCTCATAGTGCATCTCAATTTGACTGTAATTGAAAAATTAAAAGTACTTTTGCATTCTTTCCTGAGGTATTGACGTTAGGAAAATTGTTTTCCACATATAGTTTTCCTTACAAGTGGTATCAGAGCCTGGCTAGTTGTGTTATCCTAGGGGGTACATTGGGTTTTTTGTGTCAATACTGTTCAGTGGGAGTTTTGTAGAGATTGTTATTTCTATTTACAGATTAAGATGTCTAGTTCCTTTGGGAAGATTGAAATAGAGAAATTCAATGGCAGTAACTTTGAATTGTGGAAACTCAAGATGGAGGATCTCTTAGTAGATTGAGACCTTTGGCTTGCTGTGTCTGGAACTAAACCTACAGGCATGAAGCAAGAAGAATGGGACCTTGCAGATAGGAAAGTGAAGGGGCTAATAAGGCTTTGTCTGGCAGACTCAGTTCTTCTCAATGTGCATGAAGAGAAGTCTGCTTCTCTCTTGTGGAAGAGACTGGCGTCTATTTATCAGGGGAAATCTTTGGTGAATAAGCTATTCCTGAGAAAGAAGCTTTACTCTTTGAGAATGCAGGAAGGAGGGTCTGTAGCTGATCATTTGAATGCATTTAACATGCTGCTCGCACAATTAACATATGTTGGTGTAAATATTGAAGAAGAAGATCGTTGTATGCTTTTGTTATGTTCTTTGCCAGACTCATGGGATCATCTAGTGATGGCTATTGGGAGTACAACATCTAGTTTCAAAATGGAAGATATTGTTGGTTCTTTGCTGTCAGAAGAAATGAGAAGAAAATCTTCTAAGATGGCGAAGGAGGCTCTTGCTGGGAGGAAGGTCAAAGGAGAAAGGAAAGAAGAAGGACAAGAAGTCCAAATCAAAATCAGAGGGGAGATCAAAGTCTCCTAGCAAGAAGTCCAAGGTGAAGTGCTAGAACTGTGGGCAACCTGGTCATGTCCGAAAGGATTGTAAAGAGGAGAAAAAAAAGAAGAAAGGATCTTTCGATAATGGTTCTTCTCATAGTGATGGTGACACCTTCATTGCAGCCTTGGCTACTCAGGCATCAGATGATGTCTGGTTGATCGATTCTGGAGCATCGTTCCACAAGTCATCTCATAGAGAATGGTTTACAAAGTATGAAGAATACAATGGTGGAAAGGTGTACTTGGCGAGTGATTCAACCTTGGAAATTGTTAGCCGTGGAAGAGTCAGAATCCAATTCCTTGATGGCAGAATAAAGGGGATCAATGATGTTATGCACATACCAGGTCTGGCTCAAAATTTATGTTTTGTCAGTAAGCTAAATGATATCGGAGTACAAGTCTCATTCTCGGGAAGTGGCTGCAAGATGACTAGAGGTTCAATGGTGCTAGCTAGAGGTGCTCGAATTGGTACCCTGTACAAGCTAGATGCACAAGCTATTCATTGTAACAGTGTCTCTTCGAAGTCACTGAAAGCTGCTCATGGAGGTAAAGAGGGAATTGACCCTAATTATGTAAACTCTACGGAAGTAAAACTTCCTACAGAAAAGACTATGCTTTGGCATCATAGGTTAGGCCACATAGGAGAAAAAGGTTTAAAAATCTTGAAGAACAAAAACTTGGCTGAGGGGCTTGAAGACTGTAATCTGGAATTTGAATTCTGTGAACACTGTATATATGGAAAGCAGCATTGTGTTTCATTTTATGACAGTCCTCATAAAACTTCTGGTTTGTTAGAATATATTCATTCGGATGTGTTTGGTCCAGTAGATGTTCCTTCTTTGTCTAAATCAAGATACTATGTGTCGTTCATTGATGATTATTCAAGAAGAGCATTTATATATTTTTTGAAAAGTAAATCAGAAGTGTTCAGTCGATTTAAGGAGTTTAAAAATCTTGTTGAAAATCAGACTGGTAAAACAATAAAATGCTTAAGGACTGATAATGGCGATGAATTCTGTTCTGATGAATTTGAAAGATATTGTAAAGACCATGGAATCAAAAGACACAAGACTACACCTTACACTCCACAGCAAAACGGAGTTGCAGAAAGGTTTAATAGGATAGTGATGGAGAGAGTACAAAGTATGCTTAGTAATGCTGGTTTGGAAGAAAAGTTCTGGGCTGAAGCTACTACTACTGCATGTTACTTAGTTAATCAATCTCCAAACTCTACTCTTGTTGATAAGACACCTATGGAAGCGTGGTCTGGTAAGAAGCCCTCTCTTAGACATATTAGAGTCTTTGGTTGTGAAGCATATGCACATGTGTTGGATGTAAAAAGATCTAAGTTGGACAACAAGGCTGTTAAGTGTATATTTATTGGATATAGTGCTAACATCAAAGGATACAAGCTTTGGAATTCTGTTACAGAGAAGGTTGTATACAATAGAAGTGTAATCTTTCGTGAGCTGAAACCTTCCACCTTTGATCTGCAGTCAGAGACAAAGTCAGAAAATAGTAAGGATGTAGCAGCAATTCCTCCTACACTAGAGAAAGAGGAATTGAAGATTCAAAACGTACCTAAAACTGAGGAGAGCTCAAGCAGTTCTGAAAGCTCTAAAGAAGATGAACCTTAGCCTCAGCCAGTGAGGAGGTCAACCTAAGACAGGAAACAACCAGATAGGTATGGGTTCTCATTAATTGATTCTACTTGTGCCTATGCCTTGATTTCTATCACTGATGAGCCTAGGACTGTAAAGGAGGCAATTAAAATGTATGATTCAGATTCTTGGTTGGAAGCCATGGAGGAAGAAATGGTGTCATTAGATAAAAATGAAACCTGGAGTCTGGTGCCCTTTCCTAAAGGCAGAAAACCTGTGGGATTTAAATGGGTATTTAAGAAAAAGATTGGTCTAGATGGCAGTGTAGAAAAATACAAAGCACGACTGGTTGCAAAGGGTTATTCCCAGGTAGAGGGAATTGACTATGGGGAAATCTTTTCTCCTGTAGCAAAGCTGACGTCCATTAGATTTCTATTGTCACTTGTAGCAGCTTATGACTTAGAGGTTGAACAGATGGATGTGAAGACAACATTTCTTCATGGTGATCTTGAAGAAGAAATCTATATGTCCCAGCCTGAGCACTTTGTTGAGAAAGGTAAAGAAAAACTAGTATGCAAATTAAGGAAGTCTTTGTATGGGTTAAAGCAGTCACCTAGAATGTGGTACCAGAAATTTGATACCTATGTATTATCTTTAGGCTTTGTGAGATCAAAATCTGATCACTGTGTATACTATAAAGTTGAAAGTGATCAAGTGCTTGTTATTGCTCTTTATGTTGACAATATGATGTTCATAGGAAATAGCAAGCTAATGATTTCTAATCTTAAGTCTCAGTTGTCTGCTAAGTTTGAAATGAAGGATCTTGGTGCAGCAATGTATATTCTGGGGATGGAGATAACCAGGGATGGGAAGAATAGAAAGCTTTGGCTCAGTCGGAGTAAGTATATAAAGACTGTTCTAGAGAGATTTTGTATGAATGATTGCAAACAGTTAGTTGTTCCAGTCATACAAGGAATGAAGCTATCTGTTGAGGATTGTCCAAAATCTCCTACTGAGATGGAGGATATGACCAGTGTACCCTATGCTAGTGCAGTAGGCAGTCTTATGTATGCAATGGTCTGTACAAGGCTAGACATTGCCCAAGCAGTGGGAGTACTTAGTCGATTTATGGCTAATCCAGGAAGAATACATTGGGATGCTATGAAGAGGGTGTTTAGGTATTTGAAGGGAACTTCAAATTTTGCATTGTGTTACCATGGTAATTTGGTTGAATCACAGAGGACTCTCAACATTCGTGGTTATGTAGACTCTGATTGGGCAGGGGACATTGACAGCAGAAGATCCACCAGTGGATACGTTTTCATGTTGAATGGTGGTGCAGTGAGTTGGATGAGCAAGTGGCAGGCTGTAGTCACTTTGTCCACTATAGAGGCTAAATACATGGCAGCTACCCATGCTTGTAAAGAAGTTCTATGGTTGAAATTTTTGTGTTCTAACATTGGTTTTGATGCAGGGGAAATAACAATCTTATGTGACAGTCAGAGTGCCATTTGTCTGGCAAAGAATCCAACTTTCCATGCCAAGACAAAACATATTGATGTACAGTACCACTTTGTACGAGATATGGTTGAGGATGGAAAGGTCAGTTTGGAAAAAGTTGATACTCTGGAGAATGTTGCAGATGCATTGACAAAGCTAGTGAGCACAGACAAGTTCAAGTGGCGTGCCAGTTCAATGGGCCTTAGTGCCCATGATTTTTAGTAAAGTAATTTTTGCATGCTCTGGAGGTGCCTGAATGATCTTCATCAAGTGGGAGATTGTTGGAAATATGTGCCTCAAACATTAAAGGCTGAAACCTCCTTTAGAGCAATGTCGGTGTGACATTCTGATTGTTTGGCCAACTAGCAGTTTGTTTTATCAAATTCTGAACAGGTCGTTGTGACCCTGAAGAAGTCTTACCGAAAGGTTTACTGTGTAGCTATCACTGTGACAAGGTGTGTTTGTCGTGACCTTATAGCACTTGGGAGATATCTGGCCGAAAGGCCATTCATTCGTTTATCGGTGTAACTCTTAGCGACTGTGATCTTCGGTGAAGCTTATGGTTCTCGCTAAGATGTCTCAGCGAAGTGTTATTCTCTTGTCGACAGCATATGAATTGATGTACTCGGGGTAACTTATTATGGCTCAGTGAGAGGTCACCGTGAAATCAAATGTTATGCCGACTGTGTTTTATCGGAGAGACTTAGCCGAAGGAAGTGACTTCGGTAAGATGTTCTACCGAAGTGGATATGTCTTAGCGACTAAGACTTAAGTTGGAATCTTCGGTATATCTTAATGAACTCGGAGAAAGGTATTAGTGATAGAAGAAAGCTATGCCGACAGGGACTACTTGGGAGTTATTGATATAACTCTTAGACTTCGTTATAAAGTATGAGCGATAAGCTATTGTCTTGCCGATAGCCGATGGCTATCGGGGTAACTCTTGGCGAACAGTTGGTCATCGGTGAAACATAGATAAATCAGTAAGTTCTCTCAGTGATGGACAAATGTTTTGGCGACAGGTGAACACTTTGAAGTAGCATATGAAGATCGGTATGAACTCTCGGAGATAGATGTGAGTCTTGCCGACTTTCATTTGGTGCTCGGTAGATATGGAAACTTCAGTGTAACCTTAGTGATTCACTATGACCTTTTGATGAAAGCGATAAGTCAGGATGATTGCTTGGTGACTCAGTGAAACTCTTGTAACTCGATAGAACGTCCTGGCGACTACGATATGAGTTCAATGTGGCATCGGTGATACATCGTTAGTGTCTCACCGAGATGCCAATGCAATATGAATTATGTTGACCGAGTATGACTTCTGATGTGGCATCACGTGGACGAATCAGAAGAGCCAAATTGGAACCGTTGGGAGTCTGTTCATTGCGACAGTTCTGTGAGGAAGCTCGATAGTCAGAGAACACCATGGTTATAGTTAGAAGTTACAGATGTTTTGATGTTGGATATGTTGAAGTTGTGAAAGCCAACCTCATAGACCTCGAAGATCACCTGCATGCAAATAACCTGTCACAGAAAGAAGACATTCCAGACAAAAAAACAAGGGTGCTCTGAAAGCTGAAAAATGTATTCATCTGAGAGAGAGATAAATTACAATGATGAATCCTTATAAAAGGATATTGTGCAACCCTAAAAGAAACCCTAATAGGTAGATATTTAATAATTAATATAATTATTAAATGTCACAAAATGCAAACTAAAGTGAAATCTTAAGAGAGGAATAAAGGTAATTTAATCAACATGATTAAATTAAAACCTTTACTCTAACACCCCCCCTTAAGATGAGCAAAAGTGCAGTTACAAACATGTGCAAGAAAGCAAAGGTAACTACAATGCAAGAAAGTAAACTTGGGTCCCGGCAACAAGGCCTGATCAGGTACCCAATTACAACCAAATCTCTGTAAAGTGGAGAAATAGAGAAAACCTCATGGGAAAAACTCTACTCCAAAAAGAGATGAAAGAAATAAATGCACTAATAACAGAAGGATAGGAGGTGGATAACATAAGACCCCCCATAGATAGCTTCTATCATATAAGTACATGTACAATGGTCTCCATAAGAGAAATAGAAAGAGACTAGAAGGCCCCCCCACAATGAAGAAACTCATGTCGCACATATGGATGTCTGAGGTAGAATCCAGAAAGAGATCCTGAAGTGGCATATAATATTCCTCCCCTTGAGAAGAAACGGATCCAAAGGACAATGTCGAAGAAACCCTGTGAAAAGAGAAGAACCAAGATGTCTCAAGATGTGTGCCATGATAGGATGCTAAAGAATCTCTCTGTCTGAACTGAAACAAAAGATGTCAAATCCAAACTAAACTGAAGACTCAAAAACTGCAACCTCTGAATGCACAGATGATGGTGGGCTAACAGCTGGAATATGGCTGTCAACAAAGAGGAGCTGAAAATCCTCAAAGTAATCCTCCAAATCTGCAATATAGGACTCTATAAACAAAGACGAAATGCCTGCAAGATAAGAATCTCAAGTAGCCATGTCTGAAAGATGTATGATGTCCTGCTTAGCTGAATCAATAGGAGCCAAAGAAGAGGCAATATCAAACTGATCAGGAACAACAGGAGATGATGCTGATATATGTATAATCTCAATCTGAAGAGTAGGAACTGTGAGACAATCCTCCGATTCATCAAAATATGTAAGGGTGTCTAAATACTGAAGTTCCTTTAAAGTATCATGATCAAAAGGTGTGTTATCTCTCCAACCAATGGGTACAAGACAATCTGAAGTAGGATCCTCTGGGAATGGAGAAAGACTGAGGTCTCCATAGATCTCCCAAAGACGTGCCCAAAGTGGGTGAGGACAATCAATGCCCGATATAGCCCACACAGTGTCAGAATCAACACTAGACAAAATAACTCCTACTATGTGATTTCTAATGATATCCCAAGCTATTTTTCCCTCTGAAGTTGCTGGTTCAAGTATGAGATCATACAAATAAGGCAAAATATTAAGCCACCTACAGTGTGTAAGTATGCCCTTTGCCCATGACTCATAATTACCCCGTTCCAGAAAAACAACTGAAGGGTGAGTAGAAAAACCCATGATAACTCTTCAAATTAACAAATCTGAGACTAAATAACCTCAATAATGATAAAGCAGATCAAATAAAGCCATCCCACACAAACAGATCATTTCCAGGTACCAAAATGTCCAAGTAATTGACAGATGTGTGAAAACACAAAAAACTGAATAAAAAGTACCTGGGGAAGATTCTGGAAAAATAAATTGCAGATCTGGAAATTTCACAGAAATACCTTTCCAACACCTATTTGTTTACGAAAAACAGAGTCCGTATGCAAAAGATATGGCTCCGGGAGTGCAAAAAGCTTGTTCTGATTTTGACTGAGGAAAACAGCATCAAAATGGAAAAACCAGGAAATCAGACCTGATCTATCAGAACGGCGCCGGAACCAGCTTTCCAACGCCTATTTTCATTCGAAAATACGAGCTAAAACGCCCGAGATATGCCCGTTTTACTAAAAGTACTCATTTAGGCTTTAAACCAAAAATATTCAGCTGAACCTTCATGCACGAAAATCGAGGTAGAAATCAAAAAGGCACGAAAAATGAGGCAGCTCAAAATTGATGCAGCGACCAAAAAGATGAAATGAAAATCGTCTTGTCCGTACGGATCCCTACAATCGTACGGATTTTTTGGCCATTATTTGAAATTCCCCAAAAACACTAAAAAATCAATTTTCAGCAAACCCTATCATATTTTATATGAAAATAGGGGTTTTTGGGCTTTCTGAGCGCACCCATGAGGTCCATTTTTCACTAGCATGCACTATTTGAGAGATCAAAATAAAAATTTCTTAAAAAATGATGGAAAACCCCTCTGATCTGGCAAAAAGAACTGGAATGAAACCCTTGCATAGAAAAAAACTCTGTAAGCTGATATCTTCAAAAAAAGAATAGGCAGCCACAGATCTGGAGCTTTGATACCATGTTGAAGTTGTGAAAGCCAACCTCACAGACCTCGAAGATCACCTGCATGCAAATAACCTGTCACAGAAAGAAGACATTCCAGACAAAAAAACAAGGGTGCTCTGAAAGCTGAAAAATGTATTCATCCGAGAGAGAGATAAATTACAATGATGAATCCTTATAAAAGGATATTGTGCAACCCTAAAAGAAACCCTAATAGGTAGACATTTAATAATTAATATAATTATTAAATGTCACAAAATGCAAACTAAAGTGAAATCTTAAGAGAGGAATAAAGGTAATTTAATCAACATGATTAAATTTAAACCTTTACTCTAACAGGATAGTAGTTCGATCAACAGTGAAGTGTGAAGAATTCAAACTGTATCAGTGAAGGATTAAAAATCTGTAAAGGTTGTAACCTGAAAGTTTTATGTTCGAAGAATGTACATGATGAATGTTGTTGTTTAATGACTCCAGAAAGATAAGTCTGGAATTGTATGTAACTTTGATTACTGTAATACAAAGTGATTTCTCTTGGTGTGGTGGGTTTTTCCCAGAAGGGTTTTCCCATGTATATCTAGTGTTCATGTGTGTTTGTCTAAATACTCTGTTTCTATAATTTGTCTCATAGTGCATCTCAATTTGACTGTAATTGAAAAATTAAAAGTACTTCTACATTCTTTCCTGAGGTATTGACGTTAGGAAAATTGTTTTCCGCATCTAGTTTTCCTTACACACTATGATTGTTAAAATGACAACTTGAGAAATGAGATGCTATTCAAAATGCAAGAAATCTAAGTTCCTACATGAAACTATGTGATGAAAGCCATGATGCTATGATAATGGAGATATTGACAAATGGATAATGTTGTTAAACTATGTGATACAAATGTTGTGATAAGAAGCTAAAATGATTCTGCATATTCTCAAATAACCATTGATATGATAAACTAAAATGCAACTATAAACCAAGACGTGAAATAAAATGCTACTATAAAGTAATACATGATTCTACTTTAACATGATACTACAATGTAAACTTACTAAATGCTAAATATTCAAACTCCAAATGCTCCAATGCTCCAAATCTATTCCTACATAATAACTCTACTCAAATTTGGGATGCCAAATACTATAGCAAAGGGTTGTATTTATAGGATTTTCAAAGCATCTTGTGGTGTGGCAGCAATTGATGATCCAGATTCAAGCATGAGGGATGAATGGTGGAGATGGAAGAATCTTGGAGAATGTCCCCTTGACCAAAGGAAACATGTCAAATGGATGAAGGAATAAAGTGTGTGAGGAATAAGCCATGTGTTAAAATTTTGTTGAAGATAATTCTAATTTAAAAATTAGAATTATTTAATTTCATGTGACCTTGGTGAGGTGGCATGAAAAGTTGTAGACATGTGCTTGAATTCCAAATTTGGGATTAGTGAAAATTAATTAAATAAAACAAATTATAGAAATTTGTTTTTTTAATTAAATTAGAGGAATGTGATTTTAGATTTGGAGAATTAGAAGATATGAACTATATAAATAAATTGAGAATTTATTTATAAGTAGATGAAATATTAATTAAATAACTAGTATTTAATTAATTAAATGTCTTGACCAATTTTAGGTGTATACAGTAGCTACTAATATAGGTAAGAGTTGACCAAATTTAAATTTAAATTTTGAAACTTTGAGGGTCAAATTTCCTCTATCATAGACAAACCTACTAAAGGAATTTTTCTCCATCAAACTAAAAATGTTTCCATCCCGCAACCGCAATACATTGAGTCTTTTATCTACATGTATAAACCTATAAAAATTTCCCAAATGTGAATTTCAATTCCACTATAAACACTACTATTATAAGGAAACCATAAGAAATAGTTTTTACACCTATTACATGATGCATCACTCATGTATACAACAGCAAAGTTTGAAAAAACAAAATCAAACTAGTAGAACCACTTTTGGATGGAATAGAACATCCACAATTTAATTATTCATCCTTTTTGACCTTTAAATTTGATCTGAAGAAAAAATGAAATGCCTCCAACTCACAATGCAAAGATAACTATACTTGCAAATCCTTCAAAAATTAAATCCTCATAATTAGCATTATCTTCTTTAAATTCTTGGATAATAGGTGGCCAACATACACCATTTTCACATATGTTGATGTATTCCACTTTTTAATTAAACACCTATTTCACTTTTACATCTAATTTCCTCTATCATAGAAAAACCTACTAAAGGCATTTTCTCCATCAAACTAAAAATGTTTCCATTCCACAACTACAATACATTGATTCTTTTATCTACATGCATCAACCTATAGAAATTTCCAAAAAGGTGAAGTTCAACTCCACTATCAACACTACTATTGTATGGAAACCATAAGAAATATTTTTTACACCTATTACATGATGCATCACTCACGTATGCAGCAGCAAGGGTTGAACAATAAATTCAAACTAGTAGAACCACTTTTGGATGGAATAAAACATCCACAATCTAATTTTTCATCCTTTTTGACCTTTAAATTTGATCTGAAGGAAAAATAAAATGCCACCAATTCATAATGCAAAGATAATTATACTTGAAAATCCTTCAAAAATTAAAGCCTCATAATTAGAATTATCTTCTTGAATTTTTTGGAAAATAGGTGGCCAACATACACCATTTTCACATATGTTGATGTATTCCATTTTTTAATTAAACACCTATTTTATTTTCTCATTGTCTTTATTAGCATAAAAAATAAAACTATGAGACACCTCATGTGAAGAACCTAGTTTCTCAAACTATCCCTCTATTTCAAATTCATCTTGGCACTTAGTTGTGTCAAATGTGCTACTAAAGTTAGATCCATGAAACATTTCAACTTTTACATTCACATTTGTAACAACATCTTCGTATGACCTATGTGATGCATACTCTACATAAGCAAGACAACATGTCTTTCATCAAACAAATAAGTTTTCATATGGTTCCATATGATCATTTTTTCACAATTTTTAAGGTAAATATCTTCAAATTGAAAATAATTGATTGCATTGATTTTTATTTCTATAATTTTAGTGTCGAGTACATGCACATATGAGTCATTCTCATAAAAATAAAAATTAGTAGCCTCCAAATAAAAAGTAGGGCCAAAAGAGCGAAAATATAAAACAATAAATGTGTTTCTTATTCACTCTTTACATCAATTTTGTGTATACACTCTATATAATAAGCTCAATGATTTGATCCATTTGACTTTTCACCACTACATACATCTTATTCTTTGTCCACTTTATTTTTAAAAATAGTAGGGCCACTTACCTTAGTCTCATAATGTTGGTCATCATTTATTTTTTCATTACAATCACTCACTGCAAAATAACTATCTAATTGAAGATATATGTTGTAGATACTCGAAATTATCCTAGCTTGTGAGTAACATTTTTACACTAATTATAATCTTATTCCTAATGATTAAGTAATGTTCAACTATTTAATTATCCTTAAAATCCTCAACATTATCCACTCTCCAATAATAAATAAAATTAATTATTTTATTTATTTAATTCCAATTGCACATTCATTTAATAATTTATTTAATTAATTATTATGTCTCATGCATTTCCACCTCATTTTTAACGAACACTTTCTCTAAGTTGACTAACTAATCAATTTCAGTCTACTGATCAATCAAATTAGTTCACTCCCACTTAGTGTGATTTAACGAAGAAATCAATTCTCTTAACTAACTCACGAAAATAGTTAACTAAAATTATGCAACTAGTTGCAGTCAATTAACTCATCAATTAATTCCTCTCATGGATTCTCCACCCTTGATCTCTTCAGTCCTTCTTTTGATCTTGATTTTCCATCCAAATCATCATTTTCTATAAAATATACCTTTATTCCAATTTCAAGGCTAACCACGAGTCTTCAATATTTTGCATTCTTTATCATATTTAGTATTCATTTGAGCTTGAAGCAATATAGTGCACACATAAATTTAAGAGAAAAGGTAAAATGGAGAAGAACAGTGGAGATGAATCAATCTTGACATAAGGAAGGTATATACTTTGATTTGTTATTTAATTTCTTATGTTGATTGTGCTTCATTGAAGATTAGACTTGGATTTTCTTGAATCTTATTAGTTAGTGGTTGTTGGTTTATAATTCATGTTTAATCATTTTTTTTTGTCATAAAAATGGTGAACTTGATGTGAACTAACATTTTTTTGTGAAAATTTAGAAAAAAATTGAGTTATAGTTTTTACAATGTATTTGTCTACATAGAGCACTGCATCTGTAGCATTTGGCACAACACCTATGATTTTGTGACACATGCATAGTTTTCATAACACATTTGTTCGCATTTGACTGTGTTTGAAAAAAAAAAAAAATTTGCTAATGATTGTTATTTTTATTCATTACACAGTACTGTTAACTCTTTATCTGAAATCCTAACATTGCAATTATATTTTCTAGGTTGTCTGTTTTACGTATTTTTGTTGATTTGTGTGTTTGTAAGTTCTATGACGCAACTAATTTTTGCACCACAAGTATTTTGTTTTTGCACCATAATCATCATATTCTTTCACTACAATCATCCTATTCTCGTATTACAATTGTCTAAAATAGGCATTACAATTGTCTATTTCCTACACTACATCTATTAGAGAGGTATAAATTGAGTTTTCAAATTTTAGTTTGTGTTTTACATTCTAATTCTGATAGCTTAAGATTTTGGGATACTAATTTTTTTTGTCAAATCTATGGAAATCGCTGGGAAAAGATCTACTTTGAAACTACTAACACTTTTTCATTGTAGCTCAATAGTAAAGAAACTTGTGAAATTACTAATGAGTTTGATGCAGGTTCGCTTGTCAAAGACTTAAATCTAAACTTTGTCTTTATTTTTCTAGTGTAAACAATCTTTATTTGGGCTTAAAAATAATTATTGCATTTCATGTTTGGAAGATTAGTGGCAAGTATGCTCTCCCCTCGCACCTTGTGCAACCTTTGGAATAAAAAATGTTACTAATTTGCAATCTTGTTATTTACCTAAGGTGTATGTTTGTGTATGCTCTCCCCTCATGACATCTAAGAAAGATCTTGGGGATCAAAAGTAGCACTATAGCCATTTAATTCAAGTAGTGAGACATGCTTGGGGGCCTCATCACCCTAGTTTTTTATCTTAGACACGTTTATTGGCAAGATATATAAAGGGGGGAGAGAGAAATTTGTACCTCAAGGAAAGATAGCATCATTCAAATTCAAGCCCCATTATCCCCAATCTATCAAGACATGAAGGTGATGAGTAGAGAGGAGACCCCTCTCACCTCAAGCTACTACAAAATGAGCTTTATGTTCATAATAGACCCCTGTTGCATGTTGATGGGTTTTTTTGCACTTCTCAACATAGAAAAAATGTGTGTTATGTCTCTCTTCAAAGGTAATAATCTGCAGCTAAGTTTCAAAAAATACCCCAAGGTCTTTCGGATGTCGGGTCATGACTATGCATAAAACAACTCAGTTGATGATGTGTGATTTTCTAGTAATCACAAGGGTCCTTTATGGTTCACAAATCATGGAAGTAATGGGTCTATAATTGAAGTTTTAGAGTTTTGGAAATGGATATGCTATGATTGTAAATTCAGAACAACAAGCTGAAACTCACTTCAACCATCAAATTTAATAGTATGGTGATGCTTGGGATCCTGAGTTTAACTTAGATTTAAAAGAAAATTCAAAAGGATGTAAGGGTTAAGAAGTCAGTCTAACTCTAAAACTATGAACAACAATAATAATGAAAGGTGTTGCAGTAGACAGACTTCCTAAAACTAAGCTTTGCTTAACCAAGATAACTCCATGGTGTCACAAAACTAGTGCCATCTTCTAAGGTTCTTTGCATATTTTCAAACTATAATATTCACCTATTAAGCATGAACACAAAGTTGAACCTAAATGCAACAAGTAAACAAGCTCATACTAGCTTTACACAACAATTTATCATTAATAAATCACCAAAAGTATGAGTTGGAAGTGCATCAAATACTACAACATATAGTCACCATTAAAGTTGTCCACTAACCTTAACAGTAAATAAGTTGAACTAAAATGAAATATGGAGGTTGAATCATGCACACATAATGAGCAAACTCAAAGAAAACACCCAACTTCAATGCATCCTTCTATTTTTGTAGAATTTCTTTACACAAAAACTCATCTCTCTTTGCAAATGAGGGGGAAGCCCCTATTTATAGTTTTCCAAAGCCCAAATGAATGGTTAGGATTAATTCACAATAATGGCATGGATTTAATTCAACTTAAGGTTTACATCAAGTCTAAGATAAGTACAATATTTTACAATATAAAATTGGTAGCCATTTTGTTTTTAGTCTATTTTGTCTTCTAGCCAATTTTTTCATGTAGCCTATTTCGTCCTATAGCTAGAAATTATAAATATTTATCTTCTATTAGATTATTTCCAACCTCCTTTTGTATAACAACATATTCGACAAACTTCTTTGTAACCTCCAAAAGCTTGGCATGTTGCGAGAATTTTGACTGCTAGTAAATAAGGCCTTGCATGAATCCATATGCATGTTCATCTTGTCCATTTAATTCATTTACTCCTCCCTCCAATATATGGCCCGACTTCATATGTTGGTCCTTCAATAAGTTGATCCTTTATCCCTCCAAACATCCTGAGAAGCATCTGTGTCATAAAATATCATGATTTAAACCTCCAAAAATATTAAAATTTATCAATTTATAGTCCAAGAAAATTTCATATTTTGAAAACTTTCCATTTTTGGAAATTTTCCTATTTTAGAAAGAAAAAAACAATTTTGGGAAAACTTGCATTTTAGGAAAAATTTAGGAAAAAATCTATTTTGGGAAAAAAAATCGTTTTGGGAAATTTTCCATTTTTGGGAAATTTTCATTTCAAGACAATTTCCTTTTCGACATTTTGAGAAATGTTCCTTTTCAAGAAATTGAATGTAGACATGAAATATTGTTCTAGTATGTTTATTGGAACCAAATTTGATCTAAAATAATGATATGAATACAAACTTCTAAAGTTGGTTGTCTCCTACATAATATTGCATGTTCTTTGAAAATGTATATTTTCAAGGAAAATAGAAAAAAATTCTTGCACATTTGTTGTAAGATTTTTATGTTTTATTAATTAAGTTTTTCAAATAGTATGGTAAGTATTTTCAAACAATGATTGGGTTATGTATTGTTTGTATAGGATTAATAAGTATAATCATTTTTAGCAATTGAAATGCATGGGTTTAAATCATTGCAAGGTAGTGATATATTATTGTTAAACCCCAAACGTTGAAGGTTGTTAGAATATCATATTGAATCAAGTTTTGAATTCTATAATTCCAAGGAGTAGATATTGATCTTTTCTAGCATCCCTATCCAATCAAATATTTAAAATTAAAATTCATACTTTGATGTTACATGTTAGTTCTATAGATGTTTTCTCATTATACATAATTTTAGAATTATAAATTTATCCTTGGAGAAATTTCTAATGTTGTTTATCTATAGATAATGTTAATATGATGATGTTATGTTCATGCCCAATAATTAACAGAAATAGAAAAAAATAATATTGAAAAATAATTTACAAACCCTAACTTGCATGCAGAAACAAATTGTGTTACTTATTATGATAAAGACATTATTCATATAGAATCCAATATTATTTAAGGTGTACCTAGCTAGTTTTGTAAAGCTTAAAGTGGAGAGACATTCATCTCTCATTCATTGGCTCATCTTCTTAGTGATATTAAAAAAACATTGTAACTTATTAGAGATCATTGATATCAAGTTAGGATCCAATAGGACCTATCCCCTACAAAAGTGTATAGTGTCATCTCTTGGCTATTTCCTATCTATATCCTCATATGGGTTCAATATCATGTTTATAATCATTAAGATCACCCATATTTGTGTCCCTCCATCAAAGTGGTCAATGCTACCCCATCTTATTGCCCTAGGAAATTCTCAATCCAATATAGGCATGAGTTATTGAAATGGTCTTGTATGCTTAAATATTCATCCCATAAATATGTTGGAAGATTGTGGAGATTGTAGGAAGTTTGTCGTTAGATTGGTGGATGTATGGCAGATGATTCTACTATGATGTTGTCATTGATGTCAACATTGTTGTAGTATCTACATTGATATATATTGTTGGTATTTGATGAGTATGGTTGAATGAAGTAATGGTAACCTAGTTCATAGATGCAATTTTGTTGGTCTGGTGTATACCATATGTTTTGCAGAATTTTCTAAGTCCCAAAGCATAGTTTTTAGTGTACAATGAACTAGTTTTGAGGTTCGCATTGCTCTTCTATGAAGAATTTGGTTATGCAGTTCTGAGGTAATTTTGGTACTTGGAGGATTCTAAATCCAAGGTTTCACATCTTGAATCCCTCGACAGTTGAATTTGGAGTTGATAGGGTATCGCTTTGGATATGGCAGAATTAATGTAGCAGTGTACCTATTCGGAATGCTTCTCATTCCACCACGGATGAACATTATGTTATGAAATTTTGTGGAAATTTTAATAGGTTTCAGAAGTGTGTTGGGTCCAAGTGGCCAATGCATAGAGGTTCAAGTGTCAATGTGTGGATGAATAGTTAGTTTATTTCTTTGTTGCTTCACTTACAGTGCTGACCTAAAGGGTTTGTGGTCATGTAGAGTTAAAGTAAGTTTAGATCAGACTTATGGGAGTAATTATAGGTACTTTCCAACCTATTTTGAAGTGTTAAATCTTTTGGAACCGTGTCTGTTTAGATCTTAAGCTGACAGATTATTATTTTGCATGTTTCACCTAATTAGGCCGACCTAATTGATGTTGTAGATGTTTGTGGATGTAATGCATATAAATGTAAGATGATTTCAATGTTGTAGAGATGAGGTTGTGAGCATGTGTGTAAGAAGAGTTTGAATGTGATGTGAATGTAATGTGAAGAGCTACATAGTAGAGTATGATATTAGTGAAGCATGAAGTGTGTTAAATCAATTTATAGAGCTTAAATTGGAACTATCTCTAGCATATAGTAGATGCATTGTACCAGTTCAAATCTTTGGCAGTGAGCCACCCTCTTTCTTGGTAGTGAGCCACCCTCTTTCCTAGCAGTGATCCATCTCTTCTATTCTCTATTCTCTAGAAAGTGAGTCCACCTAACAGTGAGACATTATGTAATATCTTATGACCGTTTATAATATATTGTGAGCTAATCCTCACCATGGTTTTCCCTTTTTTGGTTTTCCACATAAATCTAGTGTTCTTGTGTTCTTTGATGTGATGCATGCTTTCTATGTTCCTTTCTATTACTACAAGTTTAATGTGATGCATTAAATGCTTATTTAAGTTGATGAAATTAATGAATTTCAGTGGATACTGATTCACCCCCCTCTTAGTATTTTGAGTGTTCAATAATTGGTATTAGAGCCAAGTTCCTCCAATTGGCTTGATCGTTGAGGTAGATCTTGGAGGTTGGACACATGGCTACAAGGAAGTATCATGTTCCTTCGGAAGAGATTATCCTTGAAGGTTTTATTGAAGAATATTGTGTAGTTGACATGGAAGGATAACTCAAATAAACTCTTGATGATATGGATAAAGTAGAAGCTACGAACATAGATCTACGAAAGAATCTTAGTGATGCAGATGGGTGTATTAAGAAGTTGAGAGAGAAATTCAAGAAAGCTATAGATAAGATCAAGGAGCTCAAGCAATCAAATGAGACTATCACCAATCTGAAATTGCAAATTCAAGAAGGTAAAAGTGTTGAAGATTGTCTGAATGCTAAACTAAAAGAAAAATCTAAAGAATGTTCAAAGCTTGAACAAGAGGTTGTACTCTTGAGATCAGTTCTAGAGAAATAAAAGATTCAAGAAGAGTACTACAATACTTAATGATATGATTGAAAATCAAAAGGTTTCTAAGGATAAAAAGGAAATTAGGGTTTGAGAAAGGATAAAGTTCAAAGATAAATCAAACTCCAAATAATATTGAAAAGAAGAATGAAAAGAAGAGAAACTTCAAGAAGGTTCAGAACCAAAAGAAATATTTCAAGAGACCACCAATCAGACAACCAAATGCACAAAGGTACCCATATTTCAATGGTTATTGTTATTCTTGAAATAAGTTTGGACATAAGGCTATAAAATTTAGTGAAATAAATCAGAATGTTTAAACATTTCCTGGTCAGTGCTATACATGCAATAGATTTGTTCATAGAGCTAGTGAATGCAAAAATCAGATGATGAATGGTTACAATAATGGCATGAGATTTCAATCTTTCAATGGCTATTGTTATACATGCAATGGATCTGGGCATAAAGCTAATGAATGTAGATCTAGAAAGTCAAAAAGTAATCTTTTTAGGAAAGGTGTCACTTGTTACAAATGCAACAAACCAAGACACGTAAAAAAGTTTTGTAGAAGCAAGAATGTGAAACCCTCTACTTCATAGAAGAAGGATAATCTAATAAAGAATGTGGATCTGACTAAGATGAAGAAAGAGATGAATAAGATCTAGAAGAAGAAAGATGAGAATGAATAGAAAAATGAGTTTGTGCCAACCCTTGGTGTAGATGGTTCCTCTAAAAACTAGATGAAGAGCTTTGGCTCAGGGGGAGTGTTTAATAGAAGATCTTTAAGCCCTTGCCAAAGATATGATGTTTATTTCTTCAACACAATTAGATGAGATATAGGTTGGCATGCTTGACCTATGGGTGAAGTCACTAGTGAAAATATTTTGTTGTGGATATTTGTGGAGTATTTGAAGGTGACTGTGTCAGTACAATTAGGGTTTGACATATTTTAACCTAACTTTGAATCAATGCATTTAATTCCATTCAATATGTGTTTATAAGTGTCTTTGCATATGAAAAGTTCATTTACAATCAAGTATTCAAGGAGTGAAGAGCAAAGAAAAGGTAAATTGAAGTGATTCTGAATTAGTGTGTGAAACCCTAACTAGTAGTAATCACAAAGGTATTTATAGTTTCTCACTTTACCCTAGTTTTAGGAGTATTTCAAGATTTTTATCCCTCTAGTAGTTAATGTTGTGGACCGACCTCGACCCAAGTTCAAAAGGCATCTTGATAAATCAATGGCGATAGATTTGGATGGTGCATTCTCACATATTCCTTTTGGTATTTTACATACTGAAGATGTCAAAATTTATATTCATGCAAAAATGGAAGAATACAATCATTCTAAGTTGGGGGAAGTGTGGGTAAATGAGCTTATCGATGATGCTTGTGAGTTGAAACCCGAGTTTGAAAGTTTAATAGAGAAGAAGCTAGATGTCTAGAATAACTTTCCCATATTTTGCTATGTTGATGAATGGATTAGATATGTATTGAGAATAATTCATGATAGGTTCATTTGGTTGGACCAACCATACATGATAACCAAGGAAACTATTAGGGTTTCAATAGGTTTATGTTCACTTGGATCAATTTCAACTCTTAAATCTGTGAAGAATGAAGTAGTAATGAATTTAATTGGTGTAAAGTTGATAACCAAGCCCTAAAAATTAAGGATATTAAAGACCCAACTGTGAAATATGCCTCTATGATGATAGGTTATAATATTTTCTTCACAAAGAAAGAAAAATTTCTTTCTACTACTATAATCAATACTACATATAAAATGGTGAAGAAAGGTGCATATTTTGACTTGTGTGAGTTGATAAGGAAATTGTTATTGGAGAACCTACAAAAAGCTAAGGATTCTCGATATTCATTCTAGTTTGGTTCCCTAGTTATATGCTCACTATTCTATTTTCTTGGAGAAATTCCCAACACCAAAAACATTGTGTGGTTGACTGATATCCCAGTTACTACACAAATCAGAGATCATTTGAGAAGATTGGGTAATAAAAATACCAAGAAGGTTGTATTATGGGGGTTATTTAAAAAAAATTAGGAGAACATGCAAGCAAGAGAGGATTCCTAAGAGTGTTGTGAAAAAGTACAAAAATGATATCATCTTTATGGTCAGCAAGGATTGCTACATTATGAAAGCTATGGAGCCAAGGACAGTATGGACCCTTTAAATGGGATATGAGGTTACAGAAGGTGTGATTATTAGTCTTCCAAATCATATGTTAAGTATGCCTAGAGACCCTAAAGAAGGAAGGTATGACACATATGAAGAAAAATCCAATGAAGTACATATGGAGTAGAAGAAAAGGGAGATCAAAAGGAAGGTGGAAAAGATGAAGGCACAAATATTGGATATGATTGGACTACCAAAGGGCCTTGTAAAGAAATCCAAAGGCATATCTAGTCCTCCAAAAGGTGCCCTAGTAATAGAAGGTCAAGAAGGACCTCTACCCTCTCTTTGATTACTCCTAAGTCCCCCAGGACTAAATTTGTTGTTGGAGCTAGGAGGAAAGAGTCAACCAGTACCCCTGTGAAAGAACATTGTGCTCCACAGAGAAGAAGAGTAAAAGAAAAAGCTACAAGAGAAAGGTATGTTGGATATGATGATGAAGAAGAAGGACCTCAGTTGTCTAGAGAAAGAGATCTAATGTCTCTCAAGAGACAAGTGCAAAGAAAAATAGAGTTGACATTGTGGATATAGACAGTGAAGAAGAAGTGAAGAAGCAAAAGAAAGAATTCAAGACACATGTGAGAGAGAAGAATAATGGAAAGGAAGAAAATCTAACAAAGGCTAAGGGGAAGAAGAAGGACAAGTCCCCTCTGAAAAGAAAACATATCCCTCTAAGGTTGGATGCACTGTTTAATGGCATTGTTGAGTATGGAATGTTGGAAGAGACTGCAAAGATGTATTCAGATTATGATGAGGCAGACAAGGCTATAATAGAGGAAGAAATAGTTAAGTATATGGTAACCTTTTGTACTAGTTTATCAAAAATTCAAATCAGATACCTAATGATTTAAAGAATGTTTTGAGCATGAGAAGAAAAGAGGCAATAGATAAAGATTCCAAAATAAGAGAAGATGCCTTAGAGAAGATTGGTTCTTCTCTTTTTGATGAAGATAGAGAAAGATTGGCACAATTGTATAGCAGAGAATTTTTTAAAAAAAAAGGTTCAACACCCTGATGAGAAAAGAAAAGGATTTATATATAGAGATTGAAAAGTGAGACACTACAAAAGTTAGAAGAACTTGCAAAAGAATTGAAATAATCCCCGTACAATGGAAGTGAAATGCAATATGATACTTCTGTCCTGAAAGTTAATGATCTTGTTGAGGATAATCTAGAACATAAGATTGAGTAGCAAGAAGAGAAGTTGCAAGAAGATGTGGCTATAGGTGATGTCTCTCTGATAGAGGAGAATGTTGAAGAAGAAAAGGATGATGAAATGTAGAAGGAGGGATTACAAACTAAGAAAAATTCACCTCCTCCAGACATAGAGAAAGATGCAGAGAAATAAGAAGAGGTTACAAAAGACAACCTGGAGAGTTCTGAGGAACAAAACACTAAAGACCAACCTCCTATGAAAGATAATGAGAAATCTACTGAAGAGAAGAAGATTGAGGAAGAGTCTGGATGTGCAGATAAGGAGAGGAGTGTGGAGAATGAAGAGGAAATCACAAAGTTTTTGGTGAATCCTTTGGTGATTCAATCAAGGGTTTATTGGAGATGTAGTTTTAGTTTGAACCTGTTGTATCAACATAACTTCTACAACTTGCTTTGAAGTAGGGTTAAGTGGACATGGGAAAAATTTCTCCCCTGCAAAAGCTTCAATTTGGTGATATGTTTCATCCTTCCGCAAGGAAGGAAAATCTATCCACCCACCAAAAGAGCACTAAGTTAATTGAAGAAGAATTTAAAGTATTGCAAGAAGGGAGATTCCTAGTACTACAGTTGACGAGTCCTTATCCGGTGTTGAAAAGTTAAAGTTGTGATTAGATTATTTTAAAGAGTATTCCTTTGATTTAGAAGAAAGGTTGGAGAAAGAGATAAAAGAGAAGGTCAATGATAGAAATTGACTGAGATATTAGACAAGTGCAGTGTTGCACATAGAAAATTACAAGAAAACCTAAAAAATGTGCAAAATTTCCTAGATGAAGCACGAGTTTTGTTTCAATTTTCCTTGAGATGGCCTAGTTCTATGAAGAGCATCAAGGATCAGATACACTAAATTGAGTCACAGATTGCATAGGCCTTAGGAGTCTATAATTTGACTAATGAAACAGATGGTGCTACAAGGGTTGCAATAGAAAATTTGCATGGAAATTTTTTCCAACTACAAGAATAGAAAGAAAAGATAATTGTGCAATACTGTTAGTTGCGGGATCTGGTAAGAGCAAGGCTTACCTCTTTGACTAGTCTTGTAGTAATTTCAAAAAAAATGGCATAGAAGAACCCGGTACCTCTAGTTCACCAGATGAAGGAGAAGACCTCCTTATGCAATTTGAAAGCCAAAGTAGCACACTTATCTTTTCCCAGAAGGATTGGGATGTTGGAAAGAAGCATTGGGAGGAACACTTGTGAAGTTGAAGGTGTCTAACAAGATTATTCTTCCCTCCTCTAGTTGATTATGTACATTTTTGTTTCCTCTATGCTTTTTTAGATTCCTTTGTACATATACGGAAGTAGTAGGTAATATGGAAATACATTTTTTATCATTTTTGATGGATAATTTTGTAATTGGGAGATATTCTCATGCACATATGTGTATACCTACAAAGAGGGAGAATAGTTTACAAATTTTTACATTGAGTGCCCTTTGCCCTTGATGTCAAAGGGGAGAATAGTTTACCAAGTTTGACATTGAGCCACCCTTTCCCTTGATATCAAAGGGGAAGAATAATTTGGAAATTAGTTTGGGCATGTTGCCATCAATGAAAAATGGGGAGATTATTGGAATATTGTGGAGATTGTTGGAATTTTTTCATTAAGAAGATTGGTGGATGTATGGCAAATGATGCTACTATGATGTTGTCATTGATGTCAACATTGTTGTAGTATCTACATTGATATATTGCTAGTATTTGATGAGTATGGTTCAATGAAGTAATAAAACTGCATAGATGTAGTTTTGTTGGTATGGTGTAGACCATACATTTTACAGAATTGTTTAAGTCCCAAAGTATAGTTTCTAGTGTATAGTGAACCAATTTTGAGGTCTGCACTGCTTCACTATGAAGAATTTGGTTATGCATTTTTGAGGTAATTTTGGTACTTGTTGGAGGATTCTAAATCTAAGGTTTCACATCTTGAAACCCTCCACAGTTGAAGTTGGAGTTGATAGAGTATCGCTCTGGAATGGTAGAATTACTGTGGCGGTGTACTTGTTTGGAATGCTTTGCATTCCACCATGGATGAACATTTTTTTATGTGGTTTTGTGGGAATTTTAACAGGTGTTAGAAGTGTGTTGGGTCCAAGTGGCAAGTGCTTGGAGGTTCGTGTGTCGATGTGTGGTGAACAGTTGGTTTATTTCTTTGTTGCTTCACTAACGGTTCCAATCTAAAGGGTTTGTGGTCATCTAGAGTTAAAGTTTAGATCAGACTTATGGGAGTAATTATAGGCCCCTTCTAACCTATTTTTAAGTTTTGCATGTTTTGGAAGCATGTATGTTTAGATATTGAGCTGAAAAATTGTTGTTTTGCATATTTCATCTAAATAAGTCGACCTAATTGATGTTGTAGATGTTTTTGGATGCAATGCATATAAATGTAAGATGATTTTGGTGTTGTAGAGATGAGGTTGTGAATATGTTTGTGAGTAGAGTGTGAATGTGATGCAAATATAATATGAAGAGTTACATATAAGAGTATGATATTAGTGAAGCATGAAGTGTGTTAGATTAGTTTACATAGCTTAAATTGGAACTTTCTTCAATATATTATAGATGCATTTTACCAGTTCAAATCTTTGGTAGTGAGTGACCCTCTTTCTTGGTAGTGAGCCATCTCGTCTATTCTCTATTCTCTAGACAGTGAGTCCTTTAGACACTAAGTCCACCTGGTAGTGAGTCATTATGTAATATCTCATGAACAGTTATAATATATTGTGAGCTAATCCTCATCATGGTTTTTCCCTTTTTGGGTTTTCCACGTAAAATTTGGTTTCTTGTGTTCTTTGATGTGATGCATTCTTTATATGTTCATTTCTATTACTGCAAGTTTAATGTGATGCATTGAATGGTTATTTCAGTTGATGAATTAATGAATTTCAATGAATAATGATTCACCCCCCCTTCTCAATATTCTGAGTGTTCAACAAAATATTAATAGATGGAAAAATGATTGTGCTCTATAGTAGATAATTTAGTAAAGATCATGATACACATGGAGAAAAATACCTACTCTTGAGGTAAAAAATTGACCCTACTCCACATATTGTATGATCAAATCCCAACCATATATAAGGATGCATTCCTTTTTGTCTCTAGATAACATAGAGGTAATTAGGCCACTAACCACCTTTCAAAGAGGTATAATATCCAAAAATTGCACTATAGTCAGTTCCTCATATGAGGATACTTGTCTCCCATGAATGAATCCCATGTAATTATTTATGAATTGAAAGTCAAATCACCAATAATAAGATAATACCCTTAGATGAGAACATCTATACTTTGATAGACATCCTAATGGTTGATGGTCATCTATCTAAACATTTCTAGAATCTTACTTATTCTATTTTCATCCCAAAATGCTTCAAAGTCATAGTGAATCTTTTTAAGAGGATGGATAAGTCGAAGTTGTGAAACTAGATCCAAGCAAGGTCTATGCAATGTGGTTAGATACTTGGTTGACAAACCCTTAAAGTCTACACCAACCAAAAGTGATCCCTTGTATCAATCCAATGTACATATTCTATCAAATATAGTTATAAATTTCTCAAAAAACTCCAAAAAATATAAAACTCATCAAAACCATAAAAAATAAATAAAAATTAAAAAAATTGGCCCAAAATGCCAAAAAATAAACTCTATTTAGAATCACCCTTTTTGACAGGTGATTCCTAGCTGGTTTCCAACCCACCACAACATATTTAGATCACCCTAATGATTCATTAACTAAAAAAATGGAGAGCATGCATCAACCCAATAATTTCATTACCAACCCCCCAAAAAAATTAAACCAAGAGTATGAAAATAAAAAAGAGTGCATCAACATATATTCCTAGCATAAACATCTACTTTTTGACCCTAGCAACATTAAATTTGGTGGTCCAAAACTTTGTGAGTTTGACCAAAACTAAAATTAGGGTATAACCTTTTTGTCTTAAATTATGTATGTGTGTGGTTCATCATGAGTTTGAGCCACTACCATAATATTAGTCTCGATCTTTCTATCTATCTAATGACTACAAATTCACCTAATTCGGTCATAATGAATCTAGAGTTCAAAAATATCAAATGGCTAGAAAATAGATGACTTGTAAAAACCCTAATTAATAACTAATAGCCTAATTTTATTTTTTCATCTTGCTTACCATGTTGGATGGATGAATGTCTATCATGTTGGATGGATGAATCCCTATCACGTTGATCAATGGATGACTATCATGTTGGATGGATAGATGATTACCCAAATGCATACTTGAATGAACACCTAATAACTTAATAAGTCAATAATTTTTTTTTAAATAGGTGAAATTTTGAAGTACAACTTGAAGGTGTTGCACATACGGTTGTCGTTGCACAAAAATATTGACCTGTTAATGCCTGATACAACTGCTAGAGTTAATGAATTCATGGGAGGTGGTTAAGTCATGTCACAAACCTGAGCACTGCACGGCACAACACAAGGAGACCAAGGGAACACCACCTTGCAACAATCCCCCCAACACAAGCAAGGGGTTCAAACTCGTGGCATTGGCTTTGATACAATTTTTTGCACATACGGTTTTCATTGCACCAAAATATTGACTCGTTAATGATCGATACAACCACCAAAGTTAATGAATCCACGGGAGGCGGTTAAGCCATGTCACAAACCCGAGCATTATGTTGCATAGCACAAGGAGACCAAGGGTGCACACCTTGCAATAGAAGGTTGTTACACAAATTTCTCAAAAATAATAAAGTAAACTCATAGGACTTTTCCATTTCAGAAAATCAAGCACCATAGTTTTAAATTCTCACACATTCAATAATCAAATATAATAAACAAACACATAACTCAAGATTCATATAAACCAAAGTCAATCGAAAATATACAGGTCAAGGGTGTGAATGAATTTTACTCATATTATCTTCCTAGTTATGCTTGCCTTATCATGCCTATTTGTGGAGTAAGATAAAATTGAGTAGAAATGAGTGTACCATTTCTCATAACCAAACTTGAACATTAGAATAAATCCAACAAGAAAATGAGTTAATATGAATAATTGAAATAGTTTATTTAAATAAGATCTTTGAGAAAGAGGCTTCTCACTAGGATGCTCTCCTTAATTAAAATCTCAATAAACTCCAGGGTGATCCCACAATAGTGGTTTACAATTTTTGGCCAAACTAGACACTGGAATAATTTTTTTAACTAAATCTTCACTTTTAGGCAACTATAGCGGCTAAACCGTGAGGAATTTGAAGATGATGCAAACTAGAGTTTTGTGAAATTTTGTCTGTAGATTCCAAATATATTTTTTTTCAAAAATTTTGGAATCAGATTGCACTTCTTATTCCATCTCCCTGAAAACTATTTCTTTTCATAAAACAACATTTTTAAAAAGTGACGCTCACCGTATAACGCATAACATTTTTTCCATGAAGGGTAAAATTCTAATTCTTTCAAATTTAGATTTGTAACTCTAATATGTAGTGCTTCCACTTGGTTAGATAGTTTCTTATTGAATATTTTTTCTTTAATCAAGTTTCGAATTCAAACCAATTATAATTCAGACATAGCGCGATCGTATAACACGTAATTTTTTTTGTATGTATCAAAATTCAATTTTATTTTTTTTGTTGGATCAAGGAATTCAATGTCTGGTGCACTCATATTTTTTAATTTTTTTTTTTGATAATATTCTATTATTCCACATGTGCAAAACAAAGAGCTTGATTTTTGGTGAAAAACGTGCATTCAAAAGAAATAAAATATAAATATAATAATTAAATTAAATTTATTTAAAATTATAATTTTTGGAAAGCTTATAATAAGGACTACACACTTGCAAAAAATAAATTTTAAACGAATTCATTTGATCCTCCAAAAGGTAAATCAAAAGTGGTTTTTTATCAACATTTTGATAGGTGTAAAGGAGACTCCGTTATAGGTATGGTTTAAAACTAGCGGGGTTCTATCCAAGGGGGTTTGATCTAAGGTATTTTGATCAAATCCTCTTCAATTGGAATGATTTAAATGGAACCTCTTAAGGCTTAAATCATTATATTTTCTAAAAATATATGATTTCAGCAAAAATCAGAATCTCCTAGAAATTGTAAACCACTATTGTGACAGCACTGTCCATCAAGAAGTTAATGTCTCATAAACAAAAACAAAAACTTGCACAACGATCACCACACCCTAACCAAACATTTCCATCATACACATGGTGCTTCTTCCTCATGAACAGTGGCCCATCCAATTATCCATCAAAAAAAAAAAAATTACTTCACAAATAACAATATTTAGAGTGAAGTATCTGGTTCGTCTGGGTCAGACACTAGCATTGCAGATGAAGAGGAGTGGAATGAAGAGGAAGATGATGTCTCCCTGTCCCTTGTGGCTAGCTCCTCAGAAAAGAGGAAGAAAGCAAGTGGGCTGCCAAATGCCTTGTTTTTTCTGAAAGTGATGATACAAAGGTAAGCTCAGATGAGTCCTCTCCCAGGAATGTGGATTTGGCTATTGGCCAAGGTGAAGCAAAAGGGGGAGGTAATGGGGATGGTTTGAAGAAGAATGTGTTGGGTTCAAAGGCCAAGGATAAGCTAAGGAGGGCATCCAAACACATTGCCAAATTGAAGAACCAAGATGTGAAAGATTCAACAGAGGATTCCAAAAAGATTCATGAGGAGAAGGCTTCTGGCGAAAAAATGGTGGAAATTGACGACTCCCCAATTCTTAACTTGCCCAATGTGGAGCTGGAAGATGAGAATAAGGGTTGGGATGAGGAAGATGTTCAGAAGAAGAGTGCTAAGTCGGAGCCTCTAAAGGTAAATCCCCTTTCTAAGGACTTTTCTTATCTCGATGATGATTCTACCTCCATGTTTGAATTGTTGGAAATGGCTAGGGTTGGGGCCACTAGAACTTTTAAGTTAGAAAAATGGACTCTTCCGGAGTTTAATAAGGTTAACATTAAAATAAGGGGTTTGAAGGAGAACTTGAAGAATGTTCTGAAAGACTTGATGTTGGACATTCTTATCGACAAAATTGTGGACCTTGAGGGTTCTTTCCATGACTTCAAATCTCTGTGTGAGGAGCGTCTAGTCGGTTTAGAAGCCAAGATTTTGGACACAAATGCGAACATAAATAAACTTTTACATGCGTGTCACATTTTAGTGAAGAATAGTGTTGACTCTCTAGAAGTCCCGTTCAAAAAGATTAGTGAGCTCAAGGAAGATCAAGTGTATTTTTCTAAGTTGATGGAAAAAGAGCATTCGACCAAGGGCAAAGGAAAAAAAAAGGTGCAAAATATGATGGTAAGGGCCCAACTGTTAGAGGGTCTGCTAAATGGAAAAGGTCCTTTGAAGCTAAGAAGAAAGAGTTGTTGAACATGGTGGAATTGCATAGGAGCCAAGAGCTTGAGGTGGCCAACATCTTAAGCAGTATGAAATAGTGTTCAACTATCCTTTTGTCTATTGTCTGTTTACTGTTGGGTCTCGGTTTAGTTTATGTTGTTTTGTTCTTTTGATGTTGTTGGGTGCTGATGTTAGTTTACTATTTTATCTCTTGTGCAACACCCCTTATCTGTTTGTCTTTTTGGGTTCTAGTATGTTGTTGGTGTCTTAATGTTCTATCTTTTTAGCAGCATTTTGTGTCTTTAGTTGTAAAGGGTTTTAGGTCCCTTCAAAACCCGTTTTCCCTGTATAATCAAAACAATAATTAGCTGCCTATCTGATCGACGTGAATTACACATGTACTCATCATCAATAATTCACTTACAATAATGATAATTTATATTTGACAAACATAATACCCTAATTAAAGTGAACATGAACCTTAAAGGATTAATCAACAATAACTAAATTAAACAAAGTATAATACCTTAATCAAAATTATCATAAATCCTAAATGTATTAAAAAATTTAAAAATTATATAATAAATTTAAAAATAAAAAAAATCCACACTATATTCTAATTAAAATTGATACAAATCTTAAAGATTTAATCAACCATAAATAAATTAAACATAATAACATGATTTATATTTGACATAAATTAACATAAATCCTAAATAATCAAACCAATCTTAAATAATTAACAAATTAAAAAAAATTAAAAAATTAGTGTTACTATGCTATTATTGTGCTCTTAGTGTTACTCTTCTGTGGATGGCCGGTGGTGCCTTGTATTAAAGGGACAACACCCTAGTTTTGCTGCTTTTTATATCAAAAACAAATTAAAAAAATTAAATTAATGAATTTAAAAATAAAAAATTTCACACTATACTCTACTTAAAATTGACATGAATCTTAAAATAGTAATCAATCATAATTAAATTAAACATAATAACAATGACTATTGACAAACATAATCCTAAATAATCAAACCAATTCTAAATATATTAAAAAAAATTAAAAAAAAATTTTAAAAAAAAAATCCACACCAAACGAAATCAAATTGCACATTACAGCATTATATTTACTCCAAAAATTAAAAAAAAACAAACAAGTGAAAATGAAGGGTTACACTTTTATACCTTATAATAGCATAGGCGTTAAACTAAAGTAGTTCAAGTGGGGCAAGGGACGGTGGAGATTCAGTTCTAGTTGCCAGTTGGGTGTCGGCGGGAGAAATTCGATCCATCCGTGGAAATTGATAGGTAGTTAGAGGGGTTGCGTATAAATAAAATATTGCATTTATTCACGCTTATTTATTTCGCACTTCTCTCGTGACTCCCCCTCTTTATTCACACCGCTCAACTCCAATGCGAAGACTATTTTATCCATAAAATATAGAAAAAGTCCACCAGATAACTTTTGGATACTCTTCACACCAACCTTATCTACCACTAAATAATAATGAAGCATATTCCTCCTGTCTTGTAATATATTATATAATATCTATGGAATACAGTCCACGGGGTTAGTTGAAGGGATAAGCTGAAATGGTAGTCATTTTGAACTTTGTTCTTTAGCTGTTTTTTTAATTAAAAAAATATAATTTTTTTAAAGGGATTCAAGTTTAGAACATTATCCCAACCAATCAACATTACACACTTTATATATTGGTAGTGGTGAAAATTCCCTAGCCCCAACTTTTCCTAGTTTTGGGCTTACTCTGACTTAGTTTGTCCTTTGCTTAATGATTAGGTTTTAGTGGTTTTTTTAATGTTTTAAGTGGTGTTTTTCTACATAGAAGTTGGTAATTTGTCTAAATTCTTTTGATTTTGATTTTGTGTGTATTTAAGGTTTATAGTGTTTATTATTTTCTATTTTAATTAAGTTTTATGGTGGGAAATTGAATTTGGTTCAATTTTATTATATGAAATTGAATCTAATTGGATTTCGTGGTATAAAATTGATCTACATCTTTAAATTCAAAATTTTTAATTGAGTCCATGATGGCCCCTTCTACCCATTTATTACCTTCTTCAATAAAAAATATTTCAAATTATATCTTATATTGTATAAAAGGATAAACCATGTATTTTAAGGTTCATAATATTTATTATTTTCTATCTTAATTGAGTTTTATGGTGTTGAACTTGGTTCAATTCCATGATTTGAAATTGGATTTCATGGTATAAAATTGATCTACACCTTTAAATTCAAAATTTTTAATTGAGCCCATGATGGACCCTTCTAACCATTTGTTACCTTCTTCAATAAAAAATATTTCAAACTATATCTTATATTGTATAAAAGGATAAACCATATATTTTAAGGTTCATAATGTTTATTATTTTCTATCTTAATTGAGTTTTATGGTGTTGAATTGAATTCAATTCCATGATTTGAAATTGAATCTAATTGGATTTCAAGGTATAAAATTGATCTACACCTTTAAATTTTTTTTTTTAATTGAGCTCATGATGGCCCCTTCTAATCATTTGTTACCTTCTTCAATAAAAAATATTTCAAATTATATCTTATATTGTATAATAAGATAAACCATGTATTTTAAGGTTCATAATGTTTATTATTTTCTATCTTAGTTGAGTTTTATGGTGTTGCATTCAATTCTATTCCATGATATGAAATTGAATCTAATTGGATTTCATGGTATAAAATTGATCTACACCTTTAAATTCATTTTTTTAATTGAGTCCATGATGACTCCTTCTAACCATTTGTTACCTTCTTGAATAAAAAATAATTCAAATTATATCTTATAGTGTTGTATAAAAGAATAAGCCCTCATTTATTTTAAAGGTTCATAATGTTTATTATTTTTTATCTTAATTGAGTTTTATGGTGAGTGAATTTGAATTTGGTTTAATTCTATGATATGAAATTGAATCTAATTGGATTTCATGGTATAAAATTAATCTACAACTTTAAATTCAAAATATTTAGTTGGGCCCATGATGGCCTCTTCTAACCATTTGTTACCTCCTTGAATGCAAAATATTTCAAATTAGATCTTATATTATTGTATAAAAAGATAAGCCCTAATTCTTTAGGATCAAACACATATGTAGACTCAAGGATCTACTAATGAACCATCTAGTAAAAGATTAGCTCATTACATCAACATTTAGTACTAGACATCTATAGTAACACATGACTAGGCATAATGTATGATAGATTGGCATGCATTCGATTGTTGTTCATAAACTATTAAATCAATATGCATAAAGGATTGACCAAGGAAAAATACACCATGTCTAGCAAGTTCCTCAAAGTTGTTTGTAAAGACTACTAACCTCTTTATTGTAGATTCAAATATTGAGATTAATCAATTTACATATAAAAAAATCTTAAAGATCAATTACACATCGCAAAATCTAGAAGATTAATTTATTGAATAGAAGACCACTTTTGTAGAATTCAAATTGATTACACAACACACTTTGATCCCAGATTATTTTTTGTGAGGTAAAATTAATTCAAGTTTTAAACAATCAATTTTTTAATAAAGAAGTCATCCATTAATAGATTCCAAGGCCCCAAACACTTTACCAAATCATTTTGTGGCACTTATGATAGTTAAGCTAACATCAAATATAAAGCTAAGTTCATTTATTTTGATATTTACATTATTTAAATGTATTATTGAACATATATTTATTTATATGAATCTTTTATTTATCTCTAGTATTTAATTAATCTACATATATATATTTATGAAAATGTGATGAAAAAGGTTGTGTCTCTCTTCTTTATCTAAGTGGGCTACTCAAATAAAATCTTCTCTTCTTTTCTTTTTCTAGATCAATTATAGAAAGAAAACCATAAAGAATTTGAAGATAATATAAATTAATGATTTGTGATATTTACTATTTAGATTCTACTAAAAAATATTTGGTCTCATTTTTAATATATTTATTAGTAAAGTGTTTCTTCTATTCATAGTACTCTTTAATGTTTTTTGTAACTTGAGATAAAAATAAAATACATTTTTAATATATTTATTAGTAAAGTGTTTCTTCTATTCATAGTACTCTTTAATGTTTTTTGTAACTTGAGATAAAAATAAAATACTTTTATAATCAAGTATATAGACACTTTTTGACTTTTTTTCCTAATTCTTTGACACAGATATACATTCATGGGCTCCTTTTTGATAGCCTCGTGGATTTGTATTTATGATTGATATACATACACTAATCCATATTTTGTTCCTTGACATTCATTTTATGATATATATATATGATACAGATGCGGATTCTTCATGATGTGTTCATCTTATTTCATGCTTATGATGTATGGATGCACTTTAATTATGCTTTATGCGATATGTGATGGTACATGAGATGGCATGAGATGGATGCAATGTTATGTTCTTTATCTTTTCATAATATGCTATGGTATAGATGATATGCAAATGTTATGGATGCAAATGATATGGATGCATTTCTTTTTGTATATTTTTTATGCAGTTTTATGATGGGATGTATGCATGTGGATGTATGGATGGATAATGCAGATGTTATGCTTCATGATATGATATGCGATGCAACAATTTAAGATGCTTAGAATAACAAATCTATATTATTCATCACGACTTAATTGATAATGATAATGCAGAATGTATGATGTATCATGTGATATGCTACGATGATGTATGATGCATGTTTTATGATTATGCTATGATTATGAGATGCATGTATGGTAATGATGTTTGGATGTAGGATGGATGCATTGATGATGTTTTTTTGATTGTCATGATACTAGGTTAGCACGGAGAGAAGATCAAAGAAACAAGAATGAACGATCATTGATTTTGATGATTGCTTCAAAAGGTTCAACAAGTCTATGATCCATCGAGACTTTATTAGAGATGGTGATGAGAAATACAGGATGAGGGTGATAAATGCAAGATGATGAGGTGCTCACCTTTCGGGATTGGGATTTTTTGTCATTCCTTATTGTTTGATATAACACATAGAAACAATGCATCAAGGTATTGATAACCAGGACAACGTTGTATCTAGTGTAATAGACTTTGAGTCAACAAACAGATAGGATAGTTCCTATTCACACCTTGACATATGGAAACCTCGTTGGAATGTAAGTTAGAAGCTTAGAATACATTGGACCAAAGCATACGCAATAGTCAACAACATACTCCAAACAACTTCCCTACACACAACTAAGCAAGTATGCACCAAGATTATTTTACAAGAGTATCCACAAGCACATCAAATGAAAGATAATGATCGATGTTCCATTCCTTTATGTCTAAATGATTTTGATAGAAATCATCGAGAGGTCCTCAAAATGGGTCATTAAGATAAATCATAAGAAATGATCATAAACAAACCGTCAGTGTTATCTATACCTCTTGCCTAGTTTAAGTTTAGCTAAGGTGATGTCTGATATTGATGTCCATTGTAGGAAGGATACATCCTAAGAGATGTTGATCAGAGGATTGTTTGATGTTAGGATGATGATGCTAATATGAGTTGTTGATATACACTTCACTAATGTATTTACCTATGACCTAGACTTTAGATTTTGACGATTAGGTTCTCACTTTACAACTTGCTACACTTGCTTTCTATTTGTTTCGCCAAAGGGTGAAGACGACGATCAATTTATTATGGGTGAAATTTTATTTCAGGTGAAAGAGAGGTGGGATGGGTGGTTTTGGATTTTCTAATTTTTTCAATGTTTTTGATAGTTTCTAAATGTTTTGAGGTTGTTTTTGGTCTTTTTGAAAGTTTATGTGAATGTTTATGTTTTTTTTTATTTTTTGAGGTTGTTTAGGATTTTCCAAGTTATTTGAGGTTGTTTAGGTCTTTTGAATGTTTTTTGAGTGTTTTTGTGTTTTCAGAATTTTCAAATATTTTTTGTGTTTTCAAAGTGATATGGATGTTTTGGGATTTTCAAGAGTTTTACAAATGTTTTGGGATTTTCAAAAGTTTTCTGACCAAGAACCTAACCTAAAGACCTATCCTAGGGGCCTCAAGGGTTGATCAAAGATAAGCCTTGCCTACGTTATACATGTAGAGACCACGTAGTTTGACTAACTTGACTTAGTAACAAGATGAGATATGGACAGTTAAGAGATGCCAGTTTATTATGACGGAATCCTAAAGGACTAGCCTAAGGTGTCTTGGGGGCACATCAACTATGATGGCCTTGTCTATGTTCAAGCTCATAAACAATGTAGTTCGACAAGGGGACTCTGTTTTTGGATTTTTGATGTTTTGACCTTTTCGGGATTTTGATGTTTTCTGAATGTTTTGGATTTTGACTTTACAATTTTTTGAATATTTTTGGATTTTAGCTGTACAAGATTTGGATGTTTTTGGATTTTTTGATGAACATTTTGTGAAAGTTTTGGTGTTTTTGATAAGATTTTATGATTTTTTTTGGATTTTCAATAAGATTTTCGATGACCACAAGATATACAAGAACCCAATTATGATCCATAACCAATTTCCCCAGCGTGATAGGTTAGACTACTTTGATACACACAGGACAAACTGACCTTTGGAATATTCCAAGTAGTACTTAAAGGGGTTGCTATACTTCACAACTTTAAGCTATGATAAGGACGTGGTTAGGCAATGGATGAATAGGATAAATGATGTGATGGATGGAGGGTGATGCAAAGAATGGTAGGATAAAGAGCCAAGAATAGATGGAGGTGCTTTATTTACGCAAGGAACCTATTTGCTAGGTTTTCACCAAGGTACTTGCCCAAAGTGCCACCAAAGTGGTTTTCACTAGAGGATGATTTATTTTTTTACTTTTTTCAATCCATTTTCTCATTTTTTTGGATTTTGATCATTTTTTTTTTTTGTATTTTCAGTTTTACACCCTTCACCACTAGGCATAAAACTTTTTGAGATGCAAGCTATTAGTTGGTTCCTATAAGGTTTCACCTTCAAGGCTTGATAGTTGGTATTCTCTTGATCCATACCTTGATGTGATGATGAAAGGGCCTAACCAGTTAGGCTTAAACTTCCCTTTGTTGTCCTGATCTGGAAGGTTCTTCTGATTCTACTTTAAGACAAGATCCCCTACCTGGAATGATTGACATTTGATCCTCTTGTTATAACTTTGTTTCATTCGGTTTTGATATACTTGCAAATGATTGAGGGCGTTAAGATGACACTCATCCAAGAATTCTAGCTCATTCAGTCGAGACACTTTGTATTCTTCCTCAGTGATCAGGTTTTATAGTGACATTCGCAATGATGGAAGCTCAACCTCAATAGGCAGGATAGCTTCAAATCCATAGACTAGGGAGAAAGGGGTTGCACTTGTAGGTGTGTGGATACTAGTTCGATAAGTCCATAGAGCAAGATTTATTTGCAGATGCCAGCCACGGCTAGCTTCATTCACTATTTTCTTCAAGATTTTTAGGATGGCTTCGTTTGTAGCTTCAGCTTGACCATTGCCTTGGTGATAATACAGGGTAGAGAATCTATGTTGGATATTGGACCTTTGGCACAACTCTTTACATCCTAATTTTTAAAAGGGGTTCCATTATCTAAGATGAAATTTTTTAGAACACCATAATGGCAGATTAGGTAGTTCAGGATAAATTTTGTGATCTGCTTCCCCATTATATATGTCATAGGAATGGCTTCAATCCACTTAGTAAAGTACTCAATGGCGGTTATGATAAACTTGTGGCCATTGGATGAGATTGTGGTGAATTTTCCTATGAGGTCAAGTCCCCACTGCAAAAAATGCCATGGTGTGATCATGGGTTGCAACTCTTGAGCTAGAGCATGAATTAGATCTCCATGTTGCTGACATTAGACACACCTCTGCACATACTTATGAGATTCATTTTCCATGGTTGGCCAATAGTACCCCATCCTCAACAATTTCTTAGCTAACGTCATACCGCTAGAATGGGACCTACATATGCCATCGTGTACTTCTATTAAAGTAGTTAAGGCTTCCTCTTGGTTAAGGCATCGTAGTAATGTCCCTTAGATGCTTCGACGATAAAGGGTATCACCTCGGATCATGAATCAAGATGTCTTTTTAACAAAGGTCTTCTAAAAGTTTGAGGTGATATTAGATGGAAGGGTTCCTCTACTAAGGTAGGTGAAGATGTCATGGTACCATGGGGATCCAAGACCAACAATGACACATGAGAATTCTGATTTAGGGATCTCAAAATTTGGTACGAGAATTTTTTCTACCAAGAATTCATATTGGAGGATGTTGTTTGGCATGTCTAGCAGTGACCTGATCATTGCCATGGCATCTGCTACTCTATTATTTATGTGAGGAATCTACTCAAAAGTTATGTCTATAAAAAGGTCCTTGACATTCTCCACCATCTTCTTGTAAGGAGTGAGCTTGTCATCCCTAGTTTGATAGTCATCGTTGACTTGGTTGATAACCAACTATGAGTCTCCATAGACTTTCATTTCTTGTATCTACCACTGAACCGCTATCCTTAGACCTGTGATTAGGGCTTCATACTCAACAATGTTGTTAGTACAAGGGAATGATAGTCGGTAGGAATTTGGAATGCAATCACCTTGAGGGGTGATGAAAATAATGCTTGCTCTTGATCCATGTTGGGTGAATGATTCATCAAAGCACATCTTCCACTGAGTTGTAAGATTGATAAGGAACACTGATTCATCAGGGAACTCAGATATCAGAGGGTTCTCTACATAGATAGATGCTTCTTCTAGTTGGTATGTGATCACTTGTCCTTTGATTACCTTATGCTCTACATACTCTATGTCAAACTATGTTAATATCATTACCCATTTGGTCATTCACCTTGTGAGAGTTGCTTTGGATAACAAGTATTTCAATGGATCAAATTTTGCAATGAGCTTGATTTGAGGTGACAACATGTAGTGCCTGAACATTTTTGAAGAAAAAACTACTACTAGGAATGTTTTCTCAATAGGTGAATAGTTCATTTCATAACCAACCAAGGTTCTACTGATGTAGTAGATGGCTATTCCCTTCCTATTTTCATCATGTTGTGCCAAAAGAGCTCCTAGTGTTGCTGGTGTTGCTAAGATATCAAGATCAGTGGTTTGTTTGGTATTGGTGGCATGAGCACTAGAGGTGTTAGTAGATAGTCTTTGATCTATTGGAAATCTTTATCACACTTCTCATCCCACTTGTAAGTTATCCCTTTATGGAGAAGATGTGAAAAGGGGTGGATTTTATCTGATAGTTGTGCTATGAACCTCCTGATGGACTACAATCTTCCATGTTGATGCAAGGAAGGTGGAAAAACTCTTTCCCCAACTTAGAAATGACCAAACTCAAATAGAAAACAACTCCTTAAACACAAATCCTTCAACTTGACTCAATCACCCACTTTATGGCTTGTAGCCCTCAAAACCCAATCAATGTTGATATCTTTTAGAGATGGTCATACAGTGGCCTGTCAAACTCCACAAAGGTTCACTATAGACTCCCAAACAACATATCAAAAGTTTTCATAGGGTTTCTTTGACCCAACACCAAGAACCAATAACCTGCCCTGCTCCAAGGCTAGTCAATTAGCCCTAATTTACCAAGGGACTACCTCCTAAAATATTGAAAGACACCTAAAACCACTTGAAAATAATGAATTGTGATAAAAAACAACAGAATCTCACACCAACTTGTAGACTTAAGCCCTCTAATACTCTACACCTAGAAACCCTCCTTTTACATACAAATACCTAGGGTTTATTGGTTCTCACACATCCCAAAATTGAAACACCTCAAAATTGCATGCAACAGACTTCAAATGGTCTGTACAAACTCACAAGACCAAGACCTGAGTCATTATTTCACCATTTATACAAAAACCTTCATTAGCACACCCTTTGCATATGGAAACATACATTTTTAGACCCTAGGGCTTCACCAAATCATATAATATCAACTCCCCTACCTCTAAACACATTGGAACACCTATTTTATCATCAGAGGAGTCATTCCACCAAGCAACAGATCCAAACAGTAGGTGGAATGACTAATTCATGACTTAGACTCCAATCAAACCCTTAAATCTGAGAAAATAGGGCTGCTGCAGAAATTTGGTGAGAACTCCCTTTAATCTCAAGGTTAGACTCTCAAAATGGAGGAAAAAGAAATCTAACACGTTCCATTACATCATCCAATGAATTTCAGAACATTTAGGACTTATACGGGTCCATACAAGATGAATAAAATACAAAAAACTTAGAAAATTAGCAGGAAATGTTGTATTATGTATGGTATTCTTCAATACAAAGTATCAACAACCTGACTTTGAGCCTTTTGAGGATTTTTTATACATTTTTCCATCAATATCTAACTACCCAATGCCTATAACCACCTTTTTAAATCACTGACCCTTCATATTCCTATTTGTATATCTCAATTTTGGACTTATCAACATTACATCTCTTTGTGCAACTTTTAACAATTTAACCCCTAAGACTCAAAACCACCAATTACATATTAAAATGGTCTAAATAGACCTTATTTAGCATAATAAGTTCAAAACATAACTAACTCCTAAAGCCTACTTGGTATGACCTTAAATTGACAAAAGTTGTTTAATGGTGCTCCTACACCATACACCCCAACATGGAACTTTTCCAAGTCCCTTGGAAAGATTGAAGTGGTCTACCTTCCTTTGTATTCTCCATTTCTATGTCCTTCACACTTTCCTTTAACATGTTCACTTGTCATTAGTTTATCACTTTCTTTAGCATATGTGCCATCACCAACCCTTGATCCTTGCTTCAACTGTACACTCTGCTCTATGGGGCATTCTCCAACTTTTTCATCATCCAACTCTGTCATTACTTCTTCCTTGTTATCTGCATATAGGCCCTTACCATCTTCCATCATCTTCTCCTACTCTTCATGCTCAGTATGCTTCCTTTAATCATTATTTTCTCTATCAACCTTACAAAGGTCTGCCCCAATGCATTTAGTGGTCTCTGTCAGACCTGCACACTCCCTATCCATTGTCCAAACAACATCATAAACCTCTATTCTCTCATCAATTGCCTTATTAAATTTTTAGACCTCTGTAACAACATCCTCTAACTTCCTTTTCACTATATTCACAACTACAGGGCACATGACTGACCTAATGAGCACCCCCTCACTGATTTCTTACCCTCCCATAGGCTTTCCACTCTCATGTTGCATTACACTAGTATGAGACTCATTGCCATTCATTTTCTTCTACCATACAAAGGCATTCTTCTTCCCCTCTATCTGTACATCACCATTATCCTTCCTCTTCATTGTCCTAATAGTGTCAAACTCTAATTTGGCTGCTAACCTCATGCTCTCACATCCTTCATCACTCACATATTATTTTCTTCCCATCATTATGACCTCACCTTGCTCACTTATTTCCTCAACTAATGGAGTCAAAATATAGGTCTCCCCATCTTTTTCAATGCTATAAGTGTTTTGTCTTCCATGGTCAATTTCAGATCTGTCAAATTGCCAGAGTCTCCCAAGCAAAACATGACAACAACTCATAGGTAAAATGTCACACAACTTTATCTTTATATGGACCAATTTGAAACTCTACAATAGCTTGTTCACTCACCAAAAGAGTTTGATTTTCACTAATCCAAGACACTATATATGGTCTTTGTTTAGGTACCCTTTCCAAATGCAATTTTTCAACCATATCACTAGATACCATATTGTTAGTACATCTAGAATCCACAATTACTTTACATACCTTATTGTTGCACCTGCAAGCAGTCCTGAACAAGGCTCTTCTCTGAATTTTCTCTCCCTCCATGGATGTCTTCAAGGTTTGTCTTCTCATCATCAACATCTCTCCAACCTCAGGAGTATCATGGAGAGTATTAGAGCTTGAGCTTTCACCTTCATCCTCATAAGCAATTTGGGCTCTCCTTTCATATTTATTTTCTCCTCCACTTGATGTGGTCCCACTCTTCTCAAGGAACTTGAAGAAAGGGTGACCAAACTCACCACATTTATAACATCTTCCTGAAAACTCATTGAAATCACTCTTTTGCCTAAATTTTGATCTTCCACCTCTCCATCCACCTCTTGATTCAGGTGATTGTTCCTTACTTTTATCAACATCTTCATGATTTTCTTTGGACTGTCTTGGGCCTCTACCTCTATTCACATTACCTTTACCCCTTCCTTGTCTTTCTTTCCTTCTCTTGATTCTATATTTTTTCCTCACTACCATTTGGAAGCATTCTTCTACTGTCTTAGGTGGGTTCAAGTTGATTTCATCTCTTATGTTCAATCTTAAACCACTAAAATACCTTGCCACTCTTTCAACCTCATCTTCATTGTGACCTGCCCTTATGCATAATCTATGGAACTCTTCAATGTAAGACATCACATCCATCTCCCTTTGCTTCAATTCTTGCAGTTTCATGAAAGTTTGTATGGCATAATCTGCTAGTAAAAACTAAGCCTTAACTTTTGCTACCATCCTATCCCAAGAACTTATTTGAGACTTACCTTTCTTGACTCTATCCTCTTGGACAAAATTCCACCATGTGAGAGGTGTTCCTTTCAACTTTTTCTTTGCATACTTAACCTTCTTGTTGTCCTCAATGTCTTCAAATTCAAAAAAATTATCTTAGGCATCAATCCATGCCAAAACCTCTTCACTACCCATCTTACCTCTGTACATTGGCACATCAACTTTCACTTTTGGAGTGTTTTCACCTTTCACTGCCTTTAGCATCTTGATCATTCTCCTTTCTTCAGGATCTAAGTCTTCTTCATCATCTTGAACTAGATGGTTTCCTTCTTCCCCTTCATCTTCTTTATCACTCTAATCTTCATTCACCATCCCTCTTCTCTGATTCTTCTCCAAGGCTGCTATCCTAGCTATGGTGGCTTCTTGTGACTCTCTATAGAGCCTATCCTTCTATGACAATAGCTCCTTCAATTCCTTTATCTCCTTTTCCATTGCACTGGCCTTTGGAGGCATCTTTCCAAACTTTCCTTTTCACCTTCCAACTTGCAAAAATAAAAAAAATCACCAACAAAAAGGACCTTGTCCCTATGCTCTAATACCACCTGATGCAAGGAAGGTGGAAAAATATTTCCCCAACTTAGAAATGACCAAACTCAAATAGAAAACAACTCCTTACAACACAAATCCTTCAACTTGACTCAATCACCCACTTTATGGCTTGTAGCCCTCAAAACCCAATCAATGTTGATATTAGAGATGGTCGTACACTGTCCTGTCAAACTCCACAAAGGTTCACTACAAACTCCCTAAACAACATATCAAAAAATTTCCATAGGGTTTCTTTGACCCAACACCAAGAACCAATAACCTGCCTTACTCCAAGGCTAGTCAATTAGCCCTAATTTACAAAGGGACTACCTCCTAAACTCTTGACAGACACCTAAAACCACTTGGCAATCATGAATTGTGACCCAAAACAACAAATTCTCACACCAACTTGTAGAATTAAGCCCTCTAATACATTGCATGTAGAAACCCTCCTTTTACATACAAATACCTATGGTTTATTGGTTCTCACACATCCTAGACTTGAAAATCCTCAAAATTGCATTGAACTGACTTTAAATGGTCTTCACAAAATCACAAGACCAAGAACTAAGTCATTATTTCACCATTTATACAAAAACCTTCATTAGCACACCCTTTGCATATGGAAACATACATTTTTAGACCCTAGGGCTTCACCAAATTATATAATATCAATTCCCCTACCTCCAAACACATTGGAACACCTATTTTATCATTAGATGAGTCATTCCACCAAGAAATAGATCCAAATAGTAGGTGGAATGACTAATTCATGACTTAGACTCCAATCAAACCCTTAAATCTGAGAAAATAGGGCTGCTACATAAATTTGGTGAGAATTCCCTTTATTCTCAAGGTTAGAATCTCAAAATGGAGGAAAAAGAAAGCTAACACATGCCATTACATCATCCAATGAATTTTAGAACATTTAGGACTAGTACGGGTCCATACAAGATGAATAAAGTACAAAAAAATCAAAAAATTAGTAAAAAATTGTTGTATTATTTATTATATTCTTCAATACAAAGTATCAACAGCCTAACTTCAAGCCCTTTGAGGATTTTTTATACACTTTTCCATCAATCTCTAACTTCCCAATGCATATAACCACCTTTTGAAATCCCTGACCCTTCATATTCCTATTTGTATTTGTTAATTTTGGACTTAGCAACATTACATCTCTTTGTGCAACTTTTAACAAGTTAACCCCTAAGACTCAAAACCACCAATTACATATTAAAATGGTCTAAATAGACCTTAGCATAATAAGTTCAAAACATAACTAACTCCTAAAGCCTACCTAGTATGACCTTAAATTGACAAAAGTTGTTTAATGGTTCTCCTACACCACTTGTAACCCTCTAATATGCTTTAATGTTTGTGGTGGTTCCATGTCTAGGATGGATTTTACCTTTGTTGGATCAATTTCCATCCCTCTTTGTGAGACAATGAACCCAAGAAGTTTCCCTAATGTGACTCCAAAGACACTTTTTTGGATTTAGCCTTACTTTGTATTCTTCAAGTATGTTAAAGATAGGTCCTAAGACTTGTATGTGCTCACTTCTTTTCTTTTATTTTTTCAAAATATCGTTCACATAATATTTGACTATTTTGTGGATCATGTCGTGGAAGATGAGGGTCATTGTCCTTTGATAGGTTTCTCCTGCATTCTTTAGTCTAAAAGGAATCACATTCCAGCAATAAGTTCCCCATGGACAAGTGAATGCAGTCTTGTGTTGATCCTCCTTAGCAATTATGATTTGGTTGTAGCCTAAAAAACCTTCCATAAGTGACAACATTTCATGCCTAGCTGTTAGGTCCACAATAAGATCAATATTCAGAAGAGGGAAATCATCCTTTGTGCATGCCTTGTTTAGATCTTTGAAATCAGTGTAGATTCTGATGCCCCCAGTGGGTTTTGAGACTAGTACCAAGTTTGAAACCCACTTAGGATAATCTATTGGTTGGATGAATCCAACATCAAGAAGCTTTTGCAACTCTAGTTTAACTAAGAGTGCTATCTGAGGGTACATCTTCCTTAATTTTTTCTTGACTAGATTAGCCTCAAGATAAATTGCTAAGTGATGCACAACCACTTCTGGGTCGAGTCCTGGCATATCTGTGTATGACCATGCAAAGTTAGCTCTGTGCTCCTTCAAGAATGCTACCAGGTTCTTTTGTTCTTCATCCAAAAAGGATTCAACATAAAAAGTGATCTTTGGTGCCTCTTATGTTCCCACATTGACTGGAGTGGCTTTTCTTGCTAGTACTACTAATTTCTCTAGATGCATTTCACTAAGGGGGAGATTGAATCCCTTATCCTTAGGTGCCTTAGAAAGGTTTTCACCGTCAAATGTGTCCTTTTTTTTTACTTTTTTAGGATCAGAAAGTGCCACAGTGTGGTTTTCACTTCAAGATCTGCATGTTAGTTTCATTTCATTTATTTTGTGATTGAGGGATTCAATCATCTCCCCATAGTATTCCTTTGAATCTAGCTCTATATCAAACCCAACTTTATGATCTTCCCATGGTAATTTATCACAGAGTCCCATGAATTCTAAGATCGCTTCATTCTTTTTGAATAAATCCAGAATTGGTGGTCTGTGTTGGTCCATGTCAATGAGTTGGGGGTAGACTAGGTGTAATTCAATTGGTTGATTGGTTTGAGAAAAGGATGTAATGGATATCATGAAGAGGGATTTTTTTTCAAATAGATCAACAACATCCAAGGGGAATTCATCTAAGGTTGTATCACACGATGTAGGTGACCAAGAGGAAGCCTTAGCTCATTTAGTGTAAATACCTTTTCTAATAAGTGTGACCTTGCTATTAGTACAACCTAGGCCAATATTTTTTAGTCATTTCTTAGGAACAATGGGTTCTAATAAACCATTTTCATTCTATCCTAGTTTCTTGTTCTTGTTATATCCCATTCCCTTCATGAGTTGTAAGACTTTGTTATTATCTTCCATAGGAAGAGCAAGGACAGGTCATTCATCTTGAGAGAGAAGTTTAGAGATATCGTCCTCATTGACATCTTCTTGATTTAAATCTCCCCACTTGGTGAAGGTGATAGCTATCATCTTGATAGTCTTATGCTCTTTGCTATAGAATGTAGGTTTCCCATGAGATTGAGGAGAAGTAGGTAGCTCTCCTAAGACAAAGGTGCTCTTCATTAGCTTGTAGTTCCCACAACCGTCATCTTGAATCACTTCTTTGATATTAGGTATATTTTGCACAGTAAGTTCCTTTGTTTCAGAAGTAGATGCAAGGGATGATGGATCAACAAACGAGGTGGAGGGTGTGGGCCATTCATCATTTTTAAGTATTTGGGGGATTTTATCGAACTTGGCTTCAAGATTTTTGCAATAGTAAAAAGGCTCAGGATCTCCATGGATAGTAATCTCTCTGCTCTCGAAAGGAAACTTCACACATTGATGATAAGTCAAGGCTAAATCTTTTAGAGCATGGATCCAGGGTCGACCAAGTAGTATGTTGTAAGGAATATCAAGGTCCAATACTTTACATGTAGTTTTTGCAATGAGCGGGCCTACCTAGATGGGGAGGGCAATGATTCCTTGTGATACCCGTTCTTGGTCATCATATGCCCTAATGGTGGTACTCTTTTTCTTCTCAATAGTATCCTCTGAATAGCTCAAATTTTTGATCAGCTAAAGGGAGAAAACGTTCAATCCAACACCTCCATCTACTAGGACTCTTTTGACCTTTTTTTTATGAATGACAACCTCAAGGTGTAAAGCTCAGTTATGATGTGGTTGTGATGGAAGATCTTGCTTAGAGAAGGTGAGAAAATGGCTAGTGATATGGCCTACCATAGCTTGAAACTAATCGGTATTAATATCCTCAGGAATGGATGACTTTGATAAAGCTTTCTCAAGGATTTCCCTATGTGTGGGTGATAGCCTTAACAGTTCTAGGATTAATATCTATGCAGGTCTTCTTGAGTTGTTCTAAGAGATTGTACTTGTTTATGGTTGAGTAGGTTGTACCCTAGATGGGGATGGGACTCCTTGGATGGTAACTTTACCATGTCATTTGGTGACTCCACACTCTATACTATTCCCTTTGATGGTGATGATAGTGATGACGCTATCATAGGAAGCAACTATGTTGGAATAGGTATGCTACACGTTCATATAATCCTTAGCTTTCCTAGTGTTATTTGCTTTGTTATGATTTGGCATAGGGTTCTTGTATATCTTAAGATCTTGATTCCCAACCGGTACATCAACAAATATGGTGTCATTTTCTATGAGGTATTGAATGATGTTTTTGAGCCTCATGTAGTTTGTTGTTTTATGTCCTTTGATCTTATGGAAATAAAAAAGGTCCTTCTATTATACCAAGATGGTTTCTCTTGCAGTTCTTGGTAGTTTTTAAAGTTGGGAAATGTTATCATATTTGACTCTACCAACTTTTTCATGATAGTCTCGATGGGTTCAGATAGTTGTGTGTACTTGCTTTTAGGATAATTGTTCTTGTTAGGGATTTTCCTTTGCATTTTGGTGTTATGGATCTAATTGTTCTGAGGAGGTGTTATTTGTTGCACAGTTGGTTGGATGTTAGCAAATTGATTGTTGTTTAGTCTAGGAGCACTCAGGATTACCTTAGCATCTACCACACCATCAATTGTCGCATTCTTGTTATTAGCCTAGACACGAGGCTTGTCATTTGAACTGGTTGATTGGTAGTTGTCTTTGTAAGATTGAGTATTTCCTTGTGATATTAGAGTTCTCTCAATGTTAAGGGCTCTAGGGAAAAGCTCATCATATGATGTGATGCACTGCATTTTCAAGTGGATAGACAGATCTGGATCTAGATTGGCTATGATGATTCCCACTTGTTCATCGGGAAGAGGCCACTTGCTTTTACTAGATCTTGGTCTCCATCATTGTACAAAATTAGTGAAAGTTTCCCCTTGGTTTTATCTAAGAGTGTATCATTCCTCTAGACTGACTTCCATGTCTAGGTTGAAGGAGAAGTGATCAATGAATTTATTAGTAGTTTCTTGAAAAAAATTGACACCAGGAGGCAGATGAGAAAACCAATCCATAGTAGGACTTGTTAAACTTCGAGAGAAGAGGCACATCAAATATGAATCATTGTAGGCCACCTCCATGCACATTATGTTAAATTCTTTGATATGGTCCACAAGACTTCCTCTCCCTTTGTATTTGTCAAATTTTGGGATTTCAAAACTAGGAGGGAATGGTACCATTGCAATGTTTTGATCAAAAGGATAAGGGCATAGATTCTGTGTATGGAGCTTCTTTGCATTGCCCATGCAAAGGTCTTGCATTTCTTGTGAGAGCACTTTAAATTGCAATGCTAGATGGTCTTGCGGGTTGGGTGGAGGAACATATGGTGGGATGGTGGATGCGTTATATGGGGTGTATGGTGGTGTAATATTTTTTGAAGGTGATTGTGGTGTTGATGTATGTTTTCCTAACACATTTGAGTTGACGATGTTCGGTTGAGGGTTATAGTACAAACCTTGTTGTTGTTGTTGTTGTGCAAGCAGTTATTGGGATTGTTGATGTTTTTGGGCTACTAAGGTAGCTTGTTGTGTTTCTAAGGTTGTTTGGGGTGTTTTTTGTTGTTGTTGGGCCACTAGGGCTTGATATTGGGCTTGTTGTTGTGTTGCTATGGCTACTTGTTGGGCTTGTTATTGTTGTTGTTGTGCTACTAAGGCTGCTTGTTGTTGGGATTGTTGTTGTTGTTGAGCTACTAAGGTTGATTGTTGTGCTACTAAGGTGGCTTGCTATTGTTGTTGTTGTTGCTATTGTTCTAAGGCTGCTTGTTGTGCTGCTTGTTGTGTTGCTTATTGTTTTTGTTGTTGTTGTGATAAGGTTGCTTGTTGTGTTGCTACTTGTTGTTGTTGTTGTTGTTGTCCTGCTAGGGCTTGTTAATAGGCTTGTTGTGCTTGTTGTAAAGCTAAGTCATGTGCTTGTAATGTGGGATCAGGTGGTTGTTGGGACATCTGTGGAGGATTATGGATATTGATGTTTTGAGTAGGTAATGGATTGATGATGAAATGTTGGGGATTCCCTTGGTTCAACATTCCTTGTAAGATAGTCAATTGAGGTGGAGGAATGTATGTTTGAGATCTTATTTGATTTAGAATGGCAAAGGGAATTGTGGGAAAGGATGAGGATGGTTCCATTAGATTATGTGATGGAAATGACACACTAGGACTTTGAGTCCATTGGTTGAAAATATTTCCTTGTCCCATATCTAGAGGATTCCCTTGTGCTAGGGATGCACTATTTATGCTGATAGGATTTGTTACGAAGGGATTGCTCTGAGATGGGTTGATGATGGATGGTGTGGATGTGTTTTGTGAAACCAATGGTATAGATGAACCCATTGGAGGATTGGGTAAGGATTTCCTTGTTTTCTTCAAGGGTTGACTCTACGGTATGGTATTGATATGCCCTTGCACAATGTTTTGAGATACCTAATCCGCACTACTTTGCACAATGGTAGGAACACTTGTGGTACTCATGGGTATATATGAAGAGGGATTTCCTCGATATGTCAAAGTTTTGGTTAATTAATGAAGATCAAGAGGTGTGTATATCTATTTAAGATCTTTAAGAACAAGAGGAGCACCAAAGCTATGTTTCCAAGTGGTTGTGTTAGATGGAGGATTGGTTTCAAGTGTTCCCACAAGTTTGTTATTTTCAAATGAAAGAGAATGACCAAAGTCTGTAGCAAGGCTTGTTGAAATACTAGGAATGTAGGTCTGATTTATCCCTAGTGATGGGGTTGTGAAACCTTGTGTTAAATTTTGCGCCACAAACATCGGGGAGATAGAAGCTACATTTTCAAAGGCTTGATGTTCCATAATTTCATCCCTAGTGAGTTCAAATGGATTTTTTGTGATATCTTCTATCTCATATGGTCCTGATGGTGATGAAGGCTGTTGTGGTGGTGTAACTTGACTTCTCAGATCAAATTCTAAAGGATTTGGATCACTTGAGGTAAATGTCACTTTGGTTTTCTCCATGATTCTCTTGTGTTGTGATCTAATATTTACCATAAATGTTGTTTCACCTTTGGGAGAGTTGTGTTTTGATTTGTGATGTTTGAACTCTCTAGTTGACTCAAATCTATGTAAAAGGGATGCTTTAAGTCTTTTGGGAGCAATGATGATAGTGGAGGATGAAAGATGAGTGATGTGGAGAGTGATCTTTGCAAACATTTTTGAACAACACTTTTGACTTACTCTTGATGTTTTGATGATAGGATAAAGTATTTTTATGAACTTGTAAATATTTAGGGTAGAATCATGACCTTCAAGATGAACTGGTTCAAGGATGACAACTAAATTTTCTAAATGCATGGAAAAGGATGCATTTCTCATACAAAATAGTCAAGTTAGGGGGTTGGTTTGATTTGATGTTTAAGTTAGAAAGTGATGGTGTATTTGAAATTTTACAAAGATAGGTGAAGTGAAAGATTAATTTTAATGAAGGGGTGAGTGAGATGTTTGACCCAGTGTTGACCTAAAGTGAACCTTTGTTTTGACAAGACCAAGGTAGTCATAATGATGGTAGACCTCTAAAATTTTCAAATCCTAAAGACCCAATGTTGACTTAGATAAGAGGATGGATCGAGATGTTTAGACCTATTTGCTTCCTCCTAGCTCGACCCTAAAATTTTCTTAACAAGAGGCAATGATTGTGATAAATTATTGAGGCCCACTTTCTACTAAACTGTGAACTACAATACCTATGTTTTCAATGACAAGATATAGATCTTCCTCTATGGATTTTGATTGTGCGGTCGATCATTTGGGGAGTTCAGTATCGTGAAAAAGACCAGTATTTTGACTCTAAAAGAATGCATATAATTATGGACTGTTTCTTGAAACGTGTTTGTAGAAGTTTGCTACCAACTTGTCTCTATTCTTGTGAAGTTTTAAAATATGTTACTTGAGAGCTTTTGGACTAAGATGCCTAAGTCTAAAATGACGACTTGTAGAATTTACTTTAGGGATCTTGACTTTACGTGAGATCATGTAGAAATAGTTTAAGTTTATGGAAGAAAGGAAGATATTTATTGCCACATGGGTGGTGGTAATGTGGGCCTTCCAACCTCAATATCATCTTGTTCCTCTTCTTCATATAAAATGGTTGCTATGTTTCTCCACTAGGTATTTGTTTCTTTTATTTCAAAAGTGAAGCTTCTCAACTACTAATGAGATCAGTTTTTTCTCCGTTAATGAGTTCAAAGTTTGGTTGAATTATAGCACCTAGAAGATTGGGTTGTTCAATGGGAGAAATCAGTCTCCAAAAAGTCATGTGGGGTTGATTTTTCAATTTATCTTGCTTAATGAGTTTATTTTACCACAATCACTTGTCTGGATTAAGTTTTCAAACTAAATGTTTATGTCAAAAAACACCATAACTTTCACAATGTCCATTATGTGAGAATCATGAGGATAAATCCATAATTTCCTATGTTGTCTTTGGAAAATATGGATTTTTATATAAGTCAAGATATTTAGAAATCTCTAAGGATAGAATCCTTAGGACAAGCAACAATATCAAGGCTTTTTTTCAAGAGGTATCCATATTTAGGCCAAAGTGTTCAAAATTTTGAGAAAGATAGTGAATGCTTTTTTTTGCATCATTTTTAAATCAAACAAAGTAGTAAACTAACTCACAATCATTAAAACCCTAGGTTTAAAATGGCTATATTTTTTGATTCCTCACTTAGATTTCTCCAAACACTAAACAATGCAAACAATTAGAGATTTGGCGACACTAACTCCTCTCCACGGTACACACTTCTCAAGACCACCAAATCTCAAAATCCTTAAAATCCAAAGATCAAAATGTTTTTTTCTATTTCTACAATTGAATAGTAAGAATGTGGGGTGGCTTTAGAACGACCGTTCTTGCACCAACAAATATTAAGGATTATTAGCTTCTAAACAAGGGTTTGTAGTAAGGGCTTCCAGTTAGGGGTGAAATGATAAACTCCATCAAGAGGTCTCCCAACCCTTAGAACAAGGGCTTTACGCATCATAAAGACACTAGGGGAGAGCTATCATGTATCGCTTCCCATTGATCACAATTTTCATTGCAACCACACATTTATGTAGCAGTTTGGAAGAGCTTGGATTTAGCTTGTTACCACTTGTGTCATTCCCTCCTTTTGAAGTAGGGAGGCATGCCCTCTAAAGATAAACAATAGGGAGGAAGTAAATTTTTAGTTTGATCATCTTTATTTGTATGAACAAAGAGAGAACACACGCTATGCCTTTTTCTCACACTCACAAGTGGATTCAGTTTTAATCCAAATTGAAAGATGTAGGTGATTATACAAAGTGTTGAAGAATGTTTCTATTTCTCAAGGTCACCAAATGGCATGAGAGAATTGCATACACATTCAATAACAACATTTTAAATCACAAAACATAACAAACAATTGTAAATTTTAACCCCTGAAAGTAGTGATGACTTCGTTTTAAGAACCAAATGAAATATGAAGTTTTCTTGTTCAATTTTAAATCCAAAAAACAATAATGAGATGAGTGTTCAATTTTAATCCCATTTGAGCGTTCATTTTAAACCTAATGGAAATTTAGTTTGTGTCCTAAAGTAGAAAGTAGAAAGCATAAAAGTTGGGTTATAATTGTCCCAAAGCGTCAAATGCTTGTTACAATCACAAAATTTCAAGATAGAAAAACTTTCTTCACTTTAGCTCCATGTCATTTAACCTACAAAACCCTATTAGTCTAACAACCAAAACATAGTTAAAAGTGCATAAGTGATCTAAAGAATCAAGAAAATTAAAGCACATGTCAAAAAAATGATCATAAAACCTCTTACCCTGGTTGGGTGTCACTACACATGATAGTATCGTGATTTGAAGTCTAGGTGTCACTATAGTGAAAATGGGTGTCGCTCTACAACAAAAATAGAGAGCACAATAGCGTCAAGATTTTTTCAGGCATCTCTCTAATGAATTTTGGGGCATCCCCATTTGAAGTCTTTGATACATCTATATTAAATCGACGTCGCCATATTTTAAATTAGCCCCAGTGCATTTAATCGGTGTCAATGTTTTAAAGTGAGATAGTGTCGCTATATTGCAACGCACTTCAAATACATTGTTGTATTTGATTTGGGCATCATTGTATCTACAAAAAAGAAAAATGAATGGAGTTTAAGCTAAAAAATTGATGAATTGACAGTTTTCCCTCCTAGCGCCAGAATGTGAGAAGAGGATTTTCAGGGTCGGTCGATTACACTTGATCCATGATGAATTGAAGCATAAATTTTCCACTACACCTCAATCACAAACAAGATCATTCAAACTAAAAGTTAAACTAAGCATTTATTCAAACTAAAAATTACAAACTACGAAAATAGTTAAATTCCTACTCTAACCCATTTGAAACTTATCTTGTTTTGGAATTGGTGTCGTGTTGATGTGGAACAATGACCCTTTCCTAATCCCATGATTAATGAGCCTATTTCAATCAATTATATGGAAGAGAATCAATGAAACCATTGTGATAAATTGATGAAAACCTGATTTATGCTAAATTAAACATGATGCAAGCTAAATTAACATGATTTTATGCTAAAATTGATCTAACTATGCAATTGTGAAGCTAATCTAAGCTAATTCTAAGCTAAAAGATGGAAATGTTAATTTATAAAAAAACTAAGATGGATGCATGGAATCCATTAATGGATTTCTTAAGCTATTTATGCAACTAAAATGAACTAAAATTAGCTAAAAGTGAGTAAATTGAGAGTGTGAATGCAACTGAATTCAACAGCATGACTTTGCAATTGAAAGATGGATCCATTTGTCTCCAAATAGTGTCATATTTATAGGAGAGCAAATGAGAAATGGAGGGTTGAGATTGAAAAGATTAATCAACCGTCCAAGATGGAGGAAATAGAAGGCATGGATCATGGATTCTCATCAATAGATGAGAATGCAAGATGAAAATTAATCAAGGGCTCACATTTGTTCCAAACAAACACACTTTTGACCTACACACATAGGTCACCAGGTGACTTTCTCAAGAGGTAAAAGGTTTAACTTGTTCAAGAAGCCAAGTGATATGATTGGAGGAGAGAGAATATTCTTTGGAATATTCTCATGGGTGAGGATAAAGGTATTTTGCAGATTAAAACAAAATTTTATTTGTGCAAAAAAGGAGATAAGGGATATTCCATGGGAATATTCCTCTTTTGGAGGAAAATGAGTTTAATTGTTAATTAAACAAGGTTTAATTGTTAATTAAACAAGGTTTAATTGTTAATTAAACAAGGTTTAATTGTTAATTAAACAAGGTTTAATTGTTAATTAAACAAGGTTTAATTACACAATTAAGGGATTAGAAGAATTAAAGTGTTTTTCATTAAATTAAATGATTTAATGAATGGGGGAGAGATGAAATGATATTTAATTAAATAACTTGGGGTTATTTAGTTAAATAAGATGACCTAGGAAATTAAATTAAATTTTTTGATTTATTTAATTTAATGAGATGAAGTGTTAGAGCGAAAATGTGATGAATTAACCTGATTTGATGAATTAGGTTAAATAGATGAAAATGATGCAATTAATTAATTATTTAGACTAATTCAATCAATTGAGTGAAAAGAGGACGAATTTGAAGAGGAAATGATGTTAGTAAACCTAATTCAAGTGTATGATATCGTTTAGGACATTTTTTAGTGTCTACAACTGTTATGTGTTGTTGTTGGTCCTAACTCCCCATGGAACCAAGATACATTTGACTATATTTAGCACGATATCATACCACTTGACCTAACGACCACTCAAAAGAAAACCTTCACCCATAGAACTTCTCGCTTCACCATCCTAGGAGATACCCTATACCATTGTAGTCTAGATGGTATGTTACTCCAATGTCTTAATGCAGAAGAAGCACAAATGGCCTTAGAAGAGGTACACGAAGGTATTTTTGGGTCCCACTCTAACGGAACTAACCTAGTCCAGAAACAACTCAGAACGGGGTATTATTGGCTCTCCATGGAACAAGAATGCATGTAGTATTCTAGAAAGTTTCATCAATGCCAGCAACATAGTGACCTTGTTCATGCACCAGCACAGGAATTGAGACCCATCACAACACCATGGCCTTTCTCGCAATGGGAATAAGACCTGGTACGTAAGATTTCACTCGCTTCATCTAACTGGCACAAATTTATTATCACAACAATAAAGTATTTCACTAAATGGATAGAGGAAATTCCCTTGACCTATATCACCAAAAAGTAGATATCAAAGTTCATTTTGACTAATTTGATCTATAGGTATGGAATTCCCCAAACAATAATAACGAACAATGTAACCCCATTCAAAAATTAGGACGTCCAAGAACTTTGTTCCCAATTTTCTATCCAACATAGATTTTCCATGCCCTATTACCCCCAAGGAAATGATCAAGCTGAGGTGTCTAATAAACCCATTTTGAATATACTCAAAAATACTATTAATGAAGTCAGTCGTGATTGGAATTTGTAGCTAAACCTAGCCCTATGGGCTTATCGAACTAGCATTTGCATGTCTACAGGTGCCACACCATTTTCCTTGGTCTACAAATCAAAGGCTATCTTACCTATTGAGGTTGAAATCCCTTCATTACAAATCTCATTAAAGGACATGGTCAGCAATGAAGAATACCAGGTATCCAGGTTAAATGAATTAGAGCTCCTAAATGCAAGGAGTTTGAGCATGTTAAACAATTTGCAGGTTTATCAGAATTAGCTCAAACAAAGCTATGACAAGAAAATCAAGGAAAAGAACTTTTAGGTTGGTGACTTGGTCCTCAAGGAGAATCATAAAGTACAACTGAACCAGGATGGAAAAGGAAAATTTGAACCCTACTGGTTAGGCCCATTTATTATCACAACAAGGTATGGTTTGGGGGCATATCAGTTGGCTACTCCTGAAGTAGAACCCTTAGCCAAACCACTATACATCAGCCACCTCAAGAAGTTCTACACATAAATCACATCAAAATACCCCAAGAAAAAGGGTAAAAATCCAAAAAAAAATGAAAAGGATAAAAATTTAAAAAAATAAAAAAGCAAGAAAAATAGTAAAGAGAAATAAAACATTCATCGAGTGAAAACCACTTTGTGGTACTACTAGAACAAGTACCATAGTGAAAACTTGGAAAACATGCACTATGTTTGAATAAGACACATGATTTTCTATTGGTACTATTCATAACATTCACCCATTCATTTCATAATAAAACATGTATCCAACCATGGCTTTTTATTGATTAAGGAAAGTAGTCTTGTCTCCAACTGGGGGAACCTTCCCGAAGATGGTCGTGGATTAGATCTTGGAACATCTTATCATGGTTAAAAACAGCCAAATCAAAAACATTTTAAAAACAACAAAAATCAAAAACATTTTGAAAACATTAAAAACAAAACAACATTGTTGGATTATTCCTTCACTCAAAAAATCTAAGATATTAATATTTTATTGAACCTCACAGCTAGTTCAAGTAGATTTCCCACAACATATCCTCTAGACATAGGAGTGGAATATCAATCCAGGTTAATGATGTTGTTTGAAAACCCAAAAAACAAATTTATGATTTGATTCAAATGGTTGAACTACATGATCTCTACGTGTACAAAATAGGCAAGGCTTAATAGCCCCCAAGACCATAGGTCATTCCCCTTAGGTTTCTATCATGCTTTATTTCAAAACAGTCAAAAAATTCAAAATTCAAAAACAGTCAAAAAAATAATATCCAAAAACATTCACAAAACAGAAAATGTCAAAAGCTCTCAAATGAAGCAAACTACGAGCCTCTTCATGTACAAAATAGGCAAGGATTATCTTTGATGAGCCCCTGAGGCCCTAGGTTAGTCCCCTGAAAACAACAAAAAGAGCATCATAAAACTCAAAAAATCAAAAATACCTACCCTGTCATCACCAACCGCAATAAAGCTTCACCCATAATAAACAAATCGTCACACTTACGCTTTGGAAAAAAAAACAAAGAAAGAAAGAAAACAGCAATAAAGTGAGAACTTTTAAGGAAAACAATCACAAAGATTTGATCACAAAATAGGCAGAAACAAAGCCAAAGTATCAACTACCTATCTTTTGACAATTCACCAACAACATACTGAGATATGCCTTAACGAATCCATTCGTATGATAGACATGATCAACAATAGATAATATTCCCAAAACCTCAAATAGATATGGAAATTGATACTAAAACTTTGTTTTTATCTTTTTGTAGTCTTATTTTCATGATTTATTTTATTGACTCTTTCCCAGGATCTCTCGAGGATGTCCATAAGGATTTAGAGAAGGAGTGGGGGAAATTGAGCGTCATTTTGATTTTTTATTTGTAAGATATTTTTATAAAATTACCATGGTGAATACTTGCTTTATTGGGTGTATGAAAGTTGTGTTGAAACAATTCGTGAAGCAGTTGCATGCTAGTTGTTCTATACCTCTCTGTATGACCGGTCTGAAAAGTTTTTAACACAACCCGACTATATACTTTAAACAAAGTTTTCCTATGTCTGGTATGAGAAAGAATATTCTTTTTTTGTAGAGTCAAATTCTACGCAATGGATACAAAGTCACCTTGTTCATTAATACCCTAGTGCATCATATATGTTTTCTACATCAAATAGGATTGTTCAAACTGTGAAGCGTCCAAGAAAAGTGAAAGCAACACATCAACAACTAACAAACATCAAATTTCTATCCAATTTCTATCCAATTTCCATCCATCATCAAATATTTCTTCTAACTAGCATCCATCCTACATCACAATATCATTAGTATCATATCCATACTACATCCACAATGTCTTCAATACATATCATGATGATAATAAAAATAATGAAAACATCATGTATCATGTATAAGGCATACATCCACCACATATCAATGTCATATAAACATCATATATCAAAATTATATATTTATCATCCATCATAAAACATCATATGAAACAATATATGATCCATCCATCCATGTCATATGCATACATCAGAAAAAGTACAAAAAAAACATACATCATCATACATAGTCATCCATGATCATCACATAACATGTAATAAAGCTTAATCAAAGAAGGTATATCTCATATATATCAACATCAAAAAAGCAAGAATGTCATAGTACACCATCATCATGAAACAAGTGTGATAGGATAATACAAAATAATACATATATACGAGGCCTTGACTAGGCCAATGAATATATATATATATATATACAACAATCATGTATGCAATATGTCTTTGAGCAATAAACAACATAAAGATAAAGTACATATATAACACTACTGACAAGAAGGAGAGAACTCTATAGACCAGGCTATGGATCACCATCGAGATCTAGTGGTCTGACAGACTGCCCACTTGACTCAGCACCACCTCCACCTCCTACAACACTAGGCTCTCCAAACCATGGACACTGAGTAGCCCTAGGAACAATAGCATCATACAAGGTTCAATAGTATGTCAACATCTATAATAGTCAATCTTGCACAGCTCATATACTGTCTTTCTCTACCCTCAGACTATTCCTATCACCAGTAACACCCTATAACTATATCTTAGCCACAAAATATGACCAATCTTTGTGTCTCGCTCTTCTCAAAAACTATCTTGCTCCTGTCGAGTAGTATCTCTCTTTGCTATCACTGTGGCAAGTTATGCCTCCAAGGCCTATCATCACGCTATCTATGTCACCAACTAAACACCTCCATCCCTAGGTGGTGGAGGGCGACCTAGAACTTGTCTCAGACCCTATGCCTAATCACCTTATGCTACATCATGCTTGGCCCTACCTAGTTGCTCTGTAAGAGCCTCAATACATTGTCGCTCCCCATGACGACCTGTAATTTTTGTTCTGCCTAATGTGGGATCACTTATAGGATCTATAAATCTCAAAGGTACACATCGTGCCCACCTTTGATCAAAATTGGGATTGGTACCAAGATATGATGGACCCACTGGCCAACCCCATCCAACTAAGGAAAGTGCTTTGAATGCAACAACAACAAAATCTCTATCTCCCCAATGACCCCTTACATAGACCTCTCTAGTGGTCCAACCGAATCAAGCCTCATAAGTATCAGGAAACTAGCCTTGTTTCTCTCTAAACTACCGACATACTCTGTCAGGTAAGTATCACTCTAGAAGAGAATGAGAATGACCACTCAACCATCTGTTCTGCCAATAGTACACAAGCTGATCTAGATCCTCCATCCATGCCTCACAATCCATATAGGGTATCCAAACAAAACTTGGCATATCGTCAAACACACAACACTAGTAAAAAATATCCCCAAGCAAGGTGTAATGTAAGAAATCTCCATAATGATATGAGTACAAATCCGCAGTAGTACAATCCTATTACCATTAGGCCAAGCAACTACAATGTACTCCCAAGCCAATATGTGCAAAAGAGAGACACCTACCGAAATAGATTTTTTGCCCTGATATACAACCTCATGCATATCTTTGTAGCAGTGGGCGAGAAGACATGGAATCCATGCATATCTAGTCCCATGCTCGAACATACCCTCAATACAAATACCCCATACAATAGGGAACTAACAACCTTTCCTATCAAGAACAACTAGTCCTGAAATAAAACCACAAAGAACAAGGGAAACAAGGTTTTCACTACCAACAAACTCAAACAAATCAATCTTGAACTATCGAACCGCCAGGTGTCTGAAACCCAGTACATTTCGCATGGCATGGGTACCCCATCGAACATGGTATGTCATGAGCTCACCATGGATAGGAATGCAAAGAATCCTCCACACATCATTAAGTGTAATGGTCGCCTCTCCTATAAGTAAATGGAATGAGGAAGTCTCTAAATGCCACCGCTCCATGAGCATAATCATTAGTGTTGTGTGAGATCAGATGGGAGGCATATAACAAATATGACTACACCTGACCACATCTAGGAAATCTCACTCCAAAACATAAAAATGGTTAATCAAATCAAATAGATCCTAAGGTTGTCTCTCCCTCAGCTACAGTGTTTTAAGGACAATCTACAATCATTTTAACCCATGATGTTAGGGTTCCACTCTAAACACAAAAAATGAGACTTAGGGTTCCAAATAGGCAAAAGCAATGAAGTCATTAACAAAAGCGAAGATAATAGACCAGTGTGAGGAGAATTTACAAGTGATCAAAAGTGAAGAAATGTTGCAAGTGCGCAAGTTTAATTCAAGTACACAGAAATAGACTCAGAGCATTCAAAATAAAAAAATTAGAGCAAGTGCAAGTTGTAAAGGTGAAAACTTAAGTCAAAAGTGTAGGTTTAAAGTAACTATGCATAAATTTAGCAAGAGTGAGCTTCCTAAAATGACAAATGTCTAGAAAATGATGCAAGTGCATTGAAAACATAAATACTATGCTTTTGACTTAAAGAAATTTGTAAACAAATTATGAGAACATGACAAGATGAAAAGGAGAAGTAAGAGGGTACATATCAGGCCACTGACACTTGTGGATTGTCTGAACACTTGAACTAGGTCCAAACAATGCGGGCTCCCTGAATCCTATGCATTACTCCTCGACAACTAACATAATGGAAAATTCAGAGACAAGATTTCACTATAGGATCAAAGCACAAATGAGGTAATTAGAACCCTAATTGCCTATTTTAACCCTCAAAAACCCTATTTTTTACCTAGGAAACCCTAATTTTTAATTAAGGAACCTTCCTACGTTCAAATTAGGAACTCTCAGGAACATTTAAATGAGAAATGAGGGACCTATAGACCTAATTTTTTGTCCTAAACACATTTAAACTGAAATAGAACAATGTCGTGAGCCTAACCTCAAAATTGATATTTTTGGCCAACCTCTCAAGGGGGCAGCACAAAGTCCTACCATCATTCCACTAAACACCAGGTAATAGTGGGGCATAATTTTTTTTCAAAAACTTGATCTTAACATCAAAATATTTGAAAGAAAGCAACCAATACTTTGTCTCAAAGAGGGGAAAAATGTAGACATGTAAAATTGGCTTAACACCTATCACACATACTAAATGGAATTTTCACATCATTGGCATCACTATCATCAAATATCAGTGCATTTCACATCAATTGCATCCAAAACCCTAATTTCCCCTTTTAATTGTATAAGACAACATTATTTAATTAATTCAATTTTACATCATTTTTAACTAATTAAATAAGTTCCATTTATTTAATAAAGTCTTGAGAACCCTATTTCTGCAATTAATTGAATAAAACAACATTATTTAATTAATTCACATTTCTATCTTTTCGACCAATTAAATAAATTAAATTTATTTAATAAAGTCCTAATCTAACTTTATTTGTCTTGATTAGTTAAATAACACCAATTATTTAATTACGTCACTAAATCACTTTATTCCCCTAAAGTCGATTAAAGTATTAAATCATAATAATTTAATTACGACACTTTCCCTCCAAAAAATTGAATAATTAAATAAAACTATTCAAATTATCATCAAAAATCAAATCAAACTAATGCAACTTTGTTTGCAAAAGTCAAACTTGATTTGCACGTTCAACTCCAAAATGAATTAACTAATTAAATCAATTAATTAGTCATTCTCAACCACTTTCCTGATTGAGTAAATTACAATCCCCTGATTTCTCAATCTATTCCTAATTAAGAAAATTACAATCTCCTGACTAATCAATTTATTCCTGATTAATCAATCTATTCATCAATTCCACTGATCATTCAATCTATTTCTTCAATCACACAAATTATGTAATCTATTTTGCACAGATTATTCATGTCTAAATCCTCTCAACACCTTTCAATCATCGATCTTGATTCAACATTGTTTAATCCTGATTGTCCATTTTGAATCACATTTTTTATATAACAAACCTCTTTCCTCACAAAAAAGGATCAAAGAGTTAACATCATTTTCACAACGAAGTACTACTAATATTCACAATCACCATTGATAGAGCTTCAACATACCTTAGATCAGCCATACACACATCATTCTTCAAGCTTCCGCACATGAACTATGGAGGCTTCGCAGTGATACAAGCAACCAAATCCTTGTGAATATACTCCAATATGAGATGGGTAACAATTTTGTTATTGAATTTAGTTGTTTTTTATGCATTTCATTTACATGTTCTCGAATTCAATATTCTTAATTGTGCATTTTGTAAGTGTAGGAATAGATCTTAGACTAGTGTTCTTGAATTATAGATTAGATTCTATTTCAATTACGTTTATCTTGTCTAGACTTCTATGATTTTCCCCCTCACACAAAGAGAGCTTCAAAAGCAATACAATTTGTGCAAGAGATCTCAACAGGGAATTGGATCAAAAAGGAAGAAGATATAAAAAAGGAAGGTGTTAAGCTTTTTTTGGAGCTCTTGTCAATGCCACAAAACAAAAGTGATCAAAGAGTGAAAGATGAAAAGGAGCTCTTGGATGCCATTCCTACAATTGTTAGGGATGAGGATAATGCTTGTTTGTTGAGGCCATTTTCTTTAGAGGAAGTAAAAAAGGTGGTGTTTTCCTTACCATCAGATAAAGCTATTATGTCGAATGGGTTCACGGCCATTTTTTTTTTAAAAGCTATGACATATTGTGTTTTGATCTACTTTGGTCACTTGAACAGTCAAGGAGGATGGGAACAATGCTTAAGCAATTTAATGTAATAAATATTGCAATCTTTTCAAAAGTAAAAGAACCTAAAACTTTTGGAGAATATAGGCCTATATCATTATATAATACAATATATAAAATCTTCACTAAGGAAATATATTTAAGGGTGTAGCCCCTTATCTCAAAAATAGTTTCTCAAGAACAAGGAGGTTTTGTTCTAGGAAGAGAAACTTTTGAAGGAGCACTTTTAGCACATGAAACACTTCATTCAATTTCTACTTCTAATTTGTCTTCATTCATTGTCAAATTGGATATGATGAAGGAATATGAAAAAGTAGATTGGAGTTTTTTAAATAAAGTTCTAGCAAAATTTGGTTTCAATTCAAAATGGCATACATGGATATTGTCTTGTTATCAGGGGAAAATTTTGCAATCATCATTAATGGTAGTCCCACAGGGTTTTTCAGTGCAACATAGGGTGTTAGGAAAGGGGACCCTTTGTCTCTGTTTGTGTTCATTATTATGGCAGAGGCCCTAAGAAAATTCATTCTCCTTAAGCACAATCAGGGGCTATGGAATGTAATTAAGATAATGAATTTAGATATTTCAATAACACATTCCATTTTTGTAGATGATGCTATCATTTTTTGTGAGGTCACTATCGTAGAAGCTAGTCAGTTCAAAGAAGTGTTAGACAAGTATTCATCAAAATCAAGTCAAAAAATTAATGCTGCAAAATCCAAAAATTTTGTCTTCAACACCAAGGATGCTATAAGGAATAAGATAGTGAGACTAATAGGTTTCCAACAAGTTGTCTTACCATGTACTTATCTAGGGATTCCTTTCTTTATGGGCTTGTTAGAACTGTGAAAATTTGAAAATTTCACAGTCAATTGCATTCATGAGTTTCCAAAATGAGTCCTTACCATATGCTCATGGCCTCTCTTCATAATATTTTGCTCACATTCTGCCCATTTTTATCCCATAAAATCCATCTAGGTATAAGTATTTCACATTATAGTCCATATCGGCATGAGATTATCAAGGTCCCCCCGACCCATAATGCATTCTTGTTAATATACATCTGTTGTTTCCTATCGGCAACGACTTCAGGGATGTCACAGCGATTGAAATTCATACGCAGGTGCTTATCGGCAGGACTTTTTCATTGTCTCAGTGACTCAAAAGGATTATTTTCAGCCAGACAAAGACTTCGGGGTGAGGTCTTACCGATTGCATTATGTCTTAGCGACTAGCACATAGAACGATGTATCGGCAAGAGTTATGTCTTCGGTATGTGGTCTCACCAAATGGGTCGTGTCTCACCGACCATGTGCACATGGACGCACTTCGGCCAAACAAAGGGTATTCAGGATGAGGTCTTGGTGAGTTTGAATTGTCTTACCAACTAGCGATAAGGATATACACTTTAGTAAGACTAATATGCATCAGAGTAAAGTCTTGGCGAGTGCATTGGGTCTCACCGACAAAGCACAAAAAGATTCTATTGGTGTGAGGTTATATAGTCTTGTCGATCTGAATGTCACGCCGACATACTGCTTCATCGGTGAGAGAATTATATTGTCACGGCAATCAAAGGTGAACTTAAGGAATTGCTTCCGTAAGATGAAGTATGATCTATGGGACATCTCCCCAACAACAGAATGTTACAACGACACACAAAAGTCAAAGAATATCTATCGGCAAGACATTGGCCTTCGATGTGACTACAAAATGTTTCGGCGAGTGCTAAGAAGATCCCGAATGCGAACTATTGGCCGACGTTTGGATACACGAAGTAATGTGTATTTTCAAATACTAATGTATATATATCCATTTTGGATTGTGAAAAATAGAGAATTAGAAATTAGATATTAGATAAAGTAGAATAGGATAGAAGATAGATAGCAGAATATAGTGGAACACCATGTTTCACAAATTTGAGACTGTGATGCATGTTTTGAAATTATGGAGATAACAATGAGAATGATTTAATATGCTGGCATATTTCTGGTGTCAATTGTTTTGTTGTGCCCATTGAAAGTATTATTCAAGTTGTCTCCAAGATTGATGTTGTCTGGTTATTTAAATTGACATAACAAGTTTATGTTCGGTTTATCAGTACACATTTGTTGTATCTGTGTGATTGGTTGATCGGTTCTTTCAAGGAAGGATTAAATCCCTTTAATTAATCACAGTAATTAGGGAAATTCATCTGGATTAGTAAGAACTTAATAATCACAGTCTTGCATGTTTATACAAGTTATAAACAAAATATATGCCAAACAATTTGAATGTCCTCCAGAAAGAAGTCACTCAATTAAGATTTCATTTGACTCCGCATACCCAATAAGGTACTAGTCTCTGCTTTCTTTTATTACTTAGTTTCATTCATATTTTACATTTGTTAACTAAACATATTAGGATTTAGTCTTGAATATTGCTATACAATTTATACCAAATTTAGTTTTATTTGTCCATCTCCATCTGCCATTGTGGGCAAAGCATTTCAAGGAAATAAGCATAAAGCCAAGTCTGCTTCATTCATATAGGTACACCCACCTAGGTCTAGCAACACCTGAAGAGTAGAAGGTCTAAATCTTTTGACCTTGTATGTTACCCTAAAATGTATCAAGAGTTTGGCAACCTCTTGAGGTACCCTTACCTACGTTTTTGAGAGCTAAAAAATTGGCGACTCTGCTAGGGAATTAATCAGAATCTACGCCTTAATCATAGAGTCAGAAACCTATATAAACTCCGTTGGGGATAACAAGTAACAAATTTTTTCTCACTTTTAAGAAAGTGAGTGGAAACTCTGATAAAAACATTGCAACATGAATGGAAGAAGATCTCAATATAGGGGAGGTCATACTGGAGCTCCTACTAGAAGTAGTAAGTGGACACACAAGGATGATAGGGTTGATAAGGGGAAAAGGATAAGTGAGGACATGTGCATGACGAACAAAGACAAATCATCAATACCACATGGTGAAACATATGACCGTTATGATACATGGAGAGATAATTCAAGTGTAGAACCTTGTACCCCAGAAGATCAAAGAAATCCTTTTTACAATCCTCAGAAACAGGCAGAGTGGCATGCTAAATTTGAAGCTAAACGACTCAGATTTCAACACGAACATGATCAAAAAATGGAGGGTAACCAAGATGAGTCCAATGATCATGAGACTCCTCAGGAAGATTATGAATCTTTAACTTATGAAGAATTAAAAGGACGGTTTGAATCTCAAAGAGAGGAAAGAGAAGAACAGGAGAAGGCCCAGGAGAAGGCCCAGATGATACAAGTAATGAGAGACTTCAAATTGTAGAAAACTCATAACATTACTCAAACAGCTGGTTGCCCAAAATATGTACCACCTCATAAGCAGGGAAATCATAGTGCAGGGCCTTCTGACCCACCAAGGGTCCCTCAACATCAAGTAGGGAATCAATACAGATAGCCAAATCACCCACCTCATATCCCTACACAATATACAAATGTATAGCCACCTCATGGTCAGCATTATGTGCCACATCATAATACACAATACAATAACCCAATGTACTAGTACCCACCTAACCCTCCCCCTCACCAGTATACGACAATGATCAGACAGTTTGATTTAGCAGGGTTTCAATTATACCCTTACCCTATGGATGGCAGTTGGAGAGGTCTGGTGCCTAAATTTACAGGGAGTAGTGCAATTTCTGTTGAAGACCATTTAAGGAGTTTTAATGCCTTCATTCAGGATTTGGATGTACCTTATGAAGATTTACATATGAGGCTATTCATGATGTCACTTATTGAAGAAGCTAGGGATTGGTTCAACAGCCTAACAACAGCCTCTATTGATTCTCTCCAAATATTTCAGGACTGATTCCTCGAGCAATATGGGAATCAAAGTGCACCTGATGCTACTCTTCATGAATTGATGCGAATTCAGAAAAATCGGAATGACTCAATTTATGATTTCAACCGAAGATTCAATAAACTACAAAATAAAATACCTCCTGGATCAAAATTGCCAGAATCTGTGGCATTGAGTTTTTATTTGAATGCGTTCAATCCTAAAACAAGGTATGAACTGAGAAATAGGTTCCCAAGAGACTTGGTTGAAGCCCAGAAGACAGCATTAACAATTGAAAACAATAGGAGGGCTGTTGGGATAATTGATAAAAGAGACAATCATAGGGCTCTCCAACAAACCAATAATTATCAATACAAACAGGAGAACACATATAGGAATGAAAGATTGAGGTTACATGACATGCCTTATAACACAAATTAGAAAGATGGAAAACCTATAACAGATAGGCCTAGAAACAAAGAGACTCCTTATCCATTAAGGAAGAAGGGAACATATATGGTGAATAACAATTATTTTTGTGAAATTTGTGATAAGCCACATTCCCTAGATTATTGTGTTGTAGCCCAAAGAATGCAAGAGGAAGGAGTATTAATGGGAAACGGTGGAGAAGATCACACAGTGTATTTGACTTCAAATACTTTTCACTGTGTTGAGGAGAGGTACTCATCTTCAGAGGAAGATGGATATGAGTACGATGTTTCGAATCAGAGGTACAATGTCCACATAGCTGAACAACAGATTCTTTCTGACTCTGAGGATGATTATGCAGAACCACATTATGATGAGATTCCTACTCAGGGCAGTATGAGGAAACTTACTGAAGAGGAGATAGAGATATTAACTGTTCCTACAGTTGAAGAAGAAAAAAGTAAGTACTGGTTGAGAAACAGGACAGTAAATGAGAAGGAGGGTGTCCCCAAGGGAATCTTTATGAAGGATCAAAAAGTGACACAAGGAGCTTCGAAGAAAACAGAAAACAAACAAAATGATAAAAGCGAACAAAAGCCTGTCCAAAAGGAGGAAGTAAAGGAATTGCACAAAGAAATGCAAAAGACTAATCAGCCAAGTAAAAGAGAAAAATAAGAGAACAAAGGAGAAACATCAGAACAAAAGAAAATGATTAAGGAAGAAAGTTCTTTTGATTTCACTCAGGTTTTATCTCAGGTAAAGATGTCTATTCCACTACTTGAGATGATGAAAATTAAGGAATATAGAGACGGTGTTGTTCAATTAATAACAAATGGAAATGAAAAACATATAAATTCTAAAAGTAAGATGGCTGCTAAAAATAAGCAAGAGAAAGTAAATATCCCAGAAGTGTGCCTTAGTAATTCAGTGTTAAATCCCCCACCAGTTGATCCTTTTTTCACCACATTACTAATAAATAACAAATTGTTGAGGAACTGCATGATAGACTCTGGCACTGCCATGAATATTATGCCAGTAGGAGTTATGAAACAACTTGGTATGTGGGTGGATACTACTGTAGGGAAGTGCTATGCAATGGATAACATACCTATTCCTGTGGTGGGTATAATGAAAGATGTTGAAGTCAAGTTAGCTGCTTATCCTCAGGTGGCATATAATATTGATATAATAGTAATTGACACCCCTCCTCAATTTGGGATGCTTTTATCAAGATAGTGGACAGTAGCGGTTGGTGGAAATGCCCAGTTTGATTTGTCTTATGCAACAATTCCAGTGAATGGTCAGGAGGTGAAGTTGTATAGAGAGCCAAGGATGAACCAAGTTGTTGATTGTGTACCACAAGATCAAATCAACTATTTTTGTGATGTCGATCTTGGGAGTTTTAAGATAGAACCAGCTCAGCTAGAATTAGTCAATGTTGACCCAATAGAAAAGCATGTGGCACAAAATTGCAATGGTATATGGAAAATGTACTTTGATGGAGCATACAACCAAGAAGGTAATGCAGCAGGGATAGTATTTGTTTCACCTGAAGGTGTTACATTTAAGTATTCATTTATGTTAACATTTGAATGTACAAACAATGTGGCGGAATATGAAGCTTTGTTAATAGGTTTGCATATAGCTGTGAAACATAAAATCAAGTTGCTGGCTATTCTAGGGGATTCTGAGTTAGTGGTTTCACAGGTTAAGTCAAAATATGCAGCAAAACATAAGAGACTGGAACAATACAAGAATGATGTGTGGGACACAATTGAGTTGTTTGATGCCTTCTCAATTGAGTGGATTGATAGGTCAAAAAACATAATGGCATATTTTTTAGCGAATGTGGCACTGAAAAGAGATGACATTACATTGACTGGGGTATCACAAATTGAGTTCAAGACAAGGCCTGCAGTCCCTGATAACATATATAGTTGGCAGGTCTTTAATGATGATACTAGCCTTTTGAAATTCCTCCACTGTATAGATCAATATGAATCCCAAGAAATTGATTTCAATGCCTTTGTTGAAGAAGTGGATGGGAAGCAGACAGTATTTAGGAAAGAGATCTTACAGCTTAAAAAAAATAAGCTTCCTAAAGGCTCAGTGGCATTGGAGAGGGTGTATGATGGAAGTGATTGGTCCCTCATGAAGAAAACACCAGTCAAAAGGGAGGATATTGAGGAGATTAACTTGGGTACTGAGATGGCACCAAGAAAGGTGTACATAGGGAAGAAGATAAGCCCTACAATTAGAAGAATGTTGATTGAGTTGCTAAGAAAATATAAACATGTGTTTGCTTGGTCTTATGAAGATCTAAAAGCATACAGGGAAGATTTATTTCAGCATGAAATACCATTGAAGCCAGATGCTAAGCCATTCAAACAAAAGCAAAGACCCATAAATCCAACATTGGAACCTAAAATGTAGGAAGAATTGGCAAAGCTCAAAGATGGGGGAATCATTAAACCAATCAGGCATTCAATGTGGGTCTCAAACTTGGTCCCTGTGAGAAAGAAAAATGGAGATATCAGGCTATGTGAAGATTTCAGAAATCTAAACATGGCATCCCTCAAAGATAATTATCCTCTACCCAATATGGAGGCTATATTGCATAAAGTAACAGGGTGTGAACTGTTGTCTATGATGGATGGGTTTTCAGGGTATAATCAGGTCAAGGTCAAAGAATCTGAGCAATATAAGATGGCATTTACAACTCCTTGGGGGACATATGTTTATCTAAGAATGCCATTTGGTCTCACTAATGCAGGAGCAACCTTCCAAAGAGCTATGGATGTGGCATTTGCAGATTTGATCAATGCTATCATGGTGGTGTATCAGGATGACCTAACTACTTATTCAAAGAAGGCTGAAGATCATGTTCAACATCTAGAAAAGGTATTTATAAAGGCCCTAGAATATGGTATTAGCTTAAACCCTAAGAAATGTCATTTTGCAGTCACAAAGGGTAAGCTCTTGGGACATATTGTCTCAAAAGAAGGAATTAGAATGGATCTTGAAAGGGTTGAGGCCATCGATAAAATTCTTGTCCCTAAAATTGTTAAGGCTATATAGTCATTCTTTGGACAAATTAATTTTGTTAGGAGATTTGTTTCTAACTTCGCTGAGAACATTAAACCCATATCAAAAATGTTGAAGAAAGGACAAAAGGTAGAGTGGACTGCAAAAGCCTTAGAAGCTTTTATATCCATCAAAAGGGCCATCAAGGAAGCTCATGTCCTTAAGTCTCCAGATTTTGCAAAACCTTTTCAGATATTTTCTTTCGCCTCAATGCACACTATTGTTGTTGTTATGTTACAAAAGAATGAGAATGGTTATGAACAGCCTGTGTCTTTCTTTAGTAATTCATTACAAGGGTCTGAATTAAAGTATGATATAATGGAAAAATAAGCATTTGCATTAGTGAAAGCTATAAAAGCTTTTAGGCCATATCTTGTTGGAGCAAAGGTGGTTGCTTACATCCCTCACGCAGCTGTCAAAGATATTCTAACACGGTCTGAAGTAATAGGAAAAAGATACAGATGGATTAACAAAATCCAAGAGTTTGACATGGAGATAAAAATTACTAAACTGGTAAGAGGTCAGGGCTTGGCTAGGTTGATGGCAGAAGTGAACATTGAAGCAAATCAAATTTGCAATGTAGAAGAAGAGACTGCAATTGCGAGCATTGAGCATACTCCATGGTATGCAGATATCATGCATTACCTTAAATACATGAAGTGTCCAGAGGAATTGAGTGACAGCCAGAAAAGAACTTTGAAGTTGCAGGCATCTAAGTATGTCTTCATGGATGGAGATTTGTTTTGGAAAAATAGGGATGGTATACTATTGTTATGTCTGGATGAATCACAAGCCAGGCATGTCTTGAGTGAAATGCATGAAGGGGTTTGTGGAGGACATTACTCAGCAAAGACAACTGCACATAAAATTCTCAGGGCAGGTTATTATTGGCCAAAGGTTTTTAATGACTCTTTTACATATGTAAGAAAATGTGAGGCTTTCCAAAAATTCTCTGGGAAACTAAAGTATCAGGGAGCTTTGCCACTTCGACCCTTGCAAGCTGGTGCCCCTTTTCATCAATGGGGAATTGATTTCATTGGAGAGATACAAGAAAAATCGAGTGGAGGACATAAATGGATACTGGTGGCCACTAATTATTTTACCAAATGGGTAGAAGCAGTCCCAACTAAACAAGCTACAAGTAAAGTGGTGACAAATTTTCTAATGGAGAATATTATTACCAGATTCAATACACCACTAAGACTGATTACTAACAATGGAATGTGTTTTAGATCAAATGAATTCAGAAACTTCTATAACACATATGGCATTACCATTTCTTATGCAGCTCCTTACCATCCACAAGCCAATGGTCAAGCTGAGTCTAGTAATAAAATTCTTATGAATATTATAATGAGAATGCTAGGTCAGAACAAGAAGGCATGGGATTCAAAATTGAGATTAGTTGTTTGGGCTAACAGAATCACTGTAAAGAAGGCAGTTGGAAAATCCCCATTTGAATTGGTGTATGGAACACAAGTCAGGATGTCTTTACAAAACTTGTTACCAGTTTACAATTTGATTCTTCAGGAGGATATAGACATTCCAGAGCCTATGGAGGAGAGAATGGAACAACTGGATGAACTGTATGAGATAAGACAAGGAGCTCAAAATCAGAACATAAAGTTACAAACACAGATGAAGTATCTATTTGATAAAAAGGAAAAGGATAGAAAATTTGGAGAAAGTGACTTGGTACTGATGTGGAACGCAAGGTTTCAGGAGAAAGGAAAGCATGGGAAGTTTGAAGCCTTGTGGCTTGGACCTTTTGTGGTTATTGGAAAGAAAGGTGCAGATTCATATTATCTACAAAATATGGCTGGTGAAGATCAGGAATTGCCTGTACATGGGAAATTTCTAAAGCATTTTTTCTCTTTAACGATACAGAGGATCAAGGGTTGCCAGTGCATGGAAAATCCTTAACAATCCTCTCAAAACTCTATCTTCCATGCACAGTAGTCTAGGAAACAAAAGGAACAAGACTTGCCAGTACATGGACAATCCTGATTTTCCTTCTCTCAAAATAATTTTTTCCATGTACACTAGTGTAGGGTCACTTTCATTTCCATTCATTCCATCTTGCTCACGTAAATCCATCACCTTGAGTTTGGTCTGGTCACCTAGAAATCTGGATCCTTGCAATGATCTCACAATCATTCATCCCCAGATGGAGCCACTGTTAGAACTGTGAAAATTTGAATTTCACAATCAATTGCATTCATGAGTTTCCAAAATGAGTCCCCACCATATTCTCAGGGCCTCTCTTCATAATATTTTGGTCACATTCTGCCCATTTTTATCCCATAAAATCCATCTAGGTCTGAGTATTTCACATTATAGTCCATATCGGCATGAGATTATCAAGGTCCCCCGACCCATAATGCATTCTTGTTAATATACATCTGTTGTTTCCTATTGGCAACGACTTCAGGGATGTCACAACAATTGAAATTCATACACAGGTGCCTATCAGCAGGACTTTTTCATTGTCTCAGTGACTCAAAAGGATTATTTTCGGCCAGACAAAGACTTTGGGGTGAGATCTTACCGATTGCATTATGTCTCAGCGACTAGCACACAGAATGATGTATCGACAAGAGTTATGTCTTTGATATGTGGTCTCACTGAATGGGTCGTGTCTCACCAACCATGTGCACATGGATGCACTTCGGCCAAACAAAGGGTATTCGAGATGAGGTCTTGGCGAGTTTGAATTGTCTTACCGACCGACAATAAGGATATACACTTCAGTAAGACTAATATGCATCGAAGTAAAGTCTTGGTGAGTGCATTGGGTCTCGCCGACAAAGCACAAAAAGATTCTATCAGTGTGAGGTTATATAGTCTTGCCGATCTGAATGTCATGCCAACATACTGCTTCATCGATGAGAGAATTATATTGTCACGGTGATCAAAGGTAAACTTAAGGAATTGCTTTGGTAAGACGAAGTATGATCTATGGGACGTCTCCCCGACAACAGAATGTTATAGCGACACACAAAAGTCAAAGAATATCTATCGGCAAGACATTGGCCTTCAGTGTGACTGCAGAATGTTTCGGCGAGTGCTAAGCAGAGCCCGAATACGAACTGTTGGCCAACATTTGGATACATGAAGCGATGTGTCTTTTCAAATACTGATGTATATATATCCATTTTGGATTGTGAAAAATAGAGAATTAGAAATTAGATATTAGATAAAGTAGAATAGGATAGAAGATAGATAGCAAAATACAGTGGAACACCATGTTTCGCAAATTTGAGACTGTGATGCATGTTTTGAAATTATGGAGATATCAATGAGAATGATTTAATATGCTGGCATATTTCTGGTGTCAATTGTTTTGTTGTGCCCATTGAAAGTATTATTCAAGTTGTCTCCAAGATTGATACTGTCTAGTTATTTAAATTGACATAACAAGTTTATGTTTGGTTTATCAATACACATTTGTTGTATCTATGTGATTGGTTGATCGGTTCTTTCAAGGAAGGATTAAATCCCTTTAATTAATCACATTAATTAGGGAAATTCATCTAGATCAGTAAGAAGAACTTAATAATCACAGTCTTGCATGTTTATACAAGTTATAAACAAAATATATGCCAAACAATTTGAATGTCCTCTAGAAAGAAGTCACTCAATTAAGATTTCATTTGACTCCGCATACCCAATAAGGCACTAGTCTCTACTTTCTTTCATTACTTAGTTTCATTAATATTTTACATTTGTTAACTGAACATATTAGGATTTAGTCTTGAATATTGCTATACAATTTATACCAAATTTAGTTTTATTTGTCCATCTCCATCTGCCATTGTGGGCAAAGCATTTCAAGGAAATAAGCATAAAGCCAAGTCTGCTTCATTCATATAGGTACACCCGCCTAGGTCTAGCAGCACCTGAAGAGTAGAAGGTCTAAATCTTTTAAACTTGTCTGTTACCCTAAAACATATCAAGAGTTTGGCAGCCTCTTGAGGCATTCTGCCTGCATTTTTGAGAGCTAACAAATTAATAAGGCTTCATATTGGAACGAGGTAATTGAGAGGTTAAAATCAAGGATTCTGATGTGGAAAGTCAAGTGGTTACCACTGTTAGGTAGAATCCTCCTAATAAAATAGGTCTTAATAGCAATTTGTTGATGGGTATTTTTTGACCTTCTCAACACAGGCAATGCGTAAGTGCATTACCTCTCTTGAAAGGCAATCTCCAACAAAAAGTTGTTGAAAATTACCCCAAGGTCTCCCGAGTGTTAGGTCATGACATGCTTGGAATATCTTAGTTGGTTCAATGTGATTTTGTTGGTAATCACATGGCAGCCTTATGTGGGTTAAACTAGAGGGGAATTGGATCCTTGGGTGGAGTCCATAAATTTTCAGAAGTGTTGCTCTATTGCTGCAAGTTCAAGACAGCAATCTCAAACTCCACTTTAATCTTCAGATTTGGCTTTACAATGTGCAATGAACCTTATCTAAAGCACCTATTAAAAAAAGGGAAAAAGGGCAAGGGAAGAGAGGAGTTCCTAGGCCTGAAGCTACCAATGAACAGTGATAATGGAGGGCCCCACAGTGGACAACCTTCCCAAAACAAAGTTCCACTTAACCAAATCAACTTACAGTCTCATGAAACCTATGCAATCTTCTAAGGTCTACATATTTTCAACATTTCATTCACCATTAAGCATGAACAAGAGATAGAGTTTAAGTGCAACATTCATATAATGTTCAGAATAGCTTTACACTATATTTTATCATCAATAAACAACAAAAAGCATGAACAAGAAAAGGCATCAACACAATAGAATTCTTCACCACCAATGAACAGTATTAATCAATTAGTCTACTAAAGCAAACCAAAACACATAAAACAACAAAGTAAATCTACTCAAATTCACTAACTATGAGAAGAAGAATCATGCAACATGAAGTTGGAACTCAAGGATCCACCAAATCAATGAATTTCTATTAACATTCCAACAGTATGTCTTTACAACAACTCCACTCTCTCTTGAAAATGAGAGGAGAACCCCTATTTATAGTGTCCAAAAATCAAAATGAATGGCCAATATTTAATCTCATTGTGTGGCCAAGATTCACTACAAATTAGGGTTTCACCTACCCCCAAATGTTTTACAATAAAAAAACTACACTTTGTCATTTAGCCTATTTTGTCCTCTATTGAGTAGCTCTATAGCTCTTTTGTCTTCTAGCTGATTTCCTCTTGCTACTACACTGTGAGGAATTCATTATCTATGATTGGATTTCCTTCACCTTTCTTGATGGTGGCATACTCCACAAATTTTCCCATTGAAATATGAAGCCTATCCTTCTGAACAATCTCAGATTGGAGGATTTGAAAATGAAGTTTCTTAGAATGATTAACCACCTCCTCCCCGTGCTTCATACATTTTGGGGTGGCCTTCACCATTTGTTCTAATTGAACAAATTCCCTGGAAACAAAATCCATAAAGAGTGGAGACATGTCATCTGTTGCACCCTCCTCCATCTTTTTATGGAAGTATTCCTTAATCTTTTCTGCATTCAGATCTTCAACAGAAATATCCTAGTCAGTCATTAATTTAATGTAATCTTCATTGTTCGTCTGATGTTCTTTTTCCCATTCAAGGTCAAGCTCAACCTCATGCAACACCTTCTCTAGCACCTCACTCCGATGATCAAGGGCCATTTTCCACGTCTCAACCAACCAGTGATCATCCTTGATGATGACAAACTCCTTTTACCAGGCCCTTTTTGGTATTTTGAGGATGGCCTCAACCTTTGGATTGGTGATTCTATAAAATTCAGCATAATGAAGGCATACCTTCTCTATATCCTCTAATTTTTGTTGTATCAATCTGAATTTGTTGGCCATTCTAACGGCATGCCCTATGCCCAAATCACCATTGTAGATTACCCGTCGGAACCATTCTTTAGTGGCATTTGTCCAATTTTTCCTTCTTTCCAGCTTGTTGATATGTTCTTTGGATAGTAGCTAAGGTGGTGTTGATGACGTGGTGGGAAGCTCCTCGGCCAATGACCATTGTTGAATATAGGTTGTTAATTCTACCACTAGTGCCTTTAATTCCTCCTTAGAGGTCTTATCCTTATGTATTTGGTGCACAATGGTGGCAACAGATCCCTGGAGATGGTCAATTTTATGTTCCCTTGTTGTTCCCAAATTAATGGTAGAAATATTATAACTGGCCCATTCTTCTCCCATAACCAAAGTGGCGACCTGTACAGTCCTAGATCATGACGCATCCATTGTCAGATGAGACCTGACCTTTGGCTTCTTTTCCTTCCTTTTGCTTATTTGTGCTCGAGCCAAGATGGCTTTGAGTCTCGCCTTTAGATCCATTGGGTCCAGGGTTTTCTTTTCAAGCCATTTAGGCATCTGAGACCCCTCCTTTGGTGATTCATGATCACCTTCCTCATCGCGGGTATGTTGAATTTCCATTACTTTTCCACCTGGAGTCTCTTGTTTTGTCTTTTATTCTTCTTCCTCATCGGAATCCTGAATGAATATTGTTTCTTTACCTAGGGATTTGGTGGATTTGTGCTCCTTGGGGCTATCCTCCCCCTCAAAGGTTTTCTTTTCTTCCTCTTTCCCATGCTTATGTTCTTCATGATGCTCTATTTCTAATCTTTTTCTCATCTCGACCTCTTCTTCAAGCTTTCCTTCTTATTTTTCTTCCTTTTCTTCTTCTTCATGCAGAGGAGGCACTTCTTCATCATGCTTGGGGCTCTTCCCCAATTCCTCAGTTGGAGGCTTGGTTCTCACCTCTATTTCATCATCTGATTCTTTTTCTTCTTCAAGGGGCTATTTCTCTACTTCTTCTTTGACATCTCTGGGCTGCTTAGAAAATTCCTCCTCAAGCTCTTGGTTAGAGATCTCCATAATGTATTTGGTGTCAATACCCCCTTCATCCTCCTTGAAGGATTCCAATTCTTCCTCCTTGTGCACCACTTCATCAATCGCCAGGTACTGATGTTCAAGATGCTCATAATATTCATCAACCTCTTCCTCCAATCCTTTGGCTACTTCTTGTGTTTGTCTCTCCAATTCCTCGGAGATCCTCATAGTTATCTCCATTTTTAGTGGCTCAAGAAGAGGAGGCACTGGGAAACCAACAAAATCTTGTGTCAAGGCAACTTGCACAGTTGGATTCATTAGGACCCCAAAAAGCTCCATTGGGATATTTTGCATATGTCGGGCAAGAGCCTCTAGGAGTGAGATAACTAGTATTGTTGTTGTTGCAGTGGCCAATGGGAGAGTGGTAGATGGAGACATGGATGAAGAAGAAAGTTGAGAGGTAGTGGCAGAGGAAGAATCTATTACCATTACCTGTGCAGCAGGCAGAGTGGAGGCAAGGTGGACTGAAATTTCCACCATGGGCAGAGAAGAGGCAACGATCGCCTGAGAAGTAGGCAGAGGGGCAACAATAGTGGTGACAGAAGCAACAATGACTAAAAGGGTGGAGGTAGTAGGTGGGGACTTTGGCTGCTTGGTTTCTACCTCTTCTCCCTCACGAAGAGGGTCTTCTTGGATAGTGGGCATTTCTGTGAAGTTGCCCGACTTCCTTGGCTTCTTGGAGGGCTCGCCCTCTGAAGCTTTCCTTGAGTACACCTCTTGTTTAGGTTGTTGTTCACTTGTCTCTTTTCTTTTCTTTTACCTAGTAGTGGGGGGAGATGTTGAAGTCTCTCCCTTTGGGGTAGCAGTGGCAGAGGCACTGTCAGTCTCACTCTCAAGTGGATCCTTGAGTTCCTCATATGTTAAGGTAACTCCTTACAACTTCAATTGGGCAATATCCCTGTCGATCCATTATTTTTTTCTTGCTTCAATGGGTTTCATCATAATATCAAGGTCATTGACCTCCTCCTCATCCTAGTCAATCAATGGCAGTGGTAGATTGGCAATGACATCATAGCTAGGATTAACTACTATATTTTCATCCTCAACAATCTGATTTGGTACTGGAAACAGGTTCACTTTTTTGACGAAGTATGTCATCATGCACATGTAATTCCTCATATGCACCTCCTTATTGTCTTTGCAATTGGCCCAAAATTCATCCACATTATGTAGATGGGCATACTCCATCCCAACAACCTTCTTTAACTTACCATATGGGTTTATTCATGGTCGGGCAGTGTAGAGCTCCAAGTTGTATTCATTTAGTTCCTTATCAGAATAATCCACACATTGGGAGGCAGGGAGTGCATACATTCCTTGACCAAAGGTAAGGGGATAAGGGATCCCTATTCTATGCTTATGACTTAGGAGGGCGTGTGCAAAATGCAATTGTTGGGAGACCTAGAGCAATATCAACTAGTCATTGGGGGTACCGGGGCAGCTTATATGGTTTCTTTGAGAAACCCTCAGCTTGGATATAGGTAAATTTTGGAAATTGAATAAATAAGAAGTTGAACCAGCGAATGTAAGAATTTTCATTATGGGTGACTCTTCTTTCAAAATCACCTCCAAGCAATCTGATAATATGGCCAATGAAGGCATCATTGACCCTGCAATAGTCTTTCTTAAAGTTTTGGAATTGAAGTTGGGGATAACTATCATAGACCTTCAATTCCCTACCTGGAGTTGGACTTGGTGCTACAAATAACCCCCTATATTGGGCACAATCGACAAGCAAATAGACTAGGTATGATCTCATATAAAATTGTGAAGTCTTCTTCACTGCCACAAATTGCTCATGTAGACACTAGTTGATCATCCCTACCCAATAGAACTTGGTCTCCCCTCGGATTATCTCCTCCATGAAGTACAACATCCATTCTTGAAAGAAAGTAGTAGTCGGGAGGCCCATAACTCTACTCAACAAGGTTACCAAGTCATGGCAATCCTCATAGAAGTAACTTTTGAAGAGTTCTTGGGGCACTTTGTTTGTGCTACCCCTCTTCTCCTTAAGCCAATACTAATTGATGAGCTTCTTGCATTTGAGGGGAGCGACATCCCACATCTTCTTAGCATACTCTTTGGATGTTTCCTCCATCTCACTAAAGGCAGGGATATGAAATTTTTTCCCTATTGATTTAGCAGACAAATCAACCAATATATTCCCATCTCTATCCACTATTATCTTTGTGTCCTCCTAGTATGCCTCTCTACAAGCCAGTACAAGTTCAAGAGCTATAAGGGAAGGTGGGAATCCAGCAAATTTAACCAACCCACTGCTTCTAATCCTTTTGGAATTTTCTATGGTGGGGTTGATTCAGACCCTTTGCTTGAACTCATCAATATCAATATGTCCCAAATTAGTATCTGAGATCTCCCTCTAATATATGGTGACCCTAGAATTGAGGGGTTCCCCTTGGAACTTGTACTTCATTTGGTCTTTATCTTCCTTCCCTTAGGGTGCTTTAGTTGACTTCTTTCCCTTTTCCTTTTCCATGGCCGCCTTTGAAGATCCTACACCTGGTTCCATATATCCTATGGGAAAGAGAGTAGTAAGCATATTCAAGTGTAAAAGAGGAGGAACATTAGCCAAAATCCTGTAAAATGATGTCAAATTAGATAATTCATCACTTAAAGATCCTATCATATCTTTTGGACCATCATTAGTCACTCATTTTGGGAAGTTATGGCAATGCGAGCCAAGGGGTGTGGAATTCCCTGGGTTGGTAGCCATTCTAAAGGTAGCTACAAAAGGGATGACAATCAGGGCATGGCGAACCGCATGTCCCAACTTGCATCAAGATCTAATCATGATGTGGGATCCACTGAAGAGGTCGAGTAATTTTAGCACATGGGTCAAAATCACTTTGAAGTTTTGGAGGCATCAAGATCATCATTTAGGTTTGCGAACCCAAGGAAGGTGGAAGCATAGGGTGGTTTGGCCATTTGAGGCTCCATCATTGAAACGAAACTGGTAAGGTGGCGCCCTACAAGCGGCATCCCGTAATGCGAGACCCGCGACCTCGGAGGATGATGGGCGCTATATCGTTAAAGTTTAAACTACTTAAAGGGATGCAAGCCGGAAGGTGTAGGCAGGCACTAGGTGTTTTCCATTCAAAATGGGGCCAATGGGATGAAAGTCTGTAAATGGCTTCCTACAAGAGGCGACCTACCTAGGGCTTGACACTTGGTCATTTTGATTTGGGCTCAGATGGAGATGGGAACTACAGGCTCTGCGGGGCGGGGAGACGGTCACCTGAGGCCGTTTGGAATGGCGAACTCACCATAACAGCCAGTGCATGGGATTCCGTAGGGAAAGGTCCATGAAAGGACCAACCACTTAGTCATTTAACATGGAGCAATAAGACGACATCATTGACGTCGGGACCTGCTCACTGGAAGGACCCTAGGGTTTTTTTATTCTTGGGTAGTCGTTAACGCGATGGCGAAAGGGGAGCAAAAACCTGCAAAGGATGGCCCACAAGAGGAGGTTTCCTTTTTTTTGAGCTCGAACAACAACCATGAACGCAAGGCCCAATGGGTGAATGGGTGAGTTGTTAAGGTTATTTGAAATGGTGAACCCTGAACGAAAAACCCACAGATAGAGATCTGCAAGGAAAATTATGCCTGAAGTCCATCACTTAATCAATTTTGGGCGCCAGGAACAGGACAACAATGGTTGGGGTGGGGCTCGACAGGCGGAGAGATGGATATCTAAAGCCGCTTCATTCGGTAGACAAGTCATGACGGCCCGTGGGTGGAAGTTCGCAAAGAGGGGTCACTGAAGAGACAACACTTTGTCATTTTTAGTGCAAGGAGATCAAAGGGCAACAACACGATTGGGACCCACCCGTCAAAAGGACTCCATAGTTTCACCATTTTGAAGAGGTGTTCATGTGGCAGTAAAATGTTAGTGAAGGTCCACATTGAAAGCTCTGCATCAGATAAATGGCTTTGTCTCTAACACAGACGATGGACCCAATGGCGAGGTCTGATAGGCAGATAGACGGGTCGCAAAGGCCATTTAAAATGGAGTTGGGGAAAAAATCCACGGATGGCAGTCTGTGAGGAGAGCTCTACAATGGATCAAGACTTAGGCATTTTGGTGAATTTGAGCTTGAATGGCGATGGCTAGAGTGGGACCCACCTAATGAGAGGACATGATCAAATAGCCATTTGAAATGGCGAAGCTCAAGGCATTTTGTAGGCAGAGGCCCGCGCTTGCGGACCCAAGTGGATCGAAGGATCCTTCCATTTTGGGCTCATGAATTTTGGCCAAGTTCAAGATGTCCAAGTTGAGGGGGCCTCCCACGAGGGTGGGCCCAATGAAGGTGTCCACTATTTAATAAAGTTTGGCAATTTGAGGAAAAAGAAATGGTGGCAGCAAGCATGTTGCGGGTCCGTAGGGCACGAACGCTCTGGCTCAAGAACGGTCATGGGAGGTTCAAGTCCTACAAGCTCCCCATAAGAGGTTTTCAATAGATTTTTAAAATTCCAAAAGGTGGGTTTTGATCACTAGGGTTTCAACTGACTGATTCCTAAGCTTTCCATCCATAATTTAACAACTTTATATAGAAATTGAAGAAAACTTAAAGTATGGCTTGTAGCGGACAATCAACCTGTAAAACCCGATGGAGGTGGATGAGAAAATATGAGCAAAAGCTTTGAATCGGCAACAAAGCTTGGCAGGCACGGCGACAACGTTGGCAGGAGGCTCTGAAAAGTCTTCTGAATGTTGGCAGGTGAAAATGATAGCTAAAAATGGGCTATTTATAGAAAATGCAACATTTAATGCCCCTCATTAATGCAGGTACAATGAAGGTTGCAGTTGGTGAGCATGCATTTTAGAAACAGTGGCAAGAACAATGAAGTCTGCGAAGCAGACAACAATCAAGAGTTAACCACTTGGGCAGTTGACGATGCAAATAGAAAAAGATGATGTAGGTCCCACGACATGGAAGGACATCATGTGAAGGCTGTCTAAAATGGTCGGGGAGCTAGGGAATCCTGCAAAGGGTGGTCCGCACAGGCAGACTCGCATTGCTCCAAGGACAAAAACTTTAAAGATTCAAGACAAACAACCAAGGAAATCTCACAAAGCCCTAAGGCCTTGAAAATTCAAGGGTAGCAAAACATGGTCAACTCAAGGTGATTCTTCTAAGACTCCTTAACCTCTTAGGACTCAAAAATAGGGGGCACACAAAATGAGGAGACGATAAAAGTGACCCAATGAAGCGAAAAGAGAGGTTCCCCGTTCCAAACGGGGCGTGTGTGCTATAGGCACAACACAATTTCTAATTTTTTCTTGGCAATCCTTAAAGCACCTCAGCTAGTTATATCAAAATTTGAGAAAATCATAAGAAATTTCCTTTGGAAAGGAAATATAAATGATCAAAAGAAAGTGCCTCTAATTTCATTAGAAGGAATGGCTATGGAAAAGAGTCAAGGTGAAGCAAGCAAACATAATATATTGAATAGGAACAAAGCTTTCAGGGTAAACTTTCTTGGAAAATGTATACAAAACCATAGGCTAAATAGTGCAGGGTAATGTAGGCAAAGTACTTAGATAATGCAAGCCCATCAAGAATCTTGAAAATTGCTAACCCACCCAAGGGATCTGCCATATGGAATTTTCTAATTTCTTGTAGAAAACTCATTACTTCTTATATTACATGGGAATTTAACAATGGAGAAAGTGTGAAGTTCTGGCAAGACTCTTGGAATGGGAACCCTCTTTTGTGAATTGAACCTAAACTACAAGATGTAAGGAAAATTCTAACTAAGGTTTGGGGTGAGAAATTTTTAGAATATGTACAGTCAATAGATGCTTTGACCAAGAAAGTGGTTTGGAAAATTTTCCCAGGTAATCTGTTATCCGTAGAGAAATATGCCTTGATTCAAAGGGTGTTGAAAGATAGAGTGGTGTACCTTTCAGAAAATCTAGATAGAATTGTATTGACTGCATCAAAAGAAGGTGTATATTTAGTTAAGCAAGGGTATAAAGCCTTAAACTGAAGCAAGGATCAAATGATTTCTCAAAAAGATTTTTCATTTTGTTGGAACAACATAACTTTACCTAAATCTAAGAGCTTTGCTAAGTTGGTGCTAAAAAAGAGAATACTAACAAGTGATCATCTAACAAAATTGAAAATAGCAGATCCATTCAAATTTCCATTATGTGAAGAAGTGCTTGAAAATGCAGATCACTTGCTCATTCAATGTAGTTTTGCTCAACAATGTTGGGATTTTTTCAAGAATAAATTAAATTTGTTCACTCCACTACCAAATACAATTTGGGAGTCTTTTCAGAGTTGGCCAGTCCTATACCAATCATCCTTTTTTTGCATGTATATGGCAAGTGGTTCCTGCATTAGTCATATGGAACATCTAGTGGGAGAGAAACATGTGTATATTCATAAATATTACATCTTCAGTTGACGTCACAAATGCAAATATTGAAAAGGAAATAACTAATTTTTTTAATTCAAATGTTCAAAAGCACAAAACCATAAGTTCACAATTCACAAATTGGGATGATTCTCTTCTGAAAAACTAGAAGGCTTTAAAATTTCTATTTGATGGAAGCCTACACAAAAGTTTTAAAAGTGGATAGAAACAAAATCAAATGGAAAGCTCCCCAAGTAGAGTTTGTAAAGCTCAACTTTGATGGTGTGTCAAGGGGAAATCTGGGCATTTCAAGTGTAGGAATCTACATTAGAGATTCATCTAGGAAAGTATTAGCAGTCAACTCATTTCATCTCTAAAAAGGTACTAATAAAACTGTAGAGGCACAAGCAGTCCTTCTAGGGTTGGAGCTAGCATTGAAGATGGGGATTTCAAGAATACATTTTGAAGGGGACTCGTTAATAATTATTAATTGGTATAGGAGCACCTAGTTGGTTTCATGCCTCCATGAGGAAATTTTGTCATTTTTGGTTTTGGTTTGTGTTTTCTTTTGTAATAAGGTCATTTTTACCAAGTCACATGTGTATTGAGTCCTTGTTAGATTTCTAGGTGGTTTGTGGAGTCAAGTTGTTACATTTTACAAATGTTTTCAAATCTTGCAAATGTTGTTATATTGCAAAAATGCAAAAATGGAATATGAAGGATCAAAAAGTGAAAAGAATGTTAGAAATCAGTTTGGCACAGTTGGGTTGGGTGTGTGAATGTTTAAAAATGCATTTTTGTACATTGTGGAGTTAATTGGTCGATGTCATTTTGAATTTTGAATAGTAAAAGTTTTATTTTCTTGTGTTCAAAGAAAAATCCGCTACTACAAACCATAGTATGGCCTTGAACAACTTGGGGATGATCTTTTAAGCATTGAAATTGATGGATAATTGAATTAGCTACATTTTGGTTTTTTTCTTATAGGATTTCATTGAGTTTTGAGGATTTTACAGTAGATTTTCTGAAAACTACCTTAAAACCCTGATTTTGAGGGTTGGATTGAAGGAAATGGATTCTTGAGCCATTCCACCTGGTAGAAAATGTTCTAACTTATTGGAATGGAATATTTAGGTGTATTGTTTTCTTTCATGTGGTTTTTAGGAGTAGGGGAGGTATATTGATAAAGATTTGGTGATGCCCTAGTTGATTTCCTTCATGTTTTAAGCAAAGAATGGAGCATAGAGGATAACGTTTGATTAAGAATCATTGGAAAGGTGTGGGAATCAGTTTGATGAGCATACGAAGACCCTATAAGGTGTTTCTATGGTTTTGGGGAAGATAATTGAGGCTTGGAGTATATAGAAGCAATAAACCCCTATGTGAACAAGCCTAATTAGGCCTAAAGAGCAACGTAGCAGTCCAATTTTGAGGATGATGTTTCAAAACAACCCTAACTAAATTTATGATATGTTTACAAAGGGAAAAAGGGTATCTAAAATGATGTTTTGTTTTTGGTTTTGAGACCTCCTCTAAAAGATATGTTCAAATTTCACTATTTGATGTGCTACAAGCCAAATTGAAGAATTTGTGAACAAACATCAAGTTAGGGTTTTCAAAGTGGAAAGTTTGGTCAAGGTTGATTGAATTGTGATTGGTTAGCTAACCTCCACCCTTTTCTACATAAAATTGGTATCAAAGCATAGGTTTTGATCATTTGAAGGAAAACGGTTGAAGTTTGAAGAAGGAAAAGTTGCAATTTGCAAGGGACAAGATGCCTCCAAAGGATAGTGTAGTCATTTCTAGGGAAATAAGAATGATGAAGGAGTCTTAGGAAGCTCTTTTAGCCAAACTTGCAGCATTGGAAACAAACCAAAGAAGAGGTAAGGCCACTGCAGATGAGAGTGACTGAGAGGAAGAGGAAGAGGAAGAGGAAGAGGGTGAGAATGAAAACCCTCAAAGAGGAGTCCAAGGTGATGATGAGTTGGAACCTGATGAAAGAAGTATGGTTAAGATGTTGAAGGTTGTCAAAGGAGATACTAATGAGGTGAAAATGGAATTTCCCATGTATGATGGGAAGATGGATAGTGAAGAAGTGTTAGATTGGATTGATGCACTAGATAATTATTTTGAATACAAGGAGGTAACAAATGAACAAAAGGTGAAGTTTTCTAAAACTAAGTTGAAAGTCCCTTCCCTAACTTGATGGAACTATGTGTAGGATGAGAGAGTGAAAAATGGAAAAGAAAAAATCAATTCATGGGATAGAATGGTGTCTAAAGTGAAGGGACAATTTCTACCAAGTGACTATGCAATTTAGACCTTTAGGAAGCTTCAAAACCTCAAACAAAAGGAAATGGATGTCATGGAATACATAGAGGAGTTTCATAAATTGAGCATTAGAGTAGGTCATGTTGAGGATGAAGTTGAAAAGATAGCAAGGTATATAAATGGGTTAAGGTTCAATATCCAAGATGAAATGAGTATGGCCACCCCAAGAACAGTTAAAGAATGTTTCCAATTGGTTGTTAGGGCATAAGAGAAGTTGAAGAGAAGTTAGGACAAAAAAATAGGGGTAGAGGCAGAAATTATAGAGGAAGAGGTTCAATTTCTACTCTAAGGAAATCCTATGAGAACTAAGAAGATGTAAGCAAAGTCCAAGAACAAGTTGTCGATCAAGGAGGTGGTTTTGGAGGAGGAAGATTAGGTTTTAGAGATAGATTTGGAGGACAAGGAAAAGGTTCACAAGGATTCACAGGGAGATTCTATAAATGCAATAAATTTGGACATCAAGCATGGCAGTGGAAGGAAGATCAATATTCTACTTCACATGGTGGTGAAAGAAGGAATCAATTGGTGCAAGAAGAAGACAGTGAAAGTGTGAACTCAACACCACAACATATTGCTTCAAAAGTTGGAGAATCTCTTATGGTAAGAAGGACTCTCATCAAAACATGAAAAGAGAAGGAGCCACCACAAAGAAGAACACTCTTCAAGACAAATTCCAAGTGCATGGGAAATGTATGCAAGGTTGTAGTTGATTCAAGCAGTATTGATAATATAGTGTCCATTGAAATGGTTGAGAAACTAAAATTTCCTAGAATACCACATGATACCCCTTATAAAGTTTCTTGGTTGAATGAGGGTTAGTGTATTTTGGTAAATGAGCAAGCTTGGGTTGATTTCAATAAAGGAGGGTATAAAGATAAGATTCTATGTGATGTGTTGCCTATGGATGTATGCCATTTTCTGCTAGGGAGACCATGGCAATTTGATAGGCAAGCAATGTATGATGGGAGAAGAAACACCTATGAGATAAAAAAAGATGGAATCTCTTTTACTCTGACACCCTTGAAAGAAGATGATAAAGGGCAGACCATGAAGCCTAATATGATGGTAGGTAGGAAAGAGTTTGTAAAGATAGAGGAAGAGGAGCCTATGGAGTTTTCAGCAACTTCTAACCTTAAAGGTACTGAGATAGAAACATTGAAGCATGATTCAAGTTTGGAGGGAAATGATATTGAAAAGGTAAAGGATGAATTGATATTGAAGATTCAAGATGAGTTGGAGGAGTATGTTGCTAAGAAGGTAAAAGAGGTGTTCCACTCCTTGTTTTCAAAAGAAGGTATTGGCCAATTCATTCCTTTTATATCAAAGGCTAATAGGTCTAATGAAGTAGAAGTTGTAGGTGTACTATAGTAGAAGGATGAGAAAGGAAGCACAGGTGGGGAGATTAAAGGTGAATTACAAAGACATATGGGTAAGTTCAAGCATGCATCAAAAGTAAAGAAGAAAACATTTCATGACAAGGAAGAAAGTGGTATTCTTGCAGGTATAAATGTTGGTTCAACAACACTTTCAAATGGAGAAAGAGTCTAGGATCAATCATCAAGCAAGTCTTTGAAGTTGGATTGCATCCAAGGTTCTAAGGAGTTCAACAAGCCCAAAGATAATGCATGTTTCCAATTTTTAGTTCATTGGAAGGGGTTTCCTAATGCAGTTGTCACTTGGAGGTCAGAGTATGATGTGATCAAGCATGATTTTGTGTTGCAGTATGATCCTCAAGGGACTTGAGTCATTTGTTTTGCTAGGAGTATGGTGTAGGAGCACCTAGTTGGTTTCATGCCTTCATGAGGCAATTTTGTCATTTTTGGTTTTGGTTTGTGTTTGCCTTTGTAATAAGGTCATTTTGACCATTTCAATTGTCTATTGAGTCCTTGTTAGGTTTCTAGGTGGTTTGTGGGGTCAAGTTGTTACATTTTGCAAATGTTGTTATATTGCAAAAATTCAAAATGGAATATGAAGGGTCAAAAAGTGAAAAGAATGTTAGAAATAAGTTTGAAATGGTTGGGTTGGGTTGGGTGTGTGAATGTTTAAAAAGGAATTTGTGTACATTGTGGAGTCGATTGGCTGATGTAATTTTGAATTTTGAATAGTAAAAGTTATGTTTTCTTGCATTTAAAGAAAAATATGCTGCTATAGACCGTAGTACAGCCTTATACAGCCTGTGGATGATCTTTTAAGCATTGAAATTGATGTATAATTGAATTAGCTACATTTTGGTTTTTGTCTCATAGGATTTCATTGAGTTTTGAGGATTTTATAGTAGATTTTCTGAAAACTACCTTAAAACCCTGATTTTGATGGTTTGATTGAAGGAAATGGATTCTTGAGCCATTTCGCCTAGTAGAAAATACTCTAACTTGGTGGAATGGAATATTTAGGTGTAGGTTTTTCTTTTATGTGGTTTGCAAGAGCAGGGGAGGTAGATTGATAAATATTTTGTGATGCCCTAGTTGATTTGCTTCATATTTTAAGCAAAGAATGGAGCATAGAGGATAGGGTTTGATTAAGAATCATTGGAAAGGTGTGAGAGTCATTTTCATGAGCATAGGAAGACCCTATAAGGTGTTTCTAGGGTTTTGGTGAAGATAATTGAGGCCTAGAGTATATAGAAGCAATAAACCCCTATGTGAACAAGCCTAATTAGGCCTAAAGAGCAACATAGTAGTCCAATTTTGAGGATGATGTAAACAACCCTAACTAAATTTTGGATATGTTTCCAAAGGGAAAAAAGGTATCTGAAATGATGTTTGGTTTCTGGGTTTGATGCCTCCTCTAAAAGATATGTTCAAATTTCATTGTTTGATGTGCTACAAGCTAGATTGAAGAATTTGTGAACAAACACCAAGTTAGGGTTTTCAAAGTGCAAATTTTGGTCAAGGTTGATTGAATTGTGATTGGTTAGATAACCTCCACCCTACTCTGCATAATTAATGCTTATAGAGAGATAAAAATACAAAATTGGAGCTTAAGCTACATTTACAGAAAGTTTGGTCTTTGCTAGATTAGTTTTAGGCTTTTTTTATTTCACATACTTACTAGGAAGGCAATAGAATGACAGATTTTCTGTCAGGTATGGGTTGTGATGCACTAGAAATAAATCTCATAAATGATGCTAACCAAATTCATGCATACCCACAACTAGAAAAAATAGCTTTGAAAGAAGCATTGGACACATAGCAGTTTCAAGTTGGTAAAGCAAGCTCATGACAAGTTTAAAAAGAGGCAAAAGGGAATGGACAAATACATATTTTAAGTTGTGTGGTATTTTAAAACTTGTACGCACCATGAAAAGTAATTAAGTATACTCTTCCTTGGTATGCTCTAATGGAAAATCACCGTACAAATGTGTTGGGTTATTTTATAGGCTATACAAACACACAATATCAGGGGTGAGATCAAGTGCATTGCATCAATCCTAGTCATATGGTGGGCACATTAAACTCAGCTATGCCATACACATAGGAAGGTTTAAATTCATGATTATGATGGGATAGATTTTGGCACAATTTTAAATAGGGTTATCTAAAATGTGGAAATGTTGTTAACTACACAATCAAGTAGAGGTGACTAATTTGAAGCAAGGATAAAGGGACGATTAAGGTGCACTATCTAAAATCATTTTTTCTTGGATTATTTATTGTGTAGGTAGAATCATTAGAGCATGAAAAAATCTCATAAGTTTTGAGGTGGCAGGGTACCGGTGGGAAGTTGGTGCATGAGAAAGATTGTTACTAAGGCTGAGAGGATTTCATTATGCATGAAGAAGGACTGTAATCTTTAAAAACTAATGTGTGTTTGTATGGTTTCAGGTTAGAGGTACAAAGTATTAATTTTAAATAATATGGTGTTAAGTTTTAAGCACAAGGTGGCAAAGCTCAAACATGTCTTACAGCATCGTATTAATATGATTTGACATTTCCAGCTTTGTGAGGATGAATTCAAGTGTGTCTTCATCTTTATATTTGAATGCTTTAACACCATTCTCAAAGTCATTTTCATTAGCTTGTTTCTTCCTCAAGGGTCAATTTTTTGGGTTCAGTTGTTAAATGAGGGTGACATCCATAATTACTCTAAGGTCTATTGGTTGGTAAGATGTGGTCAATACTCCCATGTTTGCTTGGTCTATTAGGGTGGCATTTACAAGCTCGACATTTCCACGTTGGGTGTGCATGGTGCACTTAGCAGTGAGGAAAGTTTCAGCTCATCCATAATATTTGTGTTCAACTCCACATTCACCATGGAATACCTATCGAGGAACTATAGAGCAAGCTTCCCGGTTCAAGTTTGGGAACAACCATTTTCAAGCTCCATTGAAAAGGAACAACTTCAGCAAGCTTTCAAGGTAAATTTTCCATCAATTTGCAGTTGCATTAAGTCCATAATTGGAGATGAAATTCTATTCCCATAGTCACAAAGAATTATTTTCCCTTCAAATTTGGTTTCCATATTCATCTCCAATACTATCGATTTGGTTAATGACTATAATATGGTACAAATAATTGTAACCAAATATGTCAATGAGATATTTCTAGGTAATAATGCTTTACTTAAAAGCATCCAGGCCTATCATACTTGACAAGGTGAAGGGTATATTGGAGGCCTATTTCCAAGACATTATTTGGTTCATAAGAAAAAATATATTGAAATATATGAATCAATGAAGATTTCAATTAAGATGGATTGTTCAGGGTTTTTTTATAAAGCACTTGCAAAATATCAATTTGAATTAGGAAAGGAAACAGTTAGCAAGTTCAAGAAGAAATATCATGCAATTGCAATTTTACTGTCGTGCGAGTGTGTTTCAGATAATCAGCAAAGGGTTCCTCAGCAAATACCAGATATCAATATCACATTCCATTCATAGACTTTACCAAAAAACCAAGTTGTTGTTGATGCTCAAGAAGAAGTAGGGGAGAACTCCATTCAATTTCCTAATGTAGGGGGTTATCAATGAAGGGTCTATTTCTCAATTCCTTTTTTGTATATGCTACATACTATGCTATCTCGAATACAAAGTACTCTGTAAATTTTAGCTTGGATGGTAAGGGAAGTTGGTGGGATAAGGTAAGTTAGTGGAGTATCATGAAGAATTTCAGTGGGTATATGGGAAGTTTTGGCATGGTTGGTAGGAGAAGCTAGTATTATCATGATCATTATCAGTCATATTTTGATTTTTTCAAAATTTATTTGGCCTTTGTGTAATTAAAACTCCTTTTATATTAATATATTATATAGTAAATTAGCCTTTTACTCAAAAAAAATTCCAACAGCCATGATCAACATATCTAAACCACACAAACATAAGAGCAAATCCCGAAGCAAAACCCAACACAAACACTAAACACCTACGACCTTTCTTTATTACAATTTTCTCAATATCCTCGACATATACACCAATAACCATTATCCATGACATCAATGACAATAGAAACTAGTTGAAAACCAATTAACCAGTTGATATCAATGACAACACTTTCATACTTGCAACATGTCCATGGCTGCAAAGGTAGATCATTTCCTCATTCATCCTTTTTCCTTAGGTCTATGAACTTGGACCATGCATTTTCTCCAACCCATAAAAATATATGCATAAGCACAAAATAGTGTGTGAACCTCAATGGGGCATTGGGCTACTTTAAATCCTTTAATTACTTGTGGATTTTTTTAGCCAAATAGGAAGCATAATCAAAGTCCATGTTAGAATATTTATCTTGAATATCCATTGCCATCATCATCAAGTAAATAGGAATTCTCAAATCATAAGTTTTCCCCAACACTTCGCATAATCCAAAGTATGTTTTCTTGAAGTAGCCTTCAAATTCATCACAATTAGAAGGCTCAAACTCCTTTGGGGTAAACCTCACCCCTTTCATTCCCAAATCCTTTCTTCTATGCCTTGGAAATACATAATTTCTATACCCATATTTATCTCTTTCATATTCTTGACACAATGCACTAAAGTTGATAGAAATTGTAGCAAAGCAGTTTAATATAAAAGTTCTTATAATCTGAGTCTTGCTCATATCCAGTAATGGCATCCCATTTTTGCTTTTGATAATGTTACCAAATTTCACTTATAGCTCAATTTGGTAGAGCTAAAATAGTTGATTGCATCAAAGTGAAAGGTATTCCAACAAATTTCTACTAAGGCTTAATCATTTCATATGAATGCTTTCGAATGGAATTCAGTTTTTACTATGCAATGTTTTATAATAGAAGGAAATTACATAAATTGCATGATATTGTTGTCTTTCATTCATTTTGTAATGAAAATGTATGCAAGATTACATAAATGTTGTTGTTTTATACATTGAAAGAAAAATAATGCTTAAATGTCCCACACAAGTCATGGGCATGACTGATTTAATATAGCATAAAGGAAAGCTATATATTTGAAGATATGAAATAAAACAAAACACATGGAAAGATAATATGTCCATCATTGCATGTGGTAGAATCTTGTGTTGATCTTCTCTGTCTTCAGCTCCTCCTTGTTCCTAATCTTCAGATGTACTTGCATCATGATGGAAAGTTTTTGGTTAGAGCTCTGGATATAAACTCTGACCATATGTCCTACCAACAAAAATATAACCTTCATTCAATATGCATTAAATCAATTATCAATTGTCACATGTATCAAGAGAGACTAAAATTCAAATCATCAGGAAGAGCATTGAGCTTCATTATTTTATCTAATTTGTTTGTTCACTGTGCTGGTACAAGTTCATTTATCATTTCATAATTCATATTCTTTGACATCATATCATGTGGAGGAAAATGGGCTCCCACAAGGGTTGAACCCAGCATGTTGAGGGCTACTAACATTAATGTCCTATCACAATATGCCATAGCCCAGATAATGACAATCACTACTTATGCAAAAGCAATTATGAGCATGTTGATAAGTATAGTCACCTCAAAGGATGAAAACAATTATATCAAAGTATTTTTAAGACAGTTGATAAATTTTTCCATGCATATAATACAAGGATAGGTTTCCACCAACAAAGAATACATAGTCATCATTGATCAAGAGGCACTTTTCAAATCGGTGGAGCAGCAATTATAACAAAAGCAACCTTGGTATCATTCACTACAACTTTATGGTTACTTAGCAAGCCAAAGAGAAAAATTGCAATATCATACGGAGGTAAATGAACTGAAGAATACAACGGGTAGAGAATTACTTGTGCAAGTAGAGTTTGATTTCATTTGATAACCTAGTAGTCACTATCATTAAGCCATCAGAAAAATTAATGGATAGGTTTCCAACTTAAGGAGATTATCAGCATGATCGTTGTGCATTCAGGTTGAGATAATCAATTTTACAGTCATTATTGAACATGAAGCATGAAGAGGATAGTGCACACTTGCATAAAGGTTCAAACATAGATCTTGAAAGTGTGAAGTTACATTTGTACAAATTTTGAATAGTGAGAAATGCTTTGGTTCAAACATTCTTCATACATTTCAAAGTTTTTTTTTGCATTTTCAAGGATATAATACATTGTAGCAAAATTTTGTAAGGTGCTAGATTTGATGTAAATCACATGGCTTGTTCAAATCATGTAAAGCTACATAGAAGTAAAGATAGTAATATCATGAAATTTTACAGAGGTCGAGCCAAAGATAAGAGAATTTTATTAATTCTACCTAGTACAAAGATAAAGCCATGGCCATTAGGAATTGTGCGAACCCTTTTCCTAGTACCTGCAAAACAACATGAATAAACGAGTTAGACAAGGAATTACAAGCTAAAAGAAGGATTCCCCATGAAATCCATTTGTAAACTCAAAATAGGAAAGAAATTGATGAAGAACACAATACAAAAGATAAAACTAGATTTAATCCTAATTAGAGAAGCAAACACTTGATCCCATGGGGGAATTGGTGCCAATTTGATGTGAAAATTGGCCCTTTCCCAATTCCTATGATGAAATCTTGATGTGTTGAAGATGATATTGATCCACTTTGATGAAAAGATGAGAACTCCAAGCCAAATCTGCAAAAAGCCTAGCTAAGAATTCAAATGATGGATGAAAATGGCTAAGTATTTTAGCATGGTAACTTTGCTTGGATTGTGGATGATAAAATAAGGAGAGAATCTCTTCATTTATAGGATTTCAAGATGGATGAATGTCCAAATTTGAGGAATGTGGGACTAACATTCATCCAATGATATGGTGCCACTTGTCAAGCTATGAATGGATGATGGATTTGCAAGATTTGGGGTTTGTGCCAATAAATGCCAATATTTGAAATTCAAATTTGTTGAAATGACATGCAAGAGGGAAGGGAAAATGCAATAAATGCCACTTGGCTCAAGGAAAAGGACATGTAAGAGGTTTTAAATGCCTTGTTGGATGTACATGTTGACTTGGAAATTTTGAATTCAAATTGAGGGAATATTCCAAAAGATGCCTTGTGAGGAAAATAGAGATTTAATAAATGAATTAAATCTATTTTCATGTACAACTTGCATTATCTAGAGGATGTGACATGAGATGAGGTTAAATTAATCAAGGTTTTAATTAATTTAACAGGAGATTAGATGATGTGACTTTCTTTTTTTTTAAACGAGGGGAATCGGGTGAAGCACGGCCCCCCCTATAACCCCCCACCGCCGGTAAACTTTTTACCGTGACCGGTAGTGCTGGCGGGACACACCAACCGGTACCACGGGAGCACCAGAGAGTCGAACACATGGTGGGCGCCCTACGACAAGGAACACCTTAACCAACTGGGCTCGGATCGGCACCTCTATGATGTGACTTATTTTGACTTAGATTTATGGATTTATTTGAATCAAATAAGAGAGGAATATGACAAGAGACTAATTAAATAATGATTTTGATTTATTTAATTAAAAGGGATGGTGTTAGATTAAATCAAATAAGGTTTAAATTTATTTAATTTAATGGATAGACTTTAGAGATTTAATCAAATAAATTGATTATTTAATTAAATAGGGATAATTAGATCAGATGGAGTGATTTAATTATCAAGAGAAATGACTTGATTCAAATAAAGTGATTTATTTAATCAAGAGAGGATATTGATGAATTTAATAAGATAGGGGAATTTGATTAAACGGTTAGACCGAGGGATGATTTAGGAAGAAACGATGTTAGTAAGTCAGGATCAGATGCACGATGTCAATCAGTATATTTTCAATGTCTACAGGAATAAATAAAACCAAGTGAAGGCTTGACCAACCATGCCTTTTTGAACCTACAAGTGCGAACATGAAGACCCCTCAATTTATTTGCAAAAACCCATGGTCATAATAAAATGATCAAAACAACAGGATTGAGCCATGAACAGAATGGAAAGCAAAGTGAGACTTTGTTGTTTCTCTAGGACAATAAGATGAGGATGTTAGCCACAAAGGAAGAACAAAAGCTTAGGGTTTGTATACAAAGAAAGCACCCAGATTTCTTTCATTTTTTGCTACAGCCAAGGAGATTGACTTCTATTTGCTATTTTTTTGAGCTTAAAATCAAGATTTTTCTTTCAAATAAGCAAATATATCGGTATTTCCTGCATAAAGTTACTTACCAATTAAGCAGAACACACTCAATCTACAAATAAATCCCCCTATAAACCCTAACATGGCGGCATAGCTCCAGTAGAGAACTCGAGAGGTGAAGAGATGAAAAAACCATTTAGGGTTTGACTCTTTTGTTAGAAGTTCCCTAACCCGAGTGAAGACTTCATTTTGACTTATATTTTAAAGTAATCATTTGGATTCAAATGTGTCACAAGGTCACAAACTTAAATCAACATACCTAATGATGCCAAGGGAGCTGCAAACAATAGGAGATAGCATGTAACATATTTCTTCTACCTCTTTGCATGACCTTTGAAAATTATGAGTGTATGTTAACATAAGTTAAGGTAGATAATAAATGACTTTACCTTAATATTTGTTACAATAAATGTATAAATTATTAGTTATTATAGAAAATATGAAGGTTAAATAATCTTTATTTACCTTAATATTTGTCAAAGTAGGCTAATAATTACCCCAAATCCATGTAAGAAGGTAGAAGAAATTTGTGAGTTGAGTTAACAATTAGTTAACTATGGAGGGAATTTCCTAGAGTTATGGTCAAACTAAGATGATTTTGGAGTTCTCCTTGGTCAAACAGAATGAGAGGGATAGTTTGGAGCTATTTTAGCTCAAATTGGAGCAGTTGTAGCCCTTCTTTTAAGGGATTTTCTATTTTTCTCATGAATCACTTTGGGGAGGATATTTTTAGATGTAGTTAACTACAAGTGCCACCCCTTGGCACTTTGGAGTCATCTTTTGTATATATGAGGAAAAACTTATGTTTTTTCTTAGTTCTTGCTTCTTCATCTCTTGAGTATTACAGAGAGTGAGAAGTTTTGTAACTCAAATTGATCCACTTGTAGCAGTAAATTCCTTTATTCTCTCAATAAAGAAAGTAGAGTTATCCTTCTTGATACTTCATGTGTAGTAATGAGTGAATAATTGATGATATTTTTGTGATTCATGCTTAAGAATCCTTTAATTTTGTCTCTTTCAAGCAATAATAATGCAAGAAGATGCATGGTTGATGCAATTCATAGTTTGTGCTAGTTGTTTGAAGTTGTGAAAATATGTTGTTTTACTTCAACAAACTCTTATTTCATACCTTACATATGAAATACTTATGTGTTACATGCTTAGTTGAGTTGTGTAAATACTAAAGTCCTATTTATTGAAATAGATTGTGAATTTGACCAGCAAGTAGATGTAGAACATTTGATGCATCACCTCCTAAATTAGAGCTTTACATTTCAATTTAGTTATCCTTCTTACCTTTTCCCATCCAAGCCATTAGTTTCTAAGAGATCAAAAGGGGAACCAACCCATAATCTAGATATTCACTTTCATTAAGAGCAACCCATAGGCTCAAAAGTGTTTCAATATTACATGGGATTGTTGAGCCTTCCAACTTTACATTCGGGTGCAATCCTACTTGTTAACAGTTTTTTGGCATGCCCAATGGGACAGTTTGGACTCTCTTAGTCCAAAAATTTTCCACATAATTCTGATTTTTGGTGTGAAAATCAATATTTACAGCCTTTGGAGGTAGGATCTACACACACACCTTGCGACTCAGGGTACAAATCTATTGTTTTTAATAGATCAAGTGTCGGTATGTTTCAAAAAATCAAGCTTTTAGTCCTATTTCTAGCTCTTCATATGAGTAGAAATGTCAAATTTTCATATTCAATATGTATACCCACCCCCATACTATGAAAATACTATCAACAAACCTTCTTATCAACCATACCCAAGTAGCTACAATGTTGGTTTTGACCAAAATTCCCATATCACAGAAAATAACCAGCAAGTCTATCAATCTTACCACCCTTTCACCCCTGCTCAGCCTTCATATGCTCAAAATAAATCCCAAGGCCACCATTTTTCCAAAAATCAATAGGTCTATCACCATATTCAACATTAAGAAGTTCAAAATCATGTAAATCAACTCCAAAATAATAGTGATTTTAAGAGCAAGTTGAGTGGGCTTATTGAAGACCTAAGAAATACCAAGTTAAATTTGGAGCAAGAATAGTTGGTTGGTCTAGACTATGAATGCCAACAAGAATAAGATTATGATTGTTCACAGAACTATGATTATGAATGTCAACAAGAATCTGATTTGCAGCAGGTTTAGGAAGATTATCAAACTTATCTTCAAGATCAACAATATGAGATGCAAAAGAGGCAATATGAGGAGAGTCTTGATCAACAACTTGCTGCAATAAAATGGAGATGAAGTTAAAACTTACCAAACAAGAGGTTCCCAAAGTCCAAATTCTAAGTTTTAGATAAGGTGAGTCTCCTAGATCTTCCCAAGTTGAAATTTCAAGTTTTAGGAGCTTCCCTTCATTTCAAGAGCCTGTTATTGAGCAAGAAGCTAGCCCGGCTATTAGTTTTCCAAACCCATTTTTTGGAGAGGGAAATCATATGTTCAATACACTATGCTTCGTACAAGAGGAACCTATTCTTGAGCAGGTTCAGCCTACAATCCCTCAAGAGCATACTTTTCCCAAGCTTGTGCAGTCTCTAGAGCCTCAAGAAAATTAGCTTCCTAATCCAAGTATTATCATCCCATCCATATATGATCCCAATGATGTTATTTTTCCTAAAGAAAATCAGATTGTTGATCAAGAGAAAGAAGTGTTTGTGGAGACAAAAATGGGTGTTACGCATGTTGATATGCTTGTTCAAGAGGTCCAAAATGATAAAAAGGAGTTGTTGCAAAAGATAGATGAGGTTGTAGTTGAGGAAAAACAAATTCTAGATCAAGGAATGGGTGATAGTTTTCAACTTTTGACTAATTTATTTGATGAATTACCACTTTTTATGAATGATGAAGAGGATGAAACTCATATCACAACCATGTCAACTATAGTATAGCAAGAAGAGGTTCAAAAAATTTAAATTTGGACTCCTCAACAAAACTATCATGAGGTAAAAAATAGTCCTCTTTCAATAAAAACTAAAAAATCAGAATAAAGAGGGCATTTTTTGGGATGATCTTGAAATTTTTATTTCAAATTTAGGTGTCAAATAGTCATCTTTTGAAGGAGAAAGTGTGGAACAGTAGGTTGAAGAGGAAAAAGGGGTTGTTCAAACTCAATATTTGACTAATTTGTTTGAAGAGCTTCCTTTATTTATTAGTAATGATGAAGAGAATGTATGTGAACTAACAAAGTTATCAAGTTGTGATTAGTAAAGCCATGAAAATGGCATTGACAGGGTGTTGATCTGCTTGCAAATAAGTGAGGACAACGTTGTTATTGAATGTTAAGATCCTGATAGGCATGGTAGTATATCTCAAATAGAATAAAATCAGGAGATTGAAAGCATGTTTCAGATAAAGCAAAGAAAGGGTGATGGTTGAAGAGACAACAGTACATGAGCAAGAAACCAACAGTAAAAGTGCAAGTTTCATCCTTTCAAGAGGATGCATGATCAGAGATTTAGTTGACAGGGAGCTAAATAAGGATACACATGTAACGATTGCACCCAATGAGGAGGTTGTAGCCTTAGAATAGTAGAATCAAATCACTTATTCACCCCATAACAGCAATATCTATGATTAGGTTTAGATGGTGAGTGAGTTTGTTTTTGTTCTTCAGAAAGTTTTGCAACAATCTATAGGGTATTTTCTTATGGGTCTTATCTTATCAGTACTAAATCACCTTGCAAAGCAACCTTTCTTAATTAGAAAGGGAAGTTATTTCTCACAACCAGTGAATGGTCATGTTTGAGCACTACCATTGTTGGTTAGTGTAGGGTAGGGTAGAGGCTTTCAGTTAATAAGTGCACTAGGCACATTTCTTTTCAATTCTGATTTGTTTTCTAATAAGTTTAGATGAATTGTTTGTTGTCCATGTCTTAAATAGTGCTATGATAGTTTATTTTATGTTTTTTTTTTGGTGTTATATAGTTCCTAACAACTGAGTTACTTGATGGAACCTATAAATTTGATGTTCCATCTCAAGCCCTTGTTGCATTTGGACATAGAACTGATATATGAGGGTTTAGGATTCATTTTCATAAGTGCTTGTAATGTTTATTTTGTTGTTGACTCCCTATTACCTATTGCCGGTCTTTTTTAAAATATTTCTTGCGTCTATCATTATTTTCTAGTAACTAGTTCCCTTATCCTAGGTCTAAGAATTTTAAATATTATGGCTTAGTCATCCTTAAGTCCTCTCTATCATATCATCCTAGGGAGTCCCCTCCATTAAAATAACTTATGAGCATGTGCCTAAAGGTTTTCACTTAAGTTCAATCAGCCTTTTAAATTTATCGCTCATCGCTAATCACTTTTGAAGTGTATGTTTCAAATCAGCGATGAGCGATGAGGTGATATCCCTTTGATATCGCTCATCGCGAATAGCTGCTGGAACTTTTAATCTAAATTAGCGATGAGTGAGGTTCCTCATATTATTGAGGGATCGCTTATCGCTAATGGTTTCTGACCTCTCAATATTGTAATAGTGATGAGTGATGCCCTTTGGCCTTATGATCTTATTTTCATCGCCTATTGTCAATATGTTATGAAATGATTTTTCAAATCAGCAATGAGCAAGGAGATGAATTTCCATTACATCACTTCTCATGGAATGGTTTTCAGCGATATGTTCTTGATTAGCAATATGCGATATGTAATGACATTATGATGATATCTCATCGCTAATTGCTTGCAAATCTTATGAAAAGGATTAGCGATGAACGATGGTCTAATATTTTATCATTTATCACTTATCCATTTCAAAGCCTCAATTTTGATTAGCGATGAGCGATAAAGTTCCTTATTTTAAAGAGGTTTATTTCGCTAATATGGGTACATCTTATCTACAATACCTTTTGTGCCATTGATCTTTCATGCAAGTGTACATGTCCAAATATTATGCTTTCATTATATCTCCCATCACCTATAGGAGCCAAGGTGAAAATTTGGATCAGCGAGGAGCGATGAAAGTGAACGTGATTAGGGAAATTTCCATAGATCTAAGGGTTGAGATTTCATCGCATAAAACACTAGCATCGTTGATGGAGTTAGGTTAGGATGAAGTAAATTAGCGACAAGCGACAACTCCTACATGAAGAGACAACATGGTGAAATCCTAAGGACTTCATATAAAGTGAAGAGGAAGGTGGCGAGATGAATTAGTAACCATTGATATAGTTTTAAAGTTGAAGGATCAACAATCAGGGTTTAAACCTGAACAACTAATTGTCAGTTCACTCACGTGATCTTATTATCAAGTATTAATGGTGGCATGCCTCTCTCTTGGTGGTAGCAAAAAGTAGATATTTGGTTGATCTTGCATTCGAATTCATTATCTAGTAGAAGTGGTACTAGAAGTTGAAGAAATTATGGGGCAAGCTCCAGAAGCTACCAGTAACCAGAGTGGCATAATTTTCACCCGAGTAAGCAAAACTGATATTTCCTTCTAATTGAAGTAGTAAGGTGAATGCCTTAGAGAGTTGATAGAAAATTGGAGGAATTGTCTATTTGTTCATTAATGGTAATTTCAATTTGGTGATTAAGCACTGTATAAATTTTGAGGAAAAGTGTCATGTTCAATAGTAGTGCTTTGTCCTATCATAATTGTGAAGGGTTTCATTTGGTTGTAAGAAATTGTAAACCCTAGTTCCATTTGCACTGCAAACATGAGTGACCCAAAGCCTAGTGAATCTAGTGTTAGACTAGAAAGGAGACCAAAATAGAAGAGGGTTAAAAGACTTAAAACTCAGGATGCTTTAGTTGAAGTTAAGTCTAAGCTAGTGGCAGTGTCCAACCCTTCACCAAGTACTCCTGCAACATCCACTAGGTCTAGAAGTGCAAAGAAAGAAATGGAAAAATTTATACAAGAGGCCTCTAGAGGTGTCAAAGAAGGAGGGTCACGAATTGGTAAAAGTCCCACAGGTCAAGTTGTCATGACCACTAGGTTGATTGATAGTGTTGGCGAAATTAGTGAAAAACCACAACCCCAAAGTGGATGGAAATTGTTATGGTATTCTTTCAATAGGTGACATTCTGGCAACCCCGCATGTTATTTATGGGGGTTGAACCTTGGAAAGTTGGTAGTCTTGAATGTGTTTTTAGAAGTGGATTTAATGATGCAACTAGAAAGGCACTATAACCCTCCTAATAGGACAATCAGAAGTGAAAATGGTGATCTAATTCTAGAGGTAACAAAGGATAAGATGATAGATGTATTTGGGTTAAATCCCAATTATACTACAAAGTTTAGACATGCTGAATTATATGTTGAGTATGAGAGGAGAAAATTTTCATACAAAGAAGCATTGCTTGTGTGACACAGAAGGAGCAAGGAGAGATTCACTACTAAGGATGTTGAACCTTTTGAGTGTAAGGAGTTTGAAGATTATTTCAAAAACACTTATTATTGCTTAAATCAAGTACTGGCTCAGGACTTTGAGGTTAGGATACCTCCTGATTTATTGGTGATGGTGGTGGATATACAAAGTCACAATCGAAACAATGGTTTTGATTATGCTAACTTTGTTGTTGAATGGATGCATGAGGATTTTATCAATCTGAAAAAGGAGGTGATCCCTTTGTATTTTCCCCATTACTCTTTCCTGATGCATATGCTCTTATGGGAAGGTGACTATGAATGGAAAAGGAAATTAAATCTGAATCTCAAGGACAGTGAGAATAATGTTCTACCCATACAAATGTGGACATATATATGGGATTAGGATTGCTCCAATTCAATTATATTTTTTTTGCTAATGTTGTGAGATATGGTATCTTAGAGTCATTGGGTGTAGCACCTATGTTCAAACTTTCCCTAGAGATCAGAAATCTTATGTGTCCAAAGGATGTACCAGGTTCTAAGGCCAAACATAATTGGGAAGATTGGTTTCTACATTCTAAATATACTTTGATCAGAGCCTATGGAGCTAAGGTGGCACCTCATTGTCTACCCTTGTATGTTTCAGACAGATTGGATTTCATGGAGCTCATGTGGAAAATTGATGTCATGGATTATGAAATGTTTAGAAAGGTCATAAAAGGTACTGTGATACATCCCCAATGTGATTTTTCTTACTTCACAGTCACTACCCCTGAGGGGTATGAAAGGCTTGGCATTATGGTAAATAATCTCAGAATTCCTGTTGATGATATTAGAGTTTTTGATCCAGAGGGGTTTGTGGCAAGAAGAAGAAAACAAAAACACTTAGGTATCATATGTCATGAATTCTTATATAGGGATGATGTACTGAGAAATTTGATAAGTGATGAGGTTGTCATGACTAGGAAAAGATAATGGAGAACTATAATGAATATTGAAGAAAAAATCATGAAAAGGAATGCCTTTTACATAAGTCCATACAATGTAATTGCAAACCCCTTGGAAAGAGCCTTCATTATGTTAAGGGACTATCAGTCTGGTGAGTTTAAGGTAAAGATAAAGGAGGCTGCTAACAAAGCACAGGTTCTCCTAGAACAACAATAATAGTAATAGGCTATGGACATCCTAGACCAGCTTGTACATGTTCAAGAAGTCAGGGAAGAACAAATGGTAGAACATGTGCCAAGAAATGAGGAGGTGGAGCAGAAATTTCCCCTTCCTCATATTGAAGAAACTCATAGTTCAGATGTTCCTCCAGATAGGATTGTCAAATGGTAATATGATAGAGAAAATGATGATGGTCCCAGGATTAGGGAGTGTGATGAATTTTTGGCTGATGATAAATTTGTGTAGACCAAGGAATTTTAGGAGTTTATGATTCAACAGTGGAGTAAGGAGATAAAAGAGAGACTTGAATCAACTTGAGCTAATTTTGAACCTTCTCATCAGGAGGAAACTAAGAAAGCAGAGGAAGTGAAAATCAGGGCTGAAATTGAAGCTATTACTCCCACTGAGGCTCAAAAAATTGTCTAGGATAGTGGGATCATGCTATTACCAGGATGTACTATCACTGCTGCCATAGCATATGATGAAGTTAGGAGATATCCTCAAGCCTTGATATCTGAAGACCAATTTGAGGATAAACTATTTGGTTCTGGATATAATCCAAAGTTGCATACTCTTGCAATTTGGTCTATGGCATAATACTAGTAAACATGAGATTGCTAGGCCTATTGAAGAAGTTATTGTCTCACTAGTGGTCAAAAGATCTATTGACATAACTCCTATATAGGCAACTGAGTTAACTGCACATGGTGGAATGCTTAGTGTGGATATTGCACATATTTCTCAGAAGAAATATGAATCTTTGGTTAAAGAGTTTAATAAGGCCTTGAATGAGCTGAATAAAATGAGAGCCATTGTTCAGGCTACTCATAAAACAATAACTTAGCCATCTTCTTCCTCTTCTTCATTTGATATGTCTACATGAGATAGGGAGACATTGGCCCTAAGAATTGATGATTTAAAAGGTAAGTTTACTACTAAAAAGGAAAATGTCAAGCAGGCCAAACTTGAAACAGTCAAGGTGGCAAATAAAAATTTTGAGGATGTGTTGAAGCATAGGGTGGCCAAGTTGGTCTACAAAGCTAATGATGTTTGGGCCACATATAAGAATATTCATGAGGCAAATACAAAGTATCTGCAAGTACAAGAGGCCTTCAGGAATGAATGGAATAATTGGATTGCTAGGGTAAATTCTTTAAAAGAAATGATGCCAAAAATGAATGAGGACCTTGAGGCACCCACAAATATTCATGACATTTTGCAAACTATTGACTCAATAAATGAGATAACTACTTTCCATGGGAAGTTAGGTATACAGCTCCATAGTAAGTTGAAAATATTCAAGGAGATGGAGGAACGTGGTATGCCTCAAATATTGAGCCCAAAAGATGATTTACATCCATTTGACACCTGGAAGAAAGATTTGGGAGGAATGCTTGGAGCAACTATGATGACTTTGTCTTTCACCGATTACATCTTGCTCAATTCAAATATTGACACAATGGTGGAAATTGAATCAAGGATGGACATATTTGTTAAGAAAGCTAGGATTTTAATTGAAGCCAAGTACTCTTAGTACATTACTAAAGTGCAAGATTTATTGAATGTAAAATGGCCCACTAAGGAAGAATACAACACTTCGTTGGAGAAATATACATAGTGAATCTATGTAAGGATTAGTGAATGAGAAGAATAATGGATAGGAGAAGAATAAGACATATCACGAATACAGTACAAATTAGGCTTTTGGTATAACATGGTAGAATATTATTCTCTCCTCAAATTACTTGTTAAATCTTGGAACGTTGAAGTGTGGTGGGAAAGGTGACATTTATATACTCCTGTCAAAGGGATCACGGCATAATTCCTCCATTAATTATGTCTTATTTGGTGTACCCAATTACATGTTTGTCATTTTTCATTGCATTGCTTGCATTTTTTGCACTAAAGTTTCCATGGTTGATGGTGGTATGTTTGCTTGAGTTTGCATGAGGGGGTTGGTGTTGGTGTTGAGTGTGTTGATATGGTTGTGTGATAGGTTTTGGTTTTGAAAGTTAGATGTGAGTGCTGTGTTTGGATCAATGTTTTTTTGCAAAGGATTTCGATTGTCTTGTTGGAAGTGAGGTGTAAACATGGTAGTGGTATTGGTATTGGTTTGATGTTGTGGTATGAAGTTAGTGTTTGGAGTGACATGTTATTGTGATGTAGGTTGGTTGGTGTGTTGGAATTTGGGTGTAAATTTGGTGTTTGGAGTGACATGTTGTTATGATGGGGGTTGGTTTGTGTTCAACTTTGACCCAAAAGACATGTTGGTGTTTGGTGTAGCATTAGTCATTTGGTTTGGCACTCTTGATGTGGTAATATGGATCCTTCTTGTCTTGTGTGGGGGATTTTGATTTGTGTTGATTGATGGTATGGTGTTTTTAGTGAATGTCATACCACATGCATTTGAAAAATTCATTCCCATGGAACTAGAGGATGAACCAAGTGGATTACTAAAATTTGGATTTGGTCCTTCTGATGTTGCATGTGTTCTTTTGATTCCAAATTTTGGAGGGGAGGGGATGTGTGTAGTTGTAACATTATGTGTTGTTCCCCCAAAAGGAAAAAACTAGTGTGCATTTGTTGTGAGGACGATTGACCTTATGAAAATGTGTTTTGACCAAGACCTTGAGTTTTTGTTTGTGTTGTTCCCTCCACAATTTTGGAAGTTTCAAAACCAAAAGGGAGCTTGGCACATTTTTGAGAAAGTGCAATAAAGTACCTATTAGGATCTACATTGACTAGCTCCTCTACAATTCAGATTATCCTAGAATCTTGCAAAGCTCCTTCAACTTCTTCAAGTGTTAGACCTTGGTTGACCTCCTAGAACATGAAATTGGCAAATGGGTTTGGTGTTTCACCTTATTTTGTTTGAGGTGCATTTGATGTTGATCCAAAGTTCATGTTGCTAGTTAGATTGAAATAGGGGTCATATGAGGAATCCATATCTCTTCATTTCCTTTGTGCCCTAGTCAAGACCATATAAGACTTGTGAATTTTTTATGGTGAAACTTTTTGTATGTATGAAACTAAGATGGAGATGGAAACTAAGGATGAAAATGGAAGATGGTAATGACACTATGCTATGTTTTTAGAATTTTGGACTATAAGGATGGAAATGAAACCTATGACCAAGTTTTTGACATGAAAGAATGATAATGAAGTTATGACTATGCTTGGGATGTAAAGTGGTAATGAGACTATGATTATGACTATGCTTGGAATGGGTATGCGACCTTGAACCCTAAATGAGGATGCTAAGAAAACTATGATGGATCAAAGTGGCAATTTTAAATGTCAAGACCTCAAGAAGATAGACCAAAATGATGGTGATAATGATTTGACCAATGGTGAACCTAAACTAAGCACATGAGTTGTAGACCCAACCTAGAGATAGGATTGATGAGAGGTGTGATAAGGTCAAGAAACCTAGAAATAAGACTAATGGTCTATCCAATAGTGTGATAAGCCTCCTAATATCAAGACTCAAAGGTGATACTAAAATGAAGCTAGAGTGCGGTAGCTACAAACTAGGACTATGCAAGATGACCTAAGGTGAAAGATGAAATGTTATGGATGGACTAACTGAATCTAAACAAGTCTCTAATATGAATACACAATCATAGTCTATAAGGAAACTGAAAGTTGGAAGTACAAATATTTCCCCAAAAAAAATGATCCTAACAATTGCAATGTTTCAAGCCATAGATGTGGTGCAGATCCAGTCAATTGTGGTGCAAGACCAATCATTTGTGGCTCACATGCAAATGCATACTTTTGGCTTCCTAATTTTTTTGACAATTTCAATGTACTATCTAACGATTGTGGTGTTCTGATAAATAGTTGTAGTGCTCTACCTTTTGACCCTAATTTGATGTTTTCTAGGTTGTTTTCCATTTTTGGCAAGTTTGAATTTGATCATAAATAGATAATGCTACTAACATTCACCTTCACACCTTAAATATAGCCCGCTCAAATAAATGTGCTTTAAGGTCATCCCCCTTGAGTTCTCCATTAGGACATGGCTCAAAGGTAGGCCTCCTAAATAAGAAAAGAGGTTTATATGTGTTTCTCTTACACCCAAGATCACACGAAGTGCAAGGGGAGAGGATACGCACACACCAATCTGGGATTTAACACAATGTGCAAGTGCACCAAACACAGAAGACACTTGCTCTATTTAAGCACCAATTCCAAATGTTCCTAATTTAGAAATCACAAACACACAATGGAACCCTACAAGAAATTGGATTAGTAGTTTGTATCAAAAGGTCTTCTCCCAATGACTACCACAAGCTGAAGATCAAATATTAGTAACACAAAAAACCTTTACCCTGATGAATGCAAAAAGAAAAAAATAAGAATCTCAAATTTATACCCTCTTTTTGTTGTGACAATTAATTATAGTGCACAGAGGCTTCGATGTGTCACATGGTTGTGGTGTAGAAACAAATGATTGTGGCGAATAGAATAGCGACTGCAATGAACAAAATAGTGACTACGACGCACTGACAAATGATTGTGGTGTAAAAACCCTAGGCTGCAAAAACATAGATCTAAAAAAAATAGTAAAGCTTGATGATGGATATGATATTATTAGATTGTTAGTATGTTAGAACAACTAGAAACCCAGAGAATTCCCTAAAACAACAATAATTGAATGATTGAGCTTGTGAACAAAGACAGTCAGATGTGTCATTCTAGGCGACGATTGCGGCTCTGTAATAAATGATTGTGACACATTGTACAATGATTGCAATATTTTAAAGCTCAGTTGTGTCATTCTATAGATTGATTATGACAAACTCTCAAAAATAAGAATTTTGCTAAATTTCTAAAAAAATTGGTTATTTCATGTCGAGTTCACCAAATGTAGATAGGTTTAAAATTAAAGGAATAAGCATGAATCAATAATAGCAACCACGAAACTATCTAATTCAAGCTTAATAAAGACCCTAATCCAACAATGAAGTACAAATGAACATAGAAACATAAGTAATTTAATGCAATAAACCTCAATTCCTATGCCATAGTTGAATCACCTTCATTGATCTTCTCCATTTTGATGTATTTTTTCTTAGATTTGTAGTATGCAATATACTCAATGAACTTGATGTTGACAATTTGATAGCTTGATCTCTTGATAGCAAAATTTCAAAGATTGTGGTTAACCCTAAAATGAAGATGATGGATTGCTTTAATAGAAATCTCAATTCAAATGAAGGGTTGGGATTAGATGATGATGTAACATGATCAATGGATGAGGCTAATTGAGACAAGGATAGGGATGAATGGACCAAAACTCAAAAAAGTGGTTGAGATTTAGGGCTTAGCTAAGAAGAAATTCAAATTAAATAATGACAATTATTTAATTTAAAGGGAAAAAAATGAATAATTAAATAATTAAAAATAATTATTTAATTATAGAAGAAAGGTGGAGTGTTAAATATTAAATAATTAAAAATATATATTTAATGAGAAAGAGGAAAATAGAAAATAATTATTTAATGATGAAAATAAGAATAGAATAAATAATTAAATAAATAAAATTTATTTAATCATGGAAAGAAAAGGCTAATGAATAATTAAATAATTAAAAATAATTATTTAATTAAAGAAGAAAAATAGAAATAAATAATTAAATAAATAAAATTTATTTAATTGAGGGGAAAATGGGTTGTTAGTGACATAATTTAAATAAAAATGATATTTATTTAAATTAACCAAAGGAAGAATAAGATAAAGGGAATTAATTAAATAATTAAGAGTTATTTAATTAATAGAGGAAAATGACTTTAGAGAGTAACTAAATAACTAAAATTATTTAAGTATGCATGGATGAAGACCAATCAATGATAAAATGTTGCTTGCAGTTCGAGACATTTTTCAATGTCTACAACATATACTTATATATACCATTATGAACGTGTGTGTATATATAACTTGAAATATAATTTCTTGATAAAATGGAATAAATAATTAAACTTATCATAGGTGAGAATTAAGTCTCTTCTCTATTGTCCATTACAAATTTGAAAGAGAGAATAATTAAATTTGTACATAAGTCTATAAAATCAGACCATGTATTCTCTATTTCAACATATATGAAACATCATAATATTTTTTCTTTTATCTTTCATAATTGAAAACTCTAGAATAAAACTATGAAATTACACAGGAATAATAAAGTATGAAAACATACCTGAGTTAACTCTTTGTTCTGTACTTTTTGAAATTCCAAAATCATAGTCACAGTGTTCAACTAAGCTGAGTTAAATCTCTACTCATAATTAGAGAGTAATGTCTATATATATTGTGTATATATGGTTTGAATACTCTACAATAATTCTCTCTATATCCCTCATAGACCCACACTTTTCTTTCTTTGAATTGCTTTAAACATTCATCACTAAACAATGATACATAACAATAAGCTTAAGCTCCTACAACACTGCCTGTATGTAATACTTACATATTGTCAAGCTCATTGTTAATACACAGTCCAGCATTCACTCCCTTTTTCCTACCCATCATTGCTCCCAAAAACATCAGAATGAATAATAATAAACCCTTTCCTTCCCCTTTAGCTCACAGATTCAACACTTAACCATTGTTAATAAACTCTAACTGCCACTTTAATGTTTAGTCACCACCCCCTTATGCTCATGAAAATGCATTTTATTAATAATATAAACTACCACATGAAAATGCATTTTATTAATAATATAAACTACCACTTAGTGGCTTGTGAATACTATTGAACTATCACACCACCTTTTTGGCTATAACAATGACTTTAAGCCATTTAAATCTCCTATTTAAAAGCCTTCAATGGAGGCTTTAAAGTCCCATGAAGTGTTGGTAATTGTAAACAGATTTACATTACCTTTTACATGCTTTTATAAGCATGGAAATATTCCTTTAATACATCATTCATATCATATTATATTATATATATATATATATATATCTATCTATCTTTGTATTTTTTTTATATATATGTATATATATGCTTATTATGTATTCAAATATATATCTTATATATATACTTTTATATATATACACACATATTCTTATATTTATTTATATATATTATATATACTTTATTTAAATATACTTAGATAATAGTCAGTTTGACTTTACATAATAAATTTAATAAGACAAAGAGACAAAAATGATACTTATATATCTCTTTATTTTTATTGAAATAGACTAGGCCAAAGACTCAACAAGGCTTAACCTATCCTTATTACTCATGCCAAATTAGACAAAACACAAAATTAACTAAACGATAGGACTAGAGTACTTACCCAAACTAGTTACTTGGACATATGTGAGTGTGTACTAAACTCATTTGGCACTAACCAATTTATTTCCCATGTCTATACTCCTCTCTCTAATGATACTCTCCCTCTCCCTCTAGAGGGTAAGAATCTAATCTTACATTTCACTTAGAAATCCAATCAAATAGTTAACATGTTATTAAACACAACATCATCATAATCTTGTTTAAATAATAATAATCATTAAGATTGAAACACATTGCATTGCATTTAATTTCTTCAAAAAGTCAATTAACACATAGTCATCTACTAATTTGTCAAAACATATTTTTAATGTAAGAAGTTAAAAGCAATTTTTAAAACAAACTCTGGGTGTAACATATCTCCCCCCATAAGGATCATTGTCCCCGATGATTCAATGTATCATAATAAAATTATAAACAAGTTTTCTTTAACTATTTAAAAAGTAGTAAATAAATGAGAAAAAATTTGGTAAAAATCATTATAATCCTCCCATGTAGCACAGTCCTCTGCATACTAGTTCCATTGGACCTTGCATCGATTAACCTCTCTATTATGCAGGTAGAGCTTGTGTATTTTGAGCATCTTTAAAGACTCGATCATTACCACTCTTGCATCCTATACCAGTAGTGGATTCTAGTCAAGTATATGATTAACACATATACTTTTAAGACATGAAACATGAAACACGTTCTGCATGTGGGCAAGAGCTAGTGATAGAGCAATTATGTAGGCAACCAAGTTAATCACTTTGAGAACTTTGAAGGGACCCACAAATCTAGGAACTAGTTTGGATGAATTTCCAAACTTTATGGAACTCTTCTGAGGTTTGACTCTCAAAAGAAATTTTTCTCCCACTGAAAACTATCTCGGTGTATGCTTAGCATTAGCATAAATTTTTTGTTTATCATTCACTTCCACCAATATTTTCTTGATCAACTTGATATGTTCTCCCATTTTTGATGACATTTCCAATCCAAGGCTAATCCTATCTTATAGCTTATCCCAGCTTATAGGATTTCAACACTTTCTTCCATATATAATGCTTCAAATAGAGCCATCTTTATTAAAAAAAAAAGGAATTGTTGTATGTAAATTCCACAAGTGAAAGATATTCCTCCCACTTGTATTGTTGATCCATGCAATACATCAAAAGATCTTTAAAAACTTGATTTACCCTTTTTGTCTAACCATTTGTCTCAGGGTGATAAGTTGAGCTTATATTCAGTTGAGTTCTAATGCATCATGTTGATGAGTGTTTTTACACATTCACAACACAGAAAAAGTAACAAAGTACCCTGTCTCTTAAAAGGAATTTTTTCTTCAAATACTTTTAGAAAAATAACCCTAAGGCTTCAATTATTAGTTCTTGACTTTGCAAAGACAACTGAGTGGTTAATGTATTGTTGGTTTCACAAAGGGCATGTATGGTTCAACAAAAATTGGAAGCTTCTAAAATAAGGGCTTTGTAAAATATGAATAATTGGTTAAAACCCTAGTTGTATTTTCAGCTCTACAATCTGAAAATGACTCTTAATCAACAAATATGGCAACTTTAAAGTTATACATTTCTCCTAACACTAACCCAAATTTTAAAATAAAGTTAAAAAGATAAGGGTTTAGAGATCCTAAATCTAAAATCTAAGGACAATCATAACAATACAAAATGTTGTAGAGAGACAAATCCCCATAAAACTAGTTCTTGTTTAATCAGGGTTAAACCCACTATGTTGTAGAATGTAACATCCCTCTTATTAATACTCAAGTAAACTCAAGAATTTACTAGAAGGTAAATAAACTAGTAACCATGAGAGAGAATTTTTTTTTTTTAAACATTTGCATAAGGTTAAGAAATAAGTACAAATTTTCTAGATAGTCTCAAACTTGAAATCATATATAATCACAGCTAGAAACAAAGAGAATTCCTTACAATTCCCATTTATATTACATAAAATACAATTAGAAAAAGAATAGTTTTACCTCATAAGTTTTGACTGTCGTAAGCCAGAACACGAAGTTCACTGCATCTGGAATGTTGATCTCTATCTTCACAAGCCTCGGAGAATCTACTGCTACAGAGGGAGAGCATCATCTGAGAGTTTTTCCTCCAACCCAGGACTCAAGCGGTCCCCCACATGCTTCCTAACAGGTATTGGCCCTTCCCTTCATGAAGGGTATAGATATAAGAAACTGTCAAGTTTCTCCATTTGAGTCCTAGTGATGCATCCTACAAAACTCAATCAACCATACAACTCTAGATTCCTTCTAGCTAAGTATGATCATTATGATTGGTCATGCCATCTAGACTAACACCTTTGACTTGTCTTAGAATATATCTCATCCTATAGTTTTACTTACTGTATTAGGTACTCTAGACTCAACTTATCTGTATAGAAAAACCATTCTAGCCGATCTGACTTAGAATCTAATCCTTAATCTAGGATATACATGAATGTATAGATTTAGGTATATCAAACCTTTTAAAAGTCCCTCATTGCATTCTTGCAATATCTAGGGTTTATGACTTCCTGTCATTTTATTCTCAAGATTCAATACCCGAACATCTTTGGTCATGCCATCTAGACTAACACCTCTGACTTGTCTTAGAATCTATCTCATCCTATAGTTTTACTTACTATATTAGGTACTCTAGACTCAACTTATCTGTATAGGAAAACCATTCTAGCCGATCTGACTTAGAATCTAATCCTTAATCTAGGATATACATGAATGTATAGATTTAGGTATATCAAACCTTTTAAAAGTCCCTCATTGCATTCTTGCAATATCTAGGGTTTATAACTTCCTGTCATTTTATTCTCAAGATTCAATACCCGAACATCTTTGATGCATTAAATTGAGTTTCGACATTATCATGAAATATCTTAAGGTATTATAAAGACTTCCTATCTTGTTCTATGGTTTCCTCAACCTTTCACTGTTAATCAATATATATATATGCTAGGTCATATCCGACATAAGAGTTATAGATTTCCTATATCCTCCTTGTTTCAATACTAGGGTTTAGCTTTTCTAACCTAATACATGAAAATGTCAAACAGTTTTACATTTCAAGGATATAATTCAAATCACAAACCACTTATCAAAAGGAATAAGGATTTTATCCTTTAATTGTTTAGGCAATCTCGCATGGCACCTAACGAGCTCTTTAACTCGTTACCTCATCTTTACTCTATTTCTCTATTTATTAACAAAATGTTTAAACATAACTACTAATAGATATTATTCTTAGGCTAAAGATATCTTCTTCTTGATATAGTTTGTAATGTACAATGTTTTAGCTTCGTTATAGAATCCCTCCTTAGAAGGTGAAGATTCACTTGGTGATTAATTCTTCTGGGTTGTTGGTTATTTCTGATTCGAACACCCGAGTTACTTCCATGTAACTTCCTGGGTCTTGGCTACAACCACTTGCTCAAGTCTTAATCCAAACCTTTGAGAGAGACAACTCTCGTGATAATACTTTAAGCACTTCTTGTCACAAAATTATACCTTCTTGACCTTCCCGATCATTAATGTAGTATGAATATTGCAAAGGCCCATCTACATCGTAAAGGTTAGATCTCTAATTATAATATAACTTCCTTTAGGTCTTAGTCCTCCTTGCAATTCAGTGCAATCATGTTAACTAAAGGTAACCATGAGTGTAGACCTACTGATCCCTTCTCTAATAAATTTTCTTAACATAATGCTTACACCCAAGTTATCATTTAACATGTTTGGTCAAATTACCTGGACGTTCAACCCCTTTGTTGTGTATCGACAAAAACTAGGGTCTAGGCTACTGCCTCTAATTCTAGCCCCAACATGGTTCAAAGGGTCTTATCTTCTCACCCACTCTCACGAGTCTTAAGCCATATGGACGACACTATGTTGACATCAAGACATGCATAAGGTTATATAATAGTATATAGGCATTCCTACAATTACCCCACCTAGGTGTTTTCAATAAGAAACATATCGAAGAAGGAAAGAGGTTTTCCTTTCCAAGGCCTGATTATTATTGCAAGGTCACTCAACAAGTATTTATTAAAAGAACTCAAGAATAGTTATACATTACTTGGTAAGCATTCTTGACAACAACTAAAACTTAGTTGTGCTTTAGTCATTTCTTCCAATTCTTTTTTTCCCAATTATTCGAGCTTGGTTCATTATCACAAAGGAAGTAAATTTTGATATATCCTCCAAGGATGAAGAGAGTCTTATATAAATCAAAGAAAGATTTCTTGGAACCTATTCTTTCTAGTAACAATTCAAGAGATGATCTATCTCAGCAGGAGTATTTCAAAGAACAATAAAGATCCTTGCATGGGATGGATTTTAGACAAAACTATCCATTATTGATTTTAATGCATCGACAACATCCAAAATATATATGTATATTTATATAAAAGCTAGGAGTGGCATGTTTCCAATATCAAGAACGAAAATTTCACTTACCTTTACTTGGTTATCGGGTAAATAAGGTTGGCAGCGAAATGCACTTACCCACAGATTATGGTTCTCTCTCCATTCGCTAGAATCGAATGTCCATACGTTATGATATCGAAATAGTCTTTGTAATTGATGGGCTCTCCTATTTCCCACATCCTTGTAAAGAATGAGGAATCCAAAAGCCTCCTTCTTTGTTTAAGTTTATCTGGATATGTAAGGGAAAGCTCCCCGAGGGGCCCTTCTGTTTTAATAAATTGTCCTTCCAACAAAACTTCCACATTGGATGGCGCTTCTACAGGATTTTCTCCCAATCCCGGGTTCTTTACACTCGATAACAAACCTTCTAAGAGATACAAAAACTTTTGAATGTTTGTTAACGGAGGCTCTGAGGCAATTGTATTCACCCAGGAATGTGCTTTTCTAAGGATAGGTACAGGGGGGGCAAGGTGCAGGTGAGAGAGGCCATCTTTGACTCCCCAGTCATGTGCTTATGTTTTGATGTTATGCCAGTGTGATACTATCTAGGTTCTAGCGGAATGCCAAGTATTATACAAGAAGCTGGCATCGAGGGTTTTGAAGGTGGTCTCTTGTCACCAAATTATAGAGTTAGAGTGTTTTGTCTGCACTTTGCCAATTAGTGACCACGGTAGAAGACACAAGTTTCCTCAAGACAGAAGATAGTGGGAAAAACTTTGTGGACCTCCTTTTTTACTCAAATCCCTTCAAAACGGTTGCCAAATCTACCCCCCAAGACTTCGTCTCCCTCTCCTCCACTCCACAAGAATCGGTTATGTGAATCAAGTGTGTGTCCTCCACAACACCTCACTTGGTTCACTTTTGTCATACCCTTCTTAGGAGGCCTGCTTGGAGCACACACCCCTCCAAGGGACGACCTCAATCGAGTGTGAATCCAAAGACACACTCCTTTGGGAGTTGAAATCTTGTCACTTTGGGCTAAGCCCCAAAGAACTTTATACCTTTGGGAAGTGATGGTGAAAGGTGGGTAACCCCTTTCTCCCAGCTTATTGGTAGGATTTTGCTTTCAAATTATACCTAGTCAACCTTGTGCAAAATAGTTTGAGACCTAATTGGCCATACCCACTTGACTAGCATTAGGCTTGTTGATGTGTATTCAAGTGTTTGCTTAATCATAACATTTAATCTTGAAATACAAATTTATCATTGTGCTTGGTGTGAGTGTTCATGCATTTACATGTGACATCTTGTGTTTGATATTTCCCAAGTCAAACTTCCAATAAAAACTTGTCACATCATCCAAATCATACAATCTTGTCATTCCACATCATCATCTCTTTAATCCAATCAACATCATTTTACACCATGAAAACATTGGAAGACATAGAACAAGAGATTGTTCACATGCTTCACATAGCTCAAACAATTCAAGCACCTTTAAACCAACAAATCATTCAAGGAGTCCATGACATGATCCAAAAACTTCAAACAAGCCAATCACCTCAAATGCAACAACTCATAGCACAAATCCAATACCTCATGGCCAATTGTCAAATCCAACAAGTAGATCATCAATTCCAATCACCACATCAACAAATTTCACATCAATCCTATATGTCACCTATATCATCATATCAAAATCATCCATCCACATATAATGTTTCCCCTTCATCAACCTATCACAACTCTTCCAATGTCAATCCTTATACATATCAATCCACCTCTCAACAACTATTATCCTATGCAACCCCTCCATAATCATCACAACAAAAAATCATATCACAAGTCCAAACACCATTCCAACCTCAAGACATCAAGATGTTCTTTTTAAGCCCCAAATCCAAATGTGTGATCAAACAAGTTGTTCTTTTTAAGCCCCAAATTGAAGTATGTTGACAAGCAATGATTAGAGATGAAAGATGGAATGTGTGCACCTATAATTTATTTAGCTCCAAATATTTTTCCAATTGATCCAATGTGTGCTTTGAAGTGTTTATTTTCTGCACATTCACAAAACAAACAACAAAGCCAAAACCCTAACAAGATAATTGATCACTAATATTAGAGGGTTAGCTAGTCAAGATGAATCTGATTTTTGGAAAAAAATTTGATAGTAAAAGTAAAAATACAAAGAATAGACCCTTACTTAAATTTCAAGAGCTTTCCAAAAATGTAAACAAATCCAAAATGTATGATGTTTTGCACCCAATATTAATTTTTTATGAAAAATTATAAAAACTACATAATAGCTCCAAAAATTATGATTTTTTTACTGAAGGTGTCTGACATCATCCGAAATCTGCAGAAAAAATTTTGTGACAAGATCTATAGCCTTTTGTGAGATATAAGCAAATATTTGTAAAACCCTAATTTTCAAAGATCTTTTTTTTGACTAATAATTTTTCATCCAAATTTAAAACATAAAGAATAGACCCCTATTACAATTTAGAGAGATTTCTAGAAATATAAAAATATCCGAAAAATTCGACAAAATTGATTTTTCATGAAAAATATCAAAAAAAATTATAAAAAATCAAAAATAGCTCCAAAAAATCTAATTTTTGGAATGAAAGCTCTTGATATTGTCTCCAACCTGTTGAATTTTTTTTGTGAAAATATCTACAACCGTTTGAAATTTATGGTCGAATATTTGAAAACTAGGGTTTTGTCCACAAATGATGCAAAACCTGCAACAAAAAGCGAACAAAACCTACAACAAAGAGAATCCAACTCCAAAATTTCTCAAAAATTTGTCGAAATATGTCAGGTTCGCCAATGTAATTAGGGAAAAATTTAGGGTTAAGGCAATAAAGCATATAAATCAAACCCTAATGAACAATGAAGCACAAATGAGCATAAAGACATAAAGCATAAAACAATATTACCAAATCTTCATGCCACCATTGATTAACCTCCATTTCTCTTCTCCATTTTGCTTGAATATGATAATTGCCCTCATATTTGAGTGTGCAATAATAAGCCTATGACAAGTGACTAGCAAAATATTGAAGATTGTTGTCTCACACTAGCAACATGTACTTGCATAATATGTGTAGATGAATGACAATAGATAGAAATGGATGAAAACAAGAATGATTTTGACAACATAAGGATACTTGAAGAATCAACCCCCCAAATGGCTTATGAGAGAGTTTATTTATAGGAAAGGTCTAATTTGGATTGACAGTTGAGATTGGATGTCAATAAGATGTCTAAATCAATGGCCAAGATTGAAAGTTGTAGTATGAAATAGGTTTAGGTCAAAATTAGGGCAATGATAAAGATTAAGGGTTGAGATTGAATTATGAGATAATTCAATCAAGGGCTAAAATTAAATGAGATTTCAAGAGATAAGATTTGATGTGGAAGATAAGATTGACATGAATAAAGAGGTGATAGGAGAAATTAAATAATAAAAATTATTTAAGTTAGGTGGTCAATGAATAATTAAATAATTAAAATAATTATTTAATTATAGAGGAATGTGACAAAGGGAATCATTTTGAATTAAATAATGATTTAATTCAAAATTCAAGAGAGTGGACAAAATTAAATAAATAAAATTTATTTAATTTAATGAGAGAAGAGGCTAATGAATAATTAAATAATTAAAATAATTATTTTATTATAGTGGAAAGTGGACAAAAATTAAATAAATAAGAATTTATTTAATTTTAGAAAGAAGACTTAACTAGTGACGTAATTAAATAAATAAAATTTATTTAATTAATCAAGGAGGAAAAAAGATTTAAAAAAATGAATTAATTAAATAATTAAACTTATTTAATTAATAGAAGAATTATGACTTCAGAAAATAATTAAATAATTAAAATTATTTAATTATGAAAAATGGAAGGGGAAATGATGAAGAACCTAAGAGTCATAGGCCTTAGGACAATTTTTAGTGTCTACATCATGCTCCTATGTTGTTGACCATCTAGAACATGTCAAGTCTCTCCAAGAGTCATCCCCTTCCACTTCCATTCAAGCAAGCCAAGAGTTATGTCAAGAGCATTATCCTAAGCATGCGGAAATGTCAAACCCTAGTCCTAATCAAGGTCAAATCACTTTCATCCAACCTATCAATAAACTATATATTTTCTATGATCAAGATGATATCCATAGTGATGAAGAGCCTATCCATGAGCAACTTGATCATATACCCATCCATGAGCAAAATATTCCAAATACACCTCCACCTAGTCCTATCCATGATCCATCAACATCCACTTCCCTTGATGATACATATTCCTCTCAAGCACACATAGAAGATCAAACAAATATCTTGGATCTAAGTGAATACAATGCTAATCAAGATCCTAATGATCCTCCATCACTCACTATCGACCCCATTGCAAGTCCTCCATCATATCCTATTGGTTTTTCCACCCTCATTCATAAATGTTCCTCCTTAAAACAACAACCATTATCTTCCCTTGCTTCATTTTCTCCATCCAATAAGGAACTCGTGTCTAGTGTTCCACCTACACCTAGTCCCATTATCCATTGCATACCCCAAGGACACCAATCTCAAGATGTTGGTATTTCCTCCATTCATCCTAAGTCCACCTCCTTCAATCATAAATCCTATCATACGCCTAAGACATATGTTTCCATCCTTCCTCCATCATCCTAAAAATGTCAAAAGCATGTGACCATACACCTTCCACCATCTACTTTGCAACCATTGCTTCCAACTCCTAATATCCCTCCATACACTTTACCACCATTACTCCCAACACCTAATATCCCTACCATTCAATCCTTTTATCCATTTATCCATAAATACCCTAACATTCCTAATCATGACCAACAAATGTACACATTGTCTAGACATGAAGCTTCCACTCATTCCACCATACCCATGGGATTCAAAAGCAAAACTTTCAATGCCTCTATCTATAAAGCCAAAAATCCTAAAAATCCTCATGCCTTAGGGCATCAAGGCAAAGAGTCAAAGAAAAATACATTCAAAAAGTTATATAGGCCCATACCTCCAAAAGAAAAGTCTAAAAAAAAAATGGTTTGGGTACCTAAGCAAAAAGAAATCAAGTCAATCAAGGCATCCACATCACAAAAATCCCAACCATCCCCTTCCATCCAAAATACACATTCCATTCAAAAATCTCAAATTCTTAAAGCCCACAAGCAAAATAAAAGTCATAAAAATACTAAGTCTATGTGGGTACCTAAAGCACTTCATCTACCACCTCCTAAGCAAACATCTACATTGCTTCCTACACCCCGTCCACATCAAAAGCTTCAATGTTTATCACAATTTGTGCAACCATTGGTCATGGTTCCATTTCACAACAATTCCGCATACCTCCATCTCCTCACCCTTCACTCATTATCCTACATATCTCCCCCACCATCTTCCTATGGTCATGCTTTTGGCTAAGCCTCCCAATTCATTTGTTGCATAAGTCCCATAATCCCCATCATCTTCCCATCATAATCCATTATTTTCCTCCATAATTCATGTCATAATCCATCATCTACCTACTCCATCTCCCTTTCATGTCATCCCTTACCAACATCTATAAGCACATTTGACATGGTCCATGCAATGACATCCATTTCTAGTGGGACTATCACCTTTCATGGAACTAGACACTTGAGTCCCTCCTATCCATATTCCCTTTCTCCTATCCAAAAAGTCAAAAAGTCAAAAAGTCAAAAATTCAATAAAAAGTCAAAAAGAAAGAAAAAAAAGAGTAAAGAGAAATCCCTTCGTCCAACGGTGAAAACTTGGTAAACAGGCACCCTGGATAAGTACCATGATGAAAACCTGACAAACAGGTGTCATGTGTAGGTTGATCTTCTATGTCACTTACACTTAGGGGCACAATGTCTCATCTATCTGACCTATCATTTTGATGTCATATCATTTCCATCCTACCTACCATCTTTAGCCATCATACATACCTATCATATTGGGCCCACTTATCCACCCTTCTCCTTTTGATCTTGATGAATACATAGGGGAAAAATGTTGAAACATGTTTTTTGGGTATCTCTTGACATACCTCATCCTTTCTAAACCAAGCCTATCATTATCCTATTGTCATAAGCTTTGTCATGAAAAATCCTAAGTATTGTACCTAGAATGGGGCATGTTATTCCTATGCGACATAGTCTTTGGATATCACATCCTTGCTCTCTTATGATGCATGCATCCTTTCCATCCATCCATCTATCATGAGCCTTTTATCCCTTATCCTATCACCCACCCTTGCACATAGACTTGGTTTTCCCTTGGCATTGGTATCTAGCACAAAGGCTACCTAAATTGTCATCCATTAACATTTCAAAACATTTCAAAAATCCAAAAAAAAATCATAACATGTCAAAAATCCAAAAAAGAATTATAAACGTCAAAAATCCAAAAAAATCAAATATCCAAAAAACACAAAAAAAATCCAAATAACTCTCAAAAATCAAAAAATAATGTCAACATTCGTCCCGACAGTCAAATAAGGCAAACATACTCGCATTGGTTAAATAAGTCAGACAATGTCCATCTTGTCAAACATTAGGTCGCATCGGTCAAATAAGTCAGACAATGTCAATCTTCTCACACGAAGTCAGCTTTCGTCAAACATAGTCACACTCAAACGCAGGACAGTCATCAAAACATCCACATTCAAATTGTGATCCAATAGACATTATAGTCCAATCAGTCATTGAGTTAAACTCAGACAACATAGTCTAGTCACTCATCTAGTCACATTAGTCAAATTACCAAAACAATGTCAATCTCGTCACTCTTTGGTCCTCTTCAAGATGTTTCCTTCTTGGACTTGGACCTTGTCAAAATGTCATGTCTTTTCAGGATGTGTCCTTCCTGACCTTAGGCACTATCAAACTGTCAAACTGTCGAATTGTCAAACCGTCATGCAAAAAATCTTTGGCAAGCAAATATTGGCAAACACATTGAATGGCTATTAATTTTTCTGGTCTATTTTGTCTTATCTTTGTCTATTTTGTCTATTTTGTCTATTTTTGCTGGTCTGTTTTGTCTCTTGGTCATGTTACTAGCTACCTTGAGGATGTCCCATGAAGGATTTAGAGGTGTGATGACATCCCATGATCTATTTTGTTTTGCTTTGATTATTGTTTGTGGATTGTCTTGGCAAAAAGACTAGGGTAACTTGGCCCTTAGTATGAGCTAGGACATTTCTTGTCTGCGACTGTCTGTTTTGCAAGTGGATGACCTTGCACACCTTGGTCTATGTCATACCATGGTGTTTGTTGTCCATTTGTGTCATTTTACCGCCCAATGATGATTAGTGCAGAGTCTTCTCTGGAAAAATATGTGTCTTTAAAGTTGTCTCCACTAACATCCATATCCTCCACGCTAACATTTCTTCTATGTCGCTTATCTATTTTCCTCTTATCCATTTTGAGAGCATACCCGTGTTCTTTCAACCTGCCTATCCTCTTGAGGGGGCATCATCATCCTATCTTTCTATCGATCATCATCCATTGTCCTCTATCCATACCTTAGCTTCTTTGAAATGATGTTACTCGACACAAAGCTCACCATCTCAAACATCATCTCAAAGAGGGGCAAAATGTAGACACTAAAAATTGTCCTAAGGCCTATGACTCTTAGGTTCTTCATCATTTCCCCTTCCATTTTTCATAATTAAATAATTTTAATTATTTAATTATTTTCTAAAGTCATAATTCTTCTATTAATTAAATAATTTTAATTATTTAATTAATTCATTTTTTTATCTTTTTTCCTCCTTGATTAATTAAATAAATTTTATTTATTTAATTACGTCACTAGTTAAGTCTTCTTTCTAAAATTAAATAAATTCCTATTTATTTAATTTTTGTCCACTTTCCACTATAATAAAATAATTATTTTAATTATTTAATTATTCATTAGCCTCTTCTCTCATTAAATTAAATAAATTTTATTTATTTAATTTGGTCCACTCTCTTGAATTTTGAATTAAATCATTATTTAATTCAAAATGATTCCCTTTGTCACATTCCTCTATAATTAAATAATTATTTTAATTATTTAATTATTCATTGACCACCTAAATTAAATAATTTTTATTATTTAATTTCTCCTATCACCTCTTTATTCATGTCAATCTTATCTTCCACATCAAATCTTATCTCTTGACATCTCATTTAATTTCAGCCCTTGATTGAATTATCTCATAATTCAATCTCAACCCTTAATCTTTATCATTGCCCTAATTTTGACCTAAACCTATTTCATACTACAACTTTCAATCTTGGCCATTGATTTAGACATCTTATTGACATCCAATCTCAACCATCAATCCAAATCAGGCCTTTCCTATAAATAAACTCTCTCATAAGCCATTTGGGGGGTTGATTCTTCAAGTATCCTAATGCTGTCAAAATCATTCTTGTTTTCATCCATTTCTATCTATTGTCATTCATCTACACATATTATGCAAGTACATGTTGCTAGTGTGATACAACAATCTTCAATATTTTGCTAGTCACTTGTCATAGGCTTATTATTGCACACTCAAATCTGAGGGAAATTATCATATTCAAGCAAAATGGAGAAGAGCAATGGATGTTAATCAATGGTGGCATGAAGATTTGGTAATATTGTTTTATGCTTTATGTCTTTATGCTCATTTGTGCTTCATTGTTCATTAGGGTTTGATTTATATGCTTTATTGCATTAACCTTAGATTTTTATCCTAATTACAGGTTATAAAAACTGAGATGGAGGCCGATAGAGAAAGATTGTTTTCCCATTAACATGACGTGGTCTCCTTCCATGCCCGTTGCCACTCTTACTCGTGGCTTCTCCAAAAATGGAAATCTTTTTTTACCTTTTCAAAGTATGAATTCCTCTTTTTTTCTTACCCTCCCATAACGGTTTCTTTTTAAATCAATAAGCCAATCGTTATTCAACTACCCAAAGTAGTTAATAAGCAACATATAATTCCCACTAAGTCATGGGTCTCTCCACAATATTAGTTTGTCAATGCTCTTAGATGAGCATGCACATGGCTTGAGGGGAATTTCCACACCTCACAATGATTTAGAACAAGATAAACTCATACTTCAACTTAACATAAATTAAATATATAAACATATATCATCGTAATGATTGTATATATGATGTTTACTAGGTACGTCTTTATAATTCATTCGACAAGATGTGTGATTGGGGTTGAGGTATTGTCCCCCTCACAATCTTGTGTATATATCGAAAACATATAAATAGGTTAACATGTTGGTATTTCATCTAGAAATTACCAAAACGATAGTTTAACCACTAGCATATATATGCCTTTACTCTCTTTTGAGTATATCCATTTTAAACACATAAGAACTAATGACTATTGACTAATCCTTGCTGACAATCAAACTTTTCTTAACATAAATTGACAATTGTCAAATAGAAATCTTGACTTACACCCAAAGGTTGAGTACCACTTACCCGACTCAAATACGCTCACCATTTTGCACCACACTAGACCTAAGATGGACAAAACCTGTTCTTTTCCTTATATCTATACCCTTCTCTCTGATGATGCTCTCCCTCCCTTTCTCAGAGGGGTGGAAACCTATTCCCTGAATGCAACTTGCAATCACCAACTCAATATTAGTGTATCATTAATCATTTCATAATCCTTATGAAATTAGCACACCTTGAAAACTTTTAAACACATGTCAATTATAGTCAAATAACCATAACTCAGGAAAACATTAATTTTTCTAGACATTTTACTAAACATCAAATCATTGAATCATGTGTAATCATCTACTAATTACTTCAAAAGTAAAAAGTAAAACATAGTTAAAGTTAGGGGTGTAACATATCTCCCCCCGTAAGAGTCATCATCCTCGATGATCCAATGCCTGTGAATCCTTATAAGATAAAACTTTTGTTTATCCTGCAAAAGCATAAGTAATTGAGAAAAACTTTGATATAAAATCATGGTAAACTTTCCATGTCATATTACCATTTGGATACTGGTCCTGCTGGACCTTGCATTTAAGAAGCTTGCTCATGACCACTCCCTAGTCCTGTACCTGTAAAACATTCTGAGAATATAATTATCATCTGTTATATACTTTTCAATGTAATTCATATAAAACATTTTACCTCTTGGTAATGGATGATAATAGAATGATTCTGTAATCAAACGAATTGATAACTTCAAGAATTTTGAGGAGTCCTTTATGTCAAGGAGTTGGTTTGGAAAACATTCCTTACTTTATGAAATTTTTCTTCTCTAGTTGAGAATTGTGTTAGTGTACGGTTGACATTTGCTTAGCTTTTTTATCTATCATTAGCTTCCACCAAACTTTTTTGATCAATTTGATTTTGTTTATCCATTTCTAACAACATTTATGGACTAATGCTAATCCTATCTTCTAGCTTACCCAACTTATAGGAGTTCGACATCTTTTCTATCCAATGTTTCAAATAGAGTCATCTTGATAGCAAAATTATAGAAGTTGTTGCCTCAAACTCCATAAGATATCGATACTCTTTCTACATGGCAATCAACTAACTTACATAGGCTTACCAAGAGAATGATACCAAAGGTTAACAACATTAAATAAGTAAGGTGTCACTATTCATCAAGTAAGATACAATGAGTAACATCAATCTTCACTTTTCTAGCTAAAAAGGTTATTCATTAAGTACCAATTTCATTTATTTCATGCATCATTAAAACAAGAAAATAAGTAAATACAAGAGAAAGGATCATAATTTCCTTTTTTTTAGTTCAACTGTCCTCCAAGACTCAGCATGCCACTAAAAAGAGGGAAAGCATCACCTAGCTATTTTTCCTTCCAACCACGGACTTAAGCGGTTCCTTTGCATACTTCCTAACTGGAAGCAATCCTACCTTTCGATGAAAGGTTATGTTGGAAACCCTCATAGTTGCCATCTGAGCTCTAGTGTGTACCCCCACTTAACCAACTCTGTCGCACTACTAAGGATAACCTCCTACTAAGTATGAAAACTCTGGTTAGCTAAGTGTTTGGAGTACTGTGAACTAATGAGTGCACATAGTGGCAATAACACTCACTATGGCCATAGTTTTATATACATACACTTTTCAATCCACGTAGTAATGGTTCACCACCCTGCTCGACATGGAGAGACTATTCACTTGGGCTTACTGGACTACCTATCCACCCACATACCATAACACAAAGTTCGGAAAGTGATATCCGCATAAGACCTCCTTCTGACAGCTTACATATTAATTATATAACCCTAAAAGGGTTTGGAACCAATTCCATTCCACACAAGGTTTCTTTCTTCTGTAAAGTTAAGGACATACCAGGTGCATTTTCTACAATTTACTCCCTTACACAATCTATCAGAGGTCCATCTAGGACATGATAAAGATGGAAATTACATCAAACATAGCGAACAACAAAAGGTTATAGTATAGCCACCACAAAAACTCAACTCAATATCAAAATATAAGTAGATTTTATTTCAACAATAAATCCAAAAGGAGCTCTTTTCCAACAATAAATCAAATTTTGACCAACCGGCCATAAGATAAACAATCTTCAAAATTTAGTGGCTAGACCATTTCAAAATAAAGAAATAAAACAATGACAATCCTTGCCAGTATTAAAAAGGAATTTTACCAAAAATCCAAGGAAGTGTCAAAATACAGAAGAACATTGTTAATGCACTACGTGACTTGACTAAGTCACTACAAGGGAGTAGATTTTTTCACTATATTCAAATTTTCCAAAAGCTTACAGTGGTTTGGAGATTACGTTATGAGCACATCAAAAAAATAATTCCTTTAAGACTTTCATCATGCTCAAAATTTTGCAATAAAAAGGTTATATTAGATTCACTCCCATTTCTTGGAGTATCTAACATTCACCTATCATACGAAATTATAAGGTCATTTTATAGCAACAAACAAAGATTACAATAGGAACACATCTTCTTTTCTTCGCTCTACATTACAAAACTCTATTCACTACTTCATTGAAAAGGTTACATGTTAAAACTTAAACAATTTGACTAAGTATCTCGGTGATAATTATATTCGCCAATACGGTAGTACTTTCTAGCTCTAAAAAATGGAAAGTACTTAGTTCTCAACCATTTTTGTTTTTCTAGTATAACACTACTCATCCTTAAGTTCTTGAGAAATAAGATTGATCTTTGAATTCACACAAACACTGCTCTACCTGAGCTCTTAGTCTGATTAGTAATTGACCAAGGTTTTACCTTTCTAGTCAAAGTCTCAAAATTCTTCCAATATGCAACCTTAAAAGAATGGTTTTGCTCATAGATTTTTAACTCCTCAATTGACATTCTCTTAGCCATTGATTTGGGTAAATGTTGGGAAGATAGTCTTCCAAACAGTTTCCTCAGTTTTTCTCTATGCCATTCTAGCATCAAACCAGTTTTATACCTTAGCCAATATGCTTAATGTTTAATGATTTTTCTCGTAATGAGCTCATAGGTCCATGTGTTGAACCCGGTTAGCTCTGATACCATATGTAACATCCCCCTTATTAATACTCAATTAACTCAAGAATTTACTCGAATGTAAATAAACTAGTAACCATGAGATAGAATTTTTTTTTTTAAAACATTTGCATAAGGTTAAGAAATAAGTACAACTTTTCTAGATAGTTTAAAACTTGAAATAATATATAATCACAGCTAGAAAAAAAGAGAATTCCTTACACTTCCCATTTATATTAAATAAAATACAATTAGAAAAAGAATAGTTTTACCTCATAAGTTTTGACTGTGTAAGCCAGAACATGGAGTTCACTGCATCTGGAATGTTGATCTCTATCTTCACAAGCCTTGGAGAGTCTACTGCTACAGAGAGAGAGCATCATCTAAGAGCTTTTCCTCCAACCACGGACTCAAGCAGTCCCCTGCACACTTCCTAGTAGGAACTTGCCCTGCCCTTCACAAAGGGTATAGATATAAGAAACTGTCAAGTTTCTCCATTTGAGTCCTAGATGCATCCTAAAAAACTCAATCGACCATACAACTCTAGATTCCTTCTAGCTAAGTATGATCATTCTGATTGGTAATGCCATCTAGACACACACCTCTGACTTATCTTAGAATCTATCTCATCCTATAGTTTTACTTACTGTATTAGGTACTCTAGACTCAACTTGTCTGTATAGAAAAACCATTCTAGCCGATCTGACTTAGAATCTAATCCTTAATCCAGGATATACATGAATGTATAGATTTAGGTGTATCAAACCTTTTAAAAGTCCCTCATTGCATTCTTGCAATATCTAGGGTTTATGACTTCCTGTCATTTTATTCTTAAGATTCAATACCCGAACATCTTTAATGCATTAAATTGAGTTTTGACATTATCATGAAATCTCTCAAGGTATTATAAAGACTTCTTTTCTTGTTCTATGTTTTCCTCGACCTTTCACTGTTAATCAATATATATATATATGCTAGGTCATATCTGACATAAGAGTTATAGATTTGCTATATCCTCCTTGTTTCAATACTAGGGTTTAGCTTTTCTAACCTAATACATGGAAATGTTAAATAGTTTTACATTTCAAGGATATAATTCAAATCACAAATCACTTATCAAAAGGAACAAGGATTTTATCCTTTAATTGTTTAGGCAATCTTGCATGGCACCTAACGAGCTCTTTAACTCATTACCTCATCTTTACTCTCTTTCTCTATTTATTAACAAAATGTTTAAACATAACTACTAATAGATATTATTCTTGAGCTAAAGATATTTTCTTCTTGATATAATCTCAAATGTACAGTGTTTTAGCTTCATTATAGAATCCCTCCTTAGAAGGTGGAGATTCACTTGGTGATTAATTCTTCTGGGTTGTTGGTTATTTTTTATTCGAACACCTGAGTTACTTCCATGTAACTTCCCGGGTCTTGGCTACAACCACTTGCTCGAGTCTTAATCCAAACCTTTGAGAGAGACAACTCTCGTGATAATACTTTAAGCACTTCTTGTCACAAAATTATACCTTCTTGACCTTCCTTATCATTAATGTAGTATGAATATTACATAGGCCCGTCTACATCGTAAAGGTTAGATCTCTAATTATAATATAACTTCCTTTAGGTCTTAGTCCTCCTTGCAATTCAATGCAATCATGTTAACTAAAGGTAACCATGAGTGTAGACCTACTGATCCCTTCTCTAATAAATTTTCTTAACATAATGCTTACACCCAAGTTATCATTTAACATGTTTGGTCAAATTACCTGGACGTTCAACCCCTTTGTTGTGTATCGACAACAACTAGGGTCTAGGCTACTGCCTCTAATTCTAGCCCCAACATGGTTCAAAGGGTCTTATCTTCTCACCCACTCTCACAAGTCTTAAGCCATACGGACGACACTATGTTGACATCAAGACATGCATAAGGTTATATAATAGTATATAGGCATCCCTTACAATTACCCCACCTAGGTGTTTTCAATAAGAAACATATCGAAGAAGGAAAGAGGTTTTCCTTTCCAAGGCCTGATTATTATTGCAAGGTCACTCAACAAGTATTTATTAAAAGAACTCAAGAATAGTTATACATTACTTGGTAAGCATTCTTGACAACAACTAAAACTTAGTTGTGCTTTAGTCATTTCTTCCAATTCTTTTTTTCCCAATTATTCGAGCTTGGTTCATTATCACAAAGGAAGTAAATTTTGATATATCCTCCAAGGATGAAGAGAGTCTTATATCAATCAAAGAAATATTTATTGGAACCTATTCTTTCTAGTAACAATTCAAGAGATGATCTATCTCAGCAGGAGTATTTCAAAGAACAATAAAGATCCTTGCATGGGATGGATTTTAGACAAAACTATCCATTATTGATTTTAATGCATCGAAAACATCCAAAATATATATGTATATTTATATAAAAGCTAGGAGTGGCATGTTTCCAATATCAAGAACGAAAAGTTCACTTACCTTTACTTGGTTATCGGGTAAATAAGGTTGGCAGCGAAATGCACTTAGCCACATATTAGCGATATCGAAATAGTCTTTGTAATTGATGGGCTCTCCTATTTCCCACATCCTTGTAAAGAATGAGGAATCCAAAAGCCTCCTTTGTTTAAGTTCATCTGGATATGTAAGGGAAAGCTCCCCGAGGGGTCCTTTTGTTTTAATAAATAGGCCTTCCAACAAAACTTCCACATTGGATGGCGCTTCTACAGGATTTTCTCCCAATCCTGGATTCTTTACACTCGATAACAAACCTTCTAAGAGATACAAAAACTTTTGAATGTTTGTTAACGGAGGCTCTGAGGCCATTGTCTTCACCCAGGAATGTGCTTTTCTAAGGATAGGTACAGGGGGGGCAAGGTGCAGGTGAGAGAGGCCATCTTTGACTCCCCAGTCGTGTGCTTATGTTTCGATGTTATGCCAGTGTGATACTATCTAGGTTCTAGCAGAATGCCAAGTATTATACAAGAAGTTGGCATCGAGGGTTTTGAAGGTGGTCTCTTGTCACCAGATTACAGAGTTAGAGTGTTTTTTCTGCACTTTGCCAATTAGTGACCACGGTAGAAGACACAAGTTTCCTCAAGATAGAAGATAGTGGTAAAAACTTTGTGGACCTCCTTTTTTACTCGAATCCCTTCAAAACGGTTGCCAAATCTACCCCCCAATACTTTGTCTCCCTCTCCTCCACTCTACAAGAATCAGTTATAAAAACTAAGATGGAGGTCGATAGAGAAAGACTGTTTTCCCATTAACATGACGTGGTCTCCTTCCATGCCCACTACCACTCTTACTCATGGCTTCTCCAAAAATGGAAAAAAAAATTTACCTTTTCAAAGTATGAATTCCTCTTTTTTTCTTACCCTCCCATAACGGTTTCTTTTTAAATCAATAAGTCAACCGTTATTCAACTACCCAATGTAGTTAATAATCAACAGATAATTCCCACTAAGTCATGGGTCTCTCCACAATATTAGTTTGTCAATGCTCTTAGATGAGCATGCACATGGCTTGAGGGGAATTTCCACACCTCACAATGATTTAGAACAAGATAAACTCATACTTCAACTTAACATAAATTAAATATATAAACATATATCATCGTAATGATTGTATATATGATGTTTACTAGGTACGTCTTTATAATTCATTCGACAAGATGTGTGATTGGGGTTGAGGTATTGTCCCCCTCACAATCTTGTGTATATATCGAAAACATATAAATAGCTTAACATGTTGGTATTTCATCCAAAAATTACCAAAACGATAGTTTAACCACTAGCATATTTATGCCTTTACTCTCTTTTGAGTATATCCATTTTAAACACATAAGAACTAATGACTATCGACTAATCCTTGCTGACAATCAAACTTTCCTTAACATAAATTGACAATTGTCAAATAGAAATCTTGAGTTACACCCAAAGGTTGAGTACCACTTACTTGACTCAAATACGCTCACCATCTTGCACCACACTAGACCTAAGATGGACAAAACATGTTCTTTTCCTTATATCTATACCCTTCTCTCTTATGATTCTCTCCCTCCCTTTCTCAGAGGGGTGGAAACCTATTCCCTGAATGCAACTTGCAATCACCAACTCGATATTAGTGTATCATTAATCATTTTGTAATCCTTATGAAATCAGAACACCTTGACAACTTTTAAACACATGTCAATTATAGTCAAATAACCATAACTCAAGAAAACATTAATTTTTCTAGACATTTTACTAAACATCAAATCATTGAATCATGTGTAATCATCTACTAATTACTTCAAAAGTAAAAAGTAAAGCATAGTTAAAGTTAGGGGTGTAACACAAAAACAATGCAATCTTCAAAGGAATACTTAGATATTTTCATATTTTAAACTCATACATATATCCAATTATTGGCACAACATGCATAAATATTCACAATTGAACTAATGCAATAAAAAGGTTCAGACTAACTATACAAAGTAACTTATTAGCAACAAATGACAAATAGTATGAGCAACAAATTCATCAAATATCTTCAGCACTTTTCCATTACTATGAATGAATTGAAACTAAAATTGGAAATGAAATTGGAAGAAGGAACCATGCACATATTAGGAAGAAACAAGAATAAGAGCACCACAACTTCAATGTCTTCTCTTGTATTAACTTCAAAATGTCTTTACAACAATTCCATATCAACCTTCCAAATGAGGAAAGGTCCCTTCTTATAGATTTTCAAGTTCAAATCAAGGTTTGAGATACATGATTGATCAATGGTTGAGATTTAACTAAACTAGGGTGGTTTACATTGCATTTAATATTGGAGGTGCATTAAATGCTTACAAGATATTCCCTTTATCCCCCAATTTAAAATTTTGTTACAAATATTTTTCTTGACAACTTCCTCATTTGAAATTTTAAAATAAATCCTTGTTGTTGATCCCCAAAACACTTTGTGTAGCTAGCACATACTTTGGCACATATTCTTATGTGAATCAACATTAAATCTTGGAGTTGCATTTAATATTTGGTTTATTTCAGTTACAATATTTTCTAGATTTCCCTCCTAGCACTTTGGGGTACACAACACCTCTTAGGCCAACAAGCATTGACACGAATCCATATGCAAGTTCCCTTTGATTTATTTAATCTCCTTCTGATAATAATTTTATGATAGGTCCTCAATTTTTGAAAAGTTGTAGCTTTATTTCAAGATCCTGAAAATCAAACATCATCATCATTAGCTCACATGTTGAAAACATAATCCTTAAAACATAAAAAATAAATCTTTTTGAGATTTTGGTTTCATGTAATTTCAAAATTTTAGCCTTTTCAAGGAATTTTGAAGATTTTACCTTATTGGGAAATTTTGAAGTTTTTTCCATTTTTAGAAATTTTCCATTTCGAGAAATTTTCCTTTTCAATGAATTTTCCATTTCGAGAAATTTTCCTTTTCAAGGAATTTTTCATTTCAAGGAATTTTCAATTTAGAAATTTTCCTTTTCAAGGAGTTTTCCATTTTGAAGAATTTTCCTTTTCAAGGAATTGTATTTTGAGGAATTTTGCATTTTGGAAATTTTCCTTTTTGGGGAGTTTTCCATTTCGGCAATTTTCCTTTTCAATAAATTTTAGAATTTTGAAAGAGTTTTGAAATTTTCTAAAATGGAAATTTCAAAATTTTGAAGGACCTTGGAAATTTTAGAATTTTGAAAGAGCTTTGAAATTTTGAAAAGAGCTTTGAAATTTTTAAAAATGGAAATTTCATAATTTTGAAAGGGCTTGGAAATTTTCCAAAAAGAGAAATTTTAGAATTTTGAAAGGGCTTTGAGATTTTTTGAAAATGGAAATTTCAAGTATTTTTTAATTTCACAAATTTTTGGATTTCACAGATTTTTAGATTTCACAAATTTTTGCCTGTTAGGATTTCTAAAAAGGTTTTAGATTTTTTTGAAAATAGAATTTTGGGGATTTAAGGTAAGCTCGGAAGTGTATGAAAACCCTGAAATTCCAAGTAGATGGGAAATCTTCAAAAATCCATAACTTTTTACCTAGAAGGAATTTCCCAAAACTTTAAAAAGCAACCTAGCCTATTTTTTTATTCTCTATCCACAAGTGCAAAAAAACTTACATATGACATCCCTAAATTTACTTTTCGAATCAATTATCATCAATGGGATGAAAGGCAACAAAGGATCAAAAGGAAAGGACTAAAGCACAGCAACCATAAATCCAAGTCTAAATAGGCTAAAACATAGAAAAATGGATCCCTTAAGTTTAATATCGAAAACCTAGGGTTGATTTCATCATTTTTAGGATTTCATTAGGATGCAAATCAACAAGTCAATTAGATTGACTTTCAACCATTATGGTGAGCCAATCAAACCTGGATCTAATCATTTTGAGTCTTGGAAATTGATTGGAATTGAATTTCCCCAAATAACCCTATGAAACTATGTGCCCTAGACTAAAAATTCAAGATTTTTGATACTAGAAAACTGCAATAGAAATTTGGACAATAGATCTGAGAAAGGTAGAGTTTTGTTGCACATGTTATTCAAATTTGAAGCTAAAAGGGGAGGACACAGACACCCAGGGTGTGAGTGTCCTTGTATATGTTTTTCAGATCTATTTTCGCAATCCTCTGATGTTGGATCTGAGCTTCAAATTTTTGCCTACAAATCTATCAGAACATTGTCGAATATTTCTATAACTAAGTTTTTGTGACTTGGAAAGATGTAGGACTTCAAATGCAACATCGAATAATTTATCTTCAAACTCCTTCCAATCCTCTTCAAACCTAAGATCTACACATTCAAAGAGAGAGGAAGGGTTGTGCCATTTAGGGGCTTGCCTTGGTCAAACCCCACGTTAGTGTTTCCACTTCCACAATGGCAATATCAATGATAGGAAGGAATTATGAAATCACAAAGTGCTACAACTCACCACCCTTCAATGGCTTCCTTGATGGACTAAATTCATGCACATCACCTCAAGGTCTTGGATCTTATTTACTTGGTTTTTTTGAATGCTTGAATTGCTTGGAGACTACAAAGGGTTAGCCTTCACAAAAAATATGATAACATAAAATGAATGCTTGGATCTTGAATTGCTGCAATGAATCACTGAAAAATTTCCTCTTGATTTCTCTTGGCTTTCTCTTGACAATAACTTCAATAATTTCTTGCTAGGTTTGAAATGATGCAATAACTATGTATTTATAGGTATTTATTCAATTTCTCAAAAATTAAATCCCGATGGATGACTTTAGACACTTGAATTACAAATATTAAAGTGCCACAACTGACATATTTGAATTTGGAAGGAAAATAGGACACTCATTCCCAGGGCATGAGTGTCCTAGACCTATTTTCTAAGGCATTTAGTGTCAATGGCAAGGTATTAGATAAATACAATTGTTTCTCGCTTGTAATTCATTGGTAATTGTTAAAAATAGGCCATAGCATGCATAATTTAGGAAATTAAGTACTCAATTAGGTCCAATAATTTAAGGGGGGGCCAAAACATAAGGTGAAATTTTCAAGGGTGACAATTTACCACAGTACACAGGCATGACCTTAAAATTATAAACATTGAATATAACCTTATTTTAGAAGGACTAAAACCATGCAAATCTACCACTTGAGATAGAAAAAAATTAACTCTCAAAATCAACGACAAGAACCAAAACAAGAGACAAAGATAACTAAAAGGAAAAGATGAAAAAAGGGGGGTCCTCACTTTTAGTAGGGCATGTGTGCAAGGCACAATAAATGGTGACTCTACTGGGAAAATATACAAAGCATCTCAACAACAAACAAGAATCATGAACCCAAAATCATTGGTTTTAACCCCCTTAACTAGGTCAAATAAATTAGAACACATGATTAGGGAATCAAAATCATTGGTTGATCTAACTTTCCATAGATTGAAAATCCAAGTGTGTGCAAATGCATTCATTTCCCTCCATAAACAACCATGAACCTATGCTCTATTATGTTAAGTTACATAAATGATTCTACTTCAAAAGAAACTTGGACATTGCCTTGTTTCTAGTCGAGTGTCTATAGCACCAATGAGGTTGTCGTTATGATTCTCCTGAGAATAGCTCTACTACCAATCAGGCACCTATAGCCTCGATAGAGATATTCGGATCCTCCTAAAAGTTGAATTTATTTTATTTTTCATTATCTTCTTTCATTTCATTTTCTTTTGATTTTTTCTTTTCTATTCTTTTTATTTCAACTTGCAAACAATGAATCTTTCTTTTAAAGACTGAGAATCACAATGACACTGAAATAGAAATTTAAGGTTTTTCACTTAAAATGACTTCACAAAGAAACTTATAGTAACATCAAGATTATTAAAATATGTGAAAAATGTAAGATTTCATAACATCTCAAGCCAGATCAGACCATTAATCTATCTTCCCAAATCAAATATCCAAAACATCTAACACTAATAGGAGACCTTCCCCAGCTATTCACAGAAACATGATTAAAAAATTTCAAAGAAATACTTAGAATTTTTTTGAATAATTATTTTTTTGTTGAACCTGCAAAACACCTTAAAAGAAAAAAGAAAACCCCCAAATCAAACCACAAAAATAAGAAAAACCAAACCTAAGCTAACAAACCAACAAAAAGAAAACAAGAAGCAAAATTAAACTAACTTAATTCAAGTTGGCTATGTAAAGAGAGACTCTATAGACAATTTATATTTAGATTAGAAAAAATAACACCTTCTCCCATATGATTCCTCAATGCATGCAAAAGTAATAAGGTGATGGTCACAGTCCTAATTCTTGCAAATGTGCCCTTGTATTCAGAAAAATAAGTTCCCATCTTGCAATTTTCAAACTCAATAACATAATCAAGAAAAATCAACAACTAAGGAAACTCATTAGGCCCATGATCAATCCATATACATGTTCTATTTCTTAAATTCCCATAATCAAAATGATAAGTGTAATAATTGACAATAACAAGGAAAGATACAACCTGGGGAGTTGCTTGTGCAAGCAGTAACATTTGATCAAATTAACAATTTGTTTGTTGTCTTCTCTTGCATTCTCGGCTCTAGGAGGACATAATTCATGATGTAGAATTCATCTTTCATTGTAGATCTACATGTCATAATTACATTCATTAGGTGGTATACCATGTAAAATACCAAATTCTATAGTTTCATGAAACATTTTAGCCTGGTTGAAAATCTGCTTTAGGCTGAGGTGAAGAATTTGTAGGTATTTTTTAAGAAAATCTTCATAATCAGCAACCTCAATTGATTCCCTTCTATGAATATCCATAGCAACATGTTGAAAGTCTATGTTTTGCATATCTGCTTGACCATTGCCTTCAAAAGGTATATTGATATCCCTTTTAATTTCCTACATGTCAATTTATTATTTTGATAAGATTCTATATTGTAAAAAAATGACATGCAGGAATCTACCCTAACTAAATTATTCAAATGTAATGAAGGAAAATCATTATCTAATAGGGTAGAAAAACTTTTCAATATAGCTTGTGACTAGATTTCCTCCTTTTGTAATTCATAAGTTGACATTCGATTAGATTCATCAGTAATATTCTTAGAGTCTTCGTGTTGTTATACATTTGAATACTCATCCATTACTCTTACTACATCACATTCATTCTTACCGTGTGCTACAATTGGATCCTCTTGCTTGTATAAAATTTCAGCAGCTTCAACTACTAGAGATTTGAATAATACATTTTCGCTACCACTAATTATGGAAACATTGGATTTCCAAATGCCATCATAATTCTACAACTGATTATTGGATTCAGGAAAATCATAAGACTCCCTTATTACTATAGACACCTAAAAGATCCCTAAGCATATCGCACATCCTAAGTTTGATTACTAGGTAAGTGCACACAATTGAGTCCACGAAACGTAGAAGTTTTTTCCTTAGCCAAAAACAAAATTGGCATTACAAAAATGGGATCCTGTTTAGCTTCGAGATCCTGAGCCTAAATTCCAAACGGGATCCCACTTTTTAAAAATTGGGATCTAGTTTTTCAAAGGGTCTTGAACCAACGGACACGAAATGGGATCCCAATTATTACAAAACAAGATCCCGATTTGTCATTTTGTAATAATCGGGATACCATTTTAAGATGGTATTTATTTTTTTAAAAACAAACGAAACTCATTCTACTTTGCACAGGATCATGCATTGGTGTGGGCGATAGCAACTATTTAACGACCTCCAGGTATGCCTCCACCCCCAATTTTTTGCTTTTTTTCATTTTTTATTGAAATTTTTAATACAAGAATAGATTTTACCATTTTTTTTTTCACTTTAATTAGTGTTTTAACCATTTTATTTCGTGTAATAGTAGAAACGACAATTTGTAGAAATAGATGAAAAAATGCAATGAAACCTGGAGATATTGAATAGAAAGGAAAAAATGAACCTTAAATTGTAATTTAAAAATAAAATTTAGCTTTTGAAACATAAATTGTTCAATCAAACCAAAAAAAAAAATCATTTTAAAACCCTAATCGAAAGGAAACAAAAAAAAATTGCATTTCAAAACCCTAAATTGAAATGAAATTAAAAAATGCATTTGAAAACCCTAATGAAGCTTTTTGAAACCCTAAATTCAAATCAAACAAAAAATTTGGATTTGAAAACCCTAGTTTGAAATGAAACAAAAAAATTGCATTAAAAACCCTAATTGCTTAGACTAAAACCCTAAATTGAATTGAAACAAAAAAAATTGCTAAACCCCTAAATTGAAATCAAACGAATCATTTTGCATTTGAAAACCCTAATTTTGATGTCAAGAATATTTGATAATGGAAAAAAATCATTTACATTGCTTAAATGTTTTAAATTTCATTTGTATTGTATGGAGAAAACATGTTAAACTTTACTTTCAATGTTAAATTATAATTAGATTAGAAAACAATATGTTAAAGAATAGTTACAATTCATAAATTTTATCAATGTTTATTTTCAAATTTAGTTAGCAAATTCCTAAATCCTTCTACAATATGTTTCCAATTGTATCTTAATTAGATACTATTTGCATTAATTTCTATTTTATGTTTTTATCTCTCTTAGTCATTCCTTGTTTCCATTTCTTGTTTGCATGTGTTGTCTCTTGTCTTTCGGCAATATTAACCCTCATTCTAGTCAATTAGTTGTTAATTAGGCTTCTAGTTTAGTCTAAAATCTCAATTTGCACTAGTTACCTAGACACTAAAAGAATCTAAACATTTTTCTTTTCTTTCTTTTAGGTTCTTTCAATTCCAAACAATCCAAAATCAAATACTTGATTCAACATTAACTAATTTTATATTATACATTTTATATCATAAAATTCATTTAAGTGGGAAATATTAATGAAAAAAATGTTAAATAAAATAATCTTATATTCAATTAAAAAAATATCCAGTTAAAATATACATCAAACTCAATCTTAATAATGCATAATTATGTGTTTCTATTACAAAAATAGTCAATCTATTCATAAAATCAAAAATATTCATAAACTAGTCACTAACTTGCAAGTCCATAAACTAGTCACCCTAAACCGTAAATCGATGTCTTAAGGGGCCGTAATATGAAATTTCTTAAGGGGATCAAAGAAGTTCTCAAAAATTGGCAAAGTTGTCCAAGGCAACCAAATTTAACAATAGTAAGATCGTGCAAGATTATAATATGAATGAGATTTCATGATCTATGTTGGTCAGTCGAAACAAGAGCTATCTCAATCAACTATTCCAAAAGAAAATGTTGTTCACTAACTTGCAAGTCCATTATTCTAAGGGCCCCAAAAACTTCACCCTAAGTTCCCTAAACCCTAAACCCTGAACTCTAAAATCTAAACCCTAAACACTAAAGCATTCATTTTGTCCTAGGACCTTAAAATGAAATTTGGTTGCCTTAGGCAACTCCGACAAATTTTATTCCCTTAAGCCATGTCATTTTGTCCTAGGACCTTACTACATAGATCCCCTTAAGCCATCCTATTACCCTAAACCCTAAACTCTAAACCCTAAACCCTAAACCCTAATGTCATCATTTTTTCCTAAGCCCTTAATGAAATTTGGTTGCCTTGGGAAACTTCACCAAATTTAATTCACTTGAGCCATGTAATTTTGTTGCAATACCTCACTAGACATAGATCCCCATAAGCCATCCTATCACCCTAAACCGTAAATCGATGTCTTAAGGGGTCCTAATATGACATTTCTTAAGGGGATCAAATAAGTTCTCAAAATTTGGTGAAGTTTCCCAAGGCAACCAAATTTAACAATAATAAGATCGTGCAAGATTATAATATGAATGAGATAAATCATGATCTAGTTTGATCGATTTACAGCTTAGGGTGATAGGATGGCTTAAGGGGATCAATGTCTAGTAAAGTCCTAGGATAAACTAACATGGCTCAAGTGAATAAAATTTGGTGAAGTTGCCTAGGACCTTAATGAAATTTGGTTGCCTTGGGCATCTTCACTAAATTTTATTCACTTAATCCAAGTCATTTTTTACTAGGACCTTACTACATAGATCCCCTTAAGCCATACTTTAGGATGTCTTAAGGGGTCCTAATATGACATTTCTTAAGGGGATCAAATAAGTTCTCAAAATTTGGTGAAGTTTCCCAAGGCAACAAAATTTAACAATAATAAGATCATGCAAGATTATAATGTGAATGAGATTTCATGATCTAGGTTGATCAATTTATAGTTTAGGGTGATAGGATGGCTTAAGGGGATCTATGTCTAGTAAGTTCCTAGGACAAAATGACATGGCTCAAGTGAATAAAATTTGGTGAAGTTTCCTTGGACCTTAATGAAATTTGGTTGCCTTGGGCATCTTCACCAAATTTTATTCACTTAAAAGCCATGTCATTTTGTAATAGGACCTTACTACATAGATCCCATTAAGCCATCCTATTACCCTAAAACCTAAATCCTAAACTCTAAACCATAAACCCTATAGCATTCATTAATTGTCCTATATTAATAGTTAATTGTTTTTTCATTCAAGTAACATGCCTTAGACATAAATGAGGCTTACATATTTTATATTTGTATTCAATTAGGCCATTTATATTGCATAGTTTAAGTGTATTTCCTAAACATGTATCTTACATTTTGAAATTGCAAATCTAATGCAAGTTCACTTATATCTTAGAGATCACATGGATCGATTCAATAATATTAGTAATCCACCTCCACGCCATCCATCTCCACCACCTTCACCTCCACCTCCACCCACTCCAACTCATAAACCCCCACCTCCACCACTTGAAATCAATGGTGCTTACTTGTAAGCATGAATCAATGCCAATGTTAGAACCATCCAAGATCAAATCAACATTATTCAAAATGAAGAATGTATCACACCACCTGTGAGGATGTTTGCATCTAGGATGCAAATTGTTGTTGATGTTGTTAGGGATATGGATGGGATCTTAGATGAGCATCAACAATAGTCAGAGGAGAGGAGAACTTCTGATTCTAAAAAGGAAAAAACAAATAAATGAAGAGATGCAGTAGAGAGCCACAACAGTTTCTAAATTAAGACAATGATCCTATAGTTATGAATTTATGAATTTGGTTCGATGGATATTTTGTGTGATGAATTTATGAATTTGGTTGGATGGATATTTTTAGTGACATGAATTTATGAATTTGGTGGAATTTATGAACTTATAATGATGAATTTATAATAGTATATATTTTATGACTATCTACTAGATCATGATTTCTCCTGTTGGAAAAATGTAATATATATATATATATATATATATATATATATACATAAAATGAGATTTTTGTGAATGTTTCAAGTTTATTTTTTAGTATGTACATGTATTAAAATTGTAAGTTCTAGATCTTAAATTTTGAAATTTGTATGTATGTACATAGTTTAGTTGAATGATGTATGCATGCAAATTATGCATCGTATTTTTTATTTTAAATGTATGTACATGTTAAATTTTGAATTTTGTATGCACATGCTCAAGTTCAATCAATGTATATGTATGTGTATGTATATGTATGCATATCCTATTTAAACAAATTTGTATGTGTGTTTCAAATTTAACTATTTCTTGTAATTTTGTAAGTTTGTATGTTAATTTTGTATAATTTAATGCAAGTGCACTTATATCTGATATCATGGATCAATTTAACATTGATGATATCATCAATCCAACACCTCAGCCACCTCCACCTCCCCCTCCACCCCCTCAACCTAATATCCCACCTCTAGCACCCGTTGCATCTGATGAGGCTCACTTGTGAGCATGCATAAATGATCAAGTTGCATCCATTCAAAATCAAATCAATGTTATGCAGAATCAAGCATTGATTCCACCACACATGAGATTTTTTGCATCTATGATGCAAAACGTTGTGGATGCCATTAGGACTATTGATTCTAATCTATATAGGCATCAACGAGAGAGAGAGAGCAGATGAGACAATTTTATGCAGACAGTCTCTCCTATAAACAAATTTTAGACCTTAAAATAACAAAAGCCCACCTAGTCCCTTACTTTCTTGACCCTATTACTCAGCAGCCCATTCTTCCCAATAAATCTAGAATATCCATGAGGTGGTGTATACATTCACAGATGAGTGCGAATTTTTGGGATCGATGGTATATGGTATTTGACAGTCCACCACACTCTAATTGGGAGGTCCCATTTTATTTTTTGAGGAAACTATATGTAGAGTTTGTTATGGGGAAAAAGCCCAATTATTTTGATTTTAAATCATTTCAGGGTGTTGGTGGTGGCATGCCACAACAGAGGTTAGGGGCAAGGGTTGATCCCCAACGCCCCATGCATGCACAACCCCTTGTTGCTCCTCTTGGTCCTGCCATTCTCACACTTGTGCATCAACGTGCGGTGGTCTTGACATTAGGATCCCTTAGTACACTCGCAGGAGACCTTGATCAACATGCTTCTGCAATAGTGAGTAGGGAGCATAAAGATGACAATGATGGAGTGTTTTATGGAGTTGGTATAAGTACCACTCCAGGAGTGTCGAGGGTCCCACATGTATGTACTAGTTGCCATTAGTTATGTTATGGACCCGATCAGACCACACCTAGTTCGAGTAGATGTGGAGATTCTGGTGGTTCATCTAGTTGTCTTAGTTCATTTGTAGAATTTCTTACAGCAAACCATCACCTTGAGGACACTGTGACACAGGCATAAATATGCATCTACATTTTCATTTTATAAGAATTTTAATGAATGTATATATCAAAGAAAATTTTGCAATACATTTTAACAATCAAACTATTTAGTGTACAAATGACACTAATGATGGGGCAATCATCCACTCTGTGAGTACATACATCGACACCAGTCCTAGTCAGCAACCCTTATGGGGTATTTTGATTTCAATTTTTAAATTACATATGAAATGATTTTTAACTTGATTTTTAAATTTATAACTGAATCATGAACATGTGTTTAAAATATTTATGTTGGTTTGGTGGAGTCAATCAACTTCCACATCGATTCCACCCGAGGGGTTGTCAAGCACTGCTCCACTATCGAGCGTCGTAAATCAGGGGTGGGTACATTTATATTGTAAATTGTTTAACTTACATTAGTATAGTTACAATTATGAATTTTGAATTCACTATATATCAAATGTGCATGTACACTTGTAAATATTATAAGTGTTAAATGTCTACATGTATGTCTAAGTTGATACAACAATAAGAATGGGCATCAAGCAAACATTAGATGTTGTGGCTACTCGTGAGGTGTAACACCTCTCTAAACCTAGGCTGGTAAGATAACATTTTGATTTTGATTTGATATTTTAAATGTTGAATGTTATTATAATGAGGTTAAATATTGTTGATTAAGTGAAAGGTTATCATGATTAGCTATGTTGATGCAATTAATTGATATATATGGTAGTTAACTACAGTCAGAATGTAGTATGTGTTTTGGCTATGTATATATGTATATGCACAGGTACACCATTGTATGTGTATGTTACAAGTACCAAGTATTGACTCCACCTGACTTCACAGGTCTGAGCATACCTTCCCTGATGGTGGTTAATAGGAGATAGCACATTGGCCAACCCTTGACTTAAACTCTTATCGTTGTACCTAGTTGGGTATAATCTGTCTTTGATTAATTAGTGCAAACTTCAGATACCGTGATTGGTCACCTTCTGGAAAACCTTAATCGCTTATGTGGTCGACCTATGAAGAGTTTCTAAGTTTTTGAGTTAAATTACATTTTTCCATAAATTTTAATTTAGGAATTGCATTTTATGATTAAAAGGGGGAATTTAATATTTAAAAGGGTTAATTGGGCTTATGTGTATTCTCTTTGACTATAATTGCATAATTTGTGTGATTAGATTCACTTAAAGAAATTGTAAGCATTATTTATTATTTAATTTTAAGTTGTGCTTATAAAAAAAAAATTAAATTGTGATTTTATGTTGAATGTTAATTTATGCTATAAACTGATTGTGTAAATTATAAATTGGGAAAAGAATAAAATGATATAAATTAGTATATATTAAAAGATAATTCTTAATATGGTTTTTCAAAAAGTGAAATGGAAAAAGGAGTTTAAAAAGGGAAAAAATAATTCATTTTTGTTGTAGCATATTTTGGGAGAGAAAATGTGAGGGAAAAAACCCTTTTTTGTTGAAAAATTGATTTGTTTATTGTGATAGCAATTGGGCATGAAATTTCATGGGATCAGTTGCATTTGGATAAGAATGGAAAAAGGAAGTGATAGATATCGTGTGCTCTTGTGGATTGTGTGTAAATATCTACTCATGTGAATTTCTTGTTTGAGAATGGAGGTATTTTATCATTTCTTCATATTTACTTAATTTTAAAAGGTTTAAATGATTCTAAATGCATTGGTAGTATGTTAGAATCATTCTATAACTTTTATTTGGATCAATTTGAGAGTATAATTTATTTTGTGAAAATTTTGAGATTTTTTTCAAATATGGAGTTATCATGCCAAATTTTTAATTAGATGCACAAATTATTATTTTTATGTTAAAAGTGTGTTGTTGGGCACATTTAGATCAAAAGGGTATTCTTACATTTTTTATTTTCGAATTTTGAAATTTTAAGTTTTTTCAAGCTCCATCAATGGTGAAACTTAGTTATTTATGAAAATTGGGTTTGGTTTAAAACAAATGGTTGTTTTATGTTAAAAGTGTGTTGTTGGGCACATTTAGATCAAAAGGGTATTTTTACATTTTTTATTTTCGAATTTTAAAATTTTAAGTTTTTTTCAAGCTCCATTAATGGTAAAACTTAGTTATTTATGAAAATTGGGTTTGGTTTAAAACAAATGGTTGTTTTATGTTAAAAGTGTGTTGTTGGGCACATTTAGATCAAAAAGGTATTCTTACATTTTTTACATTTAGATCAACCTGGTTATGTGTGAAAATTTGGACTTTATTTAAAAGTGGAATTTTGATAATATTATTGCATATTATAATAGAGAATAATAGAAAATGTATATGAATTTTTTGAATGGGATCATTTAGGATCCATTTCTTTGTTTAAATTTTTGATTTGCTATTTTAGTATAAAAATGTGAATAGTGTCGCAAAAGGTGTGAATGTCTTGTATTTTCGAATGTAAATTTCATTGTGAGTTGCACTATTGTTTTGGCTAAATTTTCTTATTCATATGGAATAAGACGAACCCTATGACTAGGTACTAAAGTGAGTCGTGTAAGTCATTTATGGTTTATTCGATACCCCAGCATGTCTTTAGTGCTTTCATAGGTTAAGGATGGTTGGGAAGACATGCCCGCTTATGGAGCGTGGGACTTGTGTAGTTGTGCATTCTTGTTGTATGAAAGGATGTGAAGTTTCTTTGATGCCATTTCTTTGGGCACACATTATGACTCTCCCTATGATTGCACTCTAGCATCTAGATCCTATTTTGAGTAGCACCCGGAAGATGTATATTCCTTCCTCTTTTGGTGTTGGGTTTGAATACTATGTTCATAAATTGTGAAATGACTTGTATCTCATTTAATTCCTCTTATGAGTGACATGTGTGGCATGTGAATTCCATGTGTGAGTAACTTGTGTGCCATGTATTATGTGTTGGAATATTCTCTTACTTCGTGTGGATGCATTAAATGTTTTATGTAGTTGCATGAATTCTACTCTTCTCCCTTGTGAGAATTGAGTTGCTTTGACATATATGTTAGTTGTCCTTAATTGGGATGCATAGCCTTATCTTGAATGAAGTGTATTCATTGTGATTGGCATGTGTGTAAGCCTATACCTTGTGTTTGAATCTTGTTTGAGTGTCTGGGCTATGTGACTATCTCCATGAGCACGATGGGGTGGACCTATGGGTACCACATGGTTGCATAGCGGGATGTTACATGAGGCCTATGATTTTCAAGTAGTTTTAAAAAAATTCTACACAAAATGTGCAAACTTGAATATATATATTTTAACCTAATTCAAGTATATACATGTTTTAAATTTGATCTTATAGGACTTTGTTAGTGCGACTTTTTTCCATGACCTAGTCATAGTTACACCTCCAGGAGGACATGCAAAGCAGGCTCCAGATATTATGGTAATTTAATTTTTTTATTATATTTAAAGTCAATTACAAATTATATATTCTGAATAACTTTAATTTTAAATTAAAAATTATATATATATATAATATGAGCTAATCCATGCTTTAAATTATTTTTCTTTTATAGCATGAGACACATCTTGTAGTTGAGCATGTATAAACAAGTCTTGGAGAAGAGGGTACACAACCTGAGAATACGGTACAATTAAAATATGATAAATTATAAATTAAATTGAATTAAATCATTTTTAATTGTAGACTTACCTCTAATTACAACTTTATTTGTCTTGTTTATGTATTTTGATTCAAAAAATTTAGAGGTTGGTTCAAGTGCACCAGAGCATCTAGAACCAGATATGATGGTAATTTAATTTTATGATGAATTATAAATTAAATTGTCATTAAATCATTTTTCATCATCTTACATATGATTTCATCTTTCTCTTGTACACTGTGTTTTAGGTCATCCACATAGTCTGCATGGTGTGAAGAGGTCTCTTGATTATAGAGACAATACATGACCTAAACATGATTTTATGGGTTATATTTGATTATTTCATGGACTACACATTTGGCTTCTCATGTACTCTGTTGGACTTTATATTTCATAGGTGAAGTACTTTGTTGGACTTTAGTTCATGGGTTGTACTCTGATGGACTTTATTTCATGTGCTTAATATATTGGTTTCATGCACTTAATATGTTGTAAATTATGCACTTTATTATTATTTGAAATTTTAATTTACACATGTACATTTATGCATTTTATGTTCATAGTCAAGACATTAATATAGGATGTTAATGTGAAATTAAATATAAATATGAAATTAAAGTTGAAATTAATAGGACATTTTAATATTTGTACTTTACAAATTTAGTGATCTCATACATGATATACATGAAATGTAAATTCAATAATTAGCGATAATTATTCAAAGAACTTATTCAATTCGCATCAATCAATAATTAGTTAATAAATCATAATTTACAAACAAAAACAATCCATTTATATACCACAAAGGATGAAATTTTAAGAAATAAACAATACCATACAAGATTAGAGAACAAAAGAATTAATAAATTCTATAAATAATAGCATCCAACACTAATTTATAAGTTGTCAAAACAAATAATAGCATCAAATACTAATTTATAAGCCGTCAAAACAAATAATACTAATTTATAAGCTATCAAAAAAATAATAGCATCCAATACTAATTTATAAGTTGTCAAAACAAATAATAGCATCCAATACTAATTTATAAGCTGTCAAAACAAATAATAGCATCCAACACTAATTTATAGGTTGTCTTAAGGGGTCCTAATACAACATCTTAAGGGGATCAAAGGAGAGTATAATTAAGTATAAATAGTAAGTGATATAAATAAGAATTATACTTTAGGGTGAGTCATCGTAACAAATGATATAATTAAATATAATATTTAGGATATGTGTTAATATGACACGTCTTAAGGGGATGTCTTAAGGGGTCCTAATATGACGTCTTAAGGGGATCAAAGAAGAGTATAATTAAGTATAAATATTAAGTGATATAAACAAGTATTATAAGTTTTAGGGTGAGTCATCATAACAAATGATATAATTAAGTATAATATTTAGGATATGTGTTAATACGACACGTCTTAAGGGGATGTCTTAAGGGGTCCTAATACAACGTCTTAAGGGGATCAAAGAAGAGTATAATTAAGTGTAGGACCCTAAATCTGCATTGGCTCAAAAACAAAAACCCTTAGTATTGTTAGTAAACCAAAGTAAACAAAAGATCCCCTATAAGATTCATCTAATCACAAGAATGATGCCAAAGAAACAAGCAAAACATAGAAAGGCATCATTCTAATGATCAAACTAGCATCTTATAGTGGATTGGTGCTTCTATGGAAAGAAGCCCTTTCCCAGTCCTTGACTGATAAGCTAGTGATGAAATTGCTATGGATATGGAGATGATAAATGGACAAGATTAGTTCTCAAAGAGAATGACCTTGCATCAAGTTGTGGAGGATTGTGGAGGATATGCTTGAGGATGAAGCCTCTATTTAAAGATTTTCAAATGCTAAGAGTGTTGAAAATGGACCAATGTGGGACTAAGATTGGACAAATGAGAGGAAGACACTTGTCAAGTGGTGAGTGGTTGATGCATGTGCAAGATTTGGGAAGAGTGCCCATGAGAGGGAGAATTTGAATTCAAATTTTGCAATAAATTTTGAGAGGGGGACAAGAAAATGAGCAATAAATGCTATGTTGGAGGGACAAATCAACTTGTCATGTTGAGTGAAAATGAGGGTTTAATAAATCAATAAATTGATTTATTGGTGCAAGTGGCATAATCTAGAGAATGCAAGTGGGTGAGATTAGCATTTAATCATGGTTAGATTAAATTAATGATGATTAGGATGATTTGACCTTTTTGAGATAAATATTTGATTTATTTAAATCAGAAAGGATGGAAATGCATTATGATGGATGTTTGATTTATTAAAAGGTTGATGTTAATGTTCATTTGATTTTAAATAAATGACCTTAGGAGATTAATGAGATTACTTGATGAATGGATGAAGGTGAACCTGATTAACTGAATGAGTGGATGTACGTGAAGCCTGATTTTCTTGATGAATGCATAATGTTAATTTTGCATGTCTACATTAAGTATAAATATTAAGTGATATAAACAAGTATTATAAGTTTTAGGGTGAGTCATCATAACAAATGATATAATTAAGTATAATATTTAGGATATGTGTTAATATGAAATGTCTTAAGGGGTCGTTATAAAACGTCTTAAGGATATAATTGATTTAACAATAATTTATGCATGATATTTAGTTATTATACAATCAAATATGAAGTTTCAAAGTAGGAAAACATGCACATTTAACAAACAAAATATATAGAATATTGATTTTGATACATAAAAGTACATAGAGTACATAATTGTTTATGTACATGTATTTGTAATTTGTACAAAATGTTTAATTATGTAAGTATGTATGTACATATATGTCATCTCAAAACAATGTTTACAAAATTTGGATATGCCATCTCAAGAACATCTCAAACTCGTGCCTGGAATGTAGTAGGTCTTCATGCCACTTGATATCAAAAAGGTACAAGCAATATCAATGAAATCATCAAAACATACATATTTTAATTTATATAAAACTATTTATGTGTACACAAGTCAAGTACCTGCATTTAAAAGTATTTCACACATGTGTGTAGGTTGAATCTAGGCATCCTCTCCTTTTTGTTTCAAAGTATGAGATCAATGCAATGATGGCTTAAGGATACAAAAAAGGATAATAAATCAATTTTAACTATTAATGTACAATCAATATCAATATATAATCAAAACATGTATTTAAATATAATTTAACTAATAATTACATGTATTTACCAAGTATTTCATGTTGTCTAGGTTGAATTTGCATGGACTAGATCATTTTTGTGATTATGGCTTAAAGATATAGAAAAGGACAATTTAAATCAATTTCAACTAATAACACACTTGACCAATATCAAAACATGTATTTAATCTATTTAAAAGGAGAATATAAAACTAAAACTATATTTACTTGTATTTACTTATTCCATTGTACCATTTGCATCCTCTCTTTTTTGTAATGCATCTATGATTGTCTCATGCTCTTCCATAGAAAATATCCATAGCACTTTATTTGTAGGTCTTTCACGATACCGATCTAGTTTTATGTTTGTTGCCACCACCAAATGTGAATAGTGTATAATATTTTTATGCGTTTCATAATCTTTGAATGCAGGTAGACCATTCTTCCTTGTCAAGTATTTTTGTACCCAAGTGCCAACAACCACCATCGATCCTATTGGAAAACATGAAAACCATCATCAAATAAGTTCTCAAAATTTTCTTAAGAGGATCAAAGACTTGTTCTAAAAATTTGCTTAAGGGGATCAAAAACTTGTTATCAAAATTTTCTTAAGGGGATCACCATACCTATTGGATAATGATAGCCATCATCATCTTCTCGAGGTGCTATTAACTTATGTTTAGTTTCCACATAATGAGCCAACCAATATTTTATTTCCTCTTCATTCCCCTCAGGTGCAACAACAACATACACATGTCCTACAAACAAAATTTGATTTAATAAATTACGCATATCCATATAAATAATTAAGTATTACAAAATAACTTAATAAAGTGAAATACATTGAATTAAATTACCTTCTTGTACAAGGTCTGAAACATGGTCATAGTCTTTAGATGTAAACACTTGATCATTTTCTTCAATAGCTCTTTCATATTGATCATGTGCTTATGTAGGTGTCAACGATCTTTGCTCCCACTGTTCAACCCATTTTGTATTTTCACATGCTTCCCAATCTTCTGAGATACAAAATTGAAAAAAACATGCAAGCTCCCTTGTCCAGATAGTCCATGTGCTTGCTGTCAAACTCCTAAATGAATTTCATTTAGTAGATCCACTAATTGTCTCACAGTCAACTCTAGGTATAATGTTCTCTTCTTCAACCAACCAAAAGAATCAATGAACTATAGAATACTCACTCAAACCAGGTGCATATAATCTTGTATTGCACCAATCCACAATCCCACGTGCGTCTTTAAATTTTACTGCATCCTCGAATTTTAATTTTTCTCTAGCAAGAATTCTTTTGACACATGCACCAACTCCATCATGTTCTCCTTTACCATGCCCAGCTTCAAAAAAACTCCATATATGTTGGAAATTAAGTTCCTTGTGAACCCTACTTAACCAATAGAACATTTGAGAATTCTTGAACTGCCCCGTACAATTATCTGACCATATGAGGTGTTATGTCATCTGGATTCCTCTTTCTCTTAAATTTCTATAAAATATATTGAAACAGTATTGAACAAACTCTAACGAGTGTAACCGGTTGTCACTCAAATAAAAATGATACTCCCTCAAAAAATTTCTATCACCGTCAATGCTATCATCTGCATGTCTATAAACAATATGAAAAAACATAGCTACTTGTACTGAATTATAATACTGTGATTGAATTTCCTCTTGCGGAGCTAGAGTATATTTTTTTGCAAAATCAGCCACTGAAAGTATAGTACCAATTGGAAATGTGTTTCTACATGCGTGAAATTGGCCATCAAGCCATCAAGCATGTTGAGAGTACATGACATATTTTGATACAATTGTATTCTTAAATTCACTCATGAATGCATGTACACTAACTTTTTTTGTAACTAAATCACAACGCTTTCCTATTTTTCCATATTTTAAAGAATAGTGAACATTTTTAAATCTTTTAACATCTACTAATTATTTTCCAAAATTATTATCAACACTTTCATGCATACAAATTCTTAAGAATGAAATATTTCCATAGCTAATGCATTGTCCAAAAATACAAGAACTTAAATAAAACAATTTACCATTAGATCTTTCACAAAATAAACCTGATATAAACTCTATTGCGTCAGGTGGCATATTAATGGCACATTCTTGTATAATCATGTTAGTATGCAAGGTACAACGTATATATCAAAAAACATCATAAAAATAACGAAATTGAACATGCATTTTACAACAAGATATTTGTTGCTTATTCATTTTTACATACCAAGGTTTACATTTTTCAAAATACCTTTGACTTATTTTAATATTACCAAGTAACACTAAATCACCACAAAATTTTCTATGAAATTTAGTTTGTGTTATATCTAATACATGTTTTGGGTGAGGATCACGAACTTTGGACCCCACCCTTAATTTTAAAACATATCTAGCATTAGATGATACCCTAGTATTATCATGCCAATATTTTTCAATCAAAGATTTAATTTCAACATTCATTTTCATATTAGACCTTGGGATTCGACCACTGAAACTCCAACATTGGTTGATAAGATCATTTTTTATACTTTCTCTTCTTTTTGCCGCTCTTAGCAATGTTCTAGGATGTATTTTTAAAACTTCACTAATATTGGTTACCATTCTTTTATTCAAAGTTGTTTTAATAACTATAGCAGTTGTTATAGCTCTTCTTGCTGCATTCTTGTCTTTAGATTGACTATTTTTTCTAATAGATTGAATGGCACTAGCAACAGTAGACATAGCATGTTTTAATGATTGGTCTTTTCTTTTTGGTTTAACAAAAAAGCCTAACATTTTCATTATTTTCCTCATTTTTTGCATTCTCATCAATTGCATCATTAGTTGACATTGAAATGCAAGTTTTTTACGATAAGATAATTTTTTGTATATTGTATTCACATGTGTTCTTATTTACCTCTAAGAAATCTTATCAGGAAGATTATCCAAAACATCACTTTCAAATTTTTTTTTTTAAGTATTTTCATTAAATTCAACATCACATTCTAGATTTTCATTTTCATTTTCAACTTCAAAATGATTTACATTTTCATCTTAATTTTCATCAACAAAACGGTTTTCATTTTCATTTTCATCAACAAAACGGTTTTCATTTTCATTTTCAACAAAAGGATCATTCTCATTTTCATTTTCAACAAAATATTTTTCATTTTCATTTTCAACAAAAGATTTTTCATTCTCATTTTCATTTTCAACAAAATATTTTTCATTCTCATTTTTATTTTTGACAAAAGATTTTTATTTTTCATTTTCAACAAATTCTATAAAAGTTTCATCTCTCTGAATATTATCAATGTCAACATCGTTAAGTCTGGCATCTTGTAAAACTTCTACAAATGAATTTACCATTTCACTAAAATGTGGATTTGAAGACGCACCTGGACTTGTGTCTATTGAAACATTCTTCGTAGCATTGAAAGAGGTATTTGAAGACATACTAAGACTTGTTTGTATAATCATATTATTTTCCAAATTGACTTCTTGCAAATTAGCTTTGTCTACAACCATGGTCTCCTTAATGTTTTCATCTTCAATAGTTGTGGAATTGGATGCTCCACCATCATTCATTGATTTAATTATCATTCTTCTTTCTCTTTGTCTTTGTTTCTCCTCTCTCTTTGCTTCAATTTCTTTAGGAGTCAATGTCTTCCTATCTTTCCTCTTATTACGAGCTTGTGAACCCGTGATTATAAAATTCTCAAGCACAAATGAATGTCAATAGTAAAATTCTTCAAAAAATTCAATCCAAATTGAAATTTGAATACTTGTAAGGATAAAAAATTTCCTCTTGTGTTCCTCAAAATAGGTAGAAAACTAGAACAATTACACTTAAAAAATTGTTTTCTTCATGCCTCCTTTCAAAAATTCAATCCATATTGCAAGTTGAAGACTTTTTGTTCCTCCAAATGAGTAGAAAACTAACACAATTGCACTTCAAAAATGGTTTACATGATGCCTCCTTTGAAAAAATCAATCCAAAATGCAAGTTCACCACCTGTAAAGACAAAAGTTGTTGAAAAATAGCCCAATATGTCATAGTCGGTCGTACATGTGAAGTTGTAGACTTCACAATAAACTTTTCCAGTAAATTTCAAAAAATGGTTAAAAAAAAAGGGACCTCGTTTATTACAAACAGGATCCCATTTTGTAAATCAGGATCTCGTTCCCCAATATTAAATGTGGGGACCGTTGACAGGGAAACGGGATCCTGTTTCCCTATCAATGGTTGCCACATTTAATATTGGGAAACAGGATCCCGATTTACAAAACGGGATCCCATTTCTAAAAATTTGAAATTCCATTTGCTTTGTGGTCGGGTTTTTGGCTTGTATTCTGGTTTGGGAAAAGCATTGGTAATCTGAACCTAGGCCTTCAACCTGGTTTGACCTACAAGTTGAAGGTCCTAATAATGTCAGAGAAAAATACTGAGTTTGGACATATGGCTGACAACTTTTTTTGCAAAAATTTTTGATGAAATTAAAACCCATTATAGATGAGACAGTGTAGATTCCAAACATGTAAAAAAATTTACAATTGGATTATTTTTTCTATTTTTCAATTAATTTCTGATGAAACTAGTCCATAAACTTTAAATATCAAGGTTTTTTACTATTTTAATAACTTTTATCAACATGACATTTTCATGAACGGATTGCACGAGAACGTACTTCAGACAATTCTTTTCAAAAAAATTTAAAAAAATCAAAAAATGATAATTTTAGGTCATCTTATGTGTGACGTACATGAAGATTTTTCAAAACGATAAATATGGCTAATAAAAATTTAACAAAAAAAATATTCAATAAACAATTACAAAAAAATATTGAAAATGTGCTTCAATGAGTTTCAAATATTTTCCCAAAAGTATTTAGAAAAATATGATAATTTAGGTCAAGATATGGATGACATACAGATGCATGGTATGGTAAAAAAAGTGACTTTTAAACAGTGGTTTTTAGAAACGCTTATTGAAACTCAATTTGTACCATCTGGGTATTGAAATAAATTACATATTTGGAAACTAGACTCCGAGTACTACATTTTATGATTAGTGACTTTTTTGAAGATTCCATCTCTAAGTGCTTCAAATTTTAAGGTCAAATGTGTCAAATTCTGAAAATCAGGGAAAACACTTCCACTTTTTGGCCAAAAAGTGGACTCAGGTTCTTGCCAGCACCCTACTAACATCATTTTCTTATCATTATCGCCTATTTCGTCTATTTAATTAAATAATATCAATTATTTTATTAAATTCACCTTATTCTCCTATTAATTGAATAACTAAGGCTATTTGGTTAATTCATTATTTTCATGCTAATATTCCTCTCATTTGATTATTAAATAATGTCAAATTATTTAATTAAATGTCATAATTCTCTTTGATTAAATAATTCTTAATTGTTTAATTTGAAAGGTCCTAATTCTCTCCACTTGCACAACTAAATGATTTTCATGAATTGTTTAATTCACTAATTATCCCTCCAATCCTCCAACTTCTCCAACTTGCACAAGAATATTCCTTTGAAATATTTCATTTTCAAATTCAAATATTTCCCTCCAAATGGAAATATCTCTTACATGGCTTCCTAAAATTTAGAGAATTTTTTGAGTCTCTCATAGATTTTAGACCCTTGATATAATCTTTGATTCATGCCTTATGGATTACCAACCACTTAATCCATCTTTGATCCATGCCTTCATCTTTCATTCAATTTCATCCCTTGATCATCCTTTTCCATGCCTACCATTGATAAATATCTCTCAAATCTATAAATATCATACCTATTTCCTCTCAAACCATCCACAATCTTCATAGCAAAGTTATTATCTCAAATTGATCACTCATTTGGAGTAATTTGAGAGCATTCACCAATCTTCATCATCAAAGCTTTTGCACAATAATGGATAATGCATAAATTGAGTCATCCACATCCATAGCCACTCATTATACATCAATCCACAATGGGATTGAGAGGTTTACATGATAGTTAGATCAAATTTCTTTAATTTCATGTTTATTGCTCTGATTTGAATCTCTTTATTGTGTTAATTGAATTTCATTGAGAATGTCTTTGATTCATCATTATCTTGTTTAATTTGCTTTAATTCAATGTTATTTGATCAATTGATTTCACATGTTCACATAATGGCACAAAAAGTAAATCAATTTGTCAAGAAATGTCTACATTATCAACATGGGGATCTTATCCATGTGCCAACTCAGGAACTCATGCCTATCACCGCACCTTGGCCTTTTTCACAATGGGGACTCGACCTTATAGGAAAAATCACCTCGACCTCTTCCAATGGTCATAAGTTTATCATCACAGCCACTAAATACTTTCCAAAGTGGATTGAAGTAATACCAATTACCTATATAATAAGGAAGCAAATATCCAAATTTATCTTGAATTACCTCATCTATCGTTATGGTGTTCCTCAAGCCATTATCACAAACAATGGAACACCTTTTAAGAACAAGATATCTGAGAACTATGTCAACAATTCAATATCCAGCATCACTTTTCCACTCCTTACTACCCCCAAGGAAACGGTCAAGCTGACGCTTTTAACAAGACCATTATTAAGATCCTAAAGAAGACAATCAATGAAGTTGGGCATGACTGGCACTTACAACTAAACCACACCTTGTGGGCTTACTAAACTAGAATTCACACAACCACATGTGTGACACCCTATTCCTCAAGGTCTATGGAATTGAATCCATCCTTCCTATTGAAGTTGAGCTCTCATACCTAAGAGTGTCACTGTAGCATATCATCACTGATGAAGAATACAAAGTATCCAAGATGAGTGAGCTAGAATAGTTGGATGAATGTCGGCTTGAAGCATTGAATCACCTATAGGCCTATCAGAACCAACTTAGGAAGATCTATAACAAAAATATCAAGGGTCGATGCTTCCAGGTAAGATACCTTGTCCTAAAAGAGAATCAGAAAAACATGTCAAATCAAGATAGCAAGGGTAAATTTGAACCAAATTGGTTAGGACCTTTCATTGTCACAGCAAGCTATGGCTCAGGAGCTTATCAACTAGCCATCCTTAAAGGAGAGCCCTTGTAGAAGCCCATCAATAGCATACATCTCAACAAAAAAATATTCCTAGCCCATGAAGGGTGTATAAATCCAAAAATCCAAAAAAAATCAATAAATCAATAAAATCTAAAAAAAATAGAAAAATGATCAAAATAGTAAAGAGAAAAATCATCCTCTAGCAAAAACCACTTTAGTGGCACTTTGGACAAGTACATTGGTGAAAACTTGGCAAATAAGTGCCTTGTATAAATAAGCACCATCTCCCATCTACCATGGCTCTTTTGCTTACCCTACATCTTCCATCTATCGTGTCTATCTTCCATCCATTTATCCTATTTATTCCTTTATTCATCCATGTTCGTACCATAGCTTGGTATTGAGCAAGTATATATTCCCCTTTAGTACTACTTGGCATACTCTTAAGGTTAGTTTTTCATGCCTATATCAAGGTAGTCTATCACATCACACTAGGGGCATATTCCTATACCTACATCAGATCGGGTTCTTGTATATTCCCTTAAGGTTATTCTCAAAAATATCAAAAACATTCAAAACATTCTCAAAAATATCTAAAACATTCAAACATTCTTAAAATCCAAAAACATCCAAACATTTGTAAACTTCAAAATTCAAAAACATCAAATCATCATCAAAAATCTCAAAAACATCCAAACATTTGTAAATTTCAAAAATAATCCAAAAACATCCAAACATTTGTAAATTTCAATAGTCAAAAACATCCATAACATCATCAAAATCCAAAAACATCCAAATCATCTTGAAATTCCAAAAACATCCAAATCAAGTCAAAACACATAATTCAAAACATTGAAAAGCCAAAAACACCTGTCAAACTACGTTACCTTTGCATTTGTATGTAGGAAAGGCCATAATTGATGTGCCCCTGAGGCTTAGGTTAGTCCTTTAGTGGTCTGTCATAATAAACTGACAATCCATCCATGTTCATATCTCATCAATAAATGGTTACTAGTCAAGAGTTAGTCGAACTACATTGTCTTTGTGCTTACATAGGCAAGGCCATCATCAATGAGTCCTCGAGGAATTAGGTTAGTCTCCCTTAGGTATTTTTCTTGGTCTAACCTTGGAAAAATCAATAACATTCAAAAAACATGAAAATCAAAACATTCAGAAAACCTTCATAAACCTAAAACAGCATCAAATAACTTAAAAACTTAAACATTCAAATAATCTCAAAAAGTTTAAAAAGACCTCATAACATTTGAAAACATCAAAAAAATTGAAATATTAGGAAAATAAAATCACCCATCCCATTTCTCTTTCACCTACAATAAACTTTCATCACTAATAAATTGATCATCACTCTCAACCTTTGTTAATGTAGATGAAAATAGGTATAACAATCAGTAAAGCATAAACTTTAGATGTAAAAGTCTTAATTCTAGATTGTGGTTAAACATATTGGTTAACATTTATATCAATGGCCTATCAAACAATTAGAATTATTCAACATCTAATAACATGTACTACGGATACATCTTTCCTACAATGGACATCATCATTGAAAATCACCTTAATCACATCACTTTGGGAAGAGATATGAATAATATTGAGTGTTTGTTCATTTTGATATTTTCTTATGATTTATATGATTGGTCCATTTCGATGATCTCTTGATGATGTCTACCAAAAATATTTAGAGAGAAAGGAATGGGTCATTGATCATTGCTTTTGTTTGTTATGTTTATTGGATATTCTTGTAATATGACCTTGGTGAATACTTGCCTTGCATGTGTGGGGATAGTCTCAAGTAAAAAAATGGTTGGTACATATTAGGTTCTTCATACCTTTTGTGTATTATTATCCTTACTTCGATGGCTTTATTCTTTCACGTGATCAAACAAGGTTTTCATAAGTCAGGTATGAACAAGGATACTCCTATCTATTTGTAGAGTCAAAGTCCATGCATTAGATACAACGCCATCCTAGTTTTCAATACCTTGGTGCATAGTGTTTATTTTCTATATCAAAAATAAGGATCACTATGATGAAAGTATTATCTAAGTGCAAAAGAAAAATCATCCATCCCATCTCATCCCATCTCCAATAAAATCTTTGAATAAACATAGGTTTATTGGTATCTTGATCAACGTCATCATTTTTCTTTTACTTATATCTTTCTCATTTCTATACAATTATTAATTTTTTGTGATATACATAAAAATATACGTGAGGATACATGTAGCTAATGAGTCTATGCATCATGAAATCTGTCTACATCAAACATCTGAGCTTTCTAGGACTTATCTTTTGTTCTCTATGCAGCATAACTCCTCTCGTAATCTTATCATGATCTCGATCGAAAAACTAGTTTTTTTGCTTGATCTCTCAAGGGGGTAGCATATCAGCATTCCTTCATCCACTAGGGCACAATTGGGCATCTAAAAATTAAACAAATAAAATAAAATATTGATCTAAGCACCATCAGTTCTTTGAAACAATGCATCAAGTACATTTCTTCAAAGAGGGGTAAAATGTAGACACCTAAAAAATTCCTAAGCATATCACACATCTTGAGTTCAATTACTAACATCATTTTCTTATCATTATCACCTATTTCATTTATTTAATTAAATAATGTCAATTATTTAGTTAAATTCACCTTATTCTCCTATTAATTGAATAACTAAGGTTATTTGGCTAATTCATCATTCTCATGCTAATATTCCTCTCATTTGACTAAATAATTTCAAATTATTTAATTAAATGTCATAATTCTCTTTGATTAAATAACTCCTAATTATTTAATTAAAGGTCTTAATTCTCTCCACTTGTACAATTAAATGATTTTCATGAATTGTTTAATTCACTAATTATCCCTCCAATCCTCCAACTTCTCCAACTTGCACAAGAATATTCCCTTGAAATATTCCCTTTTCAAATTTAAATATTTCCCTCCAAATGGAAATATATCTCACATGGCTTCCTAAAATTTAGAGAATTTGTTGTCTCTCATGGAATGTAGACCCTTGATCTAATCTTTGATCCATGCCTTATGGATTATCAACCACTTGATCCATCTTTGATCCATGCCTTCATCTTTCATTCAATTTCATTCCTTTATCATCCTTTTCCATCCCCACCATTGATAAATATCTCTCAAATCAATAAATACTAAACGTATTTCCTCTCAAATCATCCACAATCTTCATCGCAAAGTTATTATCTCAAATTGATCACTCATTTGGACCAATTTGAGAGCATTCATCAATATTCATCATCAAAGCTTTTGCACAATAATGGATCATGCATAAACTAAGCCATCCACATCCATATCCACTCATTATGCATCAATCTACAATGGGATTGAGAAGTTTGCATGATAGTTAGATTCAATTTTCTTTAATTTCATGTTTATTGCTTTGATTTGAATCTCTTTATTGTGTTAATTGAATTGCATTGAGAATATGTCTTTGATTGATCATTATCTTGTTTAATTTTCTTTGATTCAATGTTATTTGATCAATTGATTTCACATGTTCAAAATTACAAATCTAGAATATCCTCATGTGTATGCATCATTAAGTTGAACTTCAAGTATGCACAAATCATTCTGACAAGGAGAGGACTCTTGATTATCCATTAGTGGCCCAACTATTTGGTCTTTTTCACCCTTGACTGGAAATGTACCCATTAAAATATCATCTTGGCATGGTTGAGCATCTAGTTTGGTTAGTTTACAATAGTCTTGTTCAGTCACCACTTCTTGGGTTGCATTGTTTGCCTATGGATCATCCTCGACAGAGTAACTTTGTGATTCATGTATTTCCACCTCTTATGCATTTTTGTAATGAATGTAGGGGACCTTTCAATGGACTATTTGAATAATCCCATACTCTCTTTGACCTCTTTGACTACAGCTTGACATAATAGACATGTAAATTTTGAGTGGGTAGTGTTGTGTATTATGCAGCAACAAGGCAACAATAGGTCCTCCAAACATATCTCGTTCCCAAGATTAATTTGATCTTGCATAAACTTCACAATAAAATTTTTATACCCTTTCAATGTTGTACTATCATCATTTGCAAGAAAAGCTTCATCTGATATCAAGCATAGCTCAAGCTTAGGTACATCCCAGAAGAACATTTTCGCTTCCACAGTCATATCCAACCTTGTCAAAAATGTCAAGCAATTCATTTCATCATGCTTGGTGGTCTCGTGTATCGTACGTTGGTCTAAAAAAGAAAAATAAGACATGCTTCTAGTGTACAATTGTCTATTCAAAACCTCTTGAAACTATGGAATGTCAACCCTACAACTCTCTGCATGACAAGAGACAACAAACTGTTCTCTATGCATATTTTTTAGCTGAATTCAATTTTTTAATTTTTAGATTTTTGATATATAAAGAGATCTTTTATATCTCTTATTTACAACTTGAAAGCTCTTTCATCTTCCAGCTCATTGTTTTGGCCGACCTTCTTATAGCACCAATTTTGTTGATGAGTGTTTTTGCATATTCACAACACAAACAAAGTAACATAGTACCATGTCTCTTGAAAGGAAATTTTTCTTCAAATAATTTTAGAAAAATAACCCCAAGGATTCAATTGTCAAGCCTTGACTTTGCAAAGAAAACTTAGTGGTTAATGTATTGTTGGTTTCACAAAGGGAATTTATGGTTCAACAAAAATTGGAAGCTTCTAAAACAAGGGTTTTGTAAAATATGAAAAATTGTGTTACACCCCGTTGTGTTACTACTTATTTACTTTTACCTAGTTGGGTGAAAATGCTTTAAATGAATGTATTTATGCTTTATGTATTTTGGAAATATGATGAATAAATGTTTGATTCAATTTGATGTTATAATTTATTATTTTGATTGTGAAATATATGATGCAAATGAATGTATTGTTTTTGGCTAACTACTATTGTAATGTACTAAGCTAGATGCAGGAACATATTCAAGCCTCAGAAAGAGAAGGGAATTATCACTCAGGAGAACAACTTGGTTTGGTAACCCTTAATAAGACCTAACTGAGCTTTCACACACTCACTTCTAGTTTGGTCAAGTCGAGTCAATAGTCTAGGAAATGGTAAGTTACCTTTAGCCTTGTTTTTGTATGATTGGAAGAGGTTATGGTTTTATTTGTGAACATTCTTGTTTTGGGTTAAGTGTTGAGTCTCTTTGTAAATTTGTGAATTCTTTTTTATGTGTTTATATTTTATCAATGAGATATATACATAAAATTTATATATATATGTATATATGTATGTGTCTATGATAAACTCATACACATGAGTAAATATGCACATGAGTATATGTAGATAGACATATCTACGCATGCTCATAGATGGATTACCCATGTCCATGGGAATATCGATTAGATGAAGGTGACATATATATATATATATATTGATCGATGGCATTGCAATTATATTTGTTTAAATGTCGAGGCAATAATATATATAATATACGTATAGACGTGTATATGTGTGTGTGTGTGTAATCAAGTAAAGGAAATGTACATATTAGTATATATGTGTATATATGTATATGCATGCCTTGTTATTATTGTATGAATAAGTAAAAATGTGTATACATTTGAATATTGAATAATGCATTTATAATCATATAATTTGGTATGTATAATATATATACATATATATATACCATATTGCATATGTAAATATATGTATAAATATAAAATATATATATATATATTAAATATATGAATCATTTTAATAGCACTGGAAACATTCATATAGCGCTTGATAAATTATAGCATTTGATACATAGTACAGTACATAGCATATAACTTAAGCGCAATACTCAAAGATAATATATGCGTAGCATATGAAAGATAGCGTATAAGATTTAAATGACTGCATTATAACTTAAAGTATTGAGTATAAAGCATGGGTCATGCGTATGACAAGGTGCGTAGGAATAGAGAGAATTTTATATCTACAAACATAAGACTTAGTCAAATGTTGACTATTATGTGGGATATAAATGTGTAAACCATATTTTGACTTGGTCTTTTAAACTACAAAACACCAAAATAGGGTGTGTGATAATATGTGGTGCCAAATTATGAAACTTACTTGCATTTAGAAGTTTGTTCTGAATTCAATATTCAACGTACAAGGCAGAATTAGAATGGAGGAATAAGTATTGTGTAGTGTTGGCTAAGATAAGTTGATTGGTGTAGCTTCTAACCTTTCATTTCTAAGAGAATAACCTGATGTCCATTTGATGAGGTGACTGGTTGTGCATTTATTTTTATCATTATTTGAGGATCCACCACCTTTTCTTCTTCTTGCTAAGTTGATCCTTTTGATTGAGAAATGACATGTTTGAAAGCTTATTTCTAGCCAAAAGTTTCTCACAATTGTGCATTAATAGAGGTGCTTTCTCCCTCAAATGGGACGCATTATGCACTTTTATTGCTTATTTTCTTAGTTGTTATTATTCTAATTTTCTAAGTTTTGAGAGTTTGTGAGAGGTTTTTGAGAGAAATTTTTTGAGAGAAAGTTTTTGGAGAGAGGAAGAGAGATAGTTGGGATTTGCATGTTGATTTTGGGAAGGCTAAGCTAGGAATCCAGTTTGGTCATTTGGAACTTTTGCATATACAAACAAGTTGATTTCTACTCTATTATGCTTTGTATGTTTTGAAAAGATAGTGTCTTTGGTTTCCTTTTTTTGGAAATATTTTTAGTTGTTTATCATGAAATGGTTATTTTCATCTTAAGTTTTATGTGAAGGATTCTTGATGAATCTATTCTAGGGAATTCTACTACTTGATTGTTGTATGTATATACTCCCTATTATGGTATGGGTATTATATTTTACACCGAAGGCATATCCAATTTGAAAGAGGCCAAGCTAAAATTTTAAATCAATAGTATAGTCTTTCTAAGAGCCCTTGGGAGATGATGAAACTCATCTTGACCATCCCGGTCAAGATCAACCATGTGCAAAAATGTGTACGAAAAAACATTGGAGTTATCGTGCAGCTTGCAAATATCAGTCATGTGTAGAATTATTTATACCGAGAAGACACGAGATTTATCTTGTGAATTGCTTCTACCATCTTCAATGCTCTCAGCCACTTCTTTCCACCTTCGCTTAGATATTATCTTTCACATTAATGGTACAGTAATCCCTTCAGTGAAGCAATGCTCTGGAAGAAGAAGAGGTTCCTTAAAGCGCAACCATTGCAGTCTCCTCACCTTCAATTGTCCTCATCCTCACTAGGGGTTCTGAATGGCGGGTAGACACCTCCAATTGGAAGTCTAGTAAAGCACTGCAGATGCCTCAATACCCAGATCCTCAACAATTGGAATCGGTCATAGAGATGTTGAACACCTTTCCTCCTCCAGTTTTTGTAGGGGAGGCAAGGAAGCTAGAAGAGATGCTTGGAGAGTCTGCACACCTCTAAGATACTTTTGTGTTTCTGTCGTGTGTTTTCATAACTAATCTTTATAACAGCTTTGTCCTCTGTAGCACCCCTCCATTTTTTGCTCTTTTGATCAGACAATGTTCTTCTTTGTTATGCTTTGTTTATGTTAATACTTTGACTATGGTACTTGGTTACTATTTGATCGCTAACTGTAAAGCGATGTGAATGTTATATTTTGATGTGATGGTATTTTATTCTGATGTTATCATTATGGCATGCTTTGGATTAGCTTAGCAGATATTTGAATTAATGATGCTTTATGCTTTTGATTATATTATTGATGTTAGATTCATCAGTTAGTAATATTGTATTGGTGAAGGGGGTGGGATTGCACCACTCGCTTGCGAGCGCCCTGCGATTTCGCGATTTCCTCTTCACGGTGTGTTTTATTATGTTATATAAATGCATGTTCAATATACTCTTTGTTCGCAGGTTGACAGGTACAGGACATCGACTCCACCTAGTTTCACAAGTTTGAGCGTGTCCATTGGCCAACAGTATTCGATTGGGAGATAGTAGCTAGGTTTTTCGTGCCAAGTCATCACCCTGGTCATAGTGTGTCGTCGGGTTGTAGTCGGGTTGAGTTGTTATAATGTTGTTCATTTCACCTTGGTTATTATTTAATTTCAAGTTATAAAGGTAAATAAATGGCTTATGTATTTAAGTTGTTGATTAAATAATCTGGTTATAATGTTAGAAATGTTATTTAATTTATTAATTAATTTAATTTAATTAATAAAATAATATAATCTTGGATTAGATTTATTTTATTGATTAATTAAATTAATTGTGTTGAATTGAATTAAGTTATTCATTTTGGAAATAATAGATATTTTGATTGAATTTGGAAAAATGAAAATATGTTTTAATTTGCTTCTTCTTTTTTAAATTAGAATGTAAAAGAAATTTAAGATATTTCCTATTCTATTTTTGAAAATTTATGAGGGTGGTTGGATAGATATTTCATTTTTATTTTTTTTTCTATTATTGGGATTTTGATGGAGTTTTTTGAGCGAGAATGAAAATTGAAAAATAAGGGAGGAAAGGAATTTATGGTTTGGTTTTGGATTTGGAGAAGCAAGTTGGATTTCTTGGAGGAGCTGGAATCATAAGAAGAATTCAGAGCACCATTGACAACCTTTCAAGCTTTTGGAAAACCAGGTTTTCTTTCTATTAATTTAGTTTTCATTTTGAAAGGTTTCACAATTTTTATTATGTTGTTGAAAATATTTAAACTCTATTTGATTTTCAAGAAAAACTCATGTTCAAATCTTGTTTCAAAGCTTTGAAACCTTAGTTTAGAAATGAACTTCTTCAAAAAAAATTGCATTATGGTTGTAAATAACTCTTTTGTAGAATTTATTTGCTCAACTAAACTGGTATTTTTGTTAAATTTGAAAATATATATATATATATATATATATATATATATATATATATATATAAAATATATATATATATATTTGAAAAACTCATATATATATATATATATATATATATATATATATATATATATGTATTATGTATTTATTTTTTATGGGAAATAAAACTTGTTTGGAAATGAAAAAAAATGGATTTTAAAAAATCCGCAGGTTTCATGTTCTAAAAATTTTTTATAAAAAAAAAATTTCACCCAACGGCTGCCCACAGTGGGATGGGACGACTGTGTTAAACACAGCCACCTCCCACAGTGGTGGGTTCTGCTATGGTTAACACAATCGCCGCCCACAGTGGTGGGTTCGGCTGTGGTTAACACAACCGCCGCCCACAGTGGTGGGTTTGACTGTGTTAAACACAGTCGTCACCCACTGTGGTGGGTTTAGTTGTGGTTAACACAACCACACCACAATTGCCGCCCACAGTGTTGGGTTCGGCTGTGGTTAACACAATCGCTGCCCACAGTGGTGGGTTCGACTGTGTTAAACACAGTCGTCGCCCACTGTGGTGGGTTCGGTTGTGGTTAACACAACCACGCCCACAACCATGGGTTTACCTGTGTAAACACAACCGACCCTCTAAACTCGGTGCACACCCCTTATACAATCCTCACGCTATTTCGTGCCTTTGACTTTTTTTTCTCAAAAAATAAAATAAAATATATTTTTAATATTTAATATTATATATATATAATATTAATATATTAATATATATAATATTAATATATTAATATATATAATATTAATATATTAATATATATAAATCATTAAAATATATTTTTTATATTTTATATTATATGTATATAATATTAAAATATTAATATATATTAATAATAAAATCTATATATATATGTATATATATATATAATATGAGGTTATATTATATGTATATATGTATGTATATTATTTTATATATATATAGTTGAGATATATTAAAATATTGATTTAAATGATGGAATGATTTAAATAAAATTGTGAAATTTTAAATTAATGTATAATAGTCAAATTAATGGATTGATTTTTTTTTTAAATAATATATTTTGATGGAACAGTATTTTTTTAAAATAATATGTTTATTAAGATGAGTTAATTGTTTTTAAAATGATTATGTTGAGAAGAAGACACAGTTATTTATTTTAAAACAATATGCTCTGGATCATAGGAGTAAATATTTATTATTATTTAAGAGCAATTAGGGAGTTACATATCTGGTTAAATTTTATCCTTTGTCTGAAAGAGACATAATTTAATTAGTTTTATTGCGGAAATAAACTATTGAATTTTATTAAAGGGAGTGGATTTAGGGAATCCAGAGTAGATCTAGTTCATGTTAAATTGCTCTTTTAAATGTGATTTCTTCTTTTATCGCTTTGGGGGAAATTGATTAGAAGGGTTGTTAAGTCTTCCAGATGGGGTTTTCATTTAATTGTGTGGGTTGTCATAATATGTTAGTCAACCTTTGGATTGCCTTGGGTAGTGCGTCTAAATGTATCCAGTTAGATACCTGGTTATCACGAACGGGATGTGTTGACTTTATGTCGTGGATAGGGATTTAATATCCTTAGGTCGCACTTGTGTACCCTTGGGTTGTGGAGTTATTCCACGTGTTGTCTTAGAGGAATGGCTTGCAATGAGGGTCGGCACACAAAGTGGTGTCAGGGTAACTCATTGTAAGTTAGTTAATCCAGTGATAACGTAAATAAATTGATTAGAGGAATAGGTAGTATCAAACACTTAATAAGATTATTTTTTCCTCACTCATGGACACAAGGGCTTGTATAGACTTGGGATGGGACGAGAAGGCCTGGAATGGCAAGATCGTTATCTTGTCTTTACGAGAGATAACTGATTTTGCATTGGTTTGCATGAGGGGCCGGGAGTCGTTAGAGGTTTCCAGGATATCCCGAGATGGGGGTCGGGACCTAGGAAGACTTACCAGGATAACCCATGTAACATTGTGATGACACTTCTCCTAAGTCAGCAGTATGTTTGTATCAGTGATGCAATTGATTATTTAACTCTGGAAGCATTGTAGCCATTGTGTTAAGTGATGTTGTATTTGTATTTGATTCAGTTCAGTTATGTTTTAGCCTGTGTCTAGAGGTAGATGGTCTTGTCTAGGAATCCATGTTACTATCTCCTAGCACGGGGGTGGGCCTTCGGGTATCACTTGGTTGGGTGGAACGTGCACCTTACTCCGTTGGGTTTTCTTCTTGTTCACGTGGACGAGATTTCTAGTTGGAGAGCTCGTAGGATCTAGTTACTTTTCAGGTTTCATTCATTTCAGTTGAATCTTGTAAATTATTACCCCTCATTTATTATCGAGGTGGAAGATATAATATGTAACCATGTTTATTGGATTTACCTCATTCGGGGAATGAGAGTTGTAATCTTATTGTTAAATTATTGTTATTTGAAATCATGTGGTATCTCTTATTATTTGATGTAATTTATCATGTATGGAATATATGTGTTCTTAATTCCTTAAGTAATTAAATGTTATGGTTTCAATTCATGTTTTTTTTGTTGTTTGGGTTTTAAAGTAGTCTAAGTCTCGTAACCTTAGAGGTTGTTGGCAATGGGTAGTGAAATTGCATGTTAATTATACTTAAACAAAAACAAAAACAAAAAAATTGTGCGTTTGAGTAGTTATTTGCAACTTCCTCTAGGGCTGTGTGGCGGGGCGTTACATCCTCTTACAAATACACAGCACTTCACTTCCTCACCCACAACCCTTCTTTCTTTCCAAACTATCTTTTATTATGTCTTCTTGTTAAAGCTCAAGCCCTATTCCATTTCTGATGAAGAGGAGTTCCCTCTATGAAATGAACTGAGTTTCCTTTGATGATCTATGACATGCAATGCTATAGGAGGATGCACGATGATGAGACTAATCTCATCCCTTCATCGCAGTAATTAATATTTAGTGCCTGCCAACAAATTTGATTTGTTTTGGTCCCTAGGGTTAAGGAATTTGGTGGTTTATTTTCATGTCAATGGAATAATGTCGACACTAAAGGCATGACTAGTTTATCAATGAGGTGTAAATTATTTCATCTTCGCATCATCCAAATCTGGTATGCCTCTATCGTTGCACTTCTCTAGAGGGAAAAGATTTGCTTCTTGTTTATGATTATGTGAAAAATGGTACTGTGAGATCATCTTAGTGGAAGAAAGAAAGGGAAAGGCTTAAATTGGAAAAAACTTAAAAATTAGCATGGAAATAGCTAACGCCTTGGCATTTCTTCACAAACAAGAGCCCCCTGGTGTGCATATTTCAGAGATATTTTTCTATTATTTGATAATGTCTTTTTCTATTTTTTTATGTAATTATATCAAAGTATGGTTTCTTCCATGAGCATGTTGTCCTATAATTTAACAATATGGTTTTTAGCCATGTATAGAGTAGGATTGGAATACTCTATATTATATCCCCTATATACTACTTCTAGTTATCATATTTAGAAATCAACGAATTAATATATGCTTTGTATAGAATTGTGCTTATAATGCCCTGCCATATTTATGCACAAATATTGGCTAAACCCATGTATATTGTAGTGGATGTGGTATACGTAACATTTAAAATCCTCATTTCCAGAAGTTATAGTTTTTATATTATTTCATTAAACTATTCACCAGTCCTTACATTAAATTATTGAGACGTAGTGTAAATCCAGACTCCGCAACCTTTGCTACCATTCTCCCTGCCTGTGCAAAAATGGGGGCTTTCAAACAGGGTATGGACATCCATCAAAGCATAGAGGATAGAAGAATTTTGTCAGATGTTGTAGTTATGAAGATGTATACCAGGTATTTTTGTTTCTATATTCTCTATTTTTTTGCAAAATAGGAATCTAAGGGTTTATTCCCATACATTTTTTGTAAGACATGTACCTAGTATTAAGTTTTCTAGAATTTTTCGTTAATAGGTAGTTTGCATGAATAAAATAATGGCATGGGTCTCCTATAATCTTCCCTATAACTAATGGGTTTTCACGTCCATTCAATGTTATGACATTTTCTATTTAAGATTTGTTTTTGTTATTTAGTATCTTCTTTCTTTTGATAGATATGCTCCATGAATGTAATAAGGGTATGGGTTTTCTTAGTTTATGCACAAATATTTTGATTTTATCTGTGAGGTTTTGTTCTACAAGATCATCTATATAGGTTTTAGGATTTTGAAATGTTTGGTATTTTATGTGTTTTAAACTTTCAAAAGGAAACCACATAGGATTTGGGTGTCGAGAAGTAGGGTTCAATGCTTTAGACTAGTTTCCTATCTTATCAAACATCTTTTGTGGCACCTCATCCAATTTTTGTTGTAATTTGCAGAATTGTTGATTATATCCTCCACATGGGCTTCTTTTGCTAATTCGTTACAACCAATGTTGTAATCTTTGCATTATGTGCCTCAAATATTGTATGGTATTCACCAATACTTGTGACTTGCACAAAATCTGGTTTAGCTTAGCAATAGCAAGGATTCATTAATAACAGACACATAATCACCAACTTATTGTAAATACCATAAACTCCATTTACATCCCTTTTTACACAACCATCATACATAATTTTTCTCAAAGTCCTAAAGATATGAGTCAAATTGCTACCAAGAGGAGCATAGCTGAAGCAAATACAATTTAGAAACTTATTCATATCACATCTAGTGACTCTCAATAGAGAAAAGTGTTACAAGATTGTAGCCAACTATACGATCTTTCTGTGGACTAGTTGACAGATGGTGTGTCAAAATTGAATGAAATATCTTCACAATCGAGGCAAGCAATGGATGTTTAGAGTTACTTGAGTGCAACCCTGACCAACTAGGTCACCTGCCTGGACTAGCTCACAAAGAAGAAAATGTAAACCTGCACTCCTATTCTTTCATCAATCACATTTCTAACTGCTTGTGCTTTGTAAGTAGTCTTGGTTTGGTAAGAAAATATTTCATCAACGGCACGGGCAAAAGAGGTCCCACTAGAAAAAGCCTAAGTTTCTTTCACAATTTCCTACAAATATTTTAGCTTCTAGATATCTGATTCCTCCATTAATCGGTCTCGTCCAACATGTGTGTCAAGCTCTTGATGGGATTTGATGTTTCGTACCTACATTTATCATGCTCTGCAAAACCAAAAGACAAGTTTGTGTAAGTACCATATTAAAAATCTTTTCACATGTGTAGTCAAAGTAATGTACACCTTAAAAACGTTGAAGGAAATAGGTTAATGAAAACTACGAAAATCAAACGGTTGAAGTTGTTTGAATCGTCATTAAATAAATTTCCTTCCAATAATCTGGTTTGATTTTTTATTGAAATTTTTGAATTGGAAAATTGTCTAACATTTATTTTTTATGTTTTGCATTTTCAGCTTTTTTGGCCATATTAGTAAGCAAGATAAACAATGTGGAAAATACATTCTATTTCCATTTACAACATTTTATGTTTTGCATTTTCAAAATTCTTAGCCATTATTATTTTATGTTTTACACAATGAAAAATACATTCAATTATATTTTTTAAATTTCTCACTACTATAGCACAATTATCCCTCTTAATCCTTCTACAAATCTTTAGTGTACCCATTGCACACTTAGGTTCAATTGCTAGTAATATTATGTACTATATAGATATTGCTTTACTTGTGAAGTTGAGTTATGGGATTACTTCGAGTTACTTAAGTAGAAGTGTCTTAGTAAACGTAGAGGATATTAGGTTATTCCTAGGGTTAGAGTAATTCATGGCAAAAGGGGATAGTCTATGCATAGGATATGAATGGTCAATACAAATTGAGCTAGAAAGGTGGATGAGTATGTGATGTCCACTCTAAATTTGGGGTGATGAATACTTTGGCCAAAGTAGTATTAGTTGCCACTGTTTAAACTACTAGTTCATTGTGATCCGGGTTTACATACTAGGCAGGGAATGTCATATGTGTAGGTTATAACCACTTTGTGACACATCTAGATATGTAGGACACAACACCAAGCTTAGGGAAGGTCATTATTATTATGAGTTTACCAAACCAATCTCTTCATTGAAGGGAGGCCCATCATTCCAATTAGGTAGATATGCAAGGGACTGCAACAAGTCCATGGTTGGTGAAAAAGTGCTTGAGTGATGATTCTCCTCATCAGTAGGTGACCAAGATTCGATGGAGGACACCTGGACCATTCATATATCTATTGATAGTAAGCTCAAAGGATCCATCTATGTATTTTTGTATCCATTACTATAGAAATTGTAAAAGATAAATGTTATCATAAAAATATGTACTATGAAATCAATACATTAGAAAGTTGTAATACTTTTATATAATGCAATGGGAAAGTTTGGAATGATGTTTATTTCAAATGTGCATGCTATCTTTATATTTGAAAAAAAAAAAATTGCTTAAATGTTGGCATCATATTTTATTTACTTGAGGCTAAAACATAGTAAAAATTTTGAGTAGAACGATGGGAATGTTACATGTGGTATCAAAGCTACCAGGTTCAGCTCTGGAACCTATGTGCTCGCTATGTTTTCCCCTCCAACATTATATGAGCTTAATGTTTACAAATTCTTGTGCCAAGATGGTGTGTCTCAAGATGACTGCTAGAAAGTCAGTGACTAGAAAAGAGCACTACCTAAGGGCCAAGAAGGAAAAGTAAGCCCTTGTTCGATCCATTGAGGGAACCAATCATGAAAACACTATTTGGTCGAGCGATACTGAGACTATCAGTCATGCCCACTAGCGAATCAGTCAAGAGAAAATAAGGATGAGAGAGGCTACCAACTTCAACCACCTACCATCCATTTTTGTGGCCAAGTTGGACTCCTTATCAATTTCCAAGGATATACAATCAGAATCTAGTTTCAGTCCAGCATTGATATTTAGGGACCCTTGAGTTATACCTATGGCTAAAATTATTGTTATAGCCTCAAGTGGCAAATCAGAGGGATATGTCCCCTGAAACTATGTGTCAAAAGATAAATCTGAGGGTTATTACCCTTATGATGATATATTTGAGCAAAAATTGGAGGGTTACACCCCACATAGTTATGTATCTAAGATTCAATCTGATGGATACTCTCCTCTTGACTATGTAAATAGTCATTCAATGTAAATGGAAGGATATTGAAATCTTTATGAATAAATGGAAAAGTCATGTTTTTTTATCAAAACTTGTGTATGAGATCCTCAATGAAATTTCTTATGTATGAATATTTTCTCTTTTGGAATGTTTTCAATACATAAAGTAAGCCATGATAGGATCTAATTAAAGATGAACCTCTAGGTATAACTTTTACTTGAGACAATGGTTAGGACAAGAAATAATCCTGGAGGAAGTCAAGAAGTTGGACAAGGTCCAGATAGTGTTGAAGCTAAGTTGGACCACATTCTAGCAATCATGGATGAAACAAGAGCAAGGATAGGAAACCTTGAACAAGAAGTAAGGGGAAAAGAAAGAGAGGAACAAGAAGTCCCACACAATGAAGAAGAAGAAGTTCCCAACAATGAGGAAGAAGGGGAAGATTCCCGAAATCATACTAAAACTAGTGATCAAGTAAGTGATAGGTCACAATCATATTTCGAGGGAACCAAAAGGAAGCATTTGGAAATTGAGTTATCTAGGGACATGAGAAATATTACCCCTCCAAAATTCGAAGGAAGCACCACTAGAGAAGAGGTTGAGGCTTGGTTAATTCAAATGGAGAAGCACTTTGAAATCAAGAACTATTTTGAGGTCACTAAATTTGTTTAGGGAGCATTCCAGTTAGCAAGAGAAGCCTCTAACTAGTGGATTAATAAGATGGAACTTGGTATCAGTTCCCTAAAGCTGACCTAGAATGAGTTTTTTGAGATTTTCTGAAAGAGATGGCTACCCCAACTCTTGTTTGATCAAAAGCTCATTCATTTCTAAAATCTGAAACAAGGATATTGTTCAGTGAATGAGTACTAGGAGAAGTTCACTCGTCTCCTGAGGTACGTACCAATGTACCAAAAAGATGAGAAATTTCATATTAAGTTCATTATGGGTCTCAATGGCCAAACAGGTGGTGAGGTGGATGTACACAGTCTGACCACTATGGACCTATTATATGAGAAGGCAGTCAAGCAAGAGTAAAAGCTCAAAGCAATCTCAAACTACTGTGAGAGGAATCGAAAGAAGTTCAATGTGCCTTAATTTAATCAAGCTCCAAAGAAGTTTAATGAGGGGTAGGAATTTCAAAGGAAAGGGGAAAAGGGACCCCCCAATAATTGGAATGAGTTGAGGAAGGATCACTAAGGAAAAAAATTCAACAATGATAGTAGCAGTAACTATAACAAAGCTAGAGGGAATGGTGGTAATTCTAGAAGGCTAGCGAGAAAGAGGCGACCATTGAGGGGATGCTTTACACGTGGTGGGGATCACTTTGCTAATCAATCTCCTCAAAAAACATCAGGATCACAACTAGATGGTAACTCACTTCCTCCTCAATGGGTTTCATTTCAACAAAGGATCCATGTGGCAATGGACAATTGACAAGCAGAATACCAGATCACCTTGGTGGAAACTCTAGGTACTTTGTTTGGTATGCCTATTTCCATACTTATTGATACTGGGGCCACAAAAAAAAAATTGTTCACCTAGAGTAGCTAATCAAATTTCTAGGAAGGTTGGTTTTATGGAAAAGTCTTGGGTTGTAGAATATGCAAACCAAACAAGAGCAACAGTGGATCAATGTTTATTTGAGGCAAGGGTTGAACTTCCATGTTTCTCAACAGAAGGAAATTGTACGTAGCTCCCTTAGGTTCTTATGATGTCATATAAGGAATGAATTAGCTTTGGAAGAATAGAGCTAAAGTGGATTGCCATGCTAAAATCATAGAATTCTTAGATGATCTAGGTAACCAAGTGTCTTTGCAAGGAACACCTAGAGAAGTGAAACTGTGACAGGTTTTAGTTGTGCAAATGCATAGGGCGAAAAAGAAAGGTTTTCAACTCTTCATAGTAAAAATGGATAAACTTTAGGAATACAAGGAAGTCATCCTTCAAGATGATGTCATGTATTATGAACCTCATAATTCTCAAGAAGCTAAAGGAGAAGTGGTGGAATCTTGAGAAATGGATATGGAGAAATATCCCATCTTATGGAAATTTGTGGATGTATTTCCAAAAGAACTACCTAGATTGCCTCCCAAGAGAGTGTTCAATTTCTCCATCGACCTAGTACCAGGGTCAAAACCTATATCCAAAGTACCTTATAGGATGACCACAATAGAATTAATGGATCTTAAGGCACAACTGGAGGAGTTGTTGTCCAAGGGATTGATAAGACCTAGTGTTTCACCCTGGGGATCATCAATAATCTTCGTGAAGAAGGATGGTACATTGCACTTATGTATAGATTATCGGATGCTTAAAAAAGCTACAATAAAGAATAAGTACACATTTCCACATATCAATGATCTTTTTGATCAGATGCAAGGAGCGACATTGTTTTCGAATATTGATATATGATTGAGTTATCAACTAAGTATCAAAGATGAAAACAGTTTCAAAACTACTTTCAAGACTAGATACGGTCATTATGAGTTCACAATCCTACCCTTTGGACTTACGAATGCACCTACAACATTCATGAACCTAATGAATATTGTATTTAAGGACTGCTTGGATAGGTTTTTATTAGTTTTCTTGGATGATATCTTAATCTATTTCAAGAATGAATAGGAGCTTTGTAAATATTTAGAGATAGTTCTCCAAAAGTTAAGAGCATAAGTTGTATTGAAAACTCTCTAAGTGTACCTTCTTTCAAAAGGAAGTATAGTATTTGGGTCATGTAATTTCATCTAAAAGGATTGTAGTTGATCCAGCTAAAATAAAAGTGATGCTTGAGTGGCCAATACCCAAGAATGTACCAGAGGTTAGAAGTTTTATGGGTTTTCCTGGTTACTATCAGAAGTTTGTTGTAAACTTTTCTAGGATAGCTTTTCCTATTACTTCATTGTAGAGGAAAGGGAAGAAGTTTGAGTGGTCAAAAAAATGTCAAGCAACATTTGACCTACTCAAGGAGAAGTTGACTACCACACCAATATTGAAGGTACTTGATCCAGAGGGAAACTTTATTGTCATCACGGATGCATCGAGTGAAGGTTTAGGAGGAGTTTTGATGTAAGAAGGGAAAGTCATGGCTTATGAATCAAGTAAGCTAAATCCCTATGAACAAAATTATGCATCGCATGATTTAGAGTTAGCAACTATTGTCCATGCAATGCAAATGTGGAGACACTATCTATTAGGAAATCCTTTTAAACTAAAGACTAGTCATCATGGTCTGAAGTATTTAATTCCCCAACCTAATCTAAATGCATGAGAAAGGAGGTGGTTGGAGCTGATATTTGATTATGACTTCAACATCAACTACATCAAGGGAAAAGAGAATTTGGTTGTCAATGGCCTAAGTCATAGGAGGCATATCACCTCAATGGTATCAATTCGAACCAACTTTAAGGGCCAAGTGTTGCAGAAATCCAAGGGTGATGAATTTTACAAGCAATTCAAGCAATCACTCACGGATAATCCACAAGATGCAAGGTACGAAGGATTTCACTTTGAACCTAATGGGTTACTAAGGTTTAAGGGGAGAGTTTATGTACCTAATTTTGAGGAGTTCAGAAACCTGGTGTGGACAGAAGTTCATAATGCACCATATTTAGGACATCCTGGTGTGACTAAGATGTTGGTGAATGTGAAGCCATTATATTTTTGGAATGGAATGAAGGGGGATGTTGCAAGATTTGTTGCAAAATTCTTAGAGTGTTGAAGGGTAAAGGCAAAACATCATCACCCTATAGGTCTTTTGTATCCTCATGATGTTCCTAAAAGTAAGTGGCAAGTCATTAGCATGGACTTTGTGCAAGGTCTTCTTATGTCAAGGAAAAAAATCAAGCCTCTCAAGGTGCTCAGAACACGTAAGCTTCACTTACGTGACAAAGAGGTTCTGCAATGTAAAGTCCAATGGGATTAGTATGTATAAGATTCTGCCACTTGGGAAGACTATGTTGAGATAAAGTAGAAGTTCCCTCATGTCTTATATACTCTTAAGAAATATTGAAAAAAAATTATGTTGTGTTTATGTTTATAGAATATGTCTGTCTGCTACTTAAAATCATAAAGGATGATGATTCACAAGGGGGGGATGTGTTACACTCTGTTGTGTTACTACTTATTTACTTTTACCTAGTTGGGTGAAAATGCTATAAATGAATGTATTTATGCTTTATGTATTTTGTAAATATGATGAATAAATGTTTGATTCATTTTGATGTTATAAAATGATTTTGATTGTGAAATATATGATGCAAATGAATGTATTGTTTGGGTAAGTGCACAAAATTGAGTCCACAAAAGGTGGAGGTTTTTGCCTTACCAAAAAAATGAAATCGGCATTGCAAAAATGGGATCCCGATTTTTATAAACAGGATCCTAATTTTTAAAAATCGGGATCTCGTTTAGCTTCGGGATCCCAAGCCTAAATGCAAAATGGGATCCCACTTTTTAAAAATCAGGATCCCATTTGTTAAAGGGCCTCGAATCGACAGACAAGGAACATGATCTCAATTAGTACGAAACGGGATCCTGATTTATAAAAATCAGGATCCCATTTTGTAAAAATTGGGATCTCATTTTATAATGGTATTTATTTTTTTTAAATGAACAAAATGCATTTTGCAGTGGACGGGATCCCAAGTTCAAGCGACAGCGATCTCCACAAATAGCTCTAGGTACCCGCCCACCCCCATTTTTTCCATTTTTTCATTTTTTATTGAAATTGTGAATAGAATAACTGATTTTAGCATGTTTTTTTTAATTTATTTGACGTTTTAAGCATTTTATTTCCTGTTATAGTAGAAATGAGTAATTGTAGAAATAAATCAAAAAATGCAATGAAACCTGAAGATTTCTGAATAGAAATGAAAAAATGAACCTTGAATTGTGTTTTAGAAACAAATTGTTCAATCAAACCAAAAAAAATTGAATTTGAAAACCCTAATTGAAACAAAACAAAAAAAAATGCATTTCAAAACCCTAGAAATTGAAATGAAATAAAAAAATTGCATTTAGAAACCCTAATCAAGCTTTTTTGAAAGCATTCAAAAAAAAAAAAAAAAAAAACCCGAAAAAAAAAAAATTGCATAAAAAAATTTTTAGAAATTGAAACCCTAAATTGAATTGGAAAAAAAAAATTGCCAAAACCCTAAATTGAAATCAAACAAATCATTTTGATTTTGAAAACTAGGTAATTTTGAGCTCAAGAAAATTTATTTGCATTGCTTAAATGTTTTAAATTTCATTTGCATTGTATGGAGAAAACGATATGTTAAACTTTAGTTTCAATGTTAAATTATAATTAGATTAGAAAACAATATGTTAAAGAATAGTTACAATTCATAAATTTTATCAATGTTTGTTTGCAAATTTAGTTAGCAAATTCGTAAATCCAAGCACGTACAATCGATTTCCAATTGGCACTAACTTGCAAGTCCAAATTATTCCAAGGGCCACCCACACTTCACCCTAAGTTTGCTAAACCCTAAACCCTAAACTGTAAAATCTAAACCCTCAACACTAAAGCATTTGAATTTTGTCTTACGACCTTAAAATGAAATTTGGTTGCCTTAAAAAACCCTATGTTGTCACCATCCAATAGAGCTTTTTGTAATGTTTTCACTTATTTGAATATAAAACCTTTTGGTTTCTACAATTTTATGAAGAGTGGATGATCACTCTCTATGACACTTAGACATGTTCAATAGGGATCTAAATCATTGGAAGAAAACTTTATTCTATTATATCCACAAGATAGTAGAGTGTGAGTGAGAGTGATATGGGTAACTTCTTTCATTGGAGATACCTAAAATTATGTAGGTTCAATGTCAAGAATGGGTCTATTTGGTAGATTTATGAAAACTATTATGAATATCTAGAATACCATAAAATTATAATTATAGCAAATCCAATTGGAAACACTTGGGTATATATCATATGAAATTTAAATAGTAAGGTGTCTATTATATAGGAGAGTTGATAATACATGGAAAGAGGTTTGTATGGGAATATATGTATTAAGAAACACATACCATGACCTCTATAGTATTTTTAAGATGTGATCCTAGATAATAATCCACCCATCCTCAAGCATAATGGGTTCTTTAGCAATTAAGGGAGATGATAACCATAAAATTACCTATATTTTGATACTATATAGATTTATGTGGAAGGATAGAAATGCATCAATAAGGAGACCAAGATGGAACCATTTAACACCTAAGGTACCTATTACATGGGAAAGGGAGGAGGTACATGATGATAGGTTGGAGGAACTAGGCTATTATTACAATAGAGAGAGGAGGGGGATTCATATTATGCTCCTATAAATAAGAGGTCAATTTACAAGATTAAAAGAACTCTAATAACAAAGGAAATAATTCTATAGAGGGAGTGAGTGGGATTGTTGAAAATATACAAGGAGAGACCTGTGAAGGTCCCAACACCTACATAAAGTCCTACACGAAATACACCAATCTAGGTACTTCCTAGAAGGATCAAGATCCATGTGAGTAGCCTCTTTTTATTTTTGTATCTTCTACATATGTATATTTATTCATTTATTATGTGATTAAAATTATGTATGATATAATTTATTAATAAGTGATTACAAGTATAATTATTAAAATATTTTATATTTATTTTGATTTCCCCTAATGTAGGAGGAACTTTTTACTTGTTTTGATACATGTATATTATTTTTGTGATATGTATAGATTGATTCATTTTTAACATGATACTTTTTTTTATTAGAGGGGTAAACACTTTTGACCTAGAGCTATGAACCAATGAGGTCACACTATGACTAAATTTGGACCTCACTAGACATCTAGATCCCCTTAAGCCATCATATCACCTTAAATCATAAATCGATTTCTTAAGGGGTCCCAATATGACATTTCTTAAGGGGATAAAAGAAGTTCTCAAATTTTGGTGAAGTTTCCCAAGGAAACCAAATTTTAAAATAATAAGATCATGCAAGATTATAATATGAATGATATTTCATGATCTAGGTTGGTCAGTTGAAACAAGAGCTATCTCAATCAACTATTACACAAGAAAATGTTCTTCACTAACTTGCAAGTTCATTATATTCCAAGGGGCACCAAAACTTCACCCTAAGTTTTGTAAACCCTAAACCCTGAACTCTAAAATCTAAACCCTAAACACTAAAGCATTCATTTTGTCCTGGGACCTTAAAATGAAATTTGGTTGCCTTAGGAAACTCCACCAAATTTCATTCCCTTAAGCCATGTAATTTTTTCGTAGGATATTACTACATAGATCCCCTTAAGCTATCCTATTACCCTAAACCCTAAACTCTAAACTCTAAACCCTAAACCCTAAAGCCATCATTTTTTCTTATGCTCTTAATGAAATTTGGTTGCCTTGGGAAACTTCACCAAATTTTATTCACTTGAGCCATGTCATTTCTCCTAGGACCTCACTAGACATAGATCCCCTTAAGCCATCTTGTCACACTAAATTGTAAATCGATTTCTTAAGGGGTCCCAATATGACATTTCTTAAGGGGATCAAAGAAGTTCTCAAAATTTGGTGAAGTTTCCCAAGGCAACCAAATTTAACAATAATAAGATCATGCAAGATTATAATATGAATGATATTTCATGATCTAGGTTGATCAATTGAAACAAGAGCTATCTCAATCAACTATTCCACAAGAAAATGTTCTTCACTAACTTTCAAGTTCATTATATTCCAAGGGGCACCAAAACTTCACCCTAAGTTCTATAAACAATAAACCTTGAACTCCAAAATCTAAACCCTAAACACTAAAGCATTCATTTTGTCCTAGGACATTACAATGAAATTTGGTTGCCTTAGGAAAATCCACCAAATTCATTCCCTTAATCCATGTAATTTTGTCGTAGGATCTTACTACATAGATCCCCTTAAGCTATCATATTACCCTAAACCCTAAACTCTAAACTCTAAACCCTAAACCCTAAAGCCATCATTTTTTTCTTAGGATCTTAATGAAATTTGGTTGCCTTGGGAAACTTCACCAAATTTTATTCACTTGAGCCATGTCATTTTCTCCTAGGACCTCACTAGACATAGATCCCCTTAAGCCATCATGTCACCCTAAATCGTAAATCAATTTCTTAAGGGGTCCTAATATAACATTTCTTAAGGGAATCAAATAAGTTCTTCACCAAATTTTATTCACTTAAAATCCATGTCATTTTGTACTAGGACCTTACTACATAGATCCCCTTAAGCCATTGTATTACCCTAAAACCTAAATCCTAAACTCTAAATCATAAACCCTATAGCATTCATAAATTGTCCTATATTAATAGTTAATTGTATTTTCGTTCAAGTAACATGCCTTAGACATAAATGAGGCTTACATATTTTATCATTTGTATTCAATTAAAGGCCATTTATATTGAATGGTTTAAAGGTATTTCTTAAACATGTATCTTACATTTTGAAATTACAAATCTAATGCAGGTTCACTCATATCTTAAAGATCACATGGATCGATTCAATAATATTCGCAATCCACCTCCACGCCATCCATCTCTACCACCTTCACCCCCACCTCCACCCACTCCACCTCATAACCCCCCACCTCCACCACCTGAAATTGATGGTGCTCTTTTGCAAGCACGAATCAATTCCAATGTTAGAACCATCCAAGATCAAATCAACATTATTCAAAATGAAGAATGTGTCGCACCACCTATGAGGATGTTTGCATCTAGGATGCAAACCCTTGTTGATGTTGTCAGGGCTATGGATGGGATCTTAGATGAGCATCAACAATGGCTAGAGGAGAGGAGAACTTCCGATTCTAAAAAGGAAAACACAAAGAAATGAAGAGATGCAGCAGAGAGCCATGATAGTTTCTAAATTAAGACAATGATCTTAAATAGTTATGGATTTGGTGAACAATGGATATTTTGTGTGATGAATTTATAAATTTGGTTGGATGGATATTTTTAGTGAAGTGAATTTATGATTTTGGTTCTAGATGGATATTTTTAGTGACATGAATTTATGAATTTGGTGGAATTTATGAACTTATAATGAACAATATATAATAGTATATATTTTATGACTATCTACTAGATCATGATTTCTCCTGTTGGAAAATTGTAATATATATGTGTGTGTGTGTGTGTGTGCTAGACATAAAATGAGCTTTTTATGAATGTTTCAAGTTTATTGTTTAGTATGTACACATGTATTAAAAATTTGCATATAGTTCTTAAATTTTGAAATTTATATGTATGTACATAGTTTAGTTTAATGATGTATGCATGCAAATTATGCATCATATTTTTTATTTTAAATGTATGTACATGTTAAATTTTGAATTTTGTATGCACATGCTCAAGTTCAATCAATGTATATATGTGCATTTCAATTAAATAGATGATCTTAATATATGTATGCACATCCTATTTAAACAAATTTGCATGTGCAAGTGTCAAATTTAACTATTACTTGTAATTTTTTAAGTTTGTATGTTAATTTTGTATAATTTAATGTAGGTGCACATTTATATCTCATATCATGGATGATTTTTACATTGATGAGATCATCTATCCACCACCTCAGCCACAACCACATCCACCTCCCCCTCCACCTCCCCCTCCCCCTCCACCTAATATGCCACATCCAGCACCTATTGCATCTGACGAGGCTCGCTTGCGAGCATGTATAAATGATCAGGTTGCATCCTTACAAAATCAAATCAATGCTATGCAGAGTCAAGCATTGATTCCACCACATGTGAGATGTTTTGCATTTGCGATGAAAAACGTTGTGGATGCCATCAAGACAATCAATTCTGATCTAGATAGGCATCGACGAGATAGAGAACAAATGAGACAATTTTATGCTAATGGTATCTCTTACAAACAAATATTAGACCTTAAAATAATGAAAGCCCACCTAGCCCCCTACTTTCTTGACCCCGTTACTCAACAACCCATTCCACCCAACAAATCTAGAATATCCATGAGGTGGTGCATACATCCACAGATGAGTGCACATTTTTGGGATCGATGGTATATAGTTTTTGATAGTCCCCCACATGCTAATTGGGAGTGCCCATTGTATTTTTTGAGAAAACTGTATGTAGACTTTGTTATGGGGAAAAATCCCAATTATTTTGATTTAAATCATTTCAGGGTGTTGGTGGCAGCATGCCACAACAGAGGTTAGGGGCAAGGGTTGATCCCCAACTCCTCATGCATGCACAACCCCTTGTTGTTGCTCCTAGTCCTCCCATTCCCGCACCTGTACAACGTCGAGCTCTAGTCTCGACATTAGGTTCCCTTAGTACACTCGCAAGAGACCTTGATCAACATGTTTTTGCGATAACGGGTGGGGAGCATAGAGATGATGATGATGGAGGAGTTTTTTATGGAGCTGGTCTGAGTACCGCTCTAGGAGTGTTGAGGCCCGTGCCCCATATATGTACTAGTTGTTATCAAGTATGTTATGGACTTGATCAGGACACACCTAGTTCAGGTGGACATGGAGATTTTGGTGGTTCATCTAGTCACATCAATTCATTTGTAGAGTCTCTTACAACAAACCATCACCCTGAGGACACTGCAACACAGGTATAAATATGCATCTATGTACGTTCATTTTATAAGAATTTTGATGGATGTATATATCAAAGAAAAGTTTGCAATACATTTTAACAATCAAACTATTTGGTGTACAGATGACACTAACGATAGGGCAATCATCTATTCCATGAGTACATACTTTGACACCAGTCGTACTCGGCAACCCTTATGAGGTATTTTAATTTCAATTTTTAAAATTATATATGAAATCATAAATTTAACTTGAGTTTTAAATTTATAATTGAATCACATATATGTTTGAAATATTTATGTTGGTTTAGGTGAGTCAATCGGCTTCCACATCGATTCATCCTAACGGATTGTCAAGCACTCCTCCACTATCGGGTGTCATAGATCAGGGGCAGGTACATTCATATTATAAATTGTTTAAAGTTTACTTTAGTATAGTTACAATTATTAATTTTGAATTCACTAGATATATGAAATACATGCATGTACACTTGTAAATATTATAAGCATTAAATGTCTATGTATGTATGTCTAGGTTGATACCACAATGAGAATGGGCATCGGGAAAACATTTGATGTTGCGGCTACTCGTGAGGCCTCTGATTTTTAGGTTTTTTAAAAAAAATTCTACACAAAATGTGCAAACTTGAATATATATATATTTTTTAACCTAATTCAAGTATACATGCTTTAATTTTGATCTTGTAGGACTTTGTTAGTGCAACTTTCAGCCCTGACCCAGACATAGTTACACCACCAGGAGGACATGCAGAGCAGGCTCCAGATCAAATGGTAATTTAAATTTTTTATTATATTTAAAGTCAATTATAAATTACATATTTTGAATATAACTTTAATTTTAAATTTTAAATTGAATATATACATAATATGAGATTTGTTACATATTCTTTTTCTTTTATAGCATGAGACACATCTTGTAGTTGAGCATGTACAAACAGGTCCTGGAGAAGAGGGTGCACAACCTCAAAATACGATACAATTAAAATATGATAAATTATAAATTAAATTGAATTAAATCATTTTTAATTGTAGACTTGTACATCTAATTTCAACTTTCTTTGTCTTGTTTATGTAGATTGATTTAGAGAATTTAGAGGTTGCTTCAAGTGCACCAGAGCATCTAGACGCAGATATGACGGTAATTTAATTTTATGATGAATTATAAATTAAATTTTCATTAAATAATTTTTCATTGTCTTACATATGATTTCATCTTTCTCTTGTATAGAGTGTTTCAGGTCATCCGCATAGTCTACATGGTGTGAATAGGTCTCTTGATTATAAAGACAGTACATGACCTAGAAACATGATTTTATGGGTTATATTTATTTATTTCATGGACTATATTTCTTGTTTCTCATGTACTATGTTGGACTTTATATTTCATGGCTCAAGTACTTAGTTGGACTTTAGTTCATGGGTTGTACTCTAGACTTTATTTCATGCGTTTAATATAGTGGTTTCATGCACTTAATATGTTACATAAATTATGGACTTTATTATTGTTTGAAATTTTAATTTACACATGTACATTTATGCATTTTATGTTCATAGTCAAGACATTAATATAGGACATTAATGTGAAATTTAGTGATCTCATACATGATATTAATATAGGACATTTTAATATTTATACTTTACAAATTTAGTGATCTCATACATGATATACATGATATGTACATTCAATAATTAGGGATAATTACTCAATGAACTTATTCAATTCATGTCAATTAATAATTAGTCAATAAATCATAATTTACAAACAAAAGCAATCCATTTATAAACCAGAAAGGATAAAATTTTAAGAAATAAACAATACCATAGAAGATTAGAGAATAAAATCATTAATAAATTCTATATATAATAACATCTAACACTAATTTATAAGTTGCCAAAACAAATAATGACATCCGATATTAATTTATAAGCTGTCAAAACAAATAATGGCATCCAATACTAATTTTTAAGCTGTCAAAACAAATAATGGCATCGAATACTAATCTATAAGCAGTCAAAACAAATAATGGCATTGAAGACTAATCTATAAGCTATCAAAACAAATAATAGCATCCAACACTAATTATAGGTTGTCTTAAGGGGTTGTAATACGACGTCTTAAGGGGATCAAAAAAGAGTATAATTGAGTATAAATATTAAGTGATATTAACAAGTATTATAAGTTTTAGGGTGAGTCATCATAACACGACGTCTTAAGGGGATGTCTTAAGGGGTCTTAAGGGGATGTCTAAAGGGGTCATAATACAATGTCTTAAGGGGTCATAATACAACATCTAAAGGGGATGTCTTAAGGGGTCTTAAGGGGTCATAATATAATTTCTTAAGGGGATGTCTTAAGGGGTCATAATACATCTTAAGGGGATGTCTTAAGGGGTCTTAAGGGGATGTCTAAAGGGGTCATAATACATCATCTTAAGGGGTCATAATACAACATCTAAAGGGGGTGTCTTAAGGGGTCTTAAGGGGATGTCTTAAGGGGTCATAATACGTCTTAAGGATATAATTGATTTAATAATAATGTATGCATGATATTTAGTGATTATACAATTAGACATAAAGTTTCAAAGTAGGAAAACATGCACATTTAACAAACAAAATATATAGAATATTGATTTTGATACATAGAAGTACATAGAGTATGTTTAATTTTGTAAGTATGTATGTACATATATGTCATCTCAAAACAATGTTTACAAAATTTGGATATGCCATCTCAAGAACATCTCAAACTCGTGCCTAGAATCAGTAGGTCTTCACACCACCTGATATCAAAAAGGTACAAGCAATATCAATGAAATCATCAAAACATACATATTTTAATTTATATAAAACTATCTATATGTACACAAGTCAAGTACCTGCATTTAAAAGTATTTCACATATGTGTGTAGGTTGAATCCAGGCATCCTCTCCTTTTTGTTTCAAAGTATGAGATCAATGCAATGATGGATTAAGGATACAAAAAAGGATAATAAATCAATTTTAACTATTAATGTACAAGCAATATCAATATGTAATAAAAACATGTATTTAAATATAATTTAACTAATAATTACCTGTTTTTACCAAGTATTCCATGTTTTCTAGGTTGAATTTGCATGGACTAGATCCTTTTTGTGATTATGCCTTAAGGATCTAGAAAAGGACAATTTAAATCAATTTCAACAAATAACACACTTGACCAATATTGAAACATGTATTTAATGTATTCAAAAGGACAAAATAAAACTAAAACTATATTTACCTGTATTTACATATTCCATTGTACCATCTACATCCTCTCTTTTTTGCAATTCATCTATGATTGCCTCATGCTCTTCCATAGAAATTGACCATAGCACTTTTTTTGAAGGTCTTCCATGATACCGCTCTAGTTTTATATTTGTTGCCACCACCAAATGTGAATAATGTATAATCTTTTTATGCATTTCATAGTCTTCAATGCAAGTAGACCATTCTTCCTTGTCAAGTATTTTCATAGCCAAGTGCCAACAACCACCACCAATCCTATTGGAAAACATGAAAACCATCATCAAATAAGTTCTCAAAATTTTCTTAAGGGGATCAAAGACTTTTTCTACAAAATTGCTTAAGGGGATCAAAAACTTGTTATCAAAATTTGCTTAAGGGGATGTCTTAAGGGGATCACTGTACCTGTTGGATAATGAAAGCCATCATCATCTTCTCGAGGTGCTATTAACTTATGTTTAGTTTCCACACAAAGAGCCAACCAATATTTTGTTTGCTCTTCATTCCCCTCAGGTGCAACAACAGCATACACATGTCCTGCAAACAACATTTGATTTAATAACTTGCGCATATCCATATAAATAATTTAGTATTACAAAATAACTTAATAAAGTGAAATAAATGAAATAAATTGAATTAAAATTGTCTTCTTGTACAAGGTCTGAAACACGGTCATAATCTTCAAATGCAAACACTTGATCATTTTCTTCAATAGTTCTTTCATATTGATCACGTGCTTGTGCAGGTGTCAATGATCTTTGCTCCCACTGTTCAACCCATTCTATATTTTCACATACTTCCCAATCTCCTAAGATACAAAACTAGCAAAAACATGCAAGCTCCCTTGTCCAAATAGTCCATGTGCTTGTTGTCACACTCCTAAATGAATGTCATTTAGTAGATCCACTTATTGTCTCATAATCAACTCTAGGTATAATGTTCTCTTCTTCAACCAACCAAAAGAATCAATGAACTGTAGAGTACTCACTCAAACCAGGTGCAGATAATCTTGTATTACACCAATCCACAATCCCACATGCATCTTTAAATTTTACTGAATCCTTGAATTTTAATGTTCTCTAGCAAGAATTCTTTTGACACACGCACCAGCTCCATCATGTTCTCCTTTACCATGCCCAGCTTCAAAAAAACTCCATATATGTTAGACATTAAGTTCCTTGTGAACCCTACTTAACCAATAGAACATTCGAGCATTCTTGAATTGCCCCATACAATTATCTGACCATATGAGGTGTTCTTTCATCTGGATTCCTCTTTCTCTTAAATTTCTATAAAATATACTGAAACAGTATTGAACAAACTCTAATGAGTGTAACCAATTGTCACTCAAATAAAAATGATACTCCCTCAAAAAAATTATATCATCCTCAGTGCTATCATCTGCATGTCTATAAACAATATGGACAAACATAGCTACTTGCACTGAATTATAATACTATGATTGAATTTCCTCTTGTGGAGCGAGAGTATATTCTCTGCAAAATCAACCACTAAAAGTATAGTACCAATTGGAAATGTGTTTCTACATGCGTGAAATTGGCCATCAAGCCATCGAGCATGTTCAGAGTGCATGACATATTTTGGTACAATTTTATTCTTAAATTCACTCATGAATGCATGCACACTAACTTTTTTCTGTAACTAAATCACAATGCTTTCCTATTTTTCCATCTTTTAAAGAATAGTGAACATTTTTAAATCTTTTAACATCTACTAATTGTTGTCCAAAATCATTATCAACACTTTCATGTATACAAATTCTTAAAAATGAAATATTTCCATAGTTAATGCATTGTCCATAAATACAAGAACTTAAATAAAATAATTTATCATTAGATCTTTCACAAAACAAACCTGAAATAAACTCTCTTATTGCTTCAGGTGGCATATCAATACCACACCTTTGTATAATCATGTTAGTATGCAAGGTACAACATATATATCGAAAAACATCATAAAAATAACAAAATTGAACACGTGTTTTACAACAACAAGATATTCGTTGCCTATTAATTTTTACATACCAAGGTTTACATTTTTCAAAAGACCTTTGACTTATTTTAATATTACCAAGTAACACTGAATCACTACAAAAATTTCTATAAAATTCAGTTTGTGTTGTATCTAATAGGTGTTTTGGGTGAGGATCACGAACTTTGGACCCCACCCTTAATTTTAAAACATCTTTAGCATTAGATGAAACCCTAGTATTATCATGCCAATATTTTTTTTATCAAAGATTTAATTTCAACATTCAATTTCATATCAAACCTTGGTAGTTGACCACTGAAACTCCAACATTGGTTGATAGGATCATTTTCTATACTTTCTCTTGTTTTTGTCGCTCTTAGCAATGTTTTAGGATGTATTTTTAAAACTTCACTAATATTGCTTACCATTCTTTTATTCAAAGTTGCTTTATTAACTATAGCAGTTTTTATAGCTCTTCTTGCTACATTTTTATCTTTAGATCGACTATTTTTCCCAATAGATTGAATGGCACTAGCAATAATAGACATAACATGTTTTAATGATTGATCTTTTCTTTTTGGTTTAACATAAAAGCCTAACCTTTTCATTACTTTCCTCATTTTTTGCATTCTCATCAATTGCATCATTAGTTGACATTGAAATGCAATTTTTTTACGATAAAAGAATTTGGTGTATATTCTATTCGCATGTGTTCTTATTTTCCTCCAAGAAATTTGACCAGGAAGATTATCAAAAACACCACTTCCAATTTTAAAAAAGTATTTTCATTAAATTCAACATCACATTCTAGATTTTCATCTTCATCTTCATTTTCATCTACATTTTCATCAACAAAATGGTTTTCATTTTCATTTTCATCAAAAAAACAGGTTTTGTTTTCATTTTCAACAAAAGGATCATTCTCATTTTTATTTGCAACAAAAGATTTTTCTTTTTCGTTTTCAAAAAATTCTATAAAGTTTCATCTCTCTGAACTCTATGAATGTCATCAATGTCAACATCATTAAGTCCAGCATCTTGTAAAACTTCTACATACAAATTTACCATTTCACTAACATGTGGATTTGAAGACGTACTTGGATCTGTGCATATTGAAACATTCTCCATAGCATTCAAAGAGGGATTTGAAGACATAGTAGGACTTGTTTGTATAATCATATTCTTCTCCAAATTGACTCCTTTCAAATTAGCTTCATCTACAACCATGGCATCCTCAATGTTTTTATCTTATATAGTTGTGGAATTGGATGCTTCACCATCATTCATTGATTTAATTCTCATTCTTCTTTCTCTTTGTCTTTGTCTCTCCTTCTCTCTCTTTGCTTCAATTCTTGAGGATTCAATGTCTTCCTTCTCTTATTACAAGCTTTACCTCCCATGATTATAAAATTCTCAAGCACAAATGAATGCCAATAGTGAAATTCTTCAAAATATTCAATCCAAATTGGAAGTTGAAGACCTATTAGGACAAAATCCTTCCTCTTGTGTTCCTCAAAACAAGTAGAAAACTAGCACAATTCCACTTTAAATATTGTTTTCTTCATGCCTCCTTTGAAAAATTCAATTCATATTGCAGGTTGAAGACCTTTTGTTCCTCCAAACAAGTACAAAACTAACACAATTCCACTTCAAAAATGGTGTACATGATGCCTCCTTTGAAAAAATCAATCAAAAATAAAGTTCACCACTTGTAAAGACAATAGCTCATGAAAAATAACTCAATTTTACTACTCTCGGCCGTACATGTGAAGTTGCAAACTTAACATTAATTTTTGGCAGTAAATTTAAATAAAAGAAACGGGATCCCGTTTATAAAAAGAGATCCTGCTTATAAAAACTGGGATCCTGTTTTATAATCGAGATCCCATTCCCTAATATTAAATGTGAGGACTGTTGGAAGGGAAACAAGATCACGTTTCCCTTCCAACGGTCCACACATTGAATATTAGGGAACGAGATCCTAATTATAAAATGAGATCCCGCTTTTAATAAACGGGATCCTGTTTTATAAAGCGGGATCTCGTTTTCAAAAAATTGAATTACTTTTAGCTTTGTAGTCAGGTTTCTGTCTTGGATTTTGGTTCGGGAAAATCATTGGGAATCTGAACCTAGGCCTTCAACCTGGTTTGACCTGCAAGTTGAAGATCCTAACAATGTCAGAGAAAAATATCGACTTTGGACATATGGCTGACGACTTTTTTTGTAGAATTTTTTGACGAAATTAAAACCCATTTTAGATGAGACAATGCAGATTCCAAATATATAAAAAAAAATTACAATTGGATTATTTTTTCTATTTTTCAATTAATTTCTAATAAAATTGGTTCATAAACTTTAAATTTTAGGGTTTTTTACTATTTTAATAACTTTTGATCAACATAACATTTTGACGAACAAATTGCACAAGAACAAACTTCAGACAATTCTTTTCAATTTAAAAAAAAAAACAAAAAATGATAAGTTTAGGTCATCTTATGCATGTCATACATGACGATTTTTCAAAACGACAAATATGCCTAAAAACGACAAATATGCCTAATAAAAATTTAACAAAAAAAAATATTCAATAAAAAATTACAAAAAAATATCGAGAACAAGCTTCAGTGAGCCACAAATCTTTTTCCCAAAAGGATTTAGAAAAATACGATAATTTAAGTCAAAATATGGATGTCATACACGTGCATGGTATGGTAAAAAAAAAGTGACTTTTAAACAGTGGTTTTTAGAAACGCCTATTATAACTCAATTTGTACAATCTGGGTATTGAAATAAATTACATATTTGGAAACTAGACTCTGAGCACTACATTTTATGATTAGTGACTTTTTCGAAGATTCCATCTCTAAGTTCTTCAAATTTTAAGGTCAAATGTGTCAAATTCTGAAAATCAAGAAAAACACTTCCACTTTTTGGCCAAAAAGTGGACTCAACTTCTTGTCAACACCCATTTTTGGCTAACTACTATTGCAATATACTAAGCTAGATGCAGGAACAAATTCAAGCCTCTGAAAGAGAGTGAGAGTATCACTCAGGAGAAGAAGTTAGTCTAGTAACCCTTAATAAGACCTAACTGAGCTTTCACACACTTCTAGTTTGGTCAAGTCGAGTCAATAGTCTGGGAAATGGTAAGTTACCTTTAGTCTTGCTTGTGTATGATTAGAAGAGGTTATGGTTTTATTTGTGAGCATTCTTTATTTATATGGATGCCTTGTTATTATTGTATGAATATGTAAAAATGTGTATGCATTTGAATATCGAATAATGAATTTATAATTATATAAGTTGATATATATATATATATATATAATATATGAAGCATTTTAATAGTATTAGAAATATTCATATAGCGCTTGATATATAGTGCAATGCATAACATATAACTTAAGTGCAATACTCAAAGATAATATATGCACAACATATGAAAGGCAACGTATAAGATTTAAATGACTTGGCATTATAACTTAAAGTGTTGAGTATAAAGCATGGACCACACATATGACAAGGCGCATAGAAATAGAGAGAAGTTTATATCTACAAACATAAGACTTAGCCAAATGCTAACTGTTATGTGAGATATAAATGTGCAAACCATATCTTCACTTGGTTTTTGAAACTGCAAAACACCAAAATAGGGCACGTGATAATATTTGGTTCCAAATTATGAAACTTGCTTGCATTTAGAAGTTTGTTCTAAGTTCAATATCCAACATACAAGGCAAAATTAGAATAGAGGAATAAGTCTTGTGTAGTGTTGGTTGAGATAAGTCAATTGGTGTAGCTTCTAACCTTGCATTTATGAGAGAATAACATGTTGTCCACTTGAGGAGGCAACTAGCTGTGCATTTTTTCTGAGTCATTATTTGAGGATCCACCATATTTTCTTCTTGTTGAGTCGATCCTTTTGATTGAGAAGTGACATGTTCAAGAGCTTGTTTCTAGTCAGAAGTTGCTCACATTTGTATATAAATAGAGGTGCTTTCTCCCTCAAATGGGATGCATTATGCACTCTTACTACTTATTTTCTGAGTTGTTATTATTCTACTTTTTTGAGTTTTGAGAGTTTGTGAGAGGTTTTTTAGAGAGTTTTTGGAGAGAGGAAGAGAGATAGTTGGGAGTTGCATGCTGATTTTGGGAAGGCTAAGCTAAGAATCCAGTTTGATCATTTGGAACTTTGCATATATAGGCAAGCTGATTTCTACTCTATTATGCTTTGTATGTTTTGAAAAGATTGTGTGCCTCTAGTTGCCTTGTTTGGGAAAAAATGTTTAGTTGTTTATCATGAAATGGTCATTGTCATCTTAAGTTTTATGTGAAGGATTCTTGATGAATCTATTCTAGGGAATTCTATTACTTGATTGTTGTATGTATATACTCCCTATTATGGTATGGGTGTTATATTAATATTATGTACAATATAGACATTTCTTTACTTGTGAAGTTCAGTTATGGGATTACTTTGAGTTACTTAAGTAGGAGTGTCTTAGTAAACATAGAGGATATTAGGTTATTCCTAGGGTTAGATTAATCCATGGCGAAAGGGGATAGTCTATGCATAGGATATGACTGGTCAATACAAATTGAGCTAGGAAGGTGGGTGAGTATGTGACGTCCACTCTAAATTCTGGGTGATGAATACTTTGGCCAAAGTAGTATAAGCTGCCACTATTTACACTGTTAGTTCACCATGATCTAGGTTTACATACTAGGTAGGGAATGTCATATGTGTAGGTTGTAGCCACTGTGTGACACATCTAGATATGTAGGATACGACACCAAGCTTAGGGAAGTTCATTATTATTATGAGGTTACCAAACCAATCTCTTTGTCAAAGAGGGGGCTATCATACTAGTTAAGTAGATGTGTGGGGAACATCAATAAGTCCATGGTTGGTGGAAAAGCGCTTGAGTGATGCTTCTCCTCATCACTAGGTGACCAAGATTTGATAGAGGACACCTAGACCATTCGTATATCTATTGCCAAAAAGCTCAAAGGAGACATGTATGTATTTTTGTATCCATTACTATGGAAATTGTAAAAGAGAAATGTCACCACGAAAATATGTACTATAAAATCAATACATTGGAAAATAGTAATACTTTGATATAATGTAATGGGAAAGTTTGGAATGATGTTTATTTCAAATGTGCATGCTATCTTTATATTTGAAAAGAAAATATTTATTGCTTAAGTGTTGGCATCATATTTTGTTTACTTGAGGCTAAAACATAGTAAAAAATTTGAGTAGAATGATGGGCATGTTACAAATTGGTTAAAAACCTAGCTATATTTTCAGCTCTACAATTTGAAAATGATTCTTAATCAACAAATATGACTACTTTAAAGTGATACTTTTTGTTAACACATAGGATTTCACCCTAATGCTAAGATTGGAGGCTCAGTAATCTTGTGTAACATTGAAACACCTTTGAGCCTGTGGGTTGCTCATAGTGAAGGTTAATCTCTAGATTATGGGTTGGTTCCCCTTTTGATCTCCTAGAAAAACTAATGAATTTGGTTTGGAAAAGGGAAGAAGAATTCTTTGAAAATGTAAATCTAATCCTAAGAGGTGATACACCAGTAATTTGGAATGAAAACTAAAGCCTCTACTTATAACTTTGAATCAAAATTTTCTGGTTATGATGATCACAATTCAGATTTTGCATAAAATCATAAGTATTTCATATGAAGGATTCAATTTTTAGCTTTGTTTTAAAGGTAAAATGAATTTACACATCAAAATTTACTGAAAATTGATTTAACACAATATATGACCTGATTTAATATGGGAAAAATTCAAAATGTATTGCTTAGATGAGGAAGAAATCAAATGATTTATTCATATCACAGTGAAAATCTATAATAAGATACATCCTCAATGCATAAAGAAAGCTCCAGATAGGACCAATAACTTTTCTTCTTTATTGATTTCAAAGGAAAACCTGCTACTACATGAATAAAAATGTTGAGAATTACTCAGAAAACTGTGTTAAAATAATATCTCTCAACTTAGAATGAGAAGGAGAATCAAGAACCAACCTCAACAATGAGAAGAGTTTACAATATATGTTGGAAGGAGGCATAAAAGGATCTTCAGTTGACTAGAATAGATGCTTCAGTCATCTCCCTTAATTTATACATGTGAAAGAGCTTTCCTCTGTCGTGTAAACATGAAAAACATGAAAAAGGGTCTTCAAAAGTGGAGCAAACTAAATGTTTAGGTGGCCAAACTCACCTTGAATCATGGTCAACCCATGTGGGACTCCAAAACTAATGCAAACTAAGCTTTGTGCCTTAAAATCCTCCCTAATTGGTGGCTTGAATCAATTAGAACTCCAAAACACTTTAGTTTGACTTGAAGTCAAAAATAGAACTCCCTCTTCTATCTTTGCATGATTTTGAGACAAGGATAAAGTGTGAATAAATATTAAAGATAATCACTTGATTAATTTAATTTTTGTTGTGAAAATTTATCCCTCCATTTACATGACAAATATTAAGATAATTTATAAAACATTATCCTTAATATTTGTTTACAAAATTAATTTTTGTTTTATCTTCATGCAAAAATAGAAGAGCTTCACATCATTCACTAAGCAAATGTTGACCATAGCCTAACATTAATCATTGTGTTTTATAAAATAAAAGTGAAATAAATCACTTGGGTCGGCCAAAAATTAGGGCTTCATTGATAAACCCTAAAAGTATACCATAAGTTCAACTCACAGGCTCATTTTGTATTATTTCATTTGCTCTTCCTGTAACACCATGTCGTGCCGCCAGGGTTTGAAGGTTTGGAAGTTTCTTCTGCACAATGTATTTTCTTGCATAGGTTCAACTGAGAAGTGTGCCAGTAAGTTGTTTCTTGCTGGAAACACAAATATTTCTTCATTTCTCTGAAAGAAAATATTGTCTATGCTCTTGAAGTGACAAAAAAAGGATGAAAATGTGTTATTCTATGTTATTCCCTTGAAATGTCATGTTTTCAGCATATGTGACTCCTCTTCTAATTTTTCTTATTATTCTGGAAAACATCAATGAAAATCCTCTGTTCTTAGGGTTTCTTGGAAACATTACTATGGCCTTTCACAACCATTTTTTAATATGGAAAGCTCATTTTTATATGACTATCCTTATGGCCTTTTCTTTGACATTCCCTTTGTGTAATCATTTGGTGTGGACTGTTTTACTTTATGGTTATCCTCTATGTGCTTTTATAGTCATTACAACCATAAATGGAAGATACACTATACATCCCATGTCTATGCTCGAAATCATTGAAAGACAGTGACTTGAACGAAGCAAATACAAAGCCATGGAACAAAATGCAAACCCTCAGGCCACGTTTGCAAAAGGGTAAAACCCAAAAAACTATAATGAAAACTTCTCATGGAGTTTACAAAGTCTGAGAAGAAAGAGGGTTTTATCTTCTCTTTCATATAGTAAGGGTTTTTCATCAAAATATATGGCGCAAGGTGGTGAAGACGAGCGAAAAAAAGCAGGAGATCTGGAAGGGAAGCACTGGGGAGAAATTGAGGACATTTGATCAGGAGAAGATGTCGCAGTTGGAGGTAGAGCAGGTGGATTCGCAAATACCCTACAGTGGGTCTTCACGAATGGAAACTAGGTGGATAAATTCCACTCATTTTAGCGTAAGGTAGAGGCTCCCACAATGCAAAACCAAAACCATACAGGATGGCAGTCCTAGGGCGACGATAGGAGAAAGGAATCTAATCTAGGAGTGAAGCCAAACAGATGGTGTAGGAGCAAAGAAGGAAGGAACATGCGACACAATGGGCATGGGTGGTTTTGGGAAAAAAGAATTCATGGAGAAGCATTGTCATCAAATTGGAGAAGCGAGAAGATCAGGAGCCCAAAGTGTACCAACAAAACCTGGAAAGGGAAGGCTTTGGAAACCCTAATCTAGAGAACAGGGGACAAACAAAACCATGGGGTGATAAAAGTCTAGGAGGAAAGGGATGGAAGTAAGCAAGATGAAGGATGAACCCAAAGGCTCTGAATTTGGATAGAAGAAGACCTAGAAGGAGGAAATGGAAAGGGAAAGATGCAAAATCCAATATGAGGCCATGGGGGAGTAAGTTGTTCGCAATTCCATCAAAAGTGATAGAAGCAAGGGTAGCCAGGTTGAAAGATAGAGCCTTATTCACCAAATGGTGCAGACCGAGATGGCCTAAGGAGGAGATTATGGCTTGGTGGAAAAGCAACTTCAAGGATCGGGTAAGCATTCATCAATTATTGAACTCCTTTCTCATTGTTACCATATTTTCACCTATAGCTCAATCAGGTAGAGCTTATTGATTTGAATTGAAAGAAAAAAAGGTACATTTTAACCTCTCCTAAATTAGATTCAACTGCATAAATGAAATAATTTAAAAGGTTACATTTACAAATTACTGCATTTATACAGATGCATGTAACATAGGAAAGATTTGTACAAGTCTTTTCTAAACAAAGAAGTAATCTTTATTGAATGTAAGAATGTTCATTGTCTCACACAAGTCGTGAGATTAAATTTTGCTTATTCAATAAAAATTAAGAAAGGAATAGACATGAATAAGTAAATGTAAATATGCGCATATAAATAGAGTGACCAGTCATTGCCTGAGAATGACTGGTTCACGGTGTTTTCTTGTTTTGTTGCTGATTTGAGTTGCTTGTCCCTCCTGGTTCCTCATTGTTCCTAGTTCCTACATCTAGCAATAGCAATGGTGTTAAATTAATTATCTAAGCAATGAAAGATCACAAACATTATATGAACATACACCTATGCATGTATAGACAGATCTTAATGTGCATTAAATAAAAAATGCATACTTTAGGTGTCTAGGAAAACCATCAGATCAACATACACACCTAAAACATGCATTTTATTTTTGAATATGTGTGCTTCATGTGCAGATACAAGAAAAGCAATGTTACTATTTCATCAAATTTCAGCATATGAGTGGGGTTAAATGTGGCTCCCACAAGGGTTGAGCCCAACTCATATCCGATGTATAGCCTTTTATGTATATTCAAAGTGCATATAGCATTATCATAATTATAATGCAAAAGAGTTTACAATGTTAAGAATCTTTAACAACGATAGCTTTTAAGATGCAAACTATAGGATCATTGTGACAGTGTATAATAAATATTTGAGGTAATGAGTTATCAAAGTGTAGTACAGTGGAGGTTACACGTTTTTCTTTATGAGTTGGAGCTTTTATGCAGTACTATTATTGCATTATTTCATGAGCATATGTAGCAGGAATGCTAAATAGTTATGGAGAAAGTGACAAGGACTATGGAGTTTATCTTGAGCAGTGACTTTTTCTGGCCTAGAAAGTAAACTAATAAAAATGCATTGGAAATATTATATTACAGCAGCACTATAAAGGAATCACGGTACAAAGAATCATTTGTAGACTAAAATGCAGATAATGGGATTGTATGACATGTTTTTTTTTTTTTAAATAAAACGAGGGTAAAAACTTTATTGAATCAGAATAACAATACAAGGATCAAAGAAACAAACCCACAAGGGGCAAGCAGAACAAGAATCAATTCACACCCAAGAAGCACCTCATATCCTCAGCAACCCACTCCTCAAGAACAAGGGCCATGTCGTTAGGAAGATTGCCCCAACCATCCACAAACCAAGAATTAGTCTTCTTCGTCACCCATCTAGCCAGCCCATCAGCCACCCTATTCCACTCCCTCGGAATATGGCGAAAGACAATGGACTCCAGCGAAGCACACAAAGAAATAATCTGCTTGACGACCATAGCTAACTGCCAATTCACATCCTCCAACTATTGCTTATGCAACATATCAATAACTACCTGAAAATCAGATTCACAAACAATTCGCCACCACCCAAGGCCAACCGCACGCTCCATTGCCATAAGGATAGCACTAGCCTCCATAAGATTATTGGTTTGTAGGCCACGATACATAGAAAAGAAAAACACCACCACCCCAAGGTTGTCTCTACCAACACCACCAACTCCAGCATGTCCAAGATTACCCCTAGATGATCCATCTGTATTGATTTTTAGCTCCCCCAGAGCAGGCGGACACCAAAAACCATCACGGGCCACCCTCTCCCGCCCACACCTATGATGCATACTGCTCAAATTACTCCTATCCCCAGCACCAAGACCTAGGGCATTAACAACACCCAAGTCCCCAGGATCAATTGGCACAGACAAATCACACTTAGCAGACAAAGTCTCCTGCAGAGCCCCAAGAACACGCCTCCAAACTTGCTCCAAGATCAATTTTTTATCCAAGAAAATCCATCTATTACGCTCCAACCAAACTTGCCAAACAATCAAACTAGGGCCAATGCTCCAAGCAATTTTAAGAAAAGAGGTTTTGGAAGGAGATGATCCCTGCCTCCTCCAAAAATCATCCAAAGCAGAGACATGGCAACACGGTAAGCTCCAGAGGTTCCACCAGTGATGCTAGATAGCCTTGACAAACGAACACTGAAAAAAGAGGTGCGAGAAGCATTCATCATGCTGACCACACATAACACACATGGAGGGGCCCTGGAACCCCCGCTTCCAAAGATTGTCCCAAGTAAGACACTTACCTTGGACAACAAGCCAAGAGAAAAAATTACACTTAGGCCAAGCAAATTTATTCTAGACATGCTTCCACCAAGAAACCTCAGAGCTCCCAAAGACCTATTTATCCAAAGCCTGGTAGCCGGAGGCAACTAAAAATTTTCCTCGAAAATCAGGGCCCCAAGCAAGCACATCACTCCCATGAAGAGAATTGCAAGCGCAATCCAAAAGAATCTTAGCAAGCTCTTTGCGATCCTCCATCACACCCCTCGGAGGCCAAACCAAAGGGTCCTTCCACTTGGACACAGTACTCTGACTCAAAGATTGTTGAGATTTGAAGTCTACCACATGACACCAACCCGCCTCTTCAAAAATCTGGCACAAGTCTTGAAGATGGGGATGAGATGACAAAAGAGGGGGGTGACCATTCTAGGAATCATGCCAGAAGAGGGCTTCCCAACCCCTGTTACAAATCCAAAAAAGGCCCTGTTTAACAAGCTAAGCACCCCGTTTGAGAGTACTCTAGATCATAGAACCTTTCCCTTCCATACTAAATCTAGCAACCTCCATGCTTTCCACCGCGCCCAAGTATTTGAGGGTAAGAATTTTAGCCCACAACATATGTTGTTGTGAACACCAATGCCAATATAGCTTGGCATCCAAGGCCTGCCCATTCAAATCAGTCCATCGTAGCCCAAGACCCCCCTCCTGCTTCAGCCTACAGACAACATCCCATTTCACCAAGCTCCACTTTCTATGAAGAAGGTTTCCAGACCACAGAAACTGTCGAGACAGTCTCTCAAAATCTTTAATAAAACTTGAAGGAGCAGAAAGAACAAAGCACCTATAAAGAGGGAGAGCCTGGACCACCGACCTTAGAAGAGTCACTCTTCCAGCTAAAGAAAGCCACTTGCAAGTCCAACGACTGACCAATCCTCGAAACTTGTCCAGAGTCTCTTGCCAAAACCTTTTAGGGATAGAACGAATGGAAAGCGGGATTCCAAGATAGAGAAAAGGAAGCGAACCGATCTAAAAATGAAGAATACCTGCTATTCTCCTTTGGATAATCTTAGGAGTATGGAAGAAGTAGATGAAGGACTTCCCCTCATTAATGCGTTGCCCAGAGGCTGCCAAGTAGCTGTCCAAAACACTGCGCCAGTTGAAAGCCTCATCCACCTTCGCCCTGCCCATCAAGGCAGTATCATCAAAAAACTAGAGATGGGACTGAGGAGGAATATCATTTCCCCAGTACCAACCCTGAATCAATCCGCCAGTTACTTGAGCACGAATAAGCCTTCCCAATCCTTCCGCGAGTAGGATGAATAAGTAGGGGGACAAAGGATCTCCTTGTCTGAGGCCTCTAGAAGCACGAAACAACTCAGTGGGCTCACCATTGATAAGCACCGAGAAGGAGGAGGAAGTAACACAACTCTTGACCCAGTCAATCCAGCCACTAGCAAAGCCAAAATCTCCAAGAATCTTAAACAGAAAGTTCCATTTGACACGATCATAAGCTTTAGCCATGTCCAACTTGATAAACATAGATTTTTCTTTTGAGGATTCCATAGAATGGATGGTATTAGCAGCAATCACAACCCCATCCATGATCTGTCTGCCCGAAAAAAACCCCCCTGCTCCTCAAAGATTAATACACCAAGCCAAGGTTTTAGCCTTTCAGCAATCAACTTAGTAATAATCTTATACACAACATTGCATAACGCAATAGGTCGAAAAAGATCCAAAGAATTAGCCCCCACTTTCTTTGGAATAAGAACTAAAAAAGTTGCATTCAAAGACTTCAACATTTGCTTATTCATGAGGGATTCCTTAACAAATTCTAAGAGGTCCAACTTAACCACCTCCCAAAACTCTTGAAAGAATTCAACAGGGAATCCATCAGGTCCTGGTGCTTTACCTTTCTTCATCTGGAACACAACCTTCTCAAGCTCCAACAAGGTAATAGGAGAGAGCATCGATTCATTCATTTCATTAGACACTATCTGTGGGATACAATTCAGAACCCTAGCTTCATCCTCCTCCACAGGAGGGGAATCTTCAGAGAATAATGAAGAGAAAAACTGAATGCATTCTACAGAAATAGAAGCGGAAGAGGATAGAATCTCCCCATCAGGCAACAAGAGAGAAGAAAGAACATTACCTTGCCTCTGATCTTTGACAGAGTTGTGAAAAAAAGAAGTATTTCTATCACCAGCTTGAAGCCATTCAATACGGGACTTCTGTTTCCAAAAAGTCTCTTCACGTAACTCCCATTCCTCTACCTCTTTTGTTGCAGCAATCTCTTGCAAACTCAACTCTTCAGTTAGGCCATAATCCCGAATCTGCCTAGTGATTAAGTCCAAGTTATTCTGAGCCTTTTGTTTTTCATGAAACACATTACCAAAATGTTGCCTATTCCATCTTTTCAACTTGTATTTGACATATTGTAACCTCTTAGAAAATGAGTACATAGCAGTGCCATAAGCTGGCTTCCCAAGATCCCACCAGCCAGAAATCAAATCATGAAGAGATTCATCGTGAAGCCACATGAGTTGGAACTTGAAAGTTTTTTTGGCACATCGCTGAGGCATTTCAACTGCAAGCTTAATTGGCCAATGGTCAGAACCTCTTCCATCCAATATTTCAGAACAAATCAACCACCTGTCCCCCATCCAAAAACTGGACACCAAAAATCTATCTAGTGTTTCTGAAATAGCAGCATCTCCAGTCCTCCTATTATTCCATGTGAAGACTCCATTAGTTGGCTTGACATCAACCAACCTCAACAGATCCATATTATCCTGCAAGAGCCTAGAGGAAGGTTCCAAACGAGCACTACCTCCTCTCTTCTCCTAAAGAAATGACAGCATTAAAATCCCCAGCCAGGATCCAAGGAAGATAAGGGTCCAAAGATCTCACATATCTAACATGATCCCACAACTGAGCTTTACCATGAAAATCAATCGGAGCATATACATTAGAGAAAAGAACTTTCTCCCCTGACTCTAAGTGAGAAGCAACACAAGAGATTGAACTCCTGCAAGAGAACCACCAAATTGGACTAACCTTTCGAGGATCCCAAAAACAAGCCACTCCCCCAGAATTACCAAAAGCACCCACACATTGACATTGACCACGACCCCAAATCTTTGAAGCCACACATAACATACTATCCACTGATAGCTTAGTTTCCTGCAAGAAAACCATATCAGGAGAATGAATATGAACCAGATCTCGAATAGCCTTTTGTCGAGGGATGCTATTCATACCCCTCACATTCCAAGAAAGAACTATCATCGTTGGGGTTTGGAGAAGTGAGCATCAATAGTCTTCACCGAACCAGCCTCAACCAAAGTCTCTCCAGCCAACTTCACCTTTTCTTGGTCCTTTTTGCGACCAACCTTAACTGGTTTCTCAAGAATTCCTTTCTTAAAAGATTTTTGTTGCACACCTAGAATAGAGGAAGAAGATTTAGTCTTACCTAAGTCAAGGCTATCCTGAACCTCTGAGCAAGCCTTACCAACACTAGAGGGGCCACCAGAGTCAACAATCACCCCACCCTCCACACCAAGAGCCGAAGCAGAAGGAGAAAGTCCAGAAACCATCTGAGGATCCTGGTTGCCAGGTAGATCCGATCCAGGGATCACCGAAGGTTGTACCTCAACCAACTCCTTAGAGCCATCCACCACTTGCATGTTAGCTGTAAAACCTTCCTCCTGAACTAACTCATCCAAAGCCTCAAATCTATTGAACGTCTCCCCATCCTGCCTTTCCTCAAAAGGTCTCTTTTGACCCTGTCCACGATTGCAAGGTTTAACAGGAACAAAACCATCATTGTCCGCAACCCATCCCTGCACGGGATCCTTACCCTTATCCCCCCTTGGATTGGATTGGGTACCCACATTATTTACCCCTCCTGCACCAAAATCCGAGGACACCTCCGCAGCAGATGCCCATATTCATGACATAAACGGCATCAAAAAGGCAACATTTCATAATCCAATGGCTGAGTCCAGGAATTAGAGCCAACAATCAACTCAATAGAATCAGGCAGAGGCTTGCTCAGATCAATCTCAACACAAACCCTTGCATAAGAAAAGATCCTTTTATCCAAAGTATGTTGAGAAGGACCAATAGGCTTACCCAGCAATAAAGCAATCGATTGTAAAATATCATATCTCCAACATTCCAGCGGCAATCGAGGAAGGAAAACCCAAACCGAGACCCTAGAAGGCAACTCTTCTACCGAATTAAAGCCTGCATGCCATGGTTTTATGAAGAGACCTACCTGGTTATAAAAATAAGGCCCCCCTTCAAATGCCCTATTTTGATCTGAAATGCACGAGAAATCTACCAAAAAGAAATTGTTCGCAGCCAATAGAATATCAAAGTCACCCTCCAGAGACCATGTCTTGCGGATCCAAGTGTCCAAGAAAGAGAGAGAAACCCTCATCCCCATAAATTTACAAATCAAAACATGCTTACTGTAGTAATCCAGATCATCAGCTACCGCCTCCGATTGAATCACCAACATAGGCCGAACTTTAGCTCTTTCCAAGCATCCATTTATCTTATGCATTTTAAAGGTACTGGATTTTGTCAAACCCTCTCTAGATGAAGCCCCATCACCAGTGTCCATCATGGCAACATCCCCCTTCACCTCTCCAATAGATGCATTCCTTGCCATTCAAACCCTACACCGAAGAAACTCCAGCCAAGAAGTCCCAAGACAAAACCAGTCTCCCTCACAGCCACCCCCACCTGGTATAGATTGTATGACATGTTACATGTAAGGATAATGTCTTGTTTTATCAGCTGGAAATGCATCATAAGCCAAGAATAAGTTTTCAAATCATGCCATTTCATCTTTTGAAGAATCATTATGGACTAATAATTGGATCTATAGAAGTTTGTGGAAACACAGATTTGAAATAACCCAGGTGGGGTTTTCTTATTCATTTACAAACTCAACAAATCAAATGGTCATGAATTCAATTTATATTTTATATCTTCAAAATTGCAAATAAATGAATATGGCTACAGCCTGAAGGACAAAAGGAAATGTGTAGAGAAATGTAAAGCCATCCATAGCTTTATTCTAAGACGGAAAAAAGTAAAATACACAGCAAAGTAATGGCAAGCTAATGTGCAGAAAAACATGAAACCCATATGACCTTTGTAACCTGTGACAGAGAAACCCTCATGGGTTTTATTCAAAAAATGAAGAGACATTAGAGAGACAGTATTTTCTCAAAATTCTTTCAAGAAACACTTACCAAATCCTAAAAGCTACATAAGATATCGGTCAAAAGCTCTGAGAATGCTCTAAAGTCTATTGGAAAAGCCATCAAACATACTAGTTCGAGCCATGAAACCCTTGCAATGGAGGCAGCGGTGGCTTAGCTTCTTCTTGAAGATTCTAATGAAAAATGAAAGGATATTTCATTTCCTTTGCTTTTTTTTTTGCTTAGGGTTCGAAACCCTAGTGTGGAGATTGATGAAGTTTAGGCATTTTTTGCCTAAATTTTAAAATGTAATGTAAAGGCTATTGAGCCTGTGGGCTAGGGATCATGTTTATGCCTTAGGGTTATTTTTAAACTTGCATTTTGATATGCTAAGTCTTTTATGACTTTTTTCAAAAAAATTATATTGACTTAGTATGGCCAGATCATGGGCCTTATGTAAAATTTTGCAACTTTTTGAAATTGTGAACATTGAGTTTTAGTGATATTTTATAAATCACTAAAGGCTTAAGTGCTTATTTTAATGCAAAATTTAATGATAGAAGTTTTCAACATATGAACAAGTCTTGGGAAAGAAAGATGGTTGGCTTTTATAACATGCCAAGAATATTGGGGAGTTGGAGATAGTTTGCAAACATGTGGAGGGTATCTAGGAGGATTTAATTGCCTTTGGAAGCTTTTGGTGGGTTGTTTCATGAGTCATCGTGGTAGACTTAGTCATGCCTTGACTTTTTCCACATTTTGAAGCACATTTAGAGTGTATCAAGAGGCTAGATTTATGGGTTTATTGTTGCATCGGACCCAAGATGTTTCTAGAGCCTTTTTTGGTTGAACCACTTGGAGCTTTGCTACTTAGTTGCTTTTGTAACTCATTTTTGAGTTAGTTCTGATTATGCAGATTGGAGACATTGTGACTTTTACGGTCTTTTACTATAGTTTTGTCATATTTTGTAACTCATGATATATGGAATATAGTGAATTACCTTGCTCATTTTTGGTAATGAATTTCTCACCATCTTGTTCTTGCAGTTTAGTGTATGTCTTATGATTGATAAAACTATACAGTTTTGTCTCATGCCTTTATACCTATTCTGAAATTAGCATGTTCATTCAGGTTACTGATTGTGTCAGTTAAATACAAACCACTCACTTATTGTGAAGTTTTCCTCCTTCTATGAGTCATGATATTTGACCTTTTAGTAAAATATTTACGCATAAACATGTTGTAATAGGTTGTGTAAACTCAATTTTTTCCAAATTAGAACCAAGTGTAGAGTTATGAATTTCATTATCTCCATTTCAGTTAGTGTATCACTTCATTTTTATGTTTTCCATTTTTAGTCATTTTGAATTTATCCTTCTCCCTTTTCCTTCAAAATTCAGTAGTTTAGGTGATATACAAGCTAGGAGTTGGCCTTAATCCAGAGATTCACTTCAATCCTTAGGTCTTCCACACCTAGGAGTGTTTCCATGTTCCTTCAGAAAGCTAAGTTTTGCAACTTAGCAAAGGTGCATTTCTAGAAGATAACAGTTTTTGGCATGCCCAGTGGGACACGAACATCAATATATTTTACTGATTTTGATATGTTTCCAGTAAGTTTAGACCCTTAAGGGGTTGTTTTTTGCATATCTGGTGACTCCAAAATCTGTTGATTAGCAGAAAGGTAGTTTTATAACAGCATATGAAAAGAGTGCAAACTAGAAGTAGTGTTGTACCCTTTGAATATCTTCAATTATCACCACCTAGGAGAAGTGGTAGGACTATTCAAAGAACCCCTATTTCCTCAAAAAGAGTTTAGTCAACGCCACCTAGTTTTAGACCAACAATTTCATCAAGTTCTGTTGGTTCAACAAGTTTTGTACCTGTTATCATAGTATAGGTTAATCCACCTCAACCACCTCCAATGGCTAGAAACCAGCCTTTGTTGGCATTTAATGGAGGTAGTCCATTAAATTTAGCCCAAAATGATGGCTTTCCTACAACTGCCTTAAAAATTTTACCTTCCTTTACAGGTGAAGACCAGACAACTCCTATAGAGCATATTAGAGATGTAGCTAATTTATGTGGAGTTCATCACATAACATGAGAATGTTTTTGTGAGGTTACTTGTTGCCTCACTAAAGGGAAAAACTTTACAGTGGTTTAGAGGTCTGCCTATAGCTTCTATTGCAATGTGGGATGACTTTGGAGACAAATTATACAAGCAATTTCAAGACAAATCTGATCATTTGTCGCTTGTAGAGCAGTTGACAACAATTAAGAGGGCTCCTCAAGAGAAAATGTTTGATTTTAACTTTAGATTTCAGAGGACATGGGATAGAATACCTATTATAGTAAGACCTTCCCCTAAATATGCATTTTTATACTACTTGAGGGCTTTAAACAGTAACATATATGTTATGATTCAATCTATGGGAGGTACTTCATTACTTGATGCTTATGAACCAACAATTAAGGTAGAAAATAGCTTAATGCAAGCTGGAAAAATTGCACCTAGACCTCCTATGCGCATTTTCCCAGAAATTCAGCCTTTTATGCCTCTACAAATCCCACCTTTTACTCCTTTGTCTGTTGTTCCAACTTTACCAGCTGATAGTAAACAAGAAATTTCAGTTCCAATTCAATCACATGAGTTACAAGAGATAAAGGAGAGTCAACAAAAAATTGAGAACATTTTACAGACTTTTGGAAATGAGCATGTTAGCATCAAGAAACAACAATTTCAGAATAGACAACCATTTCAATAGAAAAACCAAGGGCCAATTTAGCCTTATCAAGGTCAATAGCAACAATACCAAGGTAATGGACAGCTTTACCAAGCAAATTATCAAGGTCCAAGATAGAATGTGAACCCAAGGCCTTTTCAAGCATACAATCTTGCTCCAATTAGTGCAGCTAGAGACCTTGTCCCTGTTTAGAACAACCTTGCAGCAGACTATGAGTGGTGCTATCCTTGCAACCAACCTCATAATCAGGCCACCTATTCAAATGGAATCATTAATCAAGCTTTAATGGTTCAAAATGTTTCAAGTTCATAGTCAAATGTACCCAATGATGGAGCATTACAACAACAAGAGTAGCCTCCAAGTGATGCTACTCTGTTAAACTGACAGGGTGAAGAATTTTGTGGAGTTAACAGAGATGATTCCCCTATTGCAACAAACACAAGAGCAAAGAAAAGAGCTTTTAAGCTTGAACAAACAACTAATAAAGCAAAAGCAGCAGATACAAAACCATCTACTTCACAAGTACCTCATATTTTGCAAAGAAACACACAAGGTGCTACCTGGAAGAAGCCTCACTTGCAAGTTGATCCTATTGTTGCAAAGGTCCATCAAAAGGTAAATCCAACTATACTTTTTAATATCATTGATAATATGAAGAAGATGAATGTGACAATATCCATGTGGGATTCATTAGCTATCCCAGGTCAAAAGGATCTTTTACAATTTGCTTTATATGATATGACTGTGTCTAGTGATGTTTCAATTGATCAAGCTAAGGTTGTTTTTACAAACACACCTAAAGTAAATACACCTGAAGATATCAAAAAATAGCCAGATAAGGATATTAAGCCTCCTCCTTTCTACGTTTCTCTCATCATAGGAGACAAGTTAGTACACAATTGCATGGTAGATAGTGGAGCTAGTAGCTCCGTTATGCCAAAACAGACTACTAATAGGTTAGAACTTAAATATCAGCCACTTGAGAAAGGAGTAGTGCAGCTTGATGGTTCAGCTGTTAATACTATAGGTATTATCAAAGATGCAAGTTTTACCTTACATGCTTGTCCCAACTTTTGTATTCTTCTGGACATATATGTGATTGATTTACCACCATACTTTGCATTGTGCTTATCAAAAGACTTTACCACTAAGATAGGAGGATATTTATCCTCAGATTGGTCCCATATGTTGTTTACAACTAGGTATGGAACAAAAGTGACAATTAAATATGAGGTACTTGTCAAGGATCATATTGAACCTTATGTACCTAGTGTTGTAAATGCCAATTGTGTAATCCTAGATGATAGTGAGCTTGTTGTTGCACAAGAATTACAAGCTGAAAGTGTACCTAATATACTCTTAAATGAGTGGGCAGCAAAAAACATAATTGATAATCCAAATGATAGCATAATGGAGACCGGTTTAGGGGTATATATGTTCCATGAACCTAAAACAGTTGTTCCAAACCTTGAAAAGGATGCAAAACAGCAGATTGAACAGCAAGATGAGCTTTGGAAAATGTATTTTGATGGTTCTAGGAGCATAAATGGAGCCGGTGGAGGTGCAATGCTTGTTTCTCCACAAGGTGACAAGTACTATTCTGCTTTCCATTTTGCATTTTCCTATTCTAACAATACTGTCGAGTATGAGGGTCTTATTCAAGGTCTTGAATGGGCCAGAAAGAGGAATATCAACTGCTTGCAGGTGTTTGGAGACAGAGATTTGATTGTTAATCAGGTAAGAGGCCTGAATGTTGCTAAGAATGATACCTTGAAATCTTACAGAAATAGAGTTTTGGATGTAATTGAAGAGTTTAGTGCTATTAATCTGGTTTCTATTCCCAAAAATCAAAATAAGCATGCACATAGGCTTGCTGCCATTGGTGCACAGTTTGATATTCCAAATAATATCAAGAAGGATAAGGTACAACAATATGTCAAAGTAATAATCAGACCTTCAATTCCTAATAACAATGTTCACTAGCAAGTATTTGACAGTGATGAGCAGATTTTATCTTTTCTACTTGAAGAGGATCAGTTTTTTGTGGTGAATCAAGAGAATTTTAAACAACAATATGATGATCAAGTCATACAACTAAAGACAAATAAGTTACCCAAGGGTTTAGTTATCTTGGAGTCTATTTTCAACACTGATGATTAGCTTAAGAAGAGTAAAGTCAGCATTCAAGTCAAAGAGGAGCATTATGAAGAGTTGGGAATCTTTAAAGGTAAGCTCCTTAAGATAGGAAAAATTTGCTCACGAGAAGATAGGAAGGCTTTTATTGCTTTGTGCCAAGAGTGTCATGATGTTTTTGCATGGAAATATTCAGACTTGAAAGGTTTTGATCCTAGGATTACCCAACATACTATAGAGTTAGAACCTGATGCTAAGCCTATAAGGAAAAAGTAGAGACCTTTGAACCCCAAGCTTGAGCCTTTAATGATTAAAGAACTAACTAAGTTAGTTGAGGGGGGTATTATATTTCCAATTAAATATACCTCCTGGGTTTCTAACCTTGTTCCGATTAGAAATAAAAATGGTGAGATAAGACTATGTGTAGACTTTAGAGATCTTAATAGAGCATGTTTAAAAGACCATTACCCATTGCCCTCCATGGAACAGATCCTTCAAGTAGTTGTTGGTTCAGAGAGATTTTCTCTTCTTGGTGGTTATTCTAGTTATAATTAGATTTTAGTTAAGGAAGAGGACCAATATAAGACAACATTTATAACAAAGTGGGGCAATATGGCCTACAAGAGAATGCCTTTTGGCTTATCTAATGTTGGTGCCACATTTCAGAAAGCCATGGATATGGCATTTCAAAGTTTAATTCAAATTTTTTTGCTTGTTTATCTAGATGATATAACAGTGTATTCTAAAAATGCAAATGAACATTGTCACATCTCAAGCAAGTATTTGAAAAGTGCAGGGAGTATGGTATATCTCTCAATCCAAAAAAGAGTATATTTGTTGTTCATGAAGGCAAGCTTCTTGGACACATAGTGTCAAAACATGGGATCACTATTGATCCTGAGAGAGTCAAAGCCATATTAGAGTTGCCTTCACCCAATCACAAGAAAGGGTTGCAGAGTTTCTTAGGAAAAATTAACTTCTTAAGAAGGTTTATACCTGATGTTGCAAATCTTTTACAGCCTTTGTCCTCCATGTTAAAGAAGAATGCAATTTTTAGCTGGACTAGAGAAGCTAAACACGACTTTAAAGCTATTAAGGAAGCTCTAGCATTAGCTCCCACTCTGGTAAACCTAGATTTTTTAAAAGACTTTATTCTGTATGCTTTTGGTAGCATAGATTCTATTTCTGCTATGTTGGTTCAGAAAGATAATGATGGTTTAGAGTAGCCAATAGCTTTTTTCAGTCAAATTTTAGGTGATTATGAGTTAAGATACAACTTTTTTGAAAATCATGCTCTTGTTGTCATAAGAAAGCTGGAAAAGTTTAAGCCATTAATTTCCAATAATAAGATTCATTTAATGGTTGCACATCCAAGTGTGAAGGAGTTCATGTTAACTAAAGATCTTAATGAGAAGAGAGATGGATGGATCACTAAAGTCATGGAGTATGATGTCGATATCAAGATCACAAAGCTTGTAAGAGGTAAAGGACTTTGTGAATAGCTTGCTTCAACACTAAAAAGTGAAGAGACAACAAAAATAGATGTTGTTCTAGTTAATACTGATGATTCTCATAATGTTGCACCTATATTAGCAACAAGTTGGGTGCATGATATGACTCACTTTCTACAGACTAGTGAGTTTCCACCAAGTTTAGACATAGCTAAAAGAAGATACTTCAAATTACAGTCTATACCATATGTGTTGATTGATAATGTTCTTTTCAGAAAAGATCTAAATGGTGTTTTGTTGAGATGTATTGATGGTGATCAAATTGAGAAAGTGCTTTATCAGTTCCATGATGGAACTATAAGGGATCATTTTTCCCCAAGAACTACTACATGGAAAATTATGAGAGTTGGCTATTATTGGCCAAGCTTTTCTAAGGATGCCCATGCTTGGGAAAGGAAGTGTGTAAAATGTGCTTTATTTGCAAGAAAAGAGAGGCTGCTAGCTTTGCGTTTGCAGCCTATTCAAGTGGAGCAGCCCTTCATGAGGTGGGGTATAGATTTCATTGGACCCATAAATCCACCTTCTAATGCAGGTCACAGGTGGGTACTTACAGCAACTGATTACTTTATATGTTGGACTGAAGCAGTGGCCTTGAAAGAAGCCAATGAGTCTTCAGTTTTGAATTTTTATGATGATATAGTAACCAGGTTTGGTGTTCCAGAATCAATCATTTCAAATAATTCTCTCGCATTTGTTGGATTAAGAGTTACTGATTGGGTTGTTAAGAATGGCATCCATTTGAATACATCTTCTAACTATTACCCTCAAGGTAATGGTTTGGTTGAAAGTACAAACAAGAATCTAATCAGAATTATCAAAAGAACTATGGAAGATAATTAGAGAGTTTGGCACAATAAGCTAAAATCTACCTTGTGGGCAGATAGAGTAACTCCCAAAAGGTTTGTTGGGAATTCACCATATGTACTTGTTTATGGAAAAGAGGCAAGACTAGTTGAAAAATGAGGTGTTTTCTTAGCTTAATACTCTGTAAAACTTTAATATTGTTGATCTAAGTAAGTCTTTTCTTTGTTACATATATTCTTTGTGGGTGATTATCTTGATTAATCCATTTTACTGTTGTAGAATGAAGAGAGAAGTTGATAGAAAAACTAGACAAGATATTAGAAAGATCACACAAGATGTACCGTGGAGACACCCTTTCGGGAAAAAACTCGACCAAGAATTATTCTATTATTCAATCTTTGAATTACAATAGCTCCAATTCTTGCTTGAGAATGCTTCTTCTATCTTTACCAATCTTCTTCACACCTACAAAAACAATTATGAAAACTCTCTTCAACTTGAATGAGATATAGAGACAATATGCAACCTTGTAATCTCCAAATGGTGATAATTACAATGCACAAGCTCAATCCCTTGAAAAGCTACTCCATATTGCTTCAAGTTGAGTTCTACCATGAAGACCAAAGCTTAGAACATGTGATTTACCCATTTGGGCATCCCAAACTAAAGCTACAACTCATCCTTCACTTCGGTGATAATTACAAAGCTCTTCCTCAAAGATGGCGCCCAAAAGAGGGTCCCACTTAACAAAGCCTTCAGAAATATCTTATCATGCATTGGAGTTAATTCCAATAAAGCATCTTGGGTGCCCAAGTTGGCTCCAAGTGATTTCTAGTTAACTGAAACATTTACTCAACACCATTCCCAAAGAATGGTCATCCCCTATTAATTGGAGGTAGTCCTTGTTATCTGTCATACAACTCAATGTTATTAGCCATGCATTCCAAGTTAACTAAAGTTAACTAACATACAACTGAAACTAACTGAAGACAACTAAACCATAACTGAACTAAACTAAACTAAATTAAACTGAACTAAACTGATTCTAAACTTAACTGAACTGATCTGAACTAAACTGAACTAAACTTCAAGCATGCAAACATCAAATCCTAACTACTAGGATCTTTACATGCATACAGAAGTGTTAACTGTTACTCCGTATAGTTAACTGAACACAAGGTGAGTGTCACCTTACCATGTGGGTGTCCCATGTGCCCCTATTATTTAGGAACTCACTATGGACGCCCTCACATGCTTCTTACATTTAGAATTAATTACAAATGTCAATAATCATGATTATTTCATCAAATATTAATCTCGTCCTAATCTTAGTGTTGTTTAACACATTCCAAGAATCTAGGAGATACATGAAATAATTAATGTTTAGGATTTGCAATTAAATGGCAACCTATTTCCAAGAAGACTACCTCTATCTATAGAGCTATCAGCTCTTGATATTGTTTACTAGCTAGAAATTTTTGAAGAATGGGATCCAATGGCAGTCAAGTATGCTTAGCTCATGGAGATTGAAGAAACAAGAGATAAAGCAATAAAGTCTTTGGAGTACCATCAACTCCAAACAAAAAGAGTCTTTGATAAGAAGGAAACACCCAAAGTTTTCAGAGAAGGTGATGTTGTACTCAAGTGGGATATCTTGAAAAGTGGGCTTAGAAAGCACACGAAGTTTGACAACTTCTGGAGTGGCTCATTTATCATTACTAAATGCAAGGAGCATAATGCATTCTAGTTATCAACAATGGATGGTGAAATTCTGCCTATCCTAGTTAATGGGATACACCTCAAATAGTGTTTTGAGTTATGATTGACCTTGTATATGTTAGGTTAGGTTTATACTTTCAATAAGTGTTGTTGCACTATAGTTTAAATGCAAGTTTTAATTCCCTAAGTGTTGTTCCAGCACAGCTAAGTAGTTTCCCTTCAATTATCTTTTCCTTCAATAAGTTTCTAAGCACCTTTCTAATTGTTCTACTGAGTTACAAAAGTTGCATTGTTGTTACAAAAGTCATAAGACTAGTTTTCTAAGTGACTTCATGCCCAATAGACAAGTCTAGGCAACTGGTTTTCATATTTAGCAGGAAAACATACAACAGATGTCTCCAAAAATGTTACCAAATTTTCACCTATAGCTCAATCAGGTAGAGCTTATTGATTTGAATTGAAAGAAAAAAAGGTACATTTTAACCTCTCCTAAATTAGATTCAATTGCATAAATGAAATAATTCAAAAGGTTACATTTACAAATTACTCAATTTATACAAATGCATGTAACATAGGAAAGATTTGTACAAGTCTTTTTTGAACAAAGATGCAATCTTTATTGAATGTACGAATGTTCATTGTCTCACACAAGCCATGAGATTAACTTTTTCTTATTCAATACAAATTAAGAAAGGCATATACATGAATAAGTAAATGTAAATATGCGCATATAAATAGAGTGACCAATCATTGCCTAAGAATGACTATTCACAGTGTTGTCTTGTTTTGCTACTGATCTGAGTTACTTGTCCCTCCTAGTTCCTCATTATTCCTAGTTCCTAAAATCTAGCAATAGCAATGGTGTTAGAGCAATGCTCTAAGCAATGAAAGATCACAAACATTATATGAACATAAACCTATGCATGTATAGACAGATCTCAATGTGCATTAAATAAAAAATGCATACTTTAGGTGTCTAGGAAAACCATCAAATCAACATACACACCTCAAAAATGCATTTTATTTTCTAATATGTGTGCTTCATGTGCAAATATAGGAAAATCAATGTTACTATTTCATCAAATTTTAGCATATGAGTGGGGTTAAATGTGGCTCCCACAAGGGTTGAGCCCAGCTCATATCCGATGTACAACCTTTTATGTATATTCAAAGTGCATATAGCATTGTCATAATTATAATGCAAAAGAGTTTACAATGTTAAGAATCTTTAACAATGACAGATGCAAACTATAGGATCACTGTGATAGTGTATAATAAATATTTGAGGTAATCAGTTATCAAAGTGTAGTACAGTGGAGGTTACACATTTTTTTATGAGCTGGAGCTTTTATGTAGTACTATTGTTGCATTATTTCATGAGCATATGTAGTAGGAATGTTGAATAGTTATGGAGAAAGTGATAAGGACTATGGAGTTTATCTTGAGCAGTGACTTTTTCTGGCCTAGAAAGTAAAGTAACATAAAAATGCATTGGAAATATTATATTATAGTAACACTATAAAGGAATCACAGTACATAGAATCATTTGTAGACTGAAATGTAGATAATGGGATTGTATGACATGTTACATGTAAGGATAATGCCTTGTTTTATGAGCTGGAAATGCATCATAAGCCAAGAATAAGTTTTCAAATCATGCCATTTCATCGTTTGAAGAATCATTATGGACTAATAATTGGATCTGTAGAAGTTTGTGGAAACACATATTTGAAATAACCTAGGTGTGGTTTTCTTATTCATTTACAAAATCAGAAAATCAAATGGTCGTGAATTGAATTTATATTTTATATCTTCAAAATTGCAAATAAATGAATATGGTTGCAGCCTGAAGGACAAAAGGAAATGTGTAGAGAAATGTAAAGCCAACCATAGCTTTATTCTAAGAAGGAAAATTTTAAAATATAGAGCAAAGTAATGGCATGCTAATGTACATAAAAACATGAAACCCATATGACCTTTGTGATAGAGAAACCCTCATGGGTTTTATTCAAAAAATGAAGAAACATTAGAGAGACTGGAGCCTGTGGCCTTGTTTTTTTTTTGTTTGTAGTTTTTCATAAAATACAGAATACAAACCCTATAAAATTTTGAAAGTGAAGGATCAACAATGGCAGCCCAGAAACTTACAAATAAAAGAAATCTTCAGTCATCAATGAGAAGCTACAAGGAATATAACAGAAGCAAAACCCCATAGCCCACGGCCTGGGCTCTTTACTTTTTTCATAGAGTAAAAGCAAGACACTATAATGTGCAAGAATGATCTTACCTTCTTCAGGATTTCTTCTGCTCTTTTGCATAAAATCTCTGTGTGAGATGTATTCCAAAAGCTTAGATACAAACTCCATAGCGGCCCAGAGAAGTGGAAAATCAACCAAGAAAAGAAAACATACAAAACAGGTGAGGAAAAATACAAGATTTCATGGCTTGTGAGGCTTAATCGAGAACAAATGAAGTATTTTCTAAAAATGCTTTCAAGAAACACTTACTAAAGCCTAAAAGCTACAAAAGATGTCGATCAAAAGCTCTGAGCATGCTCTAAAATCTGCTGGAAAAGCCATCAAACATACTGGTTCGAGCCATGAAACCCTTGCAATGGAGGTGGCGGCGGCTTAGCTTCTTCTTGAAGCTTCTAATGAAAAATGAAAGGATATTTCATTTCCTTTGATTTTGTTTTTGCTTAGGGTTTGAAACCCTAGTGTGGAGACTGATGAAGTTTAGTCATTTTTTGCCTAAATTTTAAAATGTAATGTAAAGGCTATTGAGCCCGTGGGCTAGGGATCATGTTTATGCCTTAGGCTTATTTTTAAACTTGCATTTTGATATGCTAAGTCTTTTATGACTTTTTTCAAATTTTTATATTGACTTAGTATGGTCAGATCATGGGCCTTATGTAAAATTTTACAATTTTACAACTTTTTGAAATTGTGAACATTGAGTTTTAGTGATATTTTATAAATCACTAAAGGCTTAAGTGCTTATTTTAATGCAAAATTTAATGATAGAAGTTTTCAACGTATGAACAAGTCTTGGGAAAGAAAGATGGTTGGCTTTTATAACATGCTAAGAATACTGGGGAGTTGGAGATAGTTTGCAAACATGTGGAGGGTATCTAGGAGGATTCAATTGCCTTTGGAAGCTTTTGGTGGGTTGTTTCATGAGTCATTGTGGTAGACTTAGTCATGCCTTGAATTTTTCCACATTTTGAAGCACATTTAGAGTGTATCAAGAGGCTAGATTTATGGGTTTATTGTTGCATCGGACCCAAGATGTTTCTAGAGCCTTTTTTGGTTGAACCACTTGGAGCTTTGCTACTTAGTTGCTTTTGTAAATCATTTTTGAGTTAGTTCTGATTATGCAGATTGGAGACATTGTAACTTTTACAGTCTTTTGCTATAGTTTTGTCATATTTTGTAACTCATGATATATGGAATATAGTGAATTACCTTGCTCATTTTTGGTAATGAATTTCTCACCATCTTGTTCTTGCAGTTTAGTGTATGTATTATGATTGATCAAACTATCTTGTAAATTTGTTTTAGTATCCTTACAATTTTGTCTCATGCCTTTATACCTATTCTACAATTAGCATGTTCATTTAGGTTACTGATTGTGTTAGTTAAATACAAACCACTCACTTATTGTGAAGTTTTCTTCCTTCTATGAGTCATGATATTTGACCTTTTAGTAAAATATTTATGCATAAACATGTTGTAACAGGTTGTGTAAACTCAATTTTTTCCAAATTAGAACCAAGTGTAGAGTTATGAATTTCATTATCTCCATTTCAATTAGTGTATCACTTCATTTTTATGTTTTTAGTTTTAGTCATTTTGAATTTATCCTTCTCCCTTTTCCTAGAAAATTCAGTAGTTTAGGTGATATACAAGCTAAGAGCCAGCCTTAATCCGGAGATTCACTCCAATCCTTAGGTCTCCCACACCTAGGAGTGTTTCCATGTTTCTTCAGAAAGCTAAGTTCTGCAACTTAGCAAAGGTGCATTTCTCAAGGGTGTGTGCAAGAAGTTGAGTCCACTTTTTGGCCAAAAAGTTGTAGTGTTTTCCCTGATTTTCAGTATTTGACACATTTGACCTTAAAATTTGAAGCACTTAGAGATGAAATCTTTAAAAAGTCACTAATCATAAAATGTAGTGCTCGGAGTCTAGTTTCCAAATATGTAATTTATTTCAATACCCAGATTGTACAAATTGAGTTTTAATAGGAATTTCTAAAAACCACTGTTTAAAGGTCATTTTTTTTTACCATACCATGCACGTGTACGACATCCATATTTTGACTTAAATTATCGTATTTTTCTAAATCCTTTTGGGAAAACTTTTATGACTCACTGAAGCTTGCTCTTGATATTTTTTTGTAATTTTTTATTGAATATTTTTTTTTTTGTTAATTTTTTATTAGGCAGATTTGTCGTTTTGAAAAATCGTCATGTACAACATGCATAAGATGACCTAAACATATCATTTTCTAATTTTTTTTTTCAAATTGAAAAGAATTGTCTGAAGTTTTCTCTCGTGCAATCCTGTTTGTCAAAATGTTATGTTGATCAAAAGTTATTAAAATAGTAAAAACTCTGATATTTAAAGTTTATGGACCAATTTTATTAGAAATTAATTGAAAAATAGAAAAAATAATTCAATTGCAAAACAAATTACATATTTAGAATCTGCATTGTTTCATCTAAAATGGGTTTTAATTTCGCTAGAAAATTTTGCAAAAAAGGTCGTCAGCCATATGTCCAAAGTCGGTATTTTTCTTTGACATTGTTAGGGCCTTCAACTTGCAAGTCAAACCAGGTTGAAGGCCTAGGTTCGGACTTCCAATGCTTTTCCCGAACCAAAAACCTTGGCAAAAACCCGCCCATGATGCAAAACAAAATTCAAATTTAAAAAAATGGGATCTCGATTATAAAATAGGATCCCGTTTATTAATAAACGGGATCTCATGCTATAATCGAGATCCCGTTCCCATCAAACAGCATTTCGACCGTTGT
>VDFB02000015.1:96814715-96848694 GCA_007258455.2 Sequoia sempervirens
CTCATATGGTCAGATAATTGTACGGGGCAGTTCAAGAATTCTCAAATGTTCTATTGGTTAAGTAGGGTTCACAAGGAACTTAATTTCCAACATATATGGAGTTTTTTTGAAGCTGGGCATGGTAAAAGAGAACATGATGGAGTTGGTGCATGTGTCAAAAGAATTCTTGCTAGAGAAATATTAAAATTCGAGGATGCAATAAAATTTAAAGAAGCACGTGGGATTGTGGATTGATGCAATACAAGATTATATGCACCTGGTTTGAGTGAGTATTCTATAGTTCATCGATTCTTTTGGTTGGTTGAAGAAGAGAACATTATACCTAGAGTTGACTGTGAGACAATTAGTGGATCTACTAAATGAAATTCATTTAGGAGTTTGATAGCAAGCACATGGACTATTTGGACAAGGGAGCTTGCATGTTTTTTTCAATTTTGTATCTCAGAAGATTGGGAAGCATGTGAAAATACAAAATGGGTTGAACAATGGGAGCAAAGATCGTTGACACCTGCATAAGCACATGATCAATATGAAAGAGCTATTGAAGAAAATGATCAAGTGTTTGCATCTAAAGACTATGACCATGTGTCAGACCTTGTACAAGAAGGTAATTTAATTCAATGTATTTCACTTTATTAAGTTATTTTGTAATACTTAATTATTTATATGGATATGCGTAATTTATTAAATCAAATTTTGTTTGTAGGACATGTGTATGTTGTTGTTGCACCTGAGGGGAATAAAGAGGAAATAAAATATTGGTTGGCTCATTATGTGGAAACTAAACATAAGTTAATATCACCTCGAGAAGATGATGATGGCTATCATTATCCAATAGGTATGGTGATCCCCTTAAGACATCCCCTTAAGAAAATTTTGATAACAAGTTTTTGATCCCCTTAAGCAAATTTTTAGAACAAGTCTTTGATCCCCTTAAGAAAATTTTGAGAACTTATTTGATGATGGTTTTCATGTTTTCCAATAGGATCGATGGTGGTTGTTGGCACTTGGCTACAAAAATACCTGACAAGGAAGAATGGTCTACCTGCATTCAAAGATTATGAAACGCATAAAAATATTATACACTATTCACATTTGGTGGTGGCAACAAACATAAAACTAGATCGGTATCGTGAAAGACCTACAAATAAAGTGCTATGGATATTTTCTATGGAAGAGCATGAGACAATCATAGATGCATTACAAAAAAGAGAGGATGCAAATGGTACAATGGAATAAGTAAATACAAGTAAATATAGTTTTAGTTTTATATTCTCCTTTTAAATAGATTAAATACATGTTTTGATATTGGTCAAGTGTGTTATTAGTTGAAATTGATTTAAATTGTCCTTTTCTATATCCTTAAGCCATAATCACAAAAAGGATCTAGTCCATGCAAATTCAACCTAGACAACATGAAATACTTGGTAAATACATGTAATTATTAGTTAAATTATATTTAAATACATGTTTTGATTATATATTGATATTGATTGTACATTAATAGTTAAAATTGATTTATTATCCTTTTTTGTATCCTTAAGCCATCATTGCATTGATCTCATACTTTGAAACAAAAAAGAGAGGATGCCTAGATTCAACCTACACACATGTGTGGAATACTTTTAAATGCAGGTACTTGACTTGTGTACACATAAATAGTTTTATATAAATTAAAATATGTATGTTTTGATGATTTCATTGATATTGCTTGTACCTTTTTGATATCAGGTGGCATGAAGACCTACTACATTCCAGGCACGAGTTTGAGATGTTCTTGAGATGGCATATCTAAATTTTGTAAACATTGTTTTGAGATGACATATATGTACATACATACTTACATAATTAAACATTTTGTACAAATTACAAATACATGTACATAAACAATTATGTACTCTATGTACTTTTATGTATCAAAATCAATATTCTATATTTTTTTTTTGTTAAATGTGCATGTCTTCCTACTTTGAAACTTCATATTTGATTGTATAATAACTAAATATCATGCATAAATTATTGTTAAATCAATTATATCCTTAAGACGTTTTATAATGACCCCTTAAGACATTTCATATTAACACATATCCTAAATATTATACTTAATTATATCATTTGTTATGATGACTCACCCTAAAACTTATAATACTTGTTTATATCACTTAATATTTATACTTAATGTAGACATGCAAAATTAACATTATGCATTCATCAAGAAAATTAGGCTTCACGTACATCCACTCATTCAGTTAATCAGGTTCACCTTCATCCATTCATCAAGTAATCTCATTAATCTCCTAAGGTCATTTATTTAAAATCAAATGAACATTAACATCAACCTTTTAATAAATCAAACATCCATCATAATGCATTTCCATCATTCCTGATTTAAATAAATCAAATATTTATCTCAAAAAGGTCAAATCATCCTAATCATCATTAATTTAATCTAACCATGATTAAATGCTAATCTCACCCACTTGCATTTCTCTAGATTATGCCACTTGCACCAATAAATCAATATTATTGATTTATTAAACCCTCATTTTCACTCAACATGACAAGTTGATTTGTCCCTCCAACATAGCATTTATTGCTCATTTTCTTGTCCCCCTCTCAAAATTTATTGCAAAATTTGAATTCAAATTCTCCCTCTCATGAGCACTCTTCCCAAATCTTGCACATGCATCAACCACTCACCACTTGACAAGTGTCTTCCTCTCATTTGTCCAATCTTAGTCCCACATTGGTCCATTTTCAACACTCTTAGCATTTGAAAATATTTAAATAGAGGCTTCATCCTCAAGCATATCCTCCATAATCCTCCACAACTTGATGCAAGGTCATTCTCTTTGAGAACTGATCTTGTCCATTTATCATCTCCATATCCATAGCAATTTCATCACTAGCTTATCAATCAAGGATTGGGAAAGGGCTTCTTTCCATAGAAGAACCAATCCACTATAAGATGCTAGTTTGATCATTAGAATGATGCCTTTCTATGTTTTGCTTGTTTCTTTGGCATCATTCTTGTGATTAGATGAATCTTATAGGGGATCTTTTGTTTACTTTGGTTTACTAACAATACCAAGGGTTTTTGTTTTTGAGCCAATGCAGATTTAGGGTCCTACACTTAATTATACTCTTCTTTGATCCCCTTAAGACGTTGTATTAGGACCCCTTAAGACATCCCCTTAAGACGTGTCGTATTAACACATATCCTAAATATTATACTTAATTATATCATTTGTTATGATGACTCACCCTAAAACTTATAATACTTGTTTATATCACTTAATATTTATACTTAATTATACTCTTCTCTTGATCCCCTTAAGACGTCATATTAGGACCCCTTAAGACATCCCCTTAAGACGTGTCATATTAACACATATCCTAAATATTATATTTAATTATATCATTTGTTACGATGACTCACCCTAAAGTATAATTCTTATTTATATCACTTACTATTTATACTTAATTATACTCTCCTTTGATCCCCTTAAGATGTTGTATTAGGACCCCTTAAGACAACCTATAAATTAGTGTTGGATGCTATTATTTGTTTTGACAGCTTATAAATTAGTATTGGATGCTATTATTTGTTTTGACAACTTATAAATTAGTATTGGATGCTATTATTTTTTTTGATAGCTTATAAATTAGTATTATTTGTTTTGACGGCTTATAAATTAGTATTTGATGCTATTATTTGTTTTGACAACTTATAAATTAGTGTTGGATGCTATTATTTATAGAATTTATTAATTCTTTTATTCTCTAATCTTGTATGGTATTGTTTATTTCTTAAAATTTCATCCTTTGTGGTATATAAATGGATTGTTTTTGTTTGTAAATTATGATTTATTGACTAATTATTGATTGATGCGAATTGAATAAGTTCTTTGACTAATTATCGCTAATTATTGAATTTACATTTCATGTATATCATGTATGGGATCACTAAATTCGTAAAGTACAAATATTAAAATGTCCTATTAATTTCAACTTTAATTTCATATTTATATTTAATTTCACATTAACATCCTATATTAATGTCTTGACTATGAACATAAAATGCATAAATGTACATGTGTAAATTAAAATTTCAAATAATAATAAAGTGCATAATTTACAACATATTAAGTGCATGAAACCAATATATTAAGCACATGAAATAAAGTCCATCAGAGTACAACCCATGAACTAAAGTCCAACAAAGTACTTCACCTATGAAATATAAAGTCCAACATAGTACATGAGAAGCCAAATGTGTAGTCCATGAAATAATCAAATATAACCCATAAAATCATGTTTAGGTCATGTATTGTCTCTATAATCAAGAGACCTCTTCACACCATGCAGACTATGTGGATGACCTAAAACACTGTGTACAAGAGAAAGATGAAATCATATGTAAGATGATGAAAAATGATTTAATGACAATTTAATTTATAATTCATCATAAAATTAAATTACCATCATATCTGGTTCTGGATGCTCTGGTGCACTTGAACCAACCTCTAAATTTTCTGAATCAAAATACATAAACAAGACAAATAAAGTTGTAATTAGAGGTAAGTCTACAATTAAAAATGATTTAATTCAATTTAATTTATAATTTATCATATTTTAATTGTACCGTATTCTCAGGTTGTGTACCCTCTTCTCCAAGACTTGTTTATACATGCTCAACTACAAGATGTGTCTCATGCTATAAAAGAAAAATAATTTAAAGCATGGATTAGCTCATATTATATATATATAATTTTTAATTTAAAATTAAAGTTATTCAGAATATATAATTTGTAATTGAGTTTAAATATAATAAAAAATTTAAATTACCATGATATCTGGAGCCTGCTTTGCATGTCCTCCTGGAGGTGTAACTATGACTAGGTCATGGCAAAAAGTCGCACTAACAAAGTCCTACAAGATCAAATTTAAAACATGTATATACTTGAATTAGGTTAAAATATATATATTCAAGTTTGCACATTTTGTGTAGAATTTTTTTTAAACTACTTGAAAATCATAGGCCTCATGTAACATCCCGCTATGCAACCATGTGGTACCCATAGGTCCACCCCATCGTGCTCATGGAGATAGTCACATAGCCCAGACACTCAAACAAGATTCAAACACAAGGTATAGGCTTACACACATGCCAATCACAATGAATACACTTCATTCAAGATAAGGCTATGCATCCCAATTAGGAACAACTAACATATATGTCAAAGCAACTCAATTCACACAAGGGAGAAGAGTAGAATTCATGCAACTACATAAAACATTTAATGCATCCACACGAAGTAAGAGAATATTCCAACACATAATACATGGCATACAAGCTACTCACACATGGAATTCACATGCCACACACGTCACTCATAAGAGGAATTAAATGAGATACAAGTCATTTCACAATATATGAACATAGTATTCAAACCCAACACCAAAAGAGGAAGGAATATACATCTTCCGGGTGCTACTCAAAATAGGATCTAGATGCTAAAGTGCAAGCATAGGGAGAGTCATAATGTGTGCCCAAAGAAATGGCATCAAAGAAACTTCACATCATTTCATACAACAAGAATGCACAACTACACAAGTCCCACGCTCCATAAGCGGGCATGTCTTCCCAACCATCCTTAACCTATGAAAGCACTAAAGACATGCTGGGGTATCGAATAAACTATAAATGACTTATACGACTCACTTTAGTACCTAGTCATAGGGTTCATCTTATTCCATATGAATAAGAAAATTTAGCCAAAACAATAGTGCAACTCACAATGAAATTCACATTCGAAAACACAAGACATTCACACCTTTTGCGACACTATTCACATTTTTATACTAAAATAGCAAATAAAAAATTTAAACAAAGAAATGGATCCTAAATGATCCCATTCAAAAAATTCATATACATTTTTTATTATTCCCTATTATAATATGCAATAATATTATCAAAATTCCACTTTTAAATAAAGTCCAAATTTTCACACATAACCAGGTTGATCTAAATGTAAAAAATGTAAGAATACCCTTTTGATCTAAATGTGCCCAACAACACACTTTTAACATAAAACAACCATTTGTTTTAAACCAAACCCAATTTTCATAAATAATTAAGTTTCACCATTGATGGAGCTTGAAAAAACTTAAAATTTTAAAATTCGAAAATAAAAAATGTAAGAATACCCTTTTGATCTAAATGTGCCCAACAACACATTTTTAACATAAAACAACCATTTTTTTAAAACCAAACCCAATTTTCATAAATAACTAAGTTTCACCATTGATGGAGCTTGAAAAAATTTAAAATTTCAAAATTCGAAAATAAAAAATGTAAGAATACCCTTTTGATCTAAATGTGCCCAACAACACACTTTTAACATAAAAATAATAATTTATGCATCCAATTAAAAATTTGGCATGATAACTCCATATTTGAAAAAAATCTCAAAATTTTCACAAAATAAATTATACTCTCAAATTGATCCAAATAAAAGTTATAGAATAATTCTAACATACTACCAATGCATTTAGAATCATTTAAACCTTTTAAAATTAAATAAATATGAATAAATGATAAAATACCTCAATTCTCAAGCAAGAAATTCACATGAGTAGATATTTACACACAATCCACAAGAGCACACGATATCTATCACTTCCTTTTCCCATTCTTATCCAAATGCAACTGATCCCATAAAATTTCATGCCCAATTGCTATCACAATGAACAAATCAATTTTTCAACAAAAAAGGGTTTTTTCCCTCACATTTTCTCTCCCAAAATATGCTACAGCAAAAATGAATTCTTTTTTCCCTTTTTAAACTCCTTTTTCCATTTCACTTTTTGAAAAGCCATATTAAGAATTATCTTTTAATATATACTAATTTATATCATTTTATTCTTTTCCCAATTTATAATTTACACAATCAGTTTATAGCATAAATTAACATTCAACATAAAATCACAATTTAATTTTTTTTTTAAAAGCACAACTTAAAATTAAATAATAAATAATGCTTACAATTTCTTAAGTGAATTTAATCACACAAATTATGCAATTATAGTCAAAGAGAATACACATAAGCCCAATTAACCCTTTTAAATATTAAATTCCCCCTTTTAATCACAAAATGCAATTCCTAAATTAAAATTTATGGAAAAATGTAATTTAACTCAAAAACTCAGAAACTCTTCACAGGTCGACCACATAAGCGATTAAGGTTTTCCAGAAGGTGACCAATCACGGTATCTGAGGTTTGCACTAATTAATCAAAGACAGATTATACCTAACTAGGTACAACGATAAGAGTTTAAGTCAAGGGTTGGCCAATGTGCTATCTCCTATTAACCACCGTCAGGGAAGGTATGCTCAGATCTGTGAAGTCAGGTGGAGTCAATACTTGGTACTTGTAACATACACATACAATGGTGTACCTGTGCATATACATATATACATAGCCAAAACACATACTACATTCTGACTGTAGTTAACTACCATATATATCAATTAATTGCATCAACATAGCTAATTATGATAACCTTTCACTTAATCAACAATATTTAACCTCATTATAATAATATTCAACATTTAAAATATCAAATCAAAATCAAAATGTTATCTTACCAGCCTAGGTTTAAAGAGGTGTTACACCTCATGAGTAGCCACAACATCTAATGTTTGCTCGATGCCCATTCTTATTGTTGTATCAACCTAGACATACATGTAGACATTTAACGCTTATAATATTTACAAGTGTACATGCACATTTGATATATAGTGAATTCAAAATTCATAATTGTAACTATACTAATGTAAGTTAAACAATTTACAATATAAATGTACCCACCCCTGATTTACGACGCTCGATAGTGGAGGAGTGCTTGACAACCCCTCGGGTGGAATCGATGTGGAAGTTGATTGACTCCACTAAACCAACATAAATATTTTAAACACATGTTCATGATTCAGTTATAAATTTAAAAATCAAGTTAAAAATCATTTCATATGTAATTTAAAAATTGAAATCAAAATACCCCATAAGGGTTGCTGACTAGGACTGGTGTCGATGTATGTACTCGCAGAGCGGATGATTGCCCCATCATTAGTGTCATTTGTACACTAAATAGTTTGATTGTTAAAATGTATTGCAAAATTTTCTTTGATATATACATTCATTAAAATTCTTATAAAATGAACATGTAGATGCATATTTATGCCTGTGTCACAGTGTCCTCAAGGTGATGGTTTGCTATAAGAAATTCTACAAATGAACTAAGACAACTAGATGAACCACCAGAATCTCCACATCTACTCGAACTAGGTGTGGTCTGATCGGGTCCATAACATAACTAATGGCAACTAGTACATACATGTGGGACCCTCGACACTCCTGGAGTGGTACTTAGACCAACTCCATAAAACACTCCATCATTGTCATCTTTATGCTCCCTACTCACTATTGTAGAAGCATGTTGATCAAGGTCTCCTGCGAGTGTACTAAGGGATCCTAATGTCAAGACCACCGCACGTTGATGCATAGGTGTGAGAATGGCAGGACCAAGAGGAGCAACAAGGGGTTGTGCATGCATGGGGCGTTGGGGATCAACCCTTGCCCATAACCTCTGTTGTGGCATGCCACCACCAACACCCTGAAATGATTTAAAATCAAAATAATTGGGCTTTTTCCCCATAACAAACTCTACATATAGTTTCCTCAAAAAATAAAATGGGACCTCCCAATTAGAGTGTGGTGGACTGTCAAATACCATATACCATCGATCCCAAAAATTCGCACTCATCTGTGAATGTATACACCACCTCATGGATATTCTAGATTTATTGGGAAGAATGGGCTGCTGAGTAATAGGGTCAAGAAAGTAAGGGACTAGGTGGGCTTTTGTTATTTTAAGGTCTAAAATTTGTTTATAGGAGAGACTGTCTACATAAAATTGTCTCATATGCTCTCTCTCTCTCATTGATGCCTATATAGATTAGAATCAATAGTCCTAATGGCATCCACAACGTTTTGCATCATAGATGCAAAAAATATCATGTGTGGTGGAATCAATGCTTGATTCTGCATAACATTGATTTGATTTTGAATGGATGCAACTTGATCATTGATGCATGCTCGCAAGTGAGCCTCATCAGATGCAACGGGTGCTAGAGGTGGGATATTAGGTTGAGGGGGTGGAGGGGGAGGTGGAGGTGGCTGAGGTGTTGGATTGATGATATCATCAATGTTAAATTGATCCATGATATCAGATATAAGTGCACTTGCATTAAATTATACAAAATTAACATACAAACTTACAAAATTACAAGAAATAGTTAAATTTGAAACACACATACAAATTTGTTTAAATAGGATATGCATACATATACATACACATACATATACATTGATTGAACTTGAGCATGTGCATACAAAATTCAAAATTTAACATGTACATACATTTAAAATAAAAAATACGATGCATAATTTGCATGCATACATCATTCAACTAAACTATGTACATACATACAAATTTCAAAATTTAATATCTAGAACTTACAATTTTAATACATGTACATACTAAAAAATAAACTTGAAACATTCACAAAAATCTCATTTTATGTCTAACGCATATATATATATATATATATATTACATTTTTCCAACAGGAGAAATCATGATCTAGTAGATAGTCATAAAATATATACTATTATAAATTCATCATTATAAGTTCATAAATTCCACCAAATTCATAAATTCATGTCACTAAAAATATCCATCCAACCAAATTCATAAATTCATCACACAAAATATCCATCGAACCAAATTCATAAATTCATAACTATAGGATCATTGTCTTAATTTAGAAACTGTTGTGGCTCTCTACTGCATCTCTTCATTTATTTGTTTTTTCCTTTTTAGAATCAGAAGTTCTCCTCTCCTCTGGCCATTGTCGATGCTCATCTAAGATCCCATCCACATCCCTAACAACATCAACAACAATTTTCATCCTAGATGCAAACATCCTCACAGGTGGTGTGATACATTCTTCATTTTGAATAATGTTGATTTGATCTTGGATGGTTCTAACATTGGCATTGATTCGTGCTTACAAGTAAGCACCATTGATTTCAAGTGGTGGAGGTGGGGGTTTATGAGTTGGAGTGGGTGGAGGTGGAGGTGAAGGTGGTGGAGATGGATGGCATGGAGGTGGATTACTAATATTATTGAATCGATCCATGTGATCTCTAAGATATAAGTGAACCTGCATTAGATTTGTAATTTCAAAATGTAAGATACATGTTTAGGAAATACACTTAAACTATGCAATATAAATGGCCTAATTGAATACAAATATAAAATATGTAAGCCTCATTTATGTCTAAGGCATGTTACTTGAATGAAAAAACAATTAACTATTAATATAGGACAATTAATGAATGCTATAGGGTTTATGGTTTAGAGTTTAGGATTTAGGTTTTAGGGTAATAGGATGGCTTAATGGGATCTATGTAGTAAGGTCCTATTACAAAATGACATGGCTTTTAAGTGAATAAAATTTGGTGAAGATGCCCAAGGCAACCAAATTTCATTAAGGTCCAAGGAAACTTCACCAAATTTTATTCACTTGAGCCATGTCATTTTGTCCTAGGAATTTACTAGACATAGATCCCCTTAAGCCATCCTATCACCCTAAACTATAAATTGATCAACCTAGATCATGAAATCTCATTCACTTTATAATCTTGCATGATCTTATTATTGTTAAATTTTGTTGCCTTGGGAAACTTCACCAAATTTTGAGAGCTTATTTGATCCCCTTAAGAAATTTCATATTAGGACCCCTTAAGACATCCTAAAGTATGGCTTAAGGGGATCTATGTAGTAAGGTCCTAGTAAAAAATGACTTGGATTAAGTGAATAAAATTTAGTGAAGATGCCCAAGGCAACCAAATTTCATTAAGGTCCTAGGCAACTTCACCAAATTTTATTCACTTGAGCCATGTTAGTTTATCCTAGGACTTTACTAGACATAGATCCCCTTAAGCCATCCTATCACCCTAAGCTGTAAATCGATCAAACTAGATCATGATTTATCTCATTCATATTATAATCTTGCACGGTCTTATTATTGTTAAATTTGGTTGCCTTGGGCAACTTCACCAAATTTTGAGAACTTATTTGATCCCCTTAAGAAATGTCATATTAGGACCCCTTAAGACATCGATTTACGGTTTAGGGTGATAGGATGGCTTATGGGGATCTATGTCTAGTGAGGTATTGCGACAAAATTACATGGCTCAAGTGAATTAAATTTGGTGAAGTTTCCCAAGGCAACCAAATTTCATTAAGGGCTTAGGAAAAAATGATGACATTAGGGTTTAGGGTTTAGGGTTTAGAGTTTAGGGTTTAGGGTAATAGGATGGCTTAAGGGGATCTATGTAGTAAGGTCCTAGGACAAAATGACATGGCTTAAGGGAATACAATTTGTCGGAGTTGCCTAAGGCAACCAAATTTCATTTTAAGGTCTTAGGACAAAATGAATGCTTTAGTGTTTAGGGTTTAGATTTTATAGTTCAGGGTTTAGGGTTTAGGGAACTTAGGGTGAAGTTTTTGGGGCCCTTAGAATAATGGACTTGCAAGTTAGTGAACAACATTTTCTTTTGGAATAGTTGATTGAGATAGCTCTTGTTTCGACTGACCAACATAGATCATGAAATCTCATTCATATTATAATCTTGCACGATCTTACTATTGTTAAATTTGGTTGCCTTGGACAACTTTGCCAATTTTTGAGAACTTCTTTGATCCCCTTAAGAAATTTCATATTACGGCCCCTTAAGACATCGATTTACGGTTTAGGGTGACTAGTTTATGGACTTGCAAGTTAGTGACTAGTTTATGAATATTTTTGATTTTATGAATAGATTGACTATTTTTGTAATAGAAACACATAATTATGCATTATTAAGATTGAGTTTGATGTATTTTTTAACTGGATATTTTTTTAATTGAATATAAGATTATTTTATTTAACATTTTTTTCATTAATATTTCCCACTTAAATGAATTTTATGATATAAAATGTATAATATAAAATTAGTTAATGCTGAATCAAGTATTTGATTTTGGATTGTTTGGAATTGAAAGAACCTAAAAGAAAGAAAAGAAAAATGTTTAGATTCTTTTAGTGTCTAGGTAACTAGTGCAAATTGAGATTTTAGACTAAACTAGAAGCCTAATTAACAACTAATTGACTAGAATGAGGGTTAATATTGCCGAAAGACAAGAGACAACACATGCAAACAAGAAATGGAAACAAGGAATGACTAAGAGAGATAAAAACATAAAATAGAAATTAATGCAAATAGTATCTAATTAAGAGACAATTGGAAACATATTGTAGAAGGATTTAGGAATTTGCTAACTAAATTTGAAAATAAACATTGATAAAATTTATGAATTGTAACTATTCTTTAACATATTGTTTTCTAATCTAATTATAATTTAACATTGAAAGTAAAGTTTAACATGTTTTCTCCATACAATACAAATGAAATTTAAAACATTTAAGCAATGTAAATGATTTTTTTCCATTATCAAATATTCTTGACATCAAAATCAGGGTTTTCAAATGCAAAATGATTTGTTTGATTTCAATTTAGGGGTTTAGCAATTTTTTTTGTTTCAATTCAATTTAGGGTTTTAGTCTAAGCAATTAGGGTTTTTAATGCAATTTTTGTTTCATTTCAAACTAGGGTTTTCAAACCAATTTTTTTTTTGATTTGAATTTAGGGTTTCAAAAAGCTTGATTAGGGTTTTCAAATGCATTTTTAATTTCATTTCAATTTAGGGTTTTGAAATGCAATTTTTTTTTGTTTCCTTTCGATTAGGGTTTTAAAATGATTTTTTTTTTTGGTTTGATTGAACAATTTATGTTTCAAAAGCTAAATTTTATTTTTAAATTACAATTTAAGGTTCATTTTTTCCTTTCTATTCAATATCTCCAGGTTTCATTGCATTTTTTCATCTATTTCTACAAATCATCGTTTCTACTATTACACGAAATAAAATGGTTAAAACACTAATTAAAGTGGAAAAAAAAATGGTAAAATCTATTCTTGTATTAAAAATTTCAATAAAAAATGAAAAAAAGCAAAAAATTGGGGGTGGAGGCATACCTGGAGGTCGTTAAATAGTTGCTATCGCCCACACCAATGCATGATCCTGTGCAAAGTAGAATGAGTTTCGTTTGTTTTTAAAAAAATAAATACCATCTTATAATGGTATTCTGATTATTACAAAATGACAAATCGGGATCTTGTTTTGTAATAATTGGGATCCCATTTCGTGTCCGTTGGTTCAAGACCCTTTGACAAACGAGATCCCAATTTTTAAAAAGTGGGATCTCGTTTGGAATTTAGGCTTAGGATCTCGAAGCTAAACGGGATCCCATTTTTGTAATGCCAATTTTGTTTTTGGCTAAGGCAAAACTTCTACGTTTCGTGGACTCAATTGTGTGCACTTACCTAGTAATCAAACTTAGGATGTGCGATATGCTTAGGGATCTTTTAGGTGTCTATAGTAATAATGGAGTCTTATGATTTTCCTGAATCCAATAATCAGTTGTAGAATTATGATGGCATTTGGAAATCCAATGTTTCCATAATTAGTGGTAGCGAAAATGTATTATTCAAATCTCTAGTAGTTGAAGTTGCTGAAATTTTATACAAGCAAGAGGATCCAATTGTAGCACACGGTAAGAATGAATGTGATGTAGTAAGAGTAATGGATGAGTATTCAAATGTATAACAACACGAAGACTCTAAGAATATTATTGATGAATCTAATCGAATGTCAACTTATGAATTACAAAAGGAGGAAATCTAGTCACAAGCTATATTGAAAAGTTTTTCTACCCTATTAGATAATGATTTTCCTTCATTACATTTGAATAATTTAGTTAGGGTAGATTCCTGCATGTCATTTTTTTACAATATAGAATCTTATCAAAATAATAAATTGACATGTAGGAAATTAAAAGGGATATCAATATACCTTTTGAAGGCAATGGTCAAGCAGATATGCAAAACATAGACTTTCAACATGTTGCTATGGATATTCATAGAAGGGAATCAATTGAGGTTGCTGATTATGAAGATTTTCTTAAAAAATACCTACAAATTCTTCACCTCAGCCTAAAGCAGATTTTCAACCAGGCTAAAATGTTTCATGAAACTATAGAATTTGGTATTTTACATGGTATACCACCTAATGAATGTAATTATGACGTGTAGATCTACAATGAAAGATGAATTCTACATCATGAATTATGTCCTCCTAGAGCTGAGAATGCAAGAGAAGACAACAAACAAATTGTTAATTTGATCAAATGTTACTGCTTGCACAAGCAACTCCCCAGGTTGTATCTTTCCTTGTTATTGTCAATTATTACACTTATCATTTTGATTATGGGAATTTAAGAAATAGAACATGTATATGGATTGATCATGGGCCTAATGAGTTTCCTTAGTTGTTGATTTTTCTTGATTATGTTATTGAGTTTGAAAATTGCAAGATGGGAACTTATTTTTCTGAATACAAGGGCACATTTGCAAGAATTAGGACTGTGACCATCACCTTATTACTTTTGCATGCATTGAGGAATCATATGGGAGAAGGTGTTATTTTTTCTAATCTAAATATAAATTGTCTATAGAGTCTCTCTTTACATAGCCAACTTGAATTAAGTTAGTTTAATTTTGCTTCTTGTTTTCTTTTTGTTGGTTTGTTAGCTTAGGTTTGGTTTTTCTTATTTTTGTGGTTTGATTTGGGGGTTTTCTTTTTTCTTTTAAGGTGTTTTGCAGGTTCAACAAAAAAATAATTATTCAAAAAAATTCTAAGTATTTCTTTGAAATTTTTTAATCATGTTTCTGTGAATAGCTGGGGAAGGTCTCCTATTAGTGTTAGATGTTTTGGATATTTGATTTGGGAAGATAGATTAATGGTCTGATCTGGCTTGAGATGTTATGAAATCTTACATTTTTCACATATTTTAATAATCTTGATGTTACTATAAGTTTCTTTCTGAAGTCATTTTAAGTGAAAAACCTTAAATTTCTACTTCAGTGTCATTGTGATTCTCAATCTTGAAAAGAAAGCTTCATTGTTTGCAAGTTGAAATAAAAAGAATAGAAAAGAAAAAATCAAAAGAAAATGAAATGAAAGAAGATAATGAAAAATAAAATAAATTCAACTTTTAGGAGGATCCGAATATCTCTATCGAGGCTATAGGTGCCTGATTGGTAGTAGAGCTATTCTCAGGAGAATCATAACGACAACCTCATTGGTGCTATAGACACTCGACTAGAAACAAGGCAATGTCCAAGTTTCTTTTGAAGTAGAATCATTTATGTAACTTAACATAATAGAGCATAGGTTCATGGTTGTTTATGGAGGGAAATGAATGCATTTGCACACACTTGGATTTTCAATCTATGGAAAGTTAGATCAACCAATGATTTTGATTCCCTGATCATGTGTTCTAATTGATTTGACCTAGTTAAGGGGGTTAAAACCAATGATTTTGGGTTCATGATTCTTGTTTGTTGTTGAGATGCTTTGTATATTTTCCCAGTAGAGTCACCATTTATTGTGCCTTGCACACATGCCCTACTAAAAGTGAGGACCCCCCTTTTTTCATCTTTTCCTTTTAGTTATCTTTGGCTCTAGTTTTGGTTCTTGTCGTTGATTTTGAGAGTCAATTTTTTTCTATCTCAAGCGGTAGATTTGCATGGTTTTAGTCCTTCTAAAATAAGGTTATATTCAATGTTTATAATTTTAAGGTCATGCCTATGTACTGTGGTAAATTGTCACCCTTGAAAATTTCACCTTATGTTTTGGTCCCCCCTTAAATTATTGGACCTAATTGAGTACTTAATTTCCTAAATTATGCATTCTATGGCCTATTTTTAACAATTACCAATGAATTACAAGCGAGAAACAATTGTATTTATCTAATACCTTGCCATTGACACTAAATTCCTTAGAAAATAGGTCTAGGACACTCATGCCCTGGGAATGAGTGTCCTATTTTCCTTCCAAATTCAAATATGTCAGTTGTGGCACTTTAATATTTGTAATTCAAGTGTCTAAAGTCATCCATCGGGATTTAATTTTTGAGAAATTGAATAAATACCTATAAATACATAGTTATTGCATCATTTCAAACCTAGCAAGAAATTATTGAAGTTATTATCAAGAGAAAGCCAAGAGAAATCAAGAGGAAATTTTTCAGTGATTCATTGCAGCAATTCAAGATCCAAGCATTCATTTTATGTTATCATATTTTTTGTGAAGGCTAACCCTTTGTAGTCTCCAAGCAATTCAAGCATTCAAAAAAACCAAGTAAATAAGATCCAAGACCTTGAGGTGATGTGCATGAATTTAGTCCGTCAAGGAAGCCATTGAAGGGTGGTGAGTTGTAGCACTTTGTGATTTCATAATTCCTTCCTATCATTTATCTTTCCTATCATTGATATTGCCATTGTGGAAGTGGAAACACTAACGTGGGGTTTGACCAAGGCAAGCCCCTAAATGGCACAACCCTTCCTCTCTCTTTGAATGTGTAGATCTTAGGTTTGAAGAGGATTGGAAGGAGTTTGAAGATAAATTATTCGATGTTGCATTTGAAGTCCTACATCTTTCCAAGTCACAAAAACTTAGTTATAGAAATATTCGACAATGTTCTGATAGATTTGTAGGAAAAAATTTGAAGCTCAGATCGAACATCAGAGGATTGCGAAAATAGATCTGAAAAACATATACAAGGACACTCACACCCTGGGTGTCTGTGTCCTCCCCTTTTAGCTTCAAATTTGAATAACATGTGCAACAAAACTCTACCTTTCTCAGATCTATTGTCCAAATTTCTATTGCAGTTTTCTAGTATCAAAATCTTAAATTTTTAGTCTAGGGCACATAGTTTCATAGGGTTATTTGGGGAAATTCAATTCCAATCAATTTCCAAGACTCAAAATGATTAGATCCAGGTTTGATTGGCTCACCATAATGGTTGAAAGTCAATCTAATTGACTTGTTGATTTGCATCCTAATGAAATCCTAAAAATGATGAAATCAACCCTAGGTTTTCGATATTAAACTTAAGGGATCCATTTTTCTATGTTTTAGCCTATTTAGACTTGGATTTATGGTTGCTGTGCTTTAGTCCTTTCCTTTTGATCCTTTGTTGCCTTTCATCCCATTGATGATAATTGATTCGAAAAGTAAATTTAGGGATGTCATATGTAAGTTTTTTTGCACTTGTGGATAGAGAATAAAAAAATAGGCTAGGTTGCTTTTTAAAGTTTTGGGAAATTCCTTCTAGGTAAAAAGTTATGGATTTTTGAAGATTTCCCATCTACTTGGAATTTCAGGGTTTTCATACACTTCCGAGCTTACCTTAAATCCCCAAAATTCTATTTTCAAAAAAATCTAAAACCTTTTTAGAAATCCTAACAGGCAAAAATTTGTGAAATCTAAAAATCTGTGAAATCCAAAAATTTGTGAAATTAAAAAATACTTGAAATTTCCATTTTCAAAAAATCTCAAAGCCCTTTCAAAATTCTAAAATTTCTCTTTTTGGAAAAAATTATGAAATTTCCATTTTTCAAAAAATTTCAAAGCTCTTTCAAAATTCTAAAAATTTCCAAGGTCCTTCAATTTTGAAATTTCCATTTTAGAAAATTTCAAAACTCTTTCAAAATTCTAAAAATTTATTGAAAAGGAAAATTTCCCCAAAATGCAAAATTCCTCAAAATACGTAATTCCTTTGAAAAGGAAAATTCTTCAAATGGAAAAACTGAAAAGGAAAATTCCTCAATTGAAAATTCCTTGAAATGAAAAAATTCCTTGAAAAGGAAAATTTCTAAATGGAAAAATTCATTGAAAAGGAAAATTTCTAAATGGCCCTTGAAAAGGAAAATTTCTAAAATGGAAAAACTTCAAAATTTCCCAATAAGGTAAAATCTTCAAAATTCCTTGAAAAGGCTAAAATTTTGAAATTACATGAAACCAAAATCTCAAAAAGATTTATTTTTTATGTTTTAAGGATTATGTTTTCAACATGTGAGCTAATGATGATGATGTTTGATTTTCAGGATCTTGAAATAAAGCTGCAACTTTTCAAAAATTGAGGACCTATCATAAAATTATTATCAGAAGGAGATTAAATAAATCAAAGGGAACTTGCATATGGATTCGTGTCAATGCTTGTTGGCCTAAGAGGTGTTGTGTACCCCAAAGTGCTAGGAGGGAAATCTAGAAAATATTGTAACTGAAATAAACCAAATATTAAATGCAACTCCAAGATTTAATGTTGATTCACATAAGAATATGTGCCAAAGTATGTGCTAGCTACACAAAGTGTTTTGGGGATCAACAACAAGGATTTATTTTAAAATTTCAAATGAGGAAGTTGTCAAGAAAAATATTTGTAACAAAATTTTAAATTGGGGGATAAAGGGAATATCTTGTAAGCATTTAATGCACCTCCAATATTAAATGCAATGTAAACCACCCTAGTTTAGTTAAATCTCAACCATTGATCAATCATGTATCTCAAACCTTGATTTGAACTTGAAAATCTATAAGAAGGGACCTTTCCTCATTTGGAAGGTTGATATGGAATTGTTGTAAAGACATTTTGAAGTTAATACAAGAGAAGACATTGAAGTTGTGGTGCTCTTGTTCTTGTTTCTTCCTAATATGTGCATGGTTCCTTCTTCCAATTTCATTTCCAATTTTAGTTTTAATTCATTCATAGTAATGGAAAAGTGCTGAAGATATTTGATGAATTTGTTGCTCATACTATTTGTCATTTGCTGCTAATAAGTTACTTTGTATAGTTAGTCTGAACCTTTTTATTGCATTAGTTCAATTGTGAATATTTATGCATGTTGTGCCAGTAATTGGATATATGTATGAGTTTAAAATATGAAAATATCTAAGTATTCCTTTGAAGATTGCATTGTTTTTGTGTTACACCCCTAACTTTAACTATGCTTTACTTTTTACTTTTGAAGTAATTAGTAGATGATTACACATGATTCAATGATTTGATGTTTAGTAAAATGTCTAGAAAAATTAATGTTTTCTTGAGTTATGGTTATTTGACTATAATTGACATGTGTTTAAAAGTTGTCAAGGTGTGCTGATTTCATAAGGATTACAAAATGATTAATGATACACTAATATCGAGTTGGTGATTGCAAGTTGCATTCAGGGAATAGGTTTCCACCCCTCTGAGAAAGGGAGGGAGAGAATCATAAGAGAGAAGGGTATAGATATAAGGAAAAGAACAGGTTTTGTCCATCTTAGGTCTAGTGTGGTGCAAGATGGTGAGCGTATTTGAGTCAAGTAAGTGGTACTCAACCTTTGGGTGTAACTCAAGATTTCTATTTGACAATTGCCAATTTATGTTAAGGAAAGTTTGATTGTCAGCAAGGATTAGTCGATAGTCATTAGTTCTTATGTGTTTAAAATGGATATACTCAAAAGAGAGTAAAGGCATAAATATGCTAGTGGTTAAACTATCGTTTTGGTAATTTCTGGATGAAATACCAACATGTTAAGCTATTTATATGTTTTCGATATATACACAAGATTGTGAGGGGGACAATACCTCAACCCCAATCACACATCTTGTCGAATGAATTATAAAGACGTACCTAGTAAACATCATATATACAATCATTACGATGATATATGTTTATATATTTAATTTATGTTAAGTTGAAGTATGAGTTTATGTTGTTCTAAATCATTGTGAGGTGTGGAAATTCCCCTCAAGCCATGTGCATGCTCATCTAAGAGCATTCACAAACTAATATTGTGGAGAGACCCACGACTTAGTGGGAATTATCTGTTGCTTATTAACTACTTTGGGTAGTTGAATAACAATTGGCTTATTGATTTAAAAAGAAACCGTTATGGGGGGGTAAGAAAAAAAGAGGAATTCATACTTTGAAAAGGTAAAAAAAGATTTCCAATTTTGGAGAAGCCACGAGTAAGAGTGGCAACGGGCATGGAAGGAGACCACGTCATGTTAATGGGAAAACAATCTTTCTCTATCGGCCTCCATCTCAGTTTTTATAACCTGTAATTAGGATAAAAATCTAAGGTTAATGCAGTAAAGCATATAAATCAAACCCTAATGAACAATGAAGCACAAATGAGCATAAAGACATAAAGCATAAAACAATATTACCAAATCTTCATGCCACCATTGATTAACCTCCATTGCTCTTCTCCATTTTGCTTGAATATGATAATTTCCCTCAGATTTGAGTGTGCAATAATAAGCCTATGACAAGTGACTAGCAAAATATTGAAGATTGTTGTATCACACTAGCAACATGTACTTGCATAATATGTGTAGATGAATGACAATAGATAGAAATGGATGAAAACATGAATGATTTTGACAGCATTAGGATACTTGAAGAATCAACCCCCCAAATGGCTTATGAGAGAGTTTATTTATAGGAAAGGTCTGATTTCGATTGACGGTTGAGATTGGATGTCAATAAGATGTCTAAATCAATGGCCAAGATTGAAAGTTGTAGTATGAAATAGGTTTAGGTCAAAATTAGGGCAATGATAAAGATTAAGGGTTGAGATTGAATTATGAGATAATTCAATCAAGGGCTGAAATTAAATGAGATGTCAAGAGATAAGATTTGATGTGGAAGATAAGATTGACACGAATAAAGAGGTGATAGGAGAAATTAAATAATAAAAATTATTTAATTTAGGTGGTCAATGAATAATTAAATAATTAAAATAATTATTTAATTATAGAGGAATGTGACAAAGGGAATCATTTTGAATTAAATAATGATTTAATTCAAAATTCAAGAGAGTGGACCAAATTAAATAAATAAAATTTATTTAATTTAATGAGAGAAGAGGCTAATGAATAATTAAATAATTAAAATAATTATTTTATTATAGTGGAAAGTGGACAAAAATTAAATAAATAGGAATTTATTTAATTTTAGAAAGAAGACTTAACTAGTGACGTAATTAAATAAATAAAATTTATTTAATTAATCAAGGAGGAAAAAAGATAAAAAAATGAATTAATTAAATAATTAAAATTATTTAATTAATAGAAGAATTATGACTTTAGAAAATAATTAAATAATTAAAATTATTTAATTATGAAAAATGGAAGGGGAAATGATGAAGAACCTAAGAGTCATAGGCCTTAGGACAATTTTTAGTGTCTACATTTTGCCCCTCTTTGAGATGATGTTTGAGATGGTGAGCTTTGTGTCGAGTAACATCATTTCAAAGAAGCTAAGGTATGGATAGAGGACAATGGATGATGATCGATAGAAAGATAGGATGATGATGCCCCCTTAAGAGGATAGGCAGGTTGAAAGAACACGGGTATGCTCTCAAAATGGATAAGAGGAAAATAGATAAGCGACATAGAAGAAATGTTAGCGTGGAGGATATGGATGTTAGTGGAGACAACTTTAAAGACGCATATTTTTCCAGAGAAGACTCTGCACTAATCATCATTGGGCGGTAAAATGACACAAATGGACAACAAACACCATGGTATGACATAGACCAAGGTGTGCAAGGTCATCCACTTGCAAAACAGACAGTCGCAGATAAGAAATGTCCTAGCTCATACTAAGGGCCAAGTTACCCTAGTCTTTTTGCCAAGACAATCCACAAACAATAATCAAAGCAAAACAAAATAGATCATGGGATGTCATCACACCTCTAAATCCTTCATGGGACATCCTCAAGGTAGCTAGTAACATGACCAAGAGACAAAACATACCAGCAAAAATAGACAAAATAGACAAAGATAAGACAAAATAGACCAGAAAAATTAATAGCCATTCAATGTGTTTTCCAATATTTGCTTGCCAAAGATTTTTTGCATGACGGTTTGACAATTCGACAGTTTGACGGTTTGATAGTGCCTAAGGTCAGGAAGGACACATCCTGAAAAGACATGACATTTTGACAAGGTCCAAGTCCAAGAAGGAAACATCTTGAAGAGGACCAAAGAGTGACGAGATTGACATTGTTTTGGTAATTTGACTAATGTGACTAGATGATTGACTAGACTATGTTGTCTGAGTTTAACTCAATGACTGATTGGACTATAATGTCTATTGGATCACAATTTGAATGTGGATGTTTTGATGACTATCCTACGTTTGAGTGTGACTATGTTTGACGAAAGCTGACTTCGTGTGAGAAGATTGACATTGTCTGACTTATTTGACCAATGTGACCTAATGTTTGACAAGATGGACATTGTCTGACTTATTTAACCAATGCGAGTATGTTTGCCTTATTTGACTGTCGGGACGAATGTTGACATTGTTTTTTGATTTTTGAGAGTTATTTGGATTTTTTTGTGTTTTTTGGATATTTGATTTTTTTGGATTTTTGACGTTTATAATTCTTTTTTGGATTTTTGACATGTTATGATTTTTTTTTGGATTTTTGAAATGTTTTGAAATGTTAATGGATGACAATTTAGGTAGCCTTTGTGCTAGATACCAATGCCAAGGGAAAACCAAGTCTATGTGCAAGGGTGGGTGATAGGATAAGGGATAAAAGGCTCATGATAGATGGATGGATGGAAAGGATGCATGCATCATAAGAGAGCAAGGATGTGATATCCAAAGACTATGTCGCATAGGAATAACATGCCCCATTCTAGGTACAATACTTAGGATTTTTCATGACAAAGCTTATGACAATAGGATAATGATAGGCTTGGTTTAGAAAGGATGAGGTATGTCAAGAGATACCCAAAAAACATGTTTCAACATTTTTCCCCTATGTCTTCATCAAGATCAAAAGGAGAAGGGTGGATAAGTGGGCCCAATATGATAGGTATGTATGATGGCTAAAGATGGTAGGTAGGATGGAAATGATATGACATGAAAATGATAGGTTAGATAGATGAGACATTGTGCCCTAAGTGTAAGTGACATAGAAGATCAACCTACACATGACACCTGTTTGTCAGGTTTTCATCATGGTACTTATCCAGGGTGCCTGTTTACCAAGTTTTCACCGTTGGACGAAGGGATTTCTCTTTACTCTTTTTTTCTTTCTTTTTGACTTTTTATTGACTTTTTGACTTTTTGACTTTTTGGATAGGAGAAAGGGAATATGGATAGGAGGGACTCAAGTGTGTAGTTCCATGAAAGGTGATAGTCCCACTAGAAATGGATGTCATTGCATGGACCATGTCAAATGTGCTTATAAATGTTGGTAAGGGATGACATGAAAGGGAGATGGAGTAGGTAGATGATGGATTATGACATGAATTATGGAGGAAAATAATGGATTATGATGGGAAGATGATGGGGATTATGGGACTTATGCAACAAATGAATTGGGAGGCTTAGCCAAAAGCATGACCATAGGAAGATGGTGGGGGAGATATGTAGGATAATGAGTGAAGGGTGAGGAGATGGAGGTATGCGGAATTGTCGTGAAATGGAACCATGACCAATGGTTGCACAAATTGTGATAAACATTGAAGCTTTTGATGTGGACAGGGTGTAGGAAGCAATGTAGATGTTTGCTTAGGAGGTGGTAGATGAAGTGCTTTAGGTACCCACATAGACTTAGTATTTTTATGACTTTTATTTTGCTTGTGGGCTTTAGGAATTTGAGATTTTTGAATGGAATGTGTATTTTGGATGGAAGGGGATGGTTGGGATTTTTGTGATGTGGATGCCTTGATTGACTTGATTTATTTTTGCTTAGGTACCCAAACCATTTTTTTTTTAGACTTTTCTTTTGGAGGTATGGGCCTATATAACTTTTTGAATGTATTTTGCTTTGACTCTTTGCCTTGATGCCCTAAGGCATGAGGATTTTTAGGATTTTTGGCTTTATAGATAGAGGCATTGAAAGTTTTGCTTTTGAATCCCATGGGTATGGTGGAATGAGTGGAAGCTTCATGTCTAGACAATGTGTACATTTGTTGGTCATGATTAGGAATGTTAGGGTATTTATGGATAAATGGATAAAAGGATTGAATGGTAGGGATATTAGGTGTTGGGAGTAATGGTGGTAAAGTGTATGGAGGGATATTAGGAGTTGGAAGAAATGGTTGCAAAGTAGATGGTGGAAGGTGTATGGTCACATGCTTTTGACATTTGTAGGATGATGGAGGAAGGATGGAAACATATGTCTTAGGCGTATGATAGGATTTATGATTGAAGGAGGTGGACTTAGGATGAATGGAGGAAATACCAACATCTTGAGATTGGTGTCCTTGGGGTATGCAATGGATAATGGGACTAGGTGTAGGTGGAACACTAGACACGAGTTCCTTATTGGATGGAGAAAATGAAGCAAGGGAAGATAATGGTTGTTGTTGTTTTAAGGAGGAACATTTATGAATGAGGGTGGAAAGACCAATAGGATATGATGGAGGACTTGCAATGGGGTTGATAGTGAGTGATGGAGGATCATTAGGATCTTGATTAGCATTGTATTCACTTAGATCCAAGATATTTTTTTGATCTTCTATGTGTGCTTGAGAGGAATATGTATCATCAAGGGAAGTGGATGTTGATGGATCATGGATAGGACTAGGTGGAGGTGTATTTGGAATATCTTGCTCATGGATGGGTATATGATCAAGTTGCTCATGGATAGGCTCTTCATCACTATGGATATCATCTTGATCATAGAAACTATATAGTTTATTGATAGGTTGGATGAAAGTGATTTGACCTTGATTAGGACTAGGGTTTGACGTTTCCACATGCTTAGGATAATGCTCTTGACATAACTCTTGGCTTGCTTGAATGGAAGTGGAAGGGGATGACTCTTCGAGAGACTTGACATGTTCTAGATGGTCAACAACATAGGAGCATGATGTAGACACTAAAAATTGTCCTAAGGCCTATGAATCTTAGGTTCTTCATCATTTCCCCTTCCATTTTTCATAATTAAATAATTTTAATTATTTAATTATTTTATGAAGTCATAATTCTTCTATTAATTAAATAAGTTTAATTATTTAATTAATTCACTTTTTAAAATATTTTTTCCTCCTTGATTAATTAAATAAATTTTATTTATTTAATTACGTCACTAGTTAAGTCTTCTTTCTAAAATTAAATAAATTCTTATTTATTTAATTTTTGTCCACTTTCCACTATAATAAAATAATTATTTTAATTATTTAATTATTCATTAGCGTCTTCTCTCATTAAATTAAATAAATTTTATTTATTTAATTTGGTCCACTCTCTTGAATTTTGAATTAAATCATTATTTAATTCAAAATGATTCCCTTTGTCACATTCCTCTATAATTAAATAATTATTTTAATTATTTAATTATTCATTGACCACCTAACTTAAATAATTTTTATTATTTAATTTCTCCTATCACCTCTTTATTCGTGTCAATCTTATCTTCCACATCAAATCTTATATCTTGAAATCTCATTTAATTTTAGCCCTTGATTGAATTATCTCATAATTCAATCTCAACCCTTAATCTTTATCATTGCCCTAATTTTGACCTAAACCTATTTCATACTACAACTTTCAATCTTGGCCATTGATTTAGACATCTTATTGACATCCAATCTCAACTGTCAATCCAAATTAGACCTTTCCTATAAATAAACTCTCTCATAAGCCATTTGGGGGGTTGATTCTTCAAGTATCCTTATGTTGTCAAAATCATTCTTGTTTTCATCCATTTCTATCTATTGTCATTCATCTACACATATTATGCAAGTACATGTTGCTAGTGTGAGACAACAATCTTCAATATTTTGCTAGTCACTTGTCATAGGCTTATTATTGCACACTCAAATATGAGGGCAATTATCATATTCAAGCAAAATGGAGAAGAGAAATGGAGGTTAATCAATGGTGGCATGAAGATTTGGTAATATTGTTTTATGCTTTATGTCTTTATGCTCATTTGTGCTTCATTGTTCATTAGGGTTTGATTTATATGCTTTATTGCCTTAACCCTAAATTTTTCCCTAATTACATTGGCGAACCTGACATATTTCGACAAATTTTTGAGAAATTTTGGAGTTGGATTCTCTTTGTTGTAGGTTTTGTTCGCTTTTTGTTGCAGGTTTTGCATCATTTGTGGACAAAACCCTAGTTTTCAAATATTCGACCATAAATTTCAAACGGTTGTAGATATTTTCACAAAAAAAATTCAACAGGTTGGAGACAATATCAAGAGCTTTCATTCCAAAAATTAGATTTTTTGGAGCTATTTTTGATTTTTTATAATTTTTTTTGATATTTTTCATGAAAAATCAATTTTGTCGAATTTTTCGGATATTTTTATATTTCTAGAAATCTCTCTAAATTGTAATAGGGGTCTATTCTTTATGTTTTAAATTTGGATGAAAAATTATTAGTCAAAAAAAAGATCTTTGAAAATTAGGGTTTTACAAATATTTGCTTATATCTCACAAAAGGCTATAGATCTTGTCACAAAATTTTTTCTGCAGATTTCGGATGATGTCAGACACCTTCAGTAAAAAAATCATAATTTTTGGAGCTATTATGTAGTTTTTATAATTTTTCATAAAAAATTAATATTGGGTGCAAAACATCATACATTTTGGATTTGTTTACATTTTTGGAAAGCTCTTGAAATTTAAGTAAGGGTCTATTCTTTGTATTTTTACTTTTACTATCAAATTTTTTTCCAAAAATCAGATTCATCTTGACTAGCTAACCCTCTAATATTAGTGATCAATTATCTTGTTAGGGTTTTGGCTTTGTTGTTTGTTTTGTGAATGTGCAGAAAATAAACACTTCAAAGCACACATTGGATCAATTGGAAAAATATTTGGAGCTAAATAAATTATAGGTGCACACATTCCATCTTTCATCTCTAATCATTGCTTGTCAACATACTTCAATTTGGGGCTTAAAAAGAACAACTTGTTTGATCACACATTTGGATTTGGGGCTTAAAAAGAACATCTTGATGTCTTGAGGTTGGAATGGTGTTTGGACTTGTGATATGATTTTTTGTTGTGATGATTATGGAGGGGTTGCATAGGATAATAGTTGTTGAGAGGTGGATTGATATGTATAAGGATTGACATTGGAAGAGTTGTGATAGGTTGATGAAGGGGAAACATTATATGTGGATGGATGATTTTGATATGATGATATAGGTGACATATAGGATTGATGTGAAATTTGTTGATGTGGTGATTGGAATTGATGATCTACTTGTTGGATTTGACAATTGGCCATGAGGTATTGGATTTGTGCTATGAGTTGTTGCATTTGAGGTGATTGGCTTGTTTGAAGTTTTTGGATCATGTCATGGACTCCTTGAATGATTTGTTGGTTTAAAGGTGCTTGAATTGTTTGAGCTATGTGAAGCATGTGAACAATCTCTTGTTCTATGTCTTCCAATGTTTTCATGGTGTAAAATGATGTTGATTGGATTAAAGAGATGATGATGTGGAATGACAAGATTGTATGATTTGGATGATGTGACAAGTTTTTATTGGAAGTTTGACTTGGGAAATATCAAACACAAGATGTCACATGTAAATGCATGAACACTCACACCAAGCACAATGATAAATTTGTATTTCAAGATTAAATGTTATGATTAAGCAAACACTTGAATACACATCAACAAGCCTAATGCTAGTCAAGTGGGTATGGCCAATTAGGTCTCAAACTATTTTGCACAAGGTTGACTAGGTATAATTTGAAAGCAAAATCCTACCAATAAGCTGGGAGAAAGGGGTTACCCACCTTTCACCATCACTTCCCAAAGGTATAAAGTTCTTTGGGGCTTAGCCCAGAGTGACAAGATTTCAACTCCCAAAGGAGCGTGTCTTTGGATTCACACTCGATTGAGGTCGTCCCTTGGAGGGGTGTGTGCTCCAAGCATGCCTCCTAAGAAGGGTATGACAAAAGTGAACCAAGTGAGGTGTTGTGGAGGACACACACTTGATTCACATAACCGATTCTTGTGGAGTGGAGGAGAGGGAGACGAAGTTTGGGGGGGTAGATTTGGCAACCGTTTTGAAGGGATTCAAGTAAAAAAGGAGGTCCACAAAGTTTTTCCCACTATCTTCTGTCTTGAGGAAACTTGTGTCTTCTACCGTGGTCACTAATTGGCAAAGTGCAGACAAAACACTCTAACTCTATAATTTGGTGACAAGAGACCACCTTCAAAACCCTCGATGCCAGCTTCTTGTATAATACTTGGCATTCTGCTAGAACCTAGATAGTATCACACTGGCATAACATCAAAACATAAGCACATGACTGGGGAGTCAAAGATGGCCTCTCTCACCTGCACCTTGCCCCCCCTGTACCTATCCTTAGAAAAGCACATTCTTGGGTGAATACAATTGCCTCAGAGCCTCCGTTAACAAACATTCAAAAGTTTTTGTATCTCTTAGAAGGTTTGTTATCGAGTGTAAAGAATCCAGGATTGGGAGAAAATCCTGTAGAAGCGCCATCCAATGTGGAAGTTTTGTTGGAAGGACAATTTATTAAAATAGAAGGGCCCCTCGGGGAGCTTTCCCTTACATATCTAGATAAACTTAAACAAAGAAGGAGGCTTTTGGATTCCTCATTCTTTACAAGGATGTGGGAAATAGGAGAGCCCATCAATTACAAAGACTATTTCGATATCATAACGTATGGACATTCGATTCTAGCGAATGGAGAGAGAACCATAATCTGTGGGTAAGTGCATTTCGCTGCCAACCTTATTTACCCGATAACCAAGTAAAGGTAAGTGAAATTTTCGTTCTTGATATTGGAAACATGCCACTCCTAGATTTTATATAAATATACATATATATTTTGGATGTTGTTGATGCATTAAAATCAATAATGGATAGTTTTGTCTAAAATCCATCCCATGCAAGGATCTTTATTGTTCTTTGAAATACTCCTGCTGAGATAGATCATCTCTTGAATTGTTACTAGAAAGAATAGGTTCCAAGAAATCTTTCTTTGATTTATATAAGAATCTCTTCATCCTTGGAGGATATATCAAAATTTACTTCCTTTGTGATAATGAACCAAGCTCGAATAATTGGGAAAAAAAGAATTGGAAGAAATGACTAAAGCACAACTAAGTTTTAGTTGTTGTCAAGAATGCTTACCAAGTAATGTATAACTATTCTTGAGTTCTTTTAATAAATACTTGTTGAGTGACCTTGCAATAATAATCAGGCCTTGGAAAGGAAAACCTCTTTCCTTCTTCGATATGTTTCTTATTGAAAACACCTAGGTGGGGTAATTGTAGGAATGCCTATATACTATTATATAACCTTATGCATGTCTTGATGTCAACATAGTGTCGTCCATATGGCTTAAGACTCGTGAGAGTGGGTGAGAAGATAAGACCCTTTGAACCATGTTGGGGCTAGAATTAGAGGCAGTAGCCTAGACCCTAGTTTTTCTCGATACACAACAAAGGGGTTGAACGTCCAGGTAATTTGACCAAACATGTTAAATGATAACTTGGGTGTAAGCATTATGTTAAGAAAATTTATTAGAGAAGGGATCAGTAGGTCTACACTCATGGTTACCTTTAGTTAACATGATTGCACTGAATTGCAAGGAGGACTAAGACCTAAAGGAAGTTATATTATAATTAGAGATCTAACCTTTACGATGTAGACGGGCCTTTGTAATATTCATACTACATTAATGATCGGGAAGGTCAAGAAGGTATAATTTTGTGACAAGAAGTGCTTAAAGTATTATCACGAGAGTTGTCTCTCTCAAAGGTTTGGATTAAGACTTGAGCAAGTGGTTGTAGCCAAGACCCAGGAAGTTACATGGAAGTAACTCGGGTGTTCGAATCAAAAATAACCAACAACCCAGAAGAATTAATCACCAAGTGAATCTTCACCTTCTAAGGAGGGATTCTATAATGAAGCTAAAACATTGTACATTACAGACTATATCAAGAAGAAGATATCTTTAGCCTAAGAATAATATCTATTAGTAGTTATGTTTAAACATTTTGTTAATAAATAGAGAAAGAGAGTAAAGATGAGGTAACGAGTTAAAGAGCTCGTTAGGTGCCATGCAAGATTGCCTAAACAATTAAAGGATAAAATCCTTATTCCTTTTGATAAGTGGTTTGTGATTTGAATTATATCCTTGAAATTTAAAACTGTTTGACATTTTCATGTATTAGGTTAGAAAAGCTAAACCCTAGTATTGAAACAAGGAGGATATAGGAAATCTATAACTCTTATGTCGGATATGACCTAGCATATATATATATTGATTAACAGTGAAAGGTTGAGGAAACCATAGAACAAGATAGGAAGTCTTTATAATACCTTAAGATATTTCATGATAATGTCGAAAATCAATTTAATGCATCAAAGATGTTCGGGTATTGAATCTTGAGAATAAAATGACAGGAAGTCATAAACCCTAGATATTGCAAGAATGCAATGAGGGACTTTTAAAAGGTTTGATATACCTAAATCTATACATTCATGTATATCCTAGATTAAGGATTAGATTCTAAGTCAGATCGGCTAGAATGGTTTTCCTATACAGATAAGTTGAGTCTAGAGTACCTAATATAGTAAGTAAAACTATAGGATGAGATAGATTCTAAGACAAGTCAGAGGTGTTAGTCTAGATGGCATGACCAAAGATGTTCGGGTATTGAATCTTGAGAATAAAATGACAGGAAGTCATAAACCCTAGATATTGCAAGAATGCAATGAGGGACTTTTAAAAGGTTTGATATACCTAAATCTATACATTCATGTATATCCTAGATTAAGGATTAGATTCTAAGTCAGATCGGCTAGAATGGTTTTTCTATACAGATAAGTTGAGTCTAGAGTACCTAATACAGTAAGTAAAACTATAGGATGAGATATATTCTAAGACAAGTCAAAGGTGTTAGTCTAGATGGCATGACCAATCATAATGATCATACTTAGCTAGAAGGAATCTAGAGTTGTATGGTTGATTGAGTTTTGTAGGATGCATCACTAGGACTCAAATGGAGAAACTTGACAGTTTCTTATATCTATACCCTTCATGAAGGGAAGGGCCAGTACCTGTTAGGAAGCATGTGGGGGACTGCTTGAGTCCTGGGTTGGAGGAAAAAATCTTAGATGATGCTCTCCCTCTGTAGCAGTAGATTCTCCAAGGCTTGTGAAGATAGAGATCAACATTCTAGATGCAGTGAACTCCGTGTTCTGGCTTACGACAGTCAAAACTTATGAGGTAAAACAATTCTTTTTCTAATTGTATTTTATGTAATATAAATGGGAATTGTAAGGAATTCTCTTTGTTTCTAGCTGTGATTATATATGATTTCAAGTTTGAGACTATCTAGAAAATTTGTACTTATTTCTTAACCTTATGCAAATGTTTTAAATTTTTTTTTTCTCTCTCATGGTTATGATTCTGCAACATTGTGGGTTTAACCCTGATTAAACAAGAACTAGTTTTATGGGGATTTGTCTCTCTACAACATTTTGTATTGTTATGATTGTCCTTAGATTTTAGATTTAGGATCTCTAAACCCTTATCTTTTTAACTTTATTTTAAAATTTGGGTTAGTGTTAGGAGAAATGTATAACTTTAAAGTTGCCATATTTGTTGATTAAGAGTCATTTTCAGATTGTAGAGCTGAAAATACAACTAGGGTTTTAACCAATTATTCATATTTTACAAAGCCCTTATTTTAGAAGCTTCCAATTTTTGTTGAACCATACATGCCCTTTGTGAAACCAACAATACATTAACCACTCAGTTGTCTTTGCAAAGTCAAGAACTAATAATTGAAGCCTTAGGGTTATTTTTCTAAAAGTATTTGAAGAAAAAATTCCTTTTAAGAGACAGGGTACTTTGTTACTTTTTCTGTGTTGTGAATGTGTAAAAACACTCATCAACATGATGCATTAGAACTCAACTGAATATAAGCTCAACTTATCACCCTGAGACAAATGGTTAGACAAAAAGGGTAAATCAAGTTTTTAAAGATCTTTTGATGTATTGCATGGATCAACAATACAAGTGGGAGGAATATCTTTCACTTGTGGAATTTACATACAACAATTCCTATTTTTTTTTAATAAATATGGCTCTATTTGAAGCATTATATATGGAAGAAAGTGTTGAAATCCTATAAGCTAGGATAAGCTATAAGATAGGATTAGCCTTGGATTGGAAATGTCATCAAAAATGGGAGAACATATCAAGTTGATCAAGAAAATATTGGTGGAAGTGAATGATAAACAAAAAATTTATGCTAATGCTAAGCATACACCGAGATAGTTCTCAGTGGGAGAAAAATTTCTTTTGAGAGTCAAACCTCAGAAGAGTTCCATAAAGTTTGGAAATTCATCCAAACTAGTTCCTAGATTTGTGGGTCCCTTCAAAGTTCTCAAAGTGATTAACTTGGTTGCCTACATAATTGCTCTATCACTAGCTCTTGCCCACATGCAGAACGTGTTTCATGTTTCATGTCTTAAAAGTATATGTGTTAGTCATATACTTGACTAGAATGCACTACTGGTATAGGATCCAAGAGTGGTAATGATCGAGCCTTTAAAGGTGCTCAAAATACACAAGCTCTACCTGCATAATAGAGAGGTTACTCGATGCAAGGTCCAATGGAACTAGTATGCAGAGGACTGTGCTACATGGGAGGATTATAATGATTTTTACCAAATTTTTTCTCATTTATTTACTACTTTTTAAATAGTTAAAGAAAACTTGTTTATAATTTTATTATGATACATTGAATCATCGGGGACAATGATCCTTATGGGGGGAGATATGTTACACCCAGAGTTTGTTTTAAAAATTGCTTTTAACTTCTTACATTAAAAATATGTTTTGACAAATTAGTAGATGACTATGTGTTAATTGACTTTTTGAAGAAATTAAATGCAATGCAATGTGTTTCAATCTTAATGATTATTATTATTTAAACAAGATTATGATGATGTTGTGTTTAATAACATGTTAACTATTTGATTGGATTTCTAAGTGAAATGTAAGATTAGATTCTTACCCTCTAGAGGGAGAGGGAGAGTATCATTAGAGAGAGGAGTATAGACATGGGAAATAAATTGGTTAATGCCAAATGGGAAATAAATTGGTTAGTGCCAAATGAGTTTAGTACACACTCACATATGTCCAAGTAACTAGTTTGGGTAAGTACTCTAGTCCTATCGTTTAGTTAATTTTGTGTTTTGTCTAATTTGGCATGAGTAATAAGGATAGGTTAAGCCTTGTTGAGTCTTTGGCCTAGTCTATTTCAATAAAAATAAAGAGATATATAAGTATCATTTTTGTCTCTTTGTCTTATTAAATTTATTATGTAAAGTCAAACTGACTATTATCTAAGTATATTTAAATAAAGTATATATAATATATATAAATAAATATAAGAATATGTGTGTATATATATAAAAGTATATATATAAGATATATATTTGAATACATAATAAGCATATATATACATATATATAAAAAAAATACAAAGATAGATAGATATATATATATATATATATGAATATGAATATGAATATGAATGATGTATTAAAGGCATATTTCCATGCTTATAAAAGCATGTAAAAGGTAATGTAAATCTGTTTACAATTACCAACACTTCATGGGACTTTAAAGCCTCCATTGAAGGCTTTTAAATAGGAGATTTAAATGGCTTAAAGTCATTGTTATAGCCAAAAAGGTGGTGTGATAGTTCAATAGTATTCACAAGCCACTAAGTGGTAGTTTATATTATTAATAAAATGCATTTTCATGTGGTAGTTTATATTATTAATAAAATGCATTTTCATGAGCATAAGGGGGTGGTGACTAAACATTAAAGTGGCAGTTAGAGTTTATTAACAATGGTTAAGT
>VDFB02000015.1:96848794-97030085 GCA_007258455.2 Sequoia sempervirens
CCAAATTTTAAGAACTTCTTTGATCACCTTAAGAAAATTGAATTACGATTTAGGGTGACAGGATGGCTTAAGGGGATTTACGTCTAGTGAGGTCCTAGGAGAAATGACATGGCTCAAGTGAATAAAATTTGGTGAAGTTTCCCAATGCAACCAAATTTCATTAAGAGCCTTTAAGGACAAAATGAATGGTTTAGTGTTTAGGGTTTAGATTTTAGAGTTCAGGGTTTAGGGTTTACAAAACTTAGGGTAAAGTTTTGGTGCCCCTTGGAATATTTAATGAACTTGCAAGTTAGTGAATAACATTAAATCTTGTGGAATAGTTGATTGAGATCTACTCTTGTTTCAACTGACCAACCCAGATCATGAAATCTCATTCATATTATAATCTTGCACAATCTTATTATTGTTAAATTTGGTTGCCTTGGGCAACTTCACCAAATTTTAAGAACTTCTTTGATCCCCTTAAGAAATTTGTCATATTGGGACCCCTTAAGAAATTGATTTATGATTTAAGGCGATAGGATGGCTTAAGGGGATCTAGATGTCTAGTGAGGTCCAAATTTAGTCATACTATAGCCTCATTGGTTCCATCTAGCTCTAGGTCAAAAGTGTTTACCTCTCTAATAAAAAAAAGTATCATGTTAAAAATGAATCAATTCCATATTATTATCACACAAAATAACAATAATCTTAAATGTAACCCATACTTTTAACAATACTAGAATGCCAAATGTGATCCCCACCCTGCAACTATATCCTAATTGAATTGCAAACCTAATTGAAACTTAATTAAATTATAACTCTTTTACCTAATCTTAAATGTATTCCTATTATATAATATTTAAATTAATTTATATTTGTATTATAATTATATTAATATTTATTATATATTCCTAATTGTAACCTAACTATTTACTACAAACCTAAATTGAATTCAAGCCTAATCCCATGTCCCCGCAAATTGTAACATTACCTATCCTTAATTGTAATTATATTTTATGATATTAAATATTTATATTATTTAATATATTATATTAAATATAATATATTAAATAATATAAATATTTAATTATATTTCTTTTATATGAATCATCCTCCTATCTCTAAATTGTAATAATAGTATGTAGTTCCTCCAAACTATCATCATGTGCCTCCTCCCTTTCCCATGTAATAGGTGTACCTTGTAGGTGTTAAATGGTTCCATCTTGGTCTCCTTATTGATGCATTTCTATCCTTCCACACAAATCTATATAGTATCAAAATATAGGTAATTTTATGGTTATTGAATCTCTCTTAATTGCTAAAGAATCCATTATGATTGAGGATGGGTGTATTATTATCTAGGATCACATCTTAAAAATCCTATAGAGGTCATGTGGTATGTTTTTCTTAATACATATATTCCCATACAAACCTCTTTCCATGTATTATCAACTCGCCTATATGATAGACACCTTCCTAGATTTAAATTTCATATGATATATATGTACCCAAGTGTTTCCAATTGGAATTGCTATAATTATACTTTTATGGCATTCTAGATATTCAAAATAGTTTTCATAAATCTACCAAATAGACCCATTCTTGACATTAAACCTACATAATTTTAGGTATGTCCAATGAAAGATTAGGGTCTAGGGTTCATAAATTTCAAATGCTTTAGTGTTGAGGGTTTAGATTTTACAATTTAGGGTCTAGGGTTTAGCAAACTTAGGGTGAAGTTTGGGTGGCCCTTGGCATAATTTAGACTTGCAAGTTAGTGTCAATTGGAATCGATTGTACGTGCTTAGATTTACGAATTTTCTAACTAAATTTGCAAACAAACATCAAGATAAACTTTATGAATTTTAACTATTCTTTAACATATTGATTTCTAATCTAATTATAATTTAACATTGAAACTAAAGTTTAATATATATCATTTTTTCCATACACAGCAAATAAAATTTAAAACATTTAAGCTATGCAAATGAATTTTTTTGAGCTCGAAATTACCTAGTTTTCAAAATCAAAATGATTTCTTCGATTCCAATTTAGGGTTTTAACTATTTCTTTGTTCCAATTCAATTTAGGGTTTCAATTTTAAACAATTAGGGTTTTTAATGCAATTTTTTCATTTCAATTCAAACTAGGGTTTTCAAATTCAATTTTTTTCGTTTGATTTGAATTCAGGGTTTCAAAAAGCTTGATTTGGATTTGTAAATGCAATGTTTTTATTTCATTTCGATTTCTAGGGTTTTGAAATGCAATTTTTTTTGTTTTGTTTCAATTAGGGTTTTCAAATTCAATTTTTTTGGGTTTAATCGAACAATTTAGGTTTCAAAAGTTAAATTTTGTTTCTAAAACACAATTCAAGGTTCATTTTTTCATTTTTATTAAAAAACCTTCAGGTTTCATTGCATTTTTTCGTCTATTTTTACAATTATTCATTTCTACTATAACAGTTTTAAAAAATACTTAAAACGTGAAATAAATTTAAAAAAAATGCTAAATTCACTTATTTTCTTCAAAATTTCAATTCAAAATAAAAAAAGCAAAAAAATGGCATGTAGGGGGGTACCTGTAGCTGATTGTGGGGGTCGCTGTCGCCAATACTCGGGGTCTCGTCTACTGTGCAGTGAAATCTTTTTTTTTAAAAATAAATAGCAATACAAAATGAGATCCCGATTTATAGAAATCAGGATCCCGTTTTTTAGTAATTGGGATCCCGTTTCGTGAGAATCGGGATCCCGTGAATTTTCCATCGATTCAGAATCCGATGGGAAACGGGATCCCAATTTTTAAAAAGCGGGATCCCGTTTCGTCTCAGGCTTGGGATCCCGAACCATAACGGGATCCCGATTTTTAAAAATCGGGATCCCGTTTATTAAAATCGGGATCCTGTTTCCTCAATGCCAATTTCAATTTTTTGGTTAAGGCAAAAACTTCCACGTTTCGTGGACTCAACTTTGTGCACTTAACCTCAAAGATAACACTCATACAATGCATAGAACTAAATTTGAAGCAGGAAATTGTGTATGGAAACCCCCTATTTTTAAAAGGATATAGATTTCATTATTTAAATTGGGAATCAAAATTTGATCCATGGAACTACTCCGTAAAAAAAAACCCCACATGGATCAAACTAGTGGACCTCCCATCAGAGTATTGGATTATGGAAGCTTTGGTGAAAATAGGGGATGCATTAGGGGTATGCTTAGGGGTAGATGAAGACTTTGTAAATGGAAAAGAAGGAACAAAAGCCAACATATTGGTGGAAATAGCAAAAGGAGTGGGAATTTATAAAAACCTGGAGATCTTGATGAAGTTTGGAAGCATGTGAAGGAGTGCACATGGGGAAATGTCTTTTTAGGAAATCAATCTAGGAAGGTTGTTCTAAAAAGGTGACGAGAAATAAGGAAGGAAAATTGGGAGATGGAGAGATAGGAGGAAAATAGTTCATATTGAACAAGACCACAAATGGGAAGGGTCAAATCAAAAAGAGATGCCAGGATCTAAAAAGAGGAAGTTGTATTGGAAAAGCTAGGGCAGAATTGAGGAATTTCACCCAGTGCCAGCACATTCGAAGGAGGCAGCATCATAGGCAGAGAAAGACTTAAATATTCTTCTAGATGAAGCAAAAGAACTTCAAAAAGACATTAACCTGCATATTAGAGAGCTATCAAGTGAAACAAATAACTCAGAATGGAAGTGCAAGAGGAAAGAGGAGAAGAATTGAAGAGGTTGCCAACAACAAAATGTAGTGAAGAAGAGGAGAGAATGGAAAATGAAGGAAACATTACACAATCTGAGGAGGAAGGGAGTGATCAAGACATAGAATCGGAGGAGGAAGATCAAGAGGAGGTTGTGGAAGGAGAATTGATTGAGGAAAAGATGCTTGAGCAGTCTCAATCAAAAAAAAAAAAACCAAACATCAAGAGGAAAGGAAAAAGGGGACCAAAACCAAACAAAGCTAAGCTGGAAATTGCAGTCAATGCAGTAGGGCTAAGGAAACTTAGGATGGGGAAGGATGTGCTCCTTCTCAGTGGTCAATGAAGATCATCACATGGAATGTCAGGGGCATCAATTCCCCTGACAAATGGCACATGGTCAAGTGCCAAATTGACTAATCAAAGGCTGACATAATTCTAATTCAGGAAACCAAATGGAGCAAAGAGGAAGGAAAGAAAAGGATGATCAATTGGAGACAATGGAAGGGACAATTCAAGGAAGAAGAAGGTGCATTAGGAGGCCTTGGAGTTATGTGGAACCCATTAAAAATAGGAGGTGAAATAGAAGTAGAAGAAAGTAATTGGAAACTAATAATATTCAAGGGTTTGATGAGAAATGAGCAATTTTTTGTCATCAATGTATTGGACCAATTGCCACTATGGAGAAAAGACAAGTGTGGAGGAGGATTTCAAGAGATTTGGAAAACCATAGGAATGGGAGAGGTATAGTAGCAGGGGATTTCAATGCAACCCTGAACAATGAAGAAAAGCAAGGGGGATTGGGCAAAATCACTGTCATACAATGTGACTTCTAAGAGTTTGTAGACAACAACCAATTAGTGGACCTTCAAGCCAAAAATGGAATATTTACCTGGTCAAACAGGAAAAAGGGATTCACTAATATAGCTGAAAGGTTGGATAGATTTATGATTTGGGGAGATTGGGGGAATCGACAAGCACTCAAGAGGTTCAAATCTTACCCTTCACAAGATCATATCACTTCCCAGTGATGATATCCCTTGGATAGGAAGACCCCCCAAAGGGAAGCCCATTCAAGTTTGAAAACATGTGGCTAAGGGATGAACATCTCCTAAAACTAATAGATAAGTGGTGGAATGAAATCAATTTTGGAGACAAATCAGAGCTTTTTAAAATCAACAAGAAGTTGGGCTTCATCAAAGTCAAACTCAAGGAGTGGAACAAGGCTCATTTCAAAAATATCTTTTAGGAAAAGGAAAGAGTGGAACAAGAAATAAAAGCTTGAATGAACAATAATAAAAAATGGGATGGGGGAAGATGATTTTGAGAATGAAAAAAGTTTGAAAGAAGAACTAGCAGAGATTTTGAAAAGAGAAGAATTTTTTTGGCGTCAAAAATCAAGAGTGACCTGGTTAAAAGAGGGGAATAGGAACACCAAATACTTTCACAAGTCGACAATTGCCAACTAGAGAAGGAATAGAATAGTATAAATCAGGAAAGAGAATGGGGAAGTTGCTCAATCTACAGAGTAAGTAAACAAAGAGGCTGTCAAATTCTTTGAAGCAATCCTAAACAAGGAAAGCTAGAGAACAGAGCAACAAGAGAGAGGTTATTGAGCACAATACCAACAAACATAAACGAAGAATAAAATAGGCAATTGTATCAAAAAATCACTAAGGAAGAGATCAAAGGAGCAACATTCCAGTTGAATCTAGATTAGGCTCTAGGACCAAATGGCTTCCCGGCTGGATTCTTCCAAAAAAATTGGGACAATGTAGGTGATGACCTATCACTGACTGTAGAGGAATCAAGAAGTAGGGTGGTAATGTTGGGGGCAGTAAATCACACATTCATGGCCTTAATCCCTAAGAAGAAAGATCCACAAGTGATGAGCAACTTCAGGCCAATAGCATTGTGTAACACAGTGTACAAGGTGGTCACCAAAATCATAGCCAATAGGCTCAAGAGTGTACTAAATGAGGTCATATTAGAGGAACAAAGCAGATTTTCCCTAGGAAGGTCAATTGTAGAGGGCATAATCATTGCCCATGAGACCATACACATATCCATGAAGAACAAGGAAGCATGTAAGGTATTGAAGTTAGACATTCTAAAGGCATATGACATGGTGGATAGACAATTTTTGCTAGAGGTATTGGGGAAGTTTGGGTTTGATAAAAAATGGATAAATTGGATAAAGAGTTGTATCTCAACTGCTAATTTTTTTGTTCTAGTGAATGGATCAACACATGGCTACTTCCCATCAACAAGGGGTCTAAGGCAAGGAGATCCCCTCTCCCCCTTTTTATTCATAATCATGGCAGAGGTACTAGGAAGAGGAATATAGACCTTGAGGAGGGAAGGGAAATGGGTTGGAGTACATGTAGCAAATGGCTTGGAACCCACCACACACCAACGGTTCATAGATGATACCATTTTGTTTGGGGCGGAAAGTAGAAAGGAAGCTAGGGTGATCAAGACCTTCCTAGATGACTATTGTAAGGCATCTGGGTAGAGCATAAATTGGGCAAAGTCTAAAGTATTCTTCCTCACTACTCAATCAAGTCTGCAAAAAGATTTGGAAAAAATATTGAACTTGAAAGTGGCAACTCCTCTTGGGCGCTTTTTGGGCATGCCTCTGTTTGCAGGGATAAATAAAAAATGCTACTAGGAAAATGTGATAAATAGCTGCAAAAGCAAATTGGGAACTTGGAAAGGGAAGTGGCTATCATCAGCAGGTAGATTGTTAATGGTAAAATTAGTGTTATCTGCCATCCTAGTATATTCAATGTCATGTTTGAAACTACCAAAAGCAGTGGAGGAGGCTCTAGTTCAAAATTTTCAAATTTTTTTTTGGAGTGGTACAAGGGAACAAAACAAATTCCCATTGATAGCCTAGGACAAGATCTATACGCCAAAGGAGGTTGGTGGAGCAGGACTAAAACAACTAACAATAATGAATCAAGCTATGGGTTCCAAACTAGTTTGGGACCTATATGCAAGAGGTGAGCAGAAATGGGTTAGATTCTTGAGAAGAAAATACCTGGACTCGGATGACCCAACCTGCATCCTTACCATGGTAGCACCTCCAAAAGGCTCTACAATTTGGAATTATATTTTGGATTGTAGGGATATAATATCCAAGCATGTCACTTGGGAGATCAAAGATGGTAGAAGTGCATCCTTTTGGAGTGATTCATGGTGTGGAAGACCACCCATTGACAATAGCTCGGGATTGGCAGATATCAAGGTAGAAACCTTACAAGTATGGGGACAAAAGGTATACAATTATGGTAAGGTAGTGCTCAATAATGGAATCCCCAGTTGGAGCTAGAATGATATTCAAGAACTTAATGCCCCACAAGCCCAAAAGGAATCACTAATAGAAATACTCAAGAATAGACACTTCAACCCCTCCAATGATAAGGATGTAATCCGATGGTGCGGGTTGACCATAGGCACATATAAAATGAAGTTTGGCTAAAAAATTAAAGAGTTGGCCATGGAAAGGTAGGATTTCCCATGCAAATTGTTGTGGGGGAAAAAATTCCTTCCAAAGCAAGGGTATTTGCATGGATGGAAATCCAAAAATGAATCCTCATCGAAGATAGATTAGCAACATTTGGAATTCAAGGACCAAGAAGATGTGTAATGTGTAAAAATAATGGAGAGACAATGGATCACTTACTTTTGACATGCCCATATGTGAGTTCCTGTTGGAATGTGGTTACAAGCAAATTAAATCTACAATGCCCCATGCCAACAGACATTGAAACTTGGTTCAAGATGTGGCCATCAGGAAGCAAAAAGTTGACATTTGGTGGGATATGGAAAATCACCCCATCCACAATGATATGGGAAATATGGAAGGAGAGAAACTAGGGATTTTTCAAGGGAAGGAAATGGGAGTGGATGGGATTTGGGCAAAGATAGAGAGGGCCATAACAGAACTAGTCACTAAGGATGCTCACAACAAAGTTGGCAAATAGAGAATTTTCACCAGTTGGGATGACAAACTAATGAAGCTACTCAATGGACTGAAACCTCCACTACTCAGTGGAAGTAGTGATCCTGACTCACAAAAAGTAAAAAGAAAAGAAGTAGTATGGAAAGAGCCGAAAGAAGGTTGGATTAAAATCAACTTTGATGGTGCCTCCCACGGTAACCTAGGCCCGAGAGGAGTTGGTTGCATTGCCAGGGATGAGCAAGGCAAAACTTTAGCAAAGAAGTCCATTCCTCTAGGAATATGCATGAATAATGAAGCGAAATTTTGAGCAACTACAATTGGATTATGTGAACCAAGATTCCCAACCTGCACAAATACAAGAAACAAGCAACTTATTAGATCCAATACAAGTTAGTATCATGATTCCCCAAGAAATCGATTTAAATTGCAATGAAAAGGAAATGAAATGAAGAACATAAACAAACACAAGCCAAAGATATTAAATCCTATTCAAGTGCAATGCAAACTCTTGATCTCTTGGGGGAGTTGGTGCCAATTTGATGTGGAAATTGGCCCTTTCACAACTCCTATGCAAGATTTCATGATTTGATGAAGATTGTGATCCACTTTGTTGAAGATTGATGAGTGCTCCAAGATAAGATCTTCATAACCTAGCTATAAAACTCAATGAGATGGATGAAGATTGCTATGAATTTGAGTATAGTAAGTTTACTCAAATTGTGGATGCAAAATACAAAGAGAAGCATTTTATAAATAGAAGAACAAGATGAAGGAATAAGCAAAATGGATGAATGTGGGATCATTCAACATCTAATGGGCAAGTGCCACTTGTCAAGATGTGAATGGAGGAAGCTTGAGCACATTTTGGAGAATGTGCAAAGAGGGGGGAGATTCAAATTCAAAATATGGCTTGAAGGATGAGGTGAAAGGTGAAGTTAATGTCACATGGCTCAAAAAAAGGACTTGTAAGAGATGTTAAATGCCATGTTTGGAGGACAAGACCTTTTGGGGGGAGATTTCAAATTTGAGGAATATTCCATCTTTGATGCCTTTTTTGAATGAAAATAGATGATTTATAAAATAATTAAATTGATTTTCATGTACAAGTTGCAAAATCTAGAGGATTTGATGGATTAAGACCAAGATTAATCAGGATTTGATTAATTTAAAGGAGATTAGCTGATTTGACCATTTGATTTAGATTTTTGGATTTAAATAAATCAAAATGAGAGGAATAATGATTTTAGACTTAATTAAATAAGATTTGATTTATTTAATTAAAGAGGATGGTGTTAGCTTTAAATCAAATAAAAATTAATTTATTTAATTTAAATGAGATGACTTTAGAGATTAATTAAATAAAATGAATTATTTAATTAAAAGAGGGACTATAGGATTAATTAAACAAAGTGATTTATTTAATTAAGAGATGAAATGTGATGAATTTAATTAAATAGAGATTATTTAATTAAATGATTAGCAGAGAGATGATTCAGGATGAACTGGTGTTAGTAAAATCAAGATCAGGTGCATGTACATTTTATGTGTCTACAGATTACAAATGGGATTGGAATTGGGAGTGAAACATATTCATCTAGAGGGAGACTCACTTATTACCATCAATGCAATTCGCAAGAACAGTGCACTGAACTAGAAGTTAAACCATCTATTGTAACTCATCAAACAACTGACAAAAAAATTTGGAGCATTTCAAATAAGCCATGTATACCAAGAAGGGAACAAACAGGTGGATGAGTTGGCAAAAAGGGTATCAGAGGAAAACACATAAGCAAAAGTTAGGGAGATTGGAATATTCTTGAATGATGGGACATCCAAACCAAAAATCAGAGAAAAGACACCGAGGAAGATCTAAATAGCCAATGACTAAGAAAGCACATACTATAATAAAGACCAAAGTCAAAATGGGAAGAAATGATAAGATAATAACCATAAATAGAAGGAGAGGAGCAGGACACGATAACAAGTCCTAAGGTAGGGGAAATGATGGGATATGCATGACCTCAATATCCCAAACAGGTAAGTAAAATTGTATTGCTCGATAAGGATGCAGATTTGAAGACACGCTTCAAATGTCATGGACATTGAGCTTGTAATTATGATGGGGTAAGGTCATTGATTGTTAAAAGGCCAAAGTTGGTGATTGCTTAAGCAAAGGCAAGGTCGAGCTAATTTGGTGTAGTGAAGAAAGGTGTCTGAGCGTGTAAGGAATGGATACTCCATTATTTTTTAATACAACAAGGTAGTAATAGGCCTTCCATGGCGAGGTGACAGACAAGAGGCTCAAAGGAATCCCGGCCTCTTCTCACCTGGTGGTGCTTTGGGCGACCAAGAAAATTTTGGGGAGGGAGTTCCTACTAGCGTATCATACGTTCAAGGAAAATGCAAGCATTTTCGCCATGTTTCTAGCAATGATTTTGTACATGGGTGTTCCTAAAACAAGGGCTAAAAAGCTTTGCCAGATGGTCTTCATTCATGCCATGCTAGGCAAAATTGACGAAGCCCTAGACAATGTTGATGGAAATTTGATGATACCGCTTCCACAAAACTATTATATGTCACTTGGTAACGGGGTAGAGGTCAAGAAGTTTTTGTTGGTCAGGTCACTCAACCCGACAGGACTGGAAAAATTGTGGGATGAGAAGGAATGAAGCATAATGTTCCTTCTCCAAGTATCAAAAATGATGAAAACCCCTCCCAATGGGTGGGTGTAGCAGTACCTGACAGAGGAAGGGCTAGCCAAGAAGGTGGTAGTGGATGATGATGAGGAATGGGGTCTCGAAAAGGGTGAGGAATGGGTGTCGAATGACGATAGGGATCTAGAGGCCAAGGCAAACAACCCAACACATGTCAACTATGGTCCAAAATGCCCAGTAATTGCAGATTATATAGCATACATGAAGCGAGAGGAAACAAAGGAAGAAGACAAAGATGTCACAGAGGAAGAACAAGGCAAGGCTTTGTGAAAATGTTTTGATATTTTATGCTATAAATGTCTAAATAGTGTGAGTCAGCCCGTCAATGGTGGTCTTATAGTGCTAAAGATGTGTGTTTTAGTCTGTCATAGTAGTAGGGTTTGTTTTTTGGTTTGAACATGGTTGATAGTTTATGTTGGTAGATTTGGTCGATGAGCCCATAGTCATTTTGTAACATGTATGGAGTAGGGTTGAAAAGCCATTTTGGCTCAAGAATAGAATCGTGTCTAGTTCAGGTGTAGCTTGTTGTTGGGAAACTCAGTTTATCATGAAGACATTGTAATTTCCTTTTTGAAAATCAATATAGGGTGCTGCCCCTTAGCAGTGATTTAACAACAACAAAAAAAGGGTTTTTCATCTTTTCTTGCAATAAACTCAAAGCAATGGAAGATTCATAAAAGCAAAAAGCCACAACCTATAGTAGGTTTTCAAACCCTCAAATATTTGCAAAAAATGAAAACCTAGAATCAAAGCTATGAAGAAATACAGAGAATAGAAATGTTTTTTACAATACAACCTTCATATTACAGAAGAATACATAGAAATGAAAGCAATTTCATCTTCCTTCTTCAAAAAAAGTGCAATAAAATACTCTTTTCTTTCACAGGAAGATGAAAAAGTAGCATTTTTAAATGCAAAAATGATATACCACACAACTCCAACATGCATTTTGCACATGAAAAACTCTAGAAAGTCTTCAAGTTGAAACCCTTGGCGCGGTGCAACAACATGGAAGTCAAGCAAAATGTTTCACAATGTAAAGTGAGGCTGAGCTTTTGCTTTAGGGTTTCTAGAAATCCCTAAGTTTGGCCGACCCCAAGTGGGGTATTTTTACCTTTTATTTAAACATTTTGCATAAAACTAATACAGTTGCTAATGTATTGAGTTTCCTTTGTGATATTTTGCATATTTTTGCAAACATCAAAATCAAATGGCCCTTTATAATTTTGCATGAAAGTGAAATAAAAGCGAGAATGTAAACATATATTAAAGTAATATTTTATAAATTACTTTAATGTCATAAAAATGCAAAAAAAGTCAGCAAATATATAACACCTATTAAAGTTGGTCTTAATTGATCACTTTAATATTTGTTTAAATTGTTTATCCTTGTCCCAAAATCATGCAAAATCAGAAGGGGAGTGAAACTAAGGTCTTTAGCCCTGATTTTTAGTCAATTGGAGTATTTTTGGAGTCCTCTTTGGTTAGATTGGTTGAGAGTGGGAGTTTTGAGCTATTTTAGCTCAATTTGGAATAGTTGTGGGCCCCCTTTTGGGGATTTTCTTCTTTGCTCATAAATCACTTTGGAGGGTATATTCTTCAATGCAATTAACTGCGAGTGCCACCTCTTGGCACTTTGAGACTAGTTTTGTATTAAAGGAGAAAAGCTTGGGATTTTTCTTTTAGTTCTTGCTTCTTTGCCTTTGCATTCTACAAAGAGGAGATTTGTCATGTAACTCTGCATTTATTTTCACATTTTATATATAGCAGTTTATTTTCCAGCAGTTTATTATTATATTTTGCAGAGATTCCTTCCATATTCTAATACAAACATGAGTTCTTCTATCTAATTTCAAGTGTCTTGTTATTTTGTGAGTGATTTGATAGGAATTTCTTGTGTTTTGCTTCAAAACCTCCAAATTCTGTCTCATTTATTAGATGCAAGTATACAACTTCAGTTTATTACAGGTCACAACTTGTGCAAGAATTTCTCAAGCCTTTCTGTGAATTAATTATGTGATGAATTTGATCAATTTAGATTGTAAGAATAGGTGTATTAGAGAATGTTTGTGAGTCATATTGTCATTTAAGTCAAAATATTGGTGTATCACCTCCCAAAAATTAATTTACATTTTCAGAGCATCCTTCTTCCTTTTTCCCATCGAATCCATTAGTTTCTAGGAAATATAAATGGGAACCAGCCCATAATATGGAGATTCACCTTCGCTATGAGCAACCCACAGGCTCGAAGGTGTTGCAATGTTACACAGGATTTTTGAGTTTCACACTTAGCTTGCAAGGGCACAATCCTATGTGTTAACAGTTTTCTCCTAAAACTAACACATATTTTAAAATAAAGTTCAAAAGATAAGGATTTAGAGATCTTAAATCTAAAATCTAAGGACAATCATAACAATGGCTAATGTTGCAAAGAGATAAATCCCCATAAAACCAAGTCTTGTTTAATCAAGGTTAAACCCACAATACTGCAAAAACAGTGTAATCTTCAAAGGAATACTTAGATATTTTCATATTGTAAACACTCATACATATATTCAATTACTAGCACAACATGCATAAACATTCACAATTAAACTAATGCAATAAAAAGGCTTAGACTAACTATATACAAAGTAACTTACTAGTAGCAAATCACAAATAGTATGAGCAACATATTCATCAAATGTCTTCAACACTTTGCCATTACTATGAATGAACTAAAACTAAAATTGGAAATGGAATTGGAAGAAGGAACCATGCACATATTAAGAAGCAACGCGAATAAGAGTACCACAACTTCAATGTCTTCTCTTGTATTAACTTCAAAATGTCTTTGCGACAATTCTATATCAACCTTCCAAATGAGAAAAGGTCCCTTATAGATTTTTAAGTACAAATCAAGGGTTGAGATACATGATTGATCAATGGCCAAGATTTTCCTAAACTAGGGTAGTTTACATTGCATTTAATATTGGAGGTGCATTAAATGCTTACAATATATTCCCTTTTATCCCCCAATTTAAAATTTTATTACAAATATTTGGTCTATCAGCTGCCCTCATTTGAAAATTTAAAATAAATCCTTGTTGTTAATCCCCAAAACACTTTGCACAGTTGGCACATACTTTGGCACTAATTCTTATGTGAATCAACATTAAATCTTGGAGTTGCATTTAATATTTGGTTTATTGTAGTTACAAACTTTTCCATATTTCCCTCCTGGCACTTGGGATACACAACACATCCTAAGCCAACAAGCATTGACACGAATCCATATGCAAGTCCCTTTTGATTTATTTAATCTCCTTCCAATAATAATTTTATGATAGCTCCTCGATTTTTGAAAAGCCGCAGCTTTATTTCAAGATCCTAAAAATCAAATATTATTATTATTAGCTCATGTGTGGAAAAACTAATCTTTAAAACATAAAAAATAAACCTTTTCGAGATTTGGGTTTCGTCATGTAATTTTAGAATTTTAGCCTTGTCAAGGAATTTTAGAGATTTTACCCAGTCAGGAAATTTTAGAGATTTTTCTATTTCAAGAAATTTTCCTTTTCGAGGAATTTTCCTTTTTGAGGAATTTTCTATTTCGAGGAATTTTCCATTTCGGGGAATTTTCCATTTCAGGGATTTTTCCATTTTGAGGAATTTTGCATTTCGGGAAATTTTGCATTTGGAGAAATTTTCTTTTTCGGGGAATTTTTCATTTCGAGAAATTTTCCTTTCAGGGTATTTAACATTTCGAGAAATCTTCAGAATTTTGAAATGGTTTTGAATTTTGAAAATGGAAATTTAATTTTGGAGGACCTTGGAAATTTTTGAAAATATAAATTTTAGAATTTTGAAAGAGCTTTGAAATTTTCTAAAAATGGAAATTTTGGAATTTTGAAAGGGATTGGAAATTTTTGAAAATGAAAATTTCAAAATTTTGAAAGGGCTTTGAAATTTTTTTGAAAATGGAAATTTCAAGATTTTTGGATTTCACAATTTTTTAGATTTTGCAGATTTTTGCCTATTAGGAATTCTAAAAAGGTTTTGGATTTTTTTGAAAATGGAATTTTAGGAATTTAAGGTAAGTTTGAAAGTGTATGAAAACCTTAAAATTCCAAGTAGATGGGAAATCTTGAAAACTCCACAACTTTTGACCTAGAAGGAATTTCCCAAAACTTTAAAAAGCAACCTAGCCTATTTTTTTATTATCTATCCATAAGTGCAATAAATCCTTACATATGACATCCCAAAATTTAATTCTTGAATAGATTATCATGAATAGGACAAAAGACCAAGGACCAAAAGGAAAGAACTAAAGCACAACAACCATAAATCGAAGTCTAAACGGGCATGACCCCAAAATCATAAAAAATGAATATGACCTTATTTCAGAAGGACTAAAACCATGCAAATCCACCACCCGAGATTAAAAAAAATAAAAATTGACTACCAAAATCAATGATAGGAACCAAAACCAGAGTCAAAGATAACTAAAAGGAAAAGATGAAAAAAGGGGTGTCCTCACTTTTAGTGGGGCATGTGTGAAAGGAACAACACATCCCTATATGAGATGATCTTCGCAAGAACTTCGTGCAATCTAACTTCTTGAACAAACTTATGAGTTGTGACTAGTGTTCCATCAGTTAGATTCTTGGGTATAAAATGAGCTACCCTGGTAAGTCTATCCACCACTACTAAAATAGCATTATGTCTATTTCTAGACATAGGAAGACCTTGAACAAAATCTATACTAATGATTTGCCACTTCCACTTTGGAATCTCATGAGGATACAAAAGTCCTATTGGGTGATGATGTTCAGTCTTTACCCTTTGGAATTCTAGACATCCTACTACAAATCTTGCAATGTCACTCTTCATTCCTTTCTAGAAATAAAATGGTTTCACATCTACTAGGAGTTTTTTCACTCCAAGGTGTCCTAAATATGGTGTGGAATGAACTTCTTTTTGCATGATATTTCTCAAATCCTTAGAGTTTGGAATGTGCATCCTTCCTTTGAACCTTAAAAGCCCATCTAGTTCAAAATAAAACCCATCATACCTCAAATCTTGAGGATTGTTCGAGAGAGATTGCTTAACTTTCTCATAATACTCATCTCCCACAGACTTTTGCAATACTTGGTTTTTGAAATTTGAGTGAATAGATATCATTGAGGAAATGTGTCTCCTTCGACTCAAAGCATTTGCAACTCGATTTTTTTCCCTTAATATAACTTATGTCAAAATCATAGTCAAATATCAATTCTAACCATCTTCTTTTTCAAGAATTAAGATGTGGTTGGGTGAATAAGTATTTAAAACCTTGATGATTTAACCTAAGCTCAAAAGTCTTTCCTAACAAATAATTTTGCCACATTTGAAAGGAATGCACAACTGCTGCCAATTTAAGATCATGAGGAGCATAATTCTACTCATATGTCTTTAACTTCCTCGACTCATAGGTTATAACTCACCCTTCTTGCATAAGCACCCCAGCTAATACTTCCCCTGAAGCATCAGTAATTACTACAAATTGACCTTTTGGATCAAGGACTTTTAGTATCAGAGATGAAGTCAACTTCTCTTTTAGTTGATTGAATGCCTCCTAGCATTTTTTTGACCAATCAATTGTTCTCCTTTTCTTTGTAGAGAAGTGATAGGATTGGAAATCTAAGAAAATTTGGACACAAAATTTCTATAATAGCCTACTAAACCCATAAAACTACACATTCCATGCACATTTTTGGTGTTGGCCATTCAAGAATGGCTTTGATCTTCAATGGATCAACTGCAATTATTTCTGCTGAAATTACATGACCCAAATATCATACTTCTTTCTACAAGAATGTTACACATTTTGAGAGCTTTCCATACAATTTATGTTCCCTCATACTTTTTGAAGAACAAACTGCAAGTGCTAGAAATGTTCCTCCTCATTCTTAGAATGTATAAGAATGTTGTCTAGAAACCAAAACAAACTTATCCAAGAAATATCTGAAAACATTGTTCATCAAATTCATAATTTTACTAGGGCATTTATCAGTCCAAAAGGTAATACTATGAATTCATAGTGCCCATACCTTGTTCTAAAGGTTGTTTTGTGAATATCTTCATCTTTGAGCCTTAATTGAGTACATCCATATTGTAAGTCGATCTTTGAGAATACTATTACTCCATGCATTTGATCGAAAAGGTCATCAATATGTGGTAAAGGATATTTATTCTTTATTGTTTCTTTGTTAAGCATACAATAATCTATACATAAGCACAAAGTACCATCCTTCTTTTTGACAAAGATCACTTGCACTCCCTAAGGTGAAACACTAGGTCTAATCAATCCTTTGGACAACAAGTCATGAAAATGAGCATTTAATTCCATTAAATTTGTAGTGGTCATACAGTATGGTGCTTTGAATATTGGTTCTAAATCAAGAATTATATCAATGGAGAAATTGAAAGCCCTTTTTGGAGGTAATCCAGGAAGTTCATCTAGAAAAACATCCTAAAATTTTTGAAGAAAAGGGTAGTTATCCGTATTAGGTTTGCCTTGATCCCTAAGACCTTCGTCTTCAATTCCTTTGAGTTTTTGAGACTCATAAAACCTTGTCATCTTGAAAGATAAACTCCTTGAAATCTTCTAACTTCTCCATTTTGACCACAAAGAGTTGACACTCTTTTTTCTTGGCCCTCTTTAGTTGCATGACAAATATTTGCCTTAACTTGACTTCTCTTGGAGTGCCTTGAAGGAAAACTTTATTCCCTAGGTCATTGAGACACTCTATTATTTTTGAAAAATAGTCTACCTTAGCCTTATGCCTCCACAGCCAATTTATTCCTAAGACAACATCATAGGAGCCTAAAGGTGCTAAATATAGGTTCACCTTAGTTGAAAAACTCGAAAGATCAACTCTGGCTTCAAATAGGCATTGATCTACCTGAGCTTTTGTCTAGTTAGCATATTCTACTAACTAGGGTTTCAACATATATCCAGCTCTTCTAGGAAATTTATCTAACACTCTTGATATAATAAAAAAATTTAGTTGCACCAATATCAATTAAAATTGAAATAGGAACACCAAATAATGTACCTATTTTTTCAATAGGAGTAATCTGGTACTCTTCTTGTCGATTATCCAATGCTGCATGGATCCTTTGTTGGAATGTTTTGATTATATGGGATTGAAGGGACCCAAAACCCTTTACAACTCAAGGTACAAAATGTTGCTCAAGAGAAACTAAGATAAACCACCACCACCAGCCCAAAACCCAAAACTACATTAGCTACAAAATGATGCTCTAAAGATAAGACAGTAAACTATTAGCAACACCCAATAACTACAAAACAACAAAACAACAGGAAAGAAGCCTAGACCCAGTAGCAGAAAAACACACAAAAAACAAACAGATGGACAATCAAGACACTATTTCATACTGCTTAAGGTGTTGGCCACCTCAAGCTCCTGGATCCTATGTGCTTCAATCATGTACAACAACTTTTTTTCTCAACTTCAAAGGACTTCTTCCAGTCAACCAACCCTCTAATAGCATGGCCTTTACCATCATCTTTCGCACCTTTTTTCCCTTTACCTTTGGCCAAGTGTTCCTTCTCCATTAACTCAAAAAAATACAGTTGATCCTCTTTCAACTCACTAATCTTACAAAACAAGACCTCCAAAGAGTCTGCACTATTCTTCACTGAAATGTGGCAAGCATGGAGAAGTTTCTTTATATCTGCATTGGTATCCAATACCTTGGCTTCTAAACCAGCCAAACACTGCTCACACAGGGATTTGAAATCATAGTAGGAACCCTCAATATCCATAATTCTGTCAATCAAAATATTTGAGGTCGAGCCTTTCAGGATATTCTTCAAATTCTCCTTCGAACCCCTTATTTTAATGTTTACCTTATTAAATTCCTGGAGAGTCCATTTTGCTAATTTGAAAGTGCCTATGGCCCCTGCCCTCACCATGTCAAGAAGCTCAAACATGGAGGTGGAATCATCATTAATATAGGAGAAGTCCTCAGACAGGGGATTAACCTTTAGAGGCTTCGACTTCGCATGCCTTTGCTTAATATCCTCCTCCTCTTGAACCTTATTCACACCTCTGGTTCCACATTGGGAGAGCTACGAACTAGGGAGTCATCGGTATCCACCGCCTTCTCTTCCAAATACTTATCCTCATAGAGCATCGAGGAATCCTTATCCATATCTCTCAAGGCTTGGTTCTTCATCTTGGCAATGCATTTAGAAACCCTCCTCAACTTATCCTTGGCCTTCGTAGACATCACATTCTCTTGCAGCCACTCCTCCTTACCACCACCCTTAGTATCACCCTGGCCAACGTTCAAAGCATCGTTTTTGGGTATGGACTCACCAAAGCCCAATTTTGCATCCTCACCATTAGAATGGGAGTCCAACTCATTCAAAGTAAGGTGCTTAGTAGCCCATTTGCTTTTAGGGTTACCCTTCCTCTTTTTCGAGGGGGAAGCCACATGGGGTCCCATCCTCGTCATCTTCATTCTACTCCTCTTCCTTAGCAATGTTGGTATCTGAACCAGAAGAACCAAAATCCTCACTTAGAATCTTCTCTTTTCAATTAATAGAAGAGACAGGGATAAGGGCTTTAACATGCTCCATAATTAACAGAATAAGACCCTCATGAAGGACTGGAGCCCTCCTATTTTTCAAGTGTGCATACATAGAGCCCTCCATGGAAGACAACATAAAGAATGGAAAGGAAATAAACAACCCATGTCTAAAATGGTTTAAAAGAGTAAAATGATGGCCAAGGATTGCAATGAACCTGCCTTCCAAAGTCACTTACCGCATTATCACCTCCGCAATATTCACCCAGAACTTCTTAAGAGACTTCTGCTCATAAACCCAACTTTCCATTTTGATGAGTTTTTTTAATTCGTCATCTTTGAAGAATTGAGCCATAGCTTCCTTGTTACTTTTCTTGTCCTTATAGAATTTACGACCAACCATAGGCAACCCAATCAATCAGCTCCTCATTGATATCAATGACCAAGCCCTTTATCTGAAGCTTACGGTTATGCCAACAAGAAAAAAGCTCTGTTGAAGCACTCAGGTCATGTCCATGCAATCTTTCTAAGAATGGCATAAAATTCCCATGCTGGAGAATCTTCCAAATTTTCTCCTTCTTTCTCAGGATCACATAAGAATGTGGCTTAATTCTGCTTCTGTCGCCTCCCATATTTTCAAAAACTAGAAGCCGAAAACCTTGGTAATTAGCTTCCATCTGATAGCCAATAAGCCAAACAAAACCCACAAAGTGTGTGAGTCGAGAATTGGTACTAATGGTTAAATGACACCACTGCATAAACTCAGCCAAAACCATCATTTCTTATTAATATCCTAGCTACCTCGAGAAGGAGAGAGCCTTCCTCCCACGGTCGATACTCATTTAGCCTAACAACCTCATTGGCAAAAAAATCTACTAATGAATTACCTTCTCAAAAAATGTGAGATACGCGAGTCTCTTCACAAGAACTTAACATAATTATAGCATCCTTTATTAATTGATCCACATTCCAGCTAGGCTTATGGGCACCACATAGATAATTGATTATGTTTAAAGAGTTACCTTCCACCCATATTTTAGAGTAAACCCTGTCCACAACGTACTTGATACTTATGAATACAACCTCCGCCTCAGCACAGTGATTAGTCTGATTTTCCAACGACAGTGCCACTGCATCTAAGAGCCTGCCATCCTCATTCCTCAACACCCCCCACAACCTGCAGGCCTAGGGTTACCCTGGGCTGCCCCATCAAAATTAACTTTAACCCACCCTAAAGGTGGTGGCCTCCACTTAGTACTCAATCTAGCGTTTAAGCTAGACTTTGAAATCTCAGAAGGAATAGAAGGGATCTTCTAATTAGAAATCACCAGTAAGTCATACATAGCCAAGCAAGCAAATGGGGCACAATGTGGTGATTCAGACCCAATGATAGCAAAATTCTCCAGGATAGCTTAATGAATCTTAATAAAAAGACTACCAACCTTGAGTTTAGAATCATGGAAAATTCTATTGTTGTGTTCTTTCCATATTCCCAACGCAATATGCAGGACCATAAGATCCCAAAGCCACAGAAGAGTAGAGGAAGTGGAAGGACACTTCCACTGATCAATAAAATTACCAAGGGACTCCAGGAAGACCCAATCCAAAATCTAGATGCCAATAAACTTATTCCAGAGAAGAGAGGAAAAACCACACCCAAGGAAGATATGGAAAGCACCCTCAGCATCATCTTCATACAGAACACACCCATTCAGAATTGCAAATCCCCTTTTATAGAGATTATCTTGTGTTAATACTTTTCCTTGCATGAGCATCCAAAGAAGACATTCACCTTAGGGATCAACGTCTTGTTCAATAACTTCCCCCAGAAAGGAAAATAATCAGGTTTTTCCAACGAATTAGCAAAGGCAAAGGCCACCAAAAATTTACCTTTAGCATAGGGATCCCAAACTACCCTATCCGGTCTAGGATAGATGGGAATACGAACATTGCACAAGAAATCCTTTAAAACCTTCAGAGACAAGTCCCAATCTTGGAAATTATTCCACTCCCCATTCTGAAAATACTCAGCCACCCTAATACCAAAGAGTTGCTTGCGTATAGGAACAATAAGAGGGGCCCAGGGAAAATTGATCAGAGGTTTAAAATCACACCAAGCATCCTCCCAAAAAATAATTCTGGTACCATCACCCAACAACCACCTAACACCATTAGCAATCAGGTTCCTACAAGGAATGATATTTCTCCAAAAACAAGAACCAAAAGGGATATCATCAGAAGACAACATATTCCAGGTTCTCCCAAAGCCATGCAAATATTTGTTTCTAGTTAGAGAGGCCCAACCAACTTCCCCACTAAGGAGCCTCCAAACATTATTTGACAATAATGCCTTGTTAAAAGATTTTAAGTTTATGATACTTAGGCCACCCCATTTCTTAGGCTTACAAACCAAGTCCCAAGCCACAAGAGGAATTCTAGCTTTAGATTCAACACCCAACCATAAAAACCTTCTCATGATCTGTTCCATTTTCTCCTCATATTTAATTAGAATTTTGAAAAGACTCATTGCATACAGAGGCAGATTCTGAAGAGTGGAGGAAATGAGTTGTACCTTCCCCTCCTGATTGAGAAGCACCACTTTCCAACTCACCAACTTTCTACTAAACTTGTCCAACAAACCCAGCCAATAAGACTCTAGAGTCTTTGAGATACACAAAGGTAGCCCCAAGTAGGTTGATGGGAGCTCACCCCTATTACAAGAGAGAATATTGGCTAGCTTCAATTGTAGAGCTTTGATAGGGGTGTTAATGAAAAAAAATGACTCTTATAAAGATTGATACATTGGCCAGATGCCTTCTTGTAAGTCTCAGTCAACCCCTTCACGGTTTTGACCTCATGAATAAAAGATTAACCCATCAAGATAGTGTTGTCAACAAATTGTTGATGAGTAACGAGCTCACATCTAGAAGAGGGGGAAAAACCTTTCAATGAACCAATAGACAAAGCCTTTTGGATATTTCTACCAAGGGCTTCCACCATCAATATGAATAGCAATGGAGAAATATGATCTCCCTGCCTCAAGCCACGCGAACCCCAAAAAAAAGGGGAAGGAGATCCGTTCACCAGCATAGCAAAAGGAGTCGAGATGAGTTGTTCAACAAGTTGAAGAAAATTCTGATAGAAGCCAAAGCGAGCCAAAATAGTAATCAAAAACCTCCAGTTGATCCTATTATAGGCCTTAAGAAGATCCAGTTTCAGGAAGAAGCCTGACCTCTGATTAGCATTAAGAGAATGAGCAAGTTCATGAAAATTTATTATGGAGTCCAGGATCTGATGTCCCTTGACAACGCCACTTTGATGTTTTGAAATCAAATCAGGGAGAATCCTTTGCAATCTAGTTGTGAGCACCTTAAAAAAAAAATTATAGATGAAGTTATAGAGACTGATCAGGCGGTACTCTCTGAAGCTATTAGCATCAATAGACTTAGGGATCAAAACAATGAAGGTCACATTCAATTCTCTGAGTAGTCTTCTAGAACCAAAGAAATCCTTAGTGGCATTAATCACATCTTTTGCAATAATCTCCTAGCACGACTGAAAAAATAGAAAAGGAAAACCATCAGGCCCTGGGGCCTTGTTCCCTTCAAAAGAAAAAACTGCATCCTTGATTTCCAAAGTAGAGGGGATGGCAATAAGCTCCCTATTTAGGTTCCCTGAAACCAAAGGGGGGATAACTTCCAAAGAAGCCTCCACACTATTTTGGTCCCACACAAGATCATCTCTAAGCAGATGCTCAAAGAAATTAGCAACCACTCTCCTAATAGCCTCCTCATCCTCTAACAACAAACCATTAGCCATGACAGAGGAGATCCTATTGGCCAATTTATGCCTGAGGATAGTAAGGTGAAAGAACTTGGAGTTTTCGTCCCCAGATTTTAACCAAATAGCATGAGATCTGTCTCCAAAAATATTCCTCTTTTGCAATAATGTCATGAAGCTAGGAAAGAAGACCATCCTTCTACAACTGGAGCTCTTTTGATAAACCCTTTGACTGAATGACTTCTTGAACACTATCAAGCCTTTGAATAATATAATTCTTGGAGTCAAAAATATGACCAAAGGACTCTCTATTCCACTTATCTTCACAAGTGCCAACTTCTTAGCATCTCTAAACATTGCACTGCCATCAATATTCACTTGCCACCAATTCTTAATACAATGCATAAACCTAGGATCCCTCAACCACATAGCTTTAAAATGAAAAGGAAAGCATTTCTTACCCCCAATCTTATCAGCCAAAAAAGAGGTAAGGAAGTGGTCTGATCTACATCTTGTAATCGTGGAGAGAGAGTAAGCAAAAACCACAAACTACGAAGCCAACATCAGGGCTTTGTCTAACCTGACTTGGATATTTTTTGCACTAGCATGCCTATTGGACCATGTAAACTTGGCCCCCATCATCTTCACATCAATAAGAGCATTATCATCTATGAACATCCTCAAATCCAGATGGCTGTCAGGATTAGACTGTGAGCCACCCACTTTCTCATTATCACAAAGGGGAGTGTTGAAGTCTCCCATCACTAGCCAGGGGCTATCCAGAAAATTAGCCTGAAGACAACCAAGATCATCCCAAAGTTCTTTCCTATCCCTCTTCAAATTAGGAGCATACACATAGGAGATAACCCAGGAGTAAGACTCCCTAATCAAAACAAACTTTGTCTCCACATGATTAAAACCATTTGCAATTGGGATACCTTTAATTGGCCTAGCATTCCAAAAGGTAGCAATGTCTCCCAAAGCTCCCTCAGAGCTAACCCCATGAAAGCCACAATATTTAAAGAAGAATTCTTTAAAACTTCCAACTTTTCAATTTGCATTTTTGTTTCTTGAATCAACAATATGTCTAGCTTATGGTCCTGGATCAAGTTCTTCAGGAGGTCCTACTTGTGCACATTATTTAACCCCTAATATTCCAGGAAATAATCTTCATTTGCACGAGGAGGGGGTGTTCTTAGAGCACAATTCGAAGAGGGTTTTCTGAACCCCTTCCGCAATACCCCGCTTGTAGTCTCGCTCTCTACTTTTCTACAGAGAAGTTCTCCCTTGACCCTTCTGCTCAGACCCACAAATTTTTTTTTGCCTTCTCGTGGTAACACCTTTGTGGGGTTGAGGGGGAGGAGAAGCGGAGGACTTCTTCTTTTTTCCCCTCACTGGAATATAACCTTCTTCATCCTTACTCCTTATATCTGCAACCACTAAAGCTCCTTCTCTACCCACAAGCCCAGACGCATGATCTGGGGGAGGAGAGGGGGAAACATTTGTCTCTAGAATAACATGTTTAGGGAAGCACAAAGTATCTGAAACATGATCAACATCTAGGTCCACAAACTTTCCAACAACCTCATCCTAAAACTTCTTAATCTCCTCAATCCCCTCAAGGCATGGGGCAAAATTGTCCTCAATATTAGCTTCACCCTCCATGACTTTTCCAACAACTAACTCATCTTGTTCTGGGGGAGCAAAAGACCCCTTAGCCTCCTTAACCTTCCAAACTTTGGTTTGAGGAACAATCTTGGTAGCACAATCATTAGCTCAGTGACCCACTTTTTTGCATTTCAAGCATGCAAACAAAAAGGTTTCAAAGACAATTTGTTGCTTCCAGCAACCCACCTTTGAGTTAAGGTGAAAAAATTTAGGCATCGCAACATCTTGGTCAATCATAACACACTGTAGGTAATGGATTTCCACATTACTGAGCTCCTTGACTCTTATTTGGGAATTGATTCACATAATGATCTCCTCCATAAGAGAAACATCCTCTAGGAGGTCCTCGCCTTTAAAAGGTTTTCCCGAATTGTCTCCATTCCTCCTAGAGTTATTATTGTTTTTATTCTCATTCTTGGGCTCATTTCGATTACTTTGGAAATCCTTATCATTCCTCTTGTTAAAATATTGGGAAGATTGTAACCAATTGAACTTCTTACCAACTCTTCTCATGATAAGCAAATATGGATTTCAACTTTTGCTCCTACTTTATCACTTTCTCAAAAACTTGATCCATTCTTGTTGGACCATGAACATCAACTTCTCCTCCAATCTAGACATTTAGCCCCATCGTGAATTTTCTAATCCTGAATATTTCATCCTTTTGGTACTAGGGTATGTACTTCAAGAGACGTGTAAATATTTCTCAATACTCAACCACAAAGAAGTCTCTTTGTCACAGATTCTAAAAGTCAATAAGCTTTTGGTCAAAGAAAAGTTGTGGTAAACACCTTTGCCTAAAGATGACTACACATTTATCCCAAGTTAAGCTCAAAGATCTTAACCCTAACTCCATCTTCCTATTCATCCACCAAGTGGATGCTTCTCTTTCTAGTTGGTAAGCTCCCCAAACTACCTTAGTAACTTTAAATTAATTTCTTATCTCAAAGTACTTTTTGTTGAAGACCCTAAATATTAAGAGGGGGGGTGAATTAGTATTCTTTGAAACCACTTAAACATTTAAATATTCAATCCACACATCATATTCAATTTGTAGTATGAAAAGAAACCATGAAAGCAATCATCAAAGCACATAACACATGAACACCAAATTTTTAAGTGGAAAACCTAAAAATGGAAAAACCATGGTGAGGATTAGCTCACGATATATTATAATTGGTCATAACATATTACATAATGGCTCACTGCCTTTTGGATTCACTGCCTTTTGGACTCACTGTCCAAAGAATGATAGAAAATAGAAAAGAGGGGTGGCTCATTGCCAAGATTTGAACTACTAATAATGCATCTACAATATGCAAGAGATATAGTTCCACTAGAGCTCAATATACTAAATCAACACACTTCATACTACACTAATTTTTCACTCTTCTCTAATTTACATTCACATACTTCACATTACATTACTCAACTACTACTTCACAACACTAAAAAGATATTACATTTATACACATTACATCCACAAACACCAACTAGGTCAGCCTAAATAGATGTATTATGCATAACATAACTTATTAGCTCAAGATTCAAACACACACACTTTGCACCTTAATTCAAAACTTGTAACACATCAAAATAGGTCAGAGAGGACCTATAATAACTCCATCATACCGATCAACACTTCCTTTAACTCCGCACGACCCCAAACTTATTAGGTTGGCTTTGCTGATGGAGTAACACTAAAATACACCATCTGATCATCCACAATTTACTAACACTCGGACCTCCAATACACTTGCCACTTGGACCATAGATGCTATAGATACTTGTAGAAACTTCCTCAAATCCGCATAACTAGATATTCTTCTGTGGTGGAATGCAGACCAATCCTAACATGTACTCTATATTGGTGACACTATCACTAGCAGACCCAATACATTGTCATCATCATCTTTGATACTAGAGGGCATAAAGACATGAAAATTTTGATTTATATTCCTTTGACATACACCAAAATTACCTTAGAGCTGTAGACCAAAATTCTTCAAGGCAGAGCAATGCGGACCCAAAAATTGATATTGTGTACTGAAAACTAAACTCAGGGACTTAACTGAATATTCAACATAACTATTTTGTACTAGAGCAAAAGTCTTGCATTTGTATACTGGATTTCTATCACCTCAATCACTTATGCTTCACTAGCAGCTATACATCAATCTTCACATCAAACCATAATGTTAATATCAATGACAAAACTATATATGCTCATGCTAGTGCACATGTTGCCAACAAACATAATAATGACAATCTCCTCAAACTTCTAACACTTTTCCATTTCCATGAGCCAGACTTCTACTACATCACCACTCACTGTTCCATCGAACTTAGGTGGCGTTACCTTTTCCATTTCTCTTCATAACTCAAGAGCTAAATGATTCCTCTTTTCATTATCAGCTCTCGAATGAGAATTGTTTTCACCTCGCCCACTTAGGGTAGAACGATCATGCCTATTTTCATCTCCCCTTCTGGAGATGCTTCATTTTCCCTTTCGGGCTTACTTTGGCCCCTAACCTCCTGCTCCAAGGTGCCAATTATATCCCTTGTTTCATTCAACATTACCAAGATTTGGTCCAATTTGGTATTTAGATTATCAAAAGGGTGAGATACCTCCTGACTTCCTCCTGGGTTGATTCGTGTTTGTACCATGATTGTTGTCTACTTCAAACCTGAGTTCATTTTATGCATTTAATTAGATCCTCTAATTTTTGCATTGCATTTTAAACAACTTATAACATTATTCTTAATCCAATAGACAAATTTGGAAAAATATCAAAACTTGAATATTATATTTATTCAATGGATTCATAATACATCTTTATTTAATACAATTTTTTTGACCATATGTGACTATAGGTCACTATTAGATAATGGTATCTCCTCAGGTTCTTCTTCGCCCTCATAATCAATCAAGACAAAATTGGAGGGTGGGTGTACACATAGGTACTCCTCCATCACCTCCTTTCCTATCTTTGGTGCATCATGATCACATCTAAAAGGAATATCCCTATGTGTAAATGGTTTAACTTGTTTAACAAAAGGGATAGGTGCAATGGCCTTATTTGTCGCTTTCATACATTATTATTTTTTCTATTCAAATATGCTTAAATGCGTCAATAAGGGTTTCTAAGTCAAAAAGCCATGCACCCCCTATGTAGTTGATATTCTTGAGGAGTTTTAACTCTGAAGATGGTTCCTTTTTGGCCACTAAGTGTAGCATCATAAATTATCACCCTTGACAATTCCACACTAGATTTTTCTCCCTCCTAGGTGCTTGGACCTAATCATGCTCCTAATTCCCTAAATTATGCATTTCATGGCCCATTTTAAACACTTATCAAAAAACTCAATATTGAAAACCAAAGTAGTCATTTAATATTTTTCCCTTGGCTTGTTAAATCTCGAAAAAGTGGGTCTAGACAAGGGCACCCTAGGTGCCCTTGTCCTCTTAATTTGGCCCCAAATTTTAATATGTCGAGGATGGCAATTTATTATTTGAATTTTAAATTCTAAATGTCAACCATCGAGATTTAATTTATGGGAAATTAGATTAATTGCATATAAATACTTAGTCATTTCATCATTTGAAAGACTAACAAGCAATAACAAGAACATTTGGTGATCAGTCACTTTTGAGAGCAATTATAATATTTCAAGATCAAGTCAAGAGCAGTTAAGAGCATGAATATTGCAACATTTCTTGTCAAAGCATCATGCCAAGTTTTATGTGAGTTTGTTCATGTTTATGCATACATTTTGTTTATGAGGAATAACACTTGTAGGTCTCCAAGAAAAACTGCAATCAAGCCTTAAGGATATGTGTATGACTTCAGTCCTTCAAGAAAATCAGATTTGAGTGGTGAGTTGCATCCAATTGTTGATTCATCATTCATTTTTCATTTAAACTCTCTTTCATCTATTTTTCCATTATGGAGGTGGAAACACCAACACGAGGTTTGATTGAGGCAAGCCCCTATATGGCATAACCCTTCCTCTCTCTTTGAATGTGTAGGTTACAGGTCTGAAGAAGATTGAAGACCTTTTTATCATTACTGCATTGAAACCCTACAACTTGACAAGATACAAAAACTCAATTATCTCGACAACTGATGAAGCAACAAGATCTGGAAGAAAGAAGCTTCAGATCAAACACTTGAGGACTGTGAAGAAGATTTCAGTTTCAATCATCCAAACAAGGGCATCCTAGGTGGCCTTGTCTAATCAAATCAAGTCAAAACTCAAATCACAGGTGCACACAAGTTTTCTCTATCTATTTTTGGTCATTAAATTTGTTTTGTCAATTTCTAGATTTGTTGTTTTCATATCAGAAGAGTGCATTTACATTGTTAGCTAGTCATATCATTGCATTTCACCAAAATTCCATTCCAACCCCCAAAACAATTCAAATCCAAGGTTGCTTGACTCACCTTTTAGGTTGCAAGTTGATCTCATACCCTTACCGATTTGAATTCTAATGCTATGTTAGTGAAAGGTGACTAATCCTAGCTAAACCCTAGGGTTTCAATTTTCCAACTAAACACTAAGGTAGGCAAGTTCTTGGGTACAATTTTTTTGATGGTTTTGCTTATTCTTCTTCCCGCCATTGTGACAAAAAAACACTTTCAAACATTAGCTAATTGTTAATGTTTGAGAAAAAAATTCATAATGAGCTCATAGGTCCATGTGTTGAACTCAATAGCTTTGATACCATATGTAACATACTCACTCATACCACACAAAAAATACTTCGATTTTTACCATAGAAGTAAATAAACATATGCTTAAAAATAGGATAGATTTTTTTTTCATTTTCATACATCATTTATTGTACATGACCAAAACATGAATGAATAACACAACTTTTGAATTTGAAAAATATTAATTTCAAATTGAGAAATAAGATAGAACTTTTTAATTACAATTCATACGTGAGATACTTTTTTAAGTATACAAGTTTACATAATACATTAAATGATACAAGGTCAAGTCTTCCATATTTGGAAATTTTATTTTATTTCACAAGCCTCAACATTATCATCTACAAGAGGGAGAGCATTACTCGAGCACTTTACCTCCAACCATAGACCAATGGTCCCTTGCACACCTTCCAAACTGGAAGTGACCCTACCCTTCACAAAGAGTATAGACAAAGGAACCCACAAGTACATGTCATCCGAGTTCTAGTGTTGTTTCTTACATAACCAATTGACCATACAAGTTTAGACATCTCTAACTAAGTATGACCAACTGATTGGATATGTAATCTAGTACACCATGAACTGACTAATGCAAGCAAAGATTTTTGCACTATTTTGGCCAAAGATTCACAACATAGCAAACACTTCCTTAGGAAATGAAGTCATAAGTTCACACACCTCTAAATTGACTTAGAAACTACCTTTGACCTAAGGTTTAACACATGACTGACTGGTTGATCATTTGTTTATCCTTTCTTAAGGATATTAAATCATAAAAATATAACTTACTAAAGTTGGTAAACAACTAATATGGAAATGTTTTCTTGACATTGAACACCCATGTTACATTCTCGCAACGTGATTTAAATTTGAGATTTTCCCTCCTTCTAGTGCCAAAATGTGAATGTTGATTATAGACCTACACAAACACAACAAAAAATCACATAATTAGATTTATATGCAAGTTAAACCAAACATTCCCCATAGAATTCATTTACAATGCACAAAATGAGAAATAAATGAAGAACACAACAAGTAAATCTATTAAATCCTATTAAAGCAAGCAAACTCTTAATCCTATGGGGGAATTGGTGCCATTTTGATGTGGAAAATGGCCCTTTCCCAATCCCTTGTAAGCTTTGTGATGACTTGATGAAGATTTGATGCTTCCTTGGAGAAATTCCTGCATAACCTAGCTAAGAAATGATAAAAATGGATGAAGAATGGATGAACTTGATATGAAGATGATAAATTTGCCTCAATTCTCCTCCTCAAATGAGCATTATGATTTTGCATTGATTGTGGCTCTCCTAAACAAATAGAGAAGGTCTCTATTTATAGATGTGAATGATGGAGGATTTGAAAGATATGGAGGATGTGGGACAAAAGATAAACCAATGACAAGATGCCACTTGTCATCATGCTAATGGAAAAAGGTGGAGCACATTTTGATCAATGTGCCAAAGAGGGGGAGATTTGAAATTCAAAAGATGGCTTGAAGGATGAGGTGAAAGGTGAAGTTAATGTCACATGGCTCAAGAAAATGACTTGTAAGATGAGTTAAATGCCTTGTTGGAAGGACACATCCTTTTGGAGGGATTTTCAAATTTGGGGAACATTCCAACCATTGATGCCTTTTTGAAAGTAATTAGAGATTTAAATAATTCAAAATAAATGATTTATTGATCAAGTGGCAAAAGCTAGAGGATGTGACATGGATTAGGATTAGATTAATCAAGATTTGATTAATTTAATAGGAGATTAAATGATGCAACAATTTTGACTTAGATTTTAGGATTTATTTAAATCAAAATTGAGAGGAATGTGATTTAGACTTAATTAAATAAAGATTATTTATTTATTTAATTAAAGAGGATGGATGTTAGCTTAAATTAAATAAGAATTGATTTAATTTAATAAGATGACCTTAGAGATTTAATCAAATAAAAGGGATTATTTAATTAAATAGAGACTATGAGGTTAATTAAATAAAAATGATTTATTTAATTAAGAGGAGATGACAACTTAATTAGATAAAATTGATCTAATCTAGTTAAGAGAGGAATTTGATGACAAGCCGAGAAGATGATTCAGGAGGAAACGATGTTAGAAAATCAAGACCAGGTGTGTAACGCCAATCAATACATTTTCCATGTCTACAAACACAATGCAATATAAAATTTTAGTCTTTTTTCCCAAGGCCAGTAGGAGAAATAAGGATATCCAAATATTTAAAAAGAGAAGCAACTTGAAAATAAAGAATATTAGCAATCTATTCTTGAAGATGAAGGTTTGTTTGGCTAAGAAAAACCTAATACTTTTGTTCATTCAGGAGTTAACCATATGAACTAATGTAAATGTGAAGAGCTTGCCTAAGAAATCAGGCTTCCTCAAGAGTGACATTAACCATCAAATAAGTGTCATCCAAAAAATGAAGATGTGAAAGTGGATCTATACCTTGTATAATGTAAGAGCTTGAAATTGATTTAGAACATTTAAGGTGTTTTAAAAACTTACTAAGTCCTTCCATTAGAATGAGAAAAATATATGGAGAGGGAGACTAACCTTGATGTATACCTCTTTTAGAATGAAAAATAATAGAACCATTAATAATCACATAAAAAGGAGGGTTACAACATGCTATGGCCCATTGGATCCAATTATTATCAAAACCAAAGGTGTGCAAAATATCTTCCATAAATTTTTAGTTGAGCCTGTCATAAGCCTTAGAAAGATCAAGCTTCATGAACTTATAAATTTTCTTGTTAACATGCATAGGTAAATATCTTCCTAGACAATGACAAAACCATTAATGATTTGATGACCTTGAACATACCCTCTATTAAGTAGAAATGATAAGGATGAAACCATTTTAGACTCTTAGCAATAGTTTTGGAAAGAAGATATAAATAGTATTATAGAGAGCTATGGGTCAAACATCTGAAAAATTCAAAACATGATCTTTCTTAGGAAATACAACCAAAAAAGATTTATCAAGGGCTTTTAATATTTGTTTTGAGGTGTATAATTCCTCAAAAGCCTCCAAAATGTCATCTTTGACAAATTCTTGAAAAAATTGAAAGAATTCAATAATAAAACTATTTGGCCTTGAAGTTTTATCTTTTACATCATTTAAACCACTTGCTCCAACATTGATGGGAATAGGGCCATTGAGGAAGGAATTATCATGAGGAGAGAAGTCTAGGAATACAATTCAAAATGATCTGTCTATTATCAATAAAAAATCAGCGAGGGCTTTGAACAACTCATGAAATTGAGAAACATTTGTTGCAAGGTGTGTGCCTTTGGTCTCCTTGTGCTGTGCAGCGCAACACTTGGGTTTGTGATATGGCTTAACCGCCTCTTGTGGATTCATTAACTCTAGCGGTTGTATCAGACATTAACAGGTCGATCTTTTGGTGCAGTGACAATTGTCTGTGCAATAATTGGTATCAAAGCCTGGGTCATGGGTTTGAACCCCTCACTTGCACTGGGGGGATTGTTGCAAGGTGTGCGCCCTTGGTCTCCTTGTGTTGTGCAGCATAGTGCTCAAATTTGTGACATGGCTCAACTGCCTCCCATAGATTCATTAACTCTAGCGGTGCATTACCAGGTCGATCTTTTGGTGCAATGCCAATCGTCTGTGCAACAACATCCTCCAATTGGATATCTTGAATGGATTCAATTCTAAACCCATCCTCTCATTGAATTTCCTTAAAAGCATAATTTGTTGTTTCTATGTAGCTTGTGTAACTTGCCATTTATCTAGATGTAGGATTTTGTTTGAGATCTTAGTGAATCTTAGACATAGCAACAAATTGTGCAAACATAAGTTCTGTTGACCTTAGGTAGTAAAGGAATGGGTGAAGTTGACCAGACTTTAAATTTGAATTTTAAATTTTGAATTAAAACAAAAATGATAATATCAAGATAGGTAACAAATATATGAAATAGGTGTATAAATAGATGTAATAAATATATAACTAAAGTAAATATATCTAATATATGATTCTGGATAAGGTATAATATCCATAAATAAAAATATATAAATAGATAAACAACCAAGAAAACTTTACAACACACAAAATTATACCATATCTCCATAGGTATATAAATAAAGCAACGCAAACTTTCATAAATGCTCAATTTTTGAAACAAGATCCTCAAGTGGCCTCCCTAAGTAGAATAAATTTTTAAAAAGCCTGTGCTTTACACGTAATGGAGTAATTGCTAGTAATTATCATAAACAAAATAATTAATTAGGTGGTAGCGTATTCATGAAGCAACATCGCTAGCTGGAACGCACGAGCATCACATAAAAAGGCCGTTTATTAAAGGAGCTCAAATTCCCAGACGTGTAAGGTGCAGATTCACTCCAGAGGTCTTGGAAAGCATTCCCGAGAGTTTGGAGACATTAACAAAAAGTCTAAGAGGAAAATATTCCGGGAATGTGCCGTGCTCGGAAGCTTCTGGCACGAGGCAGGTCTCCCTCGTTTACAAGCAAAGAAGTTTCAATAAATTCTCTCGAGACTGTGCGTGCCACGTCACTGAAACTGATGGACGAGAATCTGCCACATAAGTACCAGGCTGGACACGTAGCGCGGCCCGAAAATATCCTGGGATAGGGTTTGTATAAATTAGAGGTTTTGCAATCAAAATGGAGTTTCGAACATCTCGCTCACAACTTCAATTGTTGATGACAGTGAACAGTATGGACGTTAGATAAACGACGATAACTATGGCGAAAGCTGACGAAGCAGAAGTTTCTTGTGCATCGTGAATCTTCTATTTCGCATTGCTGTATATCTACTTCACTCTGTATATATATCGTTTAACTTACAACTTGGTAGGGATTTTGAAGCCTGACATTTGAAGGCGACTTAGAAGTATTTATCAACAAAGTTGAGAAGATCGGAGTGCTTATTGTTGTTGACGATCGCGTCCCGGGGCGTCCCTGAAGCGTGGGTTTGGAAGCCGCGCAGGCGCTGCATGTCTTCTACGTCTCACAGGCTGAACACAGGGAAAGGGAAGGAAGTAGCAACGGAGCCGCAGAGGTATTTTATCTATATTTACTGCTTATTTTAAGTGGGTTAAGGGTTTCGACAGTCAACGGTTTTGTGTTCTACAAACTTAAAAAAGTGGGTTTGGATTTGAATCTGCATCTGCATTCAGTAATGCTTAGATGTTTTAGTATTATTCGCATTTGCATTTGGGTTTGAATTCAACAAGTATTTGAGAAAGTTTGTTTGGATGAAGACAGTAAATAACATGTATTTGGGGTGCATTAATGATGCTTTTTTAACTAAGCGGGTATCCACTGGGACTGGGGGGTTCGGGGTTTAGAACTGACTCGTATTTAGGGTAGTCCTTATGTTGTCGGATCAATGCACTCCACAAGTCTTGATCTTGGTAGATCAAGGGGTACTTTGACAATTTTAAAATTTTCTAACAATTTGGTTACCATCTGTCCCTGTATTAAGGGGCTTGGCATTGGACGATCTTCACATTTGTTTAGACATTTATGGGGTTTCAGAGTAATTTGGTTATGGCATTTAGATGCGCTTGCTAGTTTTATAAATGTAGAACTGGATTTTTGTATGCACATTTGAACATCCAAAATAATTACAAAATTTGCACGATTTTTTTCTGTTTTTAGGGTTTCTGCATTAAGCCCGTTTGTTCCGCAAACTGAAAACTAAAATTGCATATGATTTGGAGTCATTAATTGTTTGCACTTAAGTTTTCATCTAGGCGATTTGTCAGTCAATGATTTTGACAATTGGATATAGTTGTTTGTCCCTCAAAACTTACAAGTTATATATTGGTTTAATTAAATGATTACGTCATAGTCTCATTAGTCCCGGGAGAACTGGTGATTGAAGCACGCTAATATGAAGGAGAATAAACCTAAAATTGACATGGCTGCCAACCCTTCCTTTTTCTAACATTTGAATTTCTGTTTTGTAGCACCTTAAAGATTAAAACATGATTTGTAGAATACTGAATTTGGTGATTTTGAAGAGTTTTGGGGTTATTTTTGTCTTGTTTTGATCCAATGAATTTTCTGAGTCTTGCCAATGTTTGCCAATTGTTTTGAGCCTCAGCCAACTACGATTTCATGTGCAACTGGGACTGCTATGTCCAAGTCAAGTCTCAGATTCAATTCCATGGTTTAGATAATTTGACACTGATTGTTCACTTTTTATGTCAGTCTGTTCTGCAAACTTAAAACTGATAAATTTTATGCATTTTGCATCTGGACTGTGTAAATATTTAGATAATTTTGCTTTAGTTGTTCATGTTTTAGACACTTGCAAATGCTTTAGTGTTCTCCTAACTGTAAACTGAATTTGCATGTGCTGCATTAGCTTTTGGATTTTGTAAATGTTAAAGACAATTTTGCACTGATTGTTCAGTTTTAAGGTTTTGGCATCTAATAATTTTGCCATTTGCATATGCATGTTTTTATTTCCATCATCGGACACAATTTCAGTATTCTTTTGCTTCTGGTTTCAGAAAAATGGTTACAAAATTTTCCACCAACTTTTCACATTGTGGATTTTATTTATTGAAAGTCTTTTACATTTGGATATGCTTTTCTGTTCTACAAACTTAAGGTTGAATTTGTTATGCATGTGCATCTAGAGTCAACAGATATAATTTCTACTAGTTCATATTTTTTGGGATTTTGGTAATGATTCAATGAATGATTTGTGTGTTTGTATAGACTCATATTTTCAGCAAACTTAAAATTTGTTTGTATTTGCATTTGGATTTGGTCAATGCTATGCTATTATTTGTTAGAAAACATGCCCGGATCCAGGTCTGATTTGAATCTGGTCCAGATACTGAAATGGTCCACCTATGGGGCCATTTATTTCCATCATCGGACACAATTTCAGTATTCTTTTGCTTCTGGTTTGAGAAAAATGGTTACAAAATTTTCCACCAACTTTTCACATTGTGGATTTTATTTATTGAAAGTCTTTTACATTTGGATATGCTTTTCTGTTCTACAAACTTAAGGTTGAATTTGTTATGCATGTGCATCTAGAGTCAACAGATATAATTTCTACTAGTTCATATTTTTTGGGATTTTGGTAATGATTCAATGAATGATTTGTGTGTTTGTATAGACTCATATTTTCAACAAACTTAAAATTTGTTTGTATTTGCATTTGGATTTGGTCAATGCTATGCTATTATTTGTTAGAAAACATGCCCGGATCCAGGTCTGATTTGAATCTGGTCCAGATACTGAAATGGTCCACCTATGGGGCCATTTAGGGTCTTGTTAAACAAGCTTGGATTTGGCTGGAACTAACCTTGACAGATCCTGAGTGAACCCACAGATAAGACATGTTATTTTCTATTTTACCTGGTCCATCTCTATTCTGCTTCTCCCAAACCTGCAATTTGCCATGTTTTATTAAATTTCATTGATAATCATCAGTGTTGGCGGGTTGGTTGTTTCTCTTCTGCAGAAGGTATTTGAGTTCAATGATGCTGAGTGGGGCAGTGTAATAAGGGACTCAAGCATGGCCATGATGTGGTTGCAAGGGGATGTTTACTTGCCCTTGCAACACACTTTCGTTGTGGCCACTTTACATCTTCTCTGGGCTCAAGTTATCTCCATATTTGACACATGCTATAATTTTGCTGGCTGTCAAATGGTTTGTGTTCCCATTGTGAGTTTCATTTTCTCTATTGGGCAACTTTGACTCTCCAAAGTGAAAACTATCTGATTCCTGTGGATTAAATAAATATTAAGCTATCATCATCTAATGTCAATGACAATGACGATCTTTTTGAAGACTTATATGACATCAGCTGATTTCTGGTATTATTATTTTAATATTGAACAATGAATGTCTATCATAACATTTGAGTTGAACAAATTGACATTGAAGTATATTTTTTAATCTTTATGGTGGTTTTGGCATCATATGATGCTATGTGGTATATATATATGATTTTTATATGTTTTTTCAAGATTGCATGGAAACGGATTCGGATATGGCATTTTTCAAGACCTCTCATGTGGATACGACAGGATACGACATTTTTCAAAACCTCTCATATGGATATGGCAGGATATGCATGACATTCATAAAAAAAACACATGCATACATATATAACACAAATTTCTAAGTTATTAGAGAAGATTTTCATTACTTCAGAAACAATATAGGATTATACACATAAATCGTAATTGCTACATATTCCAAAATGTTTATGTTTAAATATAGTTTTACCAATAAGACAAAATTCAAATACATTAATAGTTTGATAGAATCACATTCTATCAAAAATATCATCGTTCTCTTGAAATTGGAGTTCTAGATCATCAAGATTTTCTAACAAATTAGGATAGTTGGATTGAGTGCAACCACTTGCTAGACTCTCAGAACCAAATGAAGATTCACCAGAGAATCCTCCTGCAATTTCAAATTTCTCAACAATGGGATTGGGATGTTTCAATGCATTTATGGATATATCAATGTCTCTCATCTCAAGTTGTACATCCCAAAGTCTATTAGGTCCCTTCATGTAGTCTATGGAGAATTGTGACAAGAGATGAAGATTGGAAGGATCAAAGACAAGGTCCTCTGCTTAACTGGCCGCCAACCTATTCATTTCACAGAATGGATGAAGCCATATGTGCTCCAATTCCTCTTTAGATGCAGAAGAACTCGAAACTTGCAAAAAAAATGATATTATAACTAACAAAGACACAAACAATCAAATAAAAAATTAAATAAAATAAATTAAAAAAGAATATAATTTATACAAAGTTAAACCTGTGAAAGAAGTTTGATAGCTAGATTTTGCAAATGCTTAGTTGTGGCACCATGGAAGTTCCACCACTTCACAAGGTCCATTTCTTTTTTATCTACCATTGCGCACCAACATCTGCATAAGTTCCATTAGAGGATGCAAAAGTTCCAAACTCATATCAAATCTCTACAACAACTCTAGGATCTACAAACATTTTTTTTAAGGCTTTTTTATATCCATCAACTACCTCAACATCCATATTTGGCGTTGTTCTATTTGGTAGTGCCAACATATCAACATGGTAGTACTTGGGGTTCAAAGCATATGCCAAAAGTTGCAAAGGAGTTGTCATTTTATCTCATCTCTTTTGGATTACCTCATATATTTGCCTATAAAAAAATTCAGAGGGGTCTTGCTCTTTTGCTATAATAATGTCTCTAACCTACTCCACCATTGTATCTATGCAATCAAAGATGTCACCCAATATTGGCTTATTAGTGTCACAACGACGAATGAGGGTGTATATTGGTTCAGTGAATGCGAGCAAGTAGTCTATTTGAGCCCACCAATCATCATCAAGGATTAGTGTTCTGATATTATTTGCTCTATTTGTTTGAGATTGCCTCCAAAATGCCCAAATATCACTAATCACCACACTTTTAAAGGCTTGCTTGACATCCACAAGCCTTTTAAGAACAATGTAGTGTGTGGCAAAGCGAGTCTCAAGCACCTTCAATTAAAAAATAATAATTTCTTAAAAACATATAAATATTACATATATTTCAAAAAAAAAAAAGAGAAGTAAAAATGATATATTTGAATATTTCTAATACAAAATAAAACTTACCTTTAACAACTCCAACTTAGCGAATTGCCTATAGATGGCTTGTGACATGTGATGATTACAAATAAACATTTGAATTTCTTTGGCTTCTTCATAAAACTTTTGTATCCATTGAATTTTGCCAATTTTTTGTAGCATTAAGTTCAAAGAATGAATTGCACAAGGGGTCCACCAAATGTTTGGAAATCTTGCTTCCACAACCAACCTTGCTGCTCTGCATACTTTTGCATTATCTGTGAACACTTGAACAACAATTTCTGACCCCACTGACTCAATTGCTTCAATTAGAATATTGGCAATAAACTGGGTATCTTTTTCAGCCTTGCATTCCATTGCTTTCAAAAACATTGCCCCTTTCGGGCTCATTGCAATCACATTGATTAGTGGCCTATTTCTAGCATCCTTCCATCTATCACAAATGATGGAAACTCCAGATGTTTTCCATGAATTTTGAATCACCCGCAATCTATGCTCCACGGGGTTTTGGGGACGGGAAGTACCTGGTACGGCGGGACGAGTTTTCGGTACTGGGGTACTTTTGGGTCATTTTTTAGGGGACGACAGGGGACAGCTGATAAAAAAAAGTAGGGAATTTTTTAAAAATATACAAAAATTTCAAATGTTCATAGCATAACATTGATAAAGCATTCATTCTAGACATTTGTATAAGCTTAATACATATCATTAGACTTGAATTGAGATTTCACATGAGAATCGACAAACAAATTAACAAAATTCAAATGCTTTTCATTATCAATGTGCACTCATATCATATAAAAGTCTGATAATTATAACCAAAATGCCCAAAGGCTCCAAGTCTCAACTATGAAATGACATGCTAAACATAAAACTAAGAAAATATATCGCTGTCCAAGGTCCCTAATCAGCAGAAGGTAGGTCTAAATCAGCATTGCCCTCGCCATCAGAGCTCGAGTCTAAGTTAGTGTCAGTGTCCATGTCAATAGAAGGATCTGCCTCAACCAACCCCAACCAATCCCTCATGTGCATTCTCCTCAATCTGCATAGCATCTTTTGGATTAACATCCCAACATAAGGCTGGAGTTTGACGATACTGACTAGTCTAGGGATCCTTCACTCAACTACTCTTCTTTTGCTCTCCTTCACTTCACAAGCCAAATGTAAAAATGAGTTGCTTTTTCTCATTTTAGGGCATATATAAGACATAAATTAGGTTAAGTGGCATGGGACGTCCCTTGCGGGCCCGCCCATGCCTTTTTTTCATTTTAAAAAACTTTAATGTTTTATAAAAATGTGTTTTTTTTGCTGCTGGGCCGTAGGGTACTTCTAGAAGTACCCAGTATGGATGAGGGACGGCTGGGAAGTTTCGGGTACTTCTAGAAGTACCCTATGTCCCCTATCTTTTTCCAAAAGTCCCCTGGAAGTACTGGGTACTTGGAGGGCAAAAGGGAACAGCTAGGGGACGTTTCCTGGCCGTCCCCGCGTCCCCGTTTCGTACCCGGTACGAGAAACGACATAAAAACACAGGGGACGCGTCCCCGTGGAGCATAGCCTACAATTGTTTGTCAATAATGTCTTTTTCTTTAGCCAAAAGGGTGGTATGAACTTTCTCATAGCTTGGGCTTTTGTATCCTTTGGGTGCCTCATTAATTGGGTGCCTCATTAATTGACCTCACCATCTCTTGCCAATATGGAGAGCGCACTACATCAAATGAAAGCCCATTTGCATACAAACAACGAGTGATATTTTGATTTGTATCCTCTTGACTCTGCAAATTAAATGCTTTTTCAAGAGGTTTTAAATTGTTCCTCTTGTGACTTGTTTTTGAAGCTAATTTTGGATGCAAAGGGGGTCTATTTAGACTTATAGTTGACCTTAGTTTTGATGCTTGAACACGATCATTAGCTTCTTGTTCTTTTTGATATTTTGTAATTTTTTCAGTTGACAACCCCTTCCCTCGACGACCATCAACATTTGGTCCAGAACATATAGCACACTCTTTCCTTATTATGTGACAAAGGTGCCCTCGAAAGAACCCTAGTATAAAAACCTCTCTAATCTGTTAGACACTCATGACATGTCCATTTACATCCTCCACCACCTTGAATTTTCTCAAGAATGGTGACATATTTCCACAATGAAGATTTAGGGTCTGGTATGATCCACTTGTCGTTTTTTGATGCTCTAACATTGGATGATGATAATGCCATGTTTAATATCCTATGATGATTAATTATATTCTAATGATGATGATGATGCCATTAGAATTTAATTAAAATAGAACATTAGAATATTTATATTCAAATACAAATTTTAAATTAATTTTTTAAAAATATTCAATTTCAATATAATGATAACCATATGTTTTTTAATTTAAAAAAAATCTATTTTAAAGAAAATTAAGTTATATTTTACAATGTAAACTAAGTCAACATTGTAAAAAAAAAAACATTAAAATTTCGAAAAGGTAAAAATTGCTAACATAAGAAATGGAGATTTTAATGATTAAATCGAATAGGAAAAGCCATTCAAACTTACGGAAATTGACTTTTTTAAAAGCTTTTATCTGAATTAGATGAAACTTACAGGTTTTAAAAGAAACAGAGAAACAACATAGTATCGATAGACCCGACAGGCCAAAAATGAATGAAAAAAATAAATAGTGATCAACATAGAGAATTGATTGTAATTTGTACCTTATGGAAGTCGTGTCACACTGGTAGAAGGAAAAGCTCACGGAAAATTGCGAATGTTGTATGGATTCGTCCTAGCAAGGGTTTTCATTAAAAAAAAAAAAACAGTTTTAGCTTCCTAAATTTAGATTTGATAGAAGTTAACTTAAGATTCGAGTCTTTATTTTTAGGCATCCGAATCCTTACGAATCTAGCACAGTTAAGAATAGGGGTTATTTTTTGGCACATAAAGGTATGATATCCGTGCCATACTAACGTCGTACCGGGTCCGTATCCATACTAGATATGGTGGTATGCATATCAGACAATGGGGGGTATCGTATCTTGCAACTCTGTGTTTTTTGTATGGGCAAAACCATCCCCATTTTTTTTGTGTGTATCTGTGTACCTAAAACTAAAGCCAAACCAGTAATTAGGATCAATATTTAGATGATTTGTCACTAACTCATAATTTATGGGTTGTTTTTATTGAATGATTTTGAAATTTGCTACTCATTTGTTAAATAAACATACAATTGCATTTGCACACTGTCCAAATATTTCTCATACTTCGAGGGTTTTGTGCATTGCTTTAATTTTTCTTTTTTAGGCATTTGAAAATTTCATGTAAGGTTTGATAATATTATCATAATTGTCCACGTGCTTGGAAAATTGATTGTGTGAGGATGACATGAACAACCAATTTTCAATTAGGGAGCTTAGATTGGGGTTTACAGTTACATGAATCATTCAGGTGCTATTTCTTTCAAGTTCCTTTGCAGGATGTGATTACATTGTGTATATTGGTTTATGGAAATAGTCTTTACAATTTTCAAGTCATTTACAATTTTCTTTGCAAGTATTGGGTTAGAATTAAGTTTTCTTTGCATGCATAGAATTTGAGGTATAGATATCTTGAATTGGTCTTTACAAAGATTTTCAGTGGGGCCAAATGTTGACCATATTTTCCTTGGTACATGCATTGCGACCTTATGATCAGACATAGAAACCTTGCCCACTGCCTTTGCTGACGACCACCATCCTGAAAGGTAGTCTCACTCAAGTGCACTTGGATTCAAGACCCAATATTGGTTCCTATCATGGAGATACATAAATATAAGGCTGCAAATAATGATCTTATGCGCAATAACATAAATTGAAAAATAACACTGTGTTTACACAGCACATGATACTTTTATTGACAAGGTGCACTTGGATTGAACACCCAATATTGGTTCCTACCATGGAGATACACAAATATGAACCTGCAAATAAAAAGGTTATGCAAAATAACATAAAATGAACAGTTACAATTTGATTACTAACACATGCTACTTTTTTTAACATCACAAATTGAAATAACAGATTATGTACACATGGCTGCTCTTGCCCATAGGGTAAGGGGTGTGCTTTAACACTCAAGCTACCTCCTTAGCCTTCTTGACTAATCAAGAGAAGCATATGATAGGAAATATGTTGCAAATACTTGATAATACTTGAGAACAATAAGCCACTTTGACAAGACAGATCTTCAAAAAATGTAATTCATAATATGATGATAATAAACTAATGACTATCTCCTATGTATACCATATTTATGCCATGGATGCCACCTAGGCTGACCTAGCTACCTATATAAGACTATGTACATGATCATATAACTTAATTAAGGGTTATGTTAGCCACAAGTCAGCTATACATATACTCGTGCACAATATACGTGCACAAACATGGATTCAATTCTCTCTCAAATATATGCTTACATATGCATAGGAGGCATGTTTTATAGACAAAAGTACCTCCTTTGTTTGCTATGATAGCTCATCTATAATTATCTACATGCACATTTCATGTGCAAGCAAACTCATGCACATCTTTTTGTAAACATAGATCATTACATTTCATGCAACTACGTGCTAGACCTCTTGCACGTGCATCTCATAAATATAGGATTTGACAATAATTATCCAATACATTTGCAAAGTCTTATATAGATGTTTATTCAAATGGTCTGTTTTTGGAGCCAACATTCTCACGACACAAATAATGTAATTCATCCTCAAAATACTAGAAGAATAATGCATGAATGCTAAAATTTGCAATTCTTGACAACATTTAAGTACTTTTTGCCTCCATTGTAAGAACTCCACGAAGTGAGTGCATCTCCTAAATCCTTTGCGGATCTCTTCTCTTATGTAGGGTGCATCCTTGTCCTACATTTGGACACCAAACCTAAAAGCAATGCAAATTAGAGTAGCATCAAAGAAATTCAAAACTAGGAACCAAACCTAAAAACAACACTATGTTCCTCAAGAATGCTAGGAACCAAGAACAAACCCATAATTTTGCCATCAAATCTCCAAGCAATAAGTTTGTGTGTGCACATATCCTAACACACTCGTGCACATCCTCCATTGTGCACATATCCTAACACACTCATGCACATCCTCCATTGTGCAAATAAAACAATTTCATAATGTAACTTTTGAAGATAACTTTAGAAATGGCATCTATTAACTTGCTCTTGGGTGCTTGTGGAAGGAACCACATGAAATATTGCTCCAGTTGAATGCAATAGACTTTTAAAAATTATTAAATGCATGCAAGTGAGTGATCACGTCTCTTGGAACACATCAATAAATCTATAAAAACCAATATTGCAAGATACACCACCTCCTCCCTTGGTACGTGTACCCCTCCCTTGGCATGTGTACAACTGTACTTAGTATGGATTTACATGTATGATATAGCTTGGATTTAGCTTGTATACAGTGCCTGCTTGTCCCTAGAATTAGGGAAAATTTAAAGCCACGTTGGATACATTTAGATTGAACAGTTTTATAAAAATTGTGCAGTATCTATGTAGAATATAAAAACAAAAACATCCTTTGCATTCTCACTCTCTGCATGTGTTTTTCATTTGATGTTTTCCTTATTGTTTTCTCTGCTTGCCTGCATTTGTGGAACACCCAGTTCTTGACTATGGCACAAGATTTTTTTTTTCCAAAATGTTGAGTTATTTAACACAACAATGTACATGCACTATGAGCTCTATGGAATGCACACCAAGCTCTTTGGATTGAATTTGCATCTTTCACGTTTGGAAGAATTTCAAGACCAGTGTCTGTGCGATATTCTGTATGTATTAATTCTGGTTTGTGGTCTATGTTTGAGGTTGTTCGAGATGAACTGGTTATTTGGGTATGCTGTTTATTCAATATGACCCATTGGAAAGATCTCTGCCCCTATTTGGCTGGATGGATATCAGTGAAATCAATGGGATGGATGTTCTGATTGGAGCTCGCTTGATCTAGTTCTTGATCTGTATCGATCAGTCATATATTGTATGTAATATAAATAACTGAAGATTCGTTGAAATTCTCCCAACATTGAAAGGTGCAGATTCAATGTAGAGAGCATTCCATAGAGTTTGGAGTGCATGCATAATGTCCCAATCAATATTTCTGTGTTCTTATTTTAATTTTTGTTTTCCATTTTGTAAAACCTTTTTTATTATTATTATTATTATTAATGTTTTCTCATTTTATTTTAATAATTTTTTAAAAATTTAGTTATGTTTTATTTTAATTTCTTTTTTATATTATTATTTTAATTAATATTATAATTTTAATATATTTATAAATTATTTTTAGTTTATTTTATTTTAATTTTTTATTTAGATTTGAATATGAAAGTATTTAACCATTTATTTTAAATAAAAACAAAAAATATAAATTGTTAATAGTTCACTGATCACTCTATCTATCCATATATATATTGTATCCAGCTGCATCCATATAAGGGGGTCTTGAAAAATAGCATTCATATCAGGTAACATATTCATATCCGTAGCCATATCTATGTTCATTCAACCTTACCTGTCCATATCCATCCAATCTGAAGTCCAACGAGGAATAAAAGAACACACTCACTGACATACACACGTCTGCACGTAAATTGAAAATTGCACGTGTTTGGGATGTCTGTAATAATAATTTTTCCTTATTTTTGTGTGCCTATTACCTCTTCATAGTTGTGGTTATGTCTAATAATTTTCTATGCACAACTTTTTATACATGTGTGCCCCTTGTGTAGCTGCTAAATCTGTGTCAAAACTGCACATTTACTTACAACTTCTGCGTATAATAATAATCTGCACATATCCTGTACTGGCATCCTTCTTGCACATATATGATGCATGTAACTTTCATCTTTTATAAACTCATTTCACTTGTGCCTCTAGAAATCTCCTCAAATTCCTTTGCTATGTACTAGTCAAACCTTATTCTGTCATTGTTCTTTCTTGTATCAACATGACAATTTGTCTATGTTCCTCGGGGATGTGTCCCCAGGCTATTTTGCCTTGTACCTGCATTGGGGATGTTTCGAGGATGCCTCAGAAATGTATCCCGGTTATCTCTAATAAGAAAATTTGCCCTAACTGTACCGGAAACACAGGGACTTTGTGGGGATGGCCGGATGTCCCCAAGATGGCTGGGGATGTCAGGGTCCCAGGGATGGTTGGCCGTCTCCTCAAAAAACTCAATTTAAAAAAAAGAAGAAGCCCAAAATCAATTAAAAATTATTTTAATGTTTTTTATGTCACTGTTTAAATAGATTTAATCAGTCATCCTAAGGCAAGATATCAACTGTTATAACAACAGTCATAACAGTGAGAGTAGGTATTTTAATGTTTTTGTTATTGAAATAAACATTGGACAGCACCATTCCTCACATCAGTTTTGTTACAGTCATAGAAGGGTTTGCTCAACAATTTTATCAGTTCACATACAAAACAACAACTCTTCATATATCCTAAGGTTTCAAACATACAATTTCATTTTCAAACCATGGATGCTCCAACAGATTTGGTGACAGAATACTCAAAAATTAAAGAGTGGTCTAGGACATGTCAGAGTGCAAGAATTGCAATTGGAGGAGAAGATAAAAAACATGTTAATACCAGCTTCACGAAGCAGCCTTTTTCCTGTCTCCATTTAAATTCAAGAATTTGGTCTTGCATGTGTCAAGCACTATGACATTAAATAAGGAAGATATGAGTGAGTGATCAAGTACTTTGCAAACCTGATCTGAATTCAATATAAGATGTCTTCACTTTGCCATTTTATGAGGAGAATGTGAGAAGGTTTTAGAAGAGTTTTCTTGAATGTCAAAGGCACATTGACAATGATTGGTTGAAAGAGTCTTCTTTAATGAAAGAAATTAAATGTTGTTGATTTGTTTGACTCACATGTAAATTCTCAATTCAACTCTGTTGTATGTGAGGAATTCCTTACTAATGTTATCATATGAAAATTTGAAATTTCCCTATATTCAAAATTTTTTCCCAATTTTTTAATAGCCGTCCCCTGCCGTCCCCTAAAATGGCCTAAAAAAATACCTGTCCCCAAAATGAATCCTCCTGCCCCATGTCGTCCTTGTCCTGAAAACTTTGTGGATAATAGGCATAGTTGCACACTTGTGCACATCTTATTGAAGGTCAGTATAGTGTTAAGTTAAAACAGTTGTGTCCAATGATACAGAGGGATTACTAAACGTTAGCTCTGCTATAGCACAACTAAGGGTGTGCTTGGTATCCACCTTTGCACGATGGAGTGACATGTTTCAAAACACAATTTTGATAGATGCATCCAAGATTGCACAGATTGAAGTTTCCAGTTCTTCATAGGAGTTTATAATTTGTTTTTGGGTTTTGTCATTTTTGTATTTTCTCTTCCAAGTGTGAAGCATACAATGTTATGAGGATAGAACACATAATTGCATGAGGTGGATGATGGCGCTAGTATGTAACACTAATATTGTAATAATGCCAGAATAGTGCCTAACTATAGGTAGGCAGTGCATAGCTAAATATCATTCCTGTGCATATATATGGATAAGAGGTATTCATGCTTGGAATATATTTCAATAAATGTTGTTGTTTGGAATGCATGCAACTTACAGTTTGTTGTACTTTAGTGCTATTTTTGTAATTATGCATGATGCTATGAAAAGTTTAGGCGGCACTAAGGTATGCTATTCTATATGCTTTGAGAGAGACTAACACAATATGCTATGATAGATTAATACATGTAGATGTCATGATAAGATAATGTTCTTATACTATGTTATGCATCAGTTAGGAACTGTTTGCAGGTTGTAGGGTGTAGGACAAAGTAGAGCGTGAAGGACAATTTTTTTAACTTTGTCCTAGGAGAGTTGGTTTAGAATTAGGAAGGGAAGATTGTGTGGAGTAGAAATAAAAGAAAAGTGGCAATATTTCTACTTCCAGCAAAAGAAAATTGGGGAGCAGAAATAATGGATGTAATACTCAAGTAGAATACTTGGTCAAGTAGGAGGAGCTTAAAGAGCAGGTATAAAACTCAGATGATGGCTCAAAAAAGGTCACAAAAATGCCTGCCCTGAGTCAAAGGATGAACATGTGAGGGGAAAAAGTGTTGCTCATAATGCATGTTGCAAGTGCAGAAGAGTTAGGTGGAGAACATGAGAGAAGGGGTTACAGAAGAGACATGCATGACAAACTTAATATAATATCCTAGTCAAAAGCTAGGTTAAAGCTTGTAATCAAGTATTTGTAGTTGGCTCATGGTGTTGTCAATTTCCAGCTATGTCACAGCATTCAGCGAATTTCAAGCAAGAAATTCAAATTTTTCCGAATTTCAAACATTTACATAAAATTCATTAAAATTCGGCAAAAAATGAATACGAAAAAAAGTGTTTTTTTTGTCAAAATATATTGTGAAAAAGTGTTATTTAAGGTTTTCAAAAACAATTTTTAGGGTTTTCGACCTATTTTTGTTATAAATCACTGCTCACGGATCATTCTAAGCACACAGTCTGTTTATGGTTTATATTTTTATAAATGTGTCAATCTTTTTATGATGACTTCAAATCTATTTAGCAATGTTAAACTATTTTGATAATTTTGTGAATATAGTACTTATATTTTAATAAAATAAAATTTATATTAGGCGAATTTAATGCTGTTTTTTTTTCCAATTTTTTTTACCCTTGCTGAATTTCATTCGAATTTTATTGTTGCTGAATTTGAACTCGAATTCGAACCTTGTGACTTAGGTTTCCAGAGATGGTAAGAGCAGTCTAAGTAGCTGTGATTTAGTAATGGTAATTTTCCCCTGAGATCACAAAAGAGTTTTGGTACTGTTGAAGTTTAGAAAGCATAGTGAATATAAGATTTGCCCCATAGGCAGGACAATATCTTTTTCCTTAAAGGAAACAAGAAACTAATAAATCATATAAACTTCCTTGTAAGGAAGAAAAGGTAACAGGATCATTGCATTAGCTTCTTTGAAGTTTTTCATCATAAGCAAACAACAAAGTTAAGGTTTTTCTATGCATTTAAGTCATAGCATTTACCAAATGTAGTTCAGACTCCAACTAATTACAGTCAATAGTACATAACTTTATATGGTTTGTGTAAAAATTTGCCAGACTGGGAAAAGTGAATGTGAGACTATCATGGGTAAAATTCAGGGAAGATTTGACTAGTTTAATGCCATACAGAAGTACAATTGATGATCCTTTAAAAAAAAATGCCTTGTCAGAGAAACTATATTTACTGCCAATTATGGTTATTATTTTTCAATGATACACAATTGTCAAATTTGTGTTCAGGGATTTGAATCATGAATGGTACTGGGCCCAAGGGTGGCCATAAGAGATGCCCAACAAATGTCATGACCATGGGAGTAAAAACAATGGAACTACTACCTATTAATGCAAACTGAATTGCCCCAGTTTATATGTTTGCTTGTGTTGCCCATCAATGAATAGTTAACACAAAATGTAGATGCAATATAGTATAGAGACATTAAGCTAATAGTGACCAAGGTTGAGATTATGAGTAATATCTGAATCTTAAATTACTGTTAGGCATATATCTGCCTGTGCATATCTACCTTAAGCATACATGTCTTGTGGTGGACAAAACACTTTATGACGCTTGTAGTCAATTGTTGGTTTTTCATTCTGTTGAGTAATATCTGAATCTTAAATTACTGTTAGGCATATATCTGCCTGTGCATATATACCTAAAGCATACATATCGTGTGGTGGACAAAACACTTTATGATGCTTGTAGTCGATTGTTGGTTTTTCAACACGTTCTGTTGATGCTTTCTGTGTAAATGAAATTCTCTTAAGAGAGGAAAATAATTTTCGGTTATCTGCTCCATACATTTTTGTTGGAGTTAACAACCTTTCATTGTTACAAGGTACTAAAACAAGGATACTGTTTTTTCACTGGAAATCAAAATTCCGCGTGTTCATAATTATGGAGGAATGAATTGATGTTTAAATTTAACATTTCCTTGATTTGTGAGCTTTTCTTGAAAGTTTTTTATGATTTGATTTTAGCTTTCTAATCTCCCCCCATGATGTATTTTTGAATTAGTGAGGTATATAAGGACTAGACAGAGCCAATTAGGTTGGATACTGTACTAGTTTTTATACTTTCCTTCATTTGACTGAGTATGTATTTTAGTTTGATTGTATGAAGTTGCATTTATCTCTGCTGGTCTTACAAATTTTAAAGATCTGGGACCAGAAACCAACTTTTGCAAAAATTATTTCGACAATTTTGTAGTTGCCAGATTTTCATTTCTTTCTACACATCTGTGAAAATTTTGCAGGCTTGTGACACCATTGTAAATTAACATTCAGGGTTTTCTTTTCAAGAGAAAAATAAACCCACTAAGACAATTCTTAAATGCAATATTTCAGAAAGGGGGTTTGAGATCACATCTCTTTAGATTGTAAATTGTTTCTTATGGGAAAGAGGAAGTTAAGACATTATCTTGCATGTTACCATCAGTATGTTTCATAATGAATTAACATCTATTGTGGGAAAGGAGGAGGAAGTAATGGTACATTTTTAGCGAAGTTATCATGAGTGGGTGTTAGAGACAGCCAATATTTCAGAATGGGAATGTTAGGGTGTTTGCTAATTGTTGTACTAGGAAGGGTGAGGGGTGGGGAATTCAGAGTAAGTGCATGTTCTGTGGAGTATTTTGGGAAATGTCATTGAACATATCATTATCATTATCTTGCATAAATAATTACATGATTATGGGATTGGAGCTGCCTTTTAAGGTTCTTAAGTATTTATTGATTGTGAATCAAGAAAGCAGATTATACACTTTTGGGTCTTGTTCAACTTATTTGCATTGTGCTTATGAGTAGTAAAATCACTCGTTACTCGTTATATTTTGTAATGAATAACCTAATTCAGTTTTCAGGAGCTGGTTCAACATTAGGAAGGTTGTGTATAATATGAACATCAATTTTTTCTTTTTACTTTTCAGGAAAAGGAAGGTGCGAAGTGGAAACCATGGAAACAATACTGTAGCAGAAACTTTGGCCAAGTGGGAAGAGCTGAACAAGCAGGCAGAGAGCTCAAGGGATGGCTCAAAAAGAGTCAAAAAAGCGCCGGCGAAAGGTTCAAAGAAAGGATGCATGAAAGGAAAGGGTGGTCCTGAGAATGCACATTGCAATTACAGAGGAGTTAGACAGAGAACATGGGGAAAATGGGTTGCAGAGATCAGAGAACCAAATCGGGGCAGTCGACTGTGGTTGGGTACCTTTTCCTCAGCAGAGGATGCTGCTCTTGCATACGACCGGGCAGCAAGGGCCATGTATGGATCTTGTGCTCGTCTGAATCTTCCTGAAGTTAGTGCCTCAAAGGAGTCCTCGGTAACATCTACTTCAACCCATGTTACTTGTCAATCTCTAGAATATTCTACATCTCATCAATGTGAGGTCTCTAGTGAGTGGAAGGATTTTAAGCAGGGTATCTCCTCTAAAAGTCCTTGCCTCAGCCCTATTCATTCATCTTTGTCTCCCTCAAGTGATTCGGTTTCCGAAGCTGGAGTGGAAGTGAAGGACAGTGCTAGAACTGTTGAGATAGATCAGGGACGTGGAAGTACTGGGATGGATTCTGAATGTCACCAACAAATGTGTGTTGGCATTGAGGATTCTAGGCAGAATTCTGAATCAAAATTTCCCATTAAATCTGAGGTAAAGGCTGCAAAAGAAGAGTCTACATTAGATTTGTCTGAAAAACCTGAGGCTATCAAATCTGAGGTGAGCACCATTAAAGGAGACCCAATGATTTATTTTCCCCTTAAAGCAGAGCAAGGAGATGGAGAGTTGCTGCCAAGAATTATACCTAAAAGTGATCTACAAGATGCTGCAAATGCTTTCGATTACCAGCAGACAATATCCCTTGGGGCGGCTGTTCCTAAATATGAATCACAGCAGGATTTTCCTTCCACGGTTCATTCCAAATCATCATCAAAGTGTGGGATGCAGCCAACAGCTGCTAATGTTGAAGTCTTGGATTCAGGTGAACCACTTGAATCTCTTCCTGACCTAGAACTGCAGAGTTTTCATGAATTGTTTGATCCAGAGGAGTTTTTAAAAATGATTGAGGATGAAAAGAAGAGTGATTTCTCAGAAACAGACACTGTTGTATTCAATCCAGTTTATTACAGCTCTTGGCCACAGGAAGAATTTACTGAAGGGAATGGTTTACCTTGTAATCAAACTCACCCATCTCCCACTCCATCTTTTGAGTCCTCACAGTTACAGAACATGGATGGAAGACTACTTGAAAATGTCTCTCCTGGGCAACAATTTCCTAGTATAGATGTGGGTGAACAACATCGTATTGATGACAGAAAGCAATTAAGGAATTTTCTTGAGATGCAACAGTTTCATTTGGATAGTCTTGGACCATCCAATATCCAAGATGACAAAAAATCTTTAAGATTTGATGATAGACAGGTTCTGCATCAGAAGGCTGTTAATGATGGGCATTTCTCATGTTTCCAATACCCAGATAGCAATCAAGATTTTCAGTCTCAAAATTCTGGAACCTGGCAGATCTCATCAACAGAGTAGATACTGGCTGATGCATGACACTGAATGCAAGATCCCAGAGTGTTTGAAGATATTTTAAAGGTTGCAAGTAGATGCTTCTTGTAAGTAGGAAAGCATATTTGTTGTGATAACCAGGATACCTTGTGGATATGTAGATATGTGAGATATGTTTTATATGAACTGGTCGTCTGTTATCCTACACTGCCTGCTTCAGCAAACACCATAAAGAATAGTGAAAGGAAAAACCATTTTTGACAGGGGAAACTATGTTATTATCCCCTTTTCTTCTTTTGAAAATCTGAACTAGTGTTTCCACTGTATGGTATCACAAGATCGGCTATTCATATTCTGTTTTTTACAGAGTGTCTGTAACATTAGCATCTGAAGCTGAGTAGACCCTGTTATATTATACACCAAAGAATATAACTTCTTTTTTCTTAATAGTCTTTTCGATATTTTGTTGCATTTGAGTGTAGTTGTTTATGTGTGCACTAGATACATGATGTTTGTTGTTACACCAACTGGAAAGTTACTTGATTAATTATTCAATCGCCTCCTGTTAGTGCTAAATTCTTATTGAAGTAGCTGTTAGTGAGTAGCATGGCTTCTAGAGCATATAAGTAAGAAAGTCACTGAATGCATGAGAATCTTGGCAAGCAGATAGCTACAGGGTTTTATTTCAAATGTGAGAAACATAAATTTTAATATATATTATGATCATGTTTGATTTGGACAGGAGGTGATATATGCCTGGTTATTGAAAATTTGAAATTACTATCCAGAACTTACATCATGTGTAAAACAATTGTTGGGCATTAGTTCTCTAGGGCATTGGACTATATTTCGGTGGTATGTATGTAATATCTAGGATTTTGTGGAATGACGGCCATCTTTAATAAAGCACTGCCTGAAACTATACTAGACATTTTTGTTTGTTGCTGCCTGTTTCCCAAGCTGAGATTGTCAGTTTATGGCCATTACTCTAGCACTACACAATACATTGACTGTTTACATGGCTAATTATTGTATCTTGTTTGCTTTGTGGCTGTCTTTTCGGCAATCAAATATTCCATGCTAGTATGCTTTATTACTAATTAAAAATATCCTTTTACCGAATATCAAATTGAAATAAGAATGCTGTGAAGTAACTCATTGTGTAGTTGATAGGTAGTGGCAGCCAAGCTAGCATTCTGTAAGTTATTGATGTAAGATATCTTTCAGTCAACTTCTCTTGCAAATGAGATTCAAAAACCTGATAAACAGTTGGGTATATATTGAAATGGACCAGGTTTATCCTTGCTTGTGGGTCTTTGGTATTTATCACTAAGCCTCATTCATGACTTGGCTCTCCAGTTTTCTCAAATTCAAAAGGGTCCGTCTTCAGATCTCTGCATGCTTCATTAAATTGCTTACGAACATTTTGTTTGTGTCAGCCAAGTTACAATTATGTGAGTTATTGATTTATGATATCTTGTAATCAACATTTTTTGCAATTGAGATTCAAGATACAGTGAACTGGTCAGATATGTATTGAATATTATGGGCCTCTAATATCTTTGATCCAATCTCATGACTTTGGTATTCAAAAGGTCTATTCAGATCTCTACATGCTTTATCAAGTTGCTCACAAATGTTTTGTTTGTGTCATCTCATGGTTTGGGCCAGTGTTCCACGGGGTTTCGGGGACGGGGACGGGGACGGGGACGGGGACGGGGGGGACACGTTTTAGGGATGCGGGGACGGGGGGTCTAAGTTTGGGGGCGACGGGGGGACGGCAGGGGGACGGCGGCAGGGTGCTGAAATACATATAGTACTTGAAAAAATAGTTATAAAAAGATGTATAAGTATAAGAATTATAGATCTTGGAGACAACTAGGAGTCCCCTAGATGTCTTGAGGACACCCCAGCATCCTCGAAGTCCTAGTGGCGTCTTGGAGACAGCGACACTGGTGGTGGGATGGTGGTGCTGGTGGTGGGCTGGTAGGGGGACGTCTCCCCCAAGTCCCCAAGTCTCCGAAACGTCCCCCTCTAGGAAACGCGGGTTTTTTTGGGGGGGACGCGTCCCCGTGGAACACTGGTTTGGGCAATTACCCTATTCCATTTCACTAGTTTGACGGTGCTGAAAGATGGTTTCCTCCTGCAAGGACCCAGCCTTGAAACGTTTCCCGACAACACAAGATATTGAGCAAGAACCTTTGAAAATTTAATGCAAGCAGACCGTGCAAGGCATTTTGTGGCCATGTTAAGGAGCTCTTGTAGGGATGTCTGATGATCATGGATCACGGGAAAGAAGTTGGAATGCTTTTGTGGTTTGTAGGGGTCTCTGCCTTTTGGAAACATTGATATACTTGAGGAGATATTCTCTTTAGAGTGTCTGGGGTTTGATTTCTATAAAAGGATTAGTGGAGCCGAACTTGTCTTTTAGTGATTAATTAAAAAAGAGATGCAAATGCCAAAACAATGATACTACTTCTACGTCTGTCTCATGTCTTTAAATATTAATTCGGCAACAGATGAAGTCCTAGCACATATTTGAGCCCAAGAGATCAACTTCCAAAATGAACCAGTTTCTGCGAGACGATTATCTTTATTTATTTATTTATATTTTATGGTTCATACCATAGTTGAAAAACTTGCCAAATTGAAAAACTCGTCAAGCCCAAAAAAACGACTGCAAAAAACTCAGCAACTTAAAAAATTGCTTAAATTTCATTAAAAATTCAATGATAAGATGCACCCAATGAGTACATAAATGAGTACATAAAAGAAACAAGCCGAGTCTAGTTGTATTTGATTGATCTGAAAGCAAATTGGGTACAAAATGGCACCCTCATGTGGAATGCGCTAATATTGATGATAGTCTGTGGAATGCACTAATATTGATAGTCTGAAACAAAATGAAAATAGCAAATTGTTTTTTAAAACTGAAAGTAAATACTACATTAATATTTTTACAAATTTACATCTTCCTCTTCCCATGTCTAGTGAAAACTAGGGTAGAGGTAGAACTAGATGATATTATAGATGAAGACTTGTAGGCAAACTTGGAAACTTGGACTTGGAGAGTACCTAGAAAATCATATGAATTCAATGGGAGTTTGAGGGCAATGCCTCCAATGGGGTCTGGGGGCAACGCCCCTAGCGGGCTTGAGGGGCAGCACCACTCGTGGGGGTCTGGGGGCAACACTCCCAGCGGGGTTGAGGGGCAGCGCCACTCGTGGGGGTCTGGGGGCAACACTCCCAGCAGGGTTAAGGGGCAGCACCCCTCACAGGGTTTGGGGGCAGTGCCTCTAACGCACTCCCTACTGCAATACAAGTTGGGGTCAAAGGGCGGAGCCCCTGCCACCAAGCCCAAATTAAGACCTCCAAAACCACACAAACTTTCATGGTGTACATCATTTTGCATTAACAATAAATTATAAAACCCAAATTAAGATCATCAAAGCCACACAAAGCTTCATGGCACACATCATTTTAGTAGCCACGAAAGTCTGTTTTCTCGACAGCCGAGTCTTTTTTCGGACTCATTGAGTTTTTGGCAAGTTTTTTTGCATTGGCTTGGTGAGTAAATGCAGGATAAACCCGCTGTGCAAAAAAACTCGTGAGTTTTTTAAAATTTGCCGAGTAATTGGTGAATTTTTCAACTATGAAGTTCATACCATGCAGTCATTTTAGTAGGTTACAACATAATAAAAATTTAGAAGGTTTTTTGTGCTGGGTGCCTGCTTCATCGGCTGGTAAACGACAAATGTCAAAACAGAACAATTCCAGAAGAACAGATCCAAGATGCACTATTCAAACACATACACGATGATGAAATCCATAGCAAATATACTGTTGTATGCCATCTGTGTTCTCTCGTAATCACAAGTGCCTTGCAATTCTTATCTTGGAAGTCAAAATTGGGTGGTGCTTAGCAATAGAATGGTGTGCATGCACAATTGATGACACTTAGAGGTGTCGGTTGATCAGTAATGATTGGTGGTGTCTTCGACTAAATGAGGCCAGGTTGATGCATACTATTACTAATCTTGCATATTATAAAAGCTGCTCATGTTTGCAACAATAATTTTGTATCTCCATAATGTGTTGGAACCGTGAGGCCTGTGTGCCAGAAGGGTGATATATGATTCCAGCGGACTAGTATTAGTTTTTTCATTGGCATGTTGCCATAATGATTTAATTGTGGTGCTGGGTTACTGAATGATCTCATTTTGTAAGTTCCGATGGGGGAATTGAGCGAGTGCCAGAACTAACACGCTGGGTGTCTAGGAACAATACAATATTCTATAAGGTGAACTTAGAAGTAAGAATTTCAAGAGAGAATGGAACTGAATTTGGAAACAAGATTAATACGAGTAACATAAGTGCGAAAAGTTACATGGAAACTAATGAGAAAACATTAGTGTAGACAATCTACCGGAAACTGTATTTGAATCGGCAGGAACTTTTGAAAACTCTTGAGAACAGTCTAATGAGAAAACATGAAACTGTATTTGAATCGGCAGGAACTTTTGAAAACTCTTGAGAACAGTCTAATGAGAAAACATCGAGGTAATCTAAAGGAATCTGTATCTGAATTGGTATGAGCTATTGGAAACTAGATGTGGGAATAATGGAGCAGACAATCTAACGAGAAATTGAATCGGAAATGGAATTGCAAGCTTCAAAAAACTTCAGAACGTTCAGTTCTTGTGCCAGAAATTTTGGGAAAGTCCTAAAGAATGTCTAGAATCTCGGAAAATTCTCTCAGATTGGCCAAACATGTTTTGAGAAGGGAGGAATGTCAATAGTAGAGGGCCCTATTTCAGAAGCTTAATAAATATTGGAGCACTCTAGTGATAGTGATTCACGGACAATGTCTATTTGAAAGTATGTTTGTGTCTCAGCGGGTGGATGGCTGGATTGTTGGATTCATTCTTCAACCTTTTTGCCCATTTCAGGAGCTTAATGAATATTGGAGCACTCCAGTGATTAATGGACATTGTATATTTAAAAGTATGCGCGTCTTAGTGGGTAGATGGTTGGATTGTTGGATAGCATTCTTAATCCTTTTTGCCCATTTCAGGAGCTTAATAAATATTGGAGCACTTTAGTGATTCATGGACAATGGTTCTTTGAAAGTATTTGTGTCTGGGTGGATAGCTGGATTGTTGGATGGCATTCTTAATCCTTTTTGCCTATTTGTAAGAATGCTCTATAGCCATACACACATATTCTTTGCCCTTTTTGGCCCACCCATTTTACGCACTCTATCTGGGTGGGTGGATGGTTGGAGAACATTACTAGTTTCTTTAGCCCATTTTATATATATGCTAGTGGGCTAATGCCTTGGATGGTTGGATGATTGGATTGCATTCTTAATCCTTTTTGCCCATTTCAGGAGCTTGATAAATATTGGAGCACTCTAGTGATCCATGGACAATGGTTCTTAGAAAGTATGTGTGTCTGGGTGGATTGTTGGATGGTATTCTTAATCTTTTTGTCTATTTTGTAAGAATGCTCTCTAGCCCCACACACATTCTTTGCCCTTTTTGCCCACCCATTTTACACACTCTATTTGGGTGGGTGGATGGTTGGAGAACATTCTTAGTCTTTTTTGCCCATTTTATATATATGCTAGTGTTAGCCTATTTTGTTCACCTGTTTTACACCCATATATAGTATGCGTCCCTTGTTCACCTGTTTTACACCCATATATAGTATGCTCCCCATCTATATTCTTAGCCCTTTTTACCTACTTGTTTTACACTTTCTTTCTATATATATGGGTGGAGGGTTGGAGAACATTCTTAGTCTTTTTTTTTTCACTTTATGTATGTATGTGTTATATATATGTTAATGAGCAAATGCTTTGAATGGTTGGAGAATATTCTTAAGCCTTTTTTGTCCACTTGTTTTACACATATACATATGCATGCTAGTGAGCGAATGCCTTGGATGATTGGAGAGTATTGTTTAGCCTTTTCTTTCCACTTGTTTTACGCTCATATATAGAATGCTTTCATCTATGTTCTTAGCCCTTTTTGCCGACTTGTTTTACATTCTATATGTGTGTGTGGATGGTTGGAGAATATTCTTAATCTTTTTTGCCCACTATATACACACAAATACACACATAGATATATATCACATGTATATTTATATATACACATGTACATATTTATGTATATGTATATATTTAGATGCATATACATGTTAGTCTATTTCTGCCCTCAAGGCCTAAACAGCCTTTAAGTAAAGTGTCCTTGGTGTTTTAAGGTCTTATGGCAAGTCTTAGTTTCAAGTTGTGTCGAGTCTTAGTTTCAAGGTTTCGAAGATTCATCCAAGGTAAAAACATAACAAGGGTTGTTTGTCCATATCTTAAGTTGATAGGTTATGTATTTTGACTTTTGGAAAGGTTTTAACTTTCAATAAAGTCTCAAAAAGTCTTTAAATATTTCAGAAGTGTCCAAAAAACCTTTTTTTTTGCTAAAAAACCACGTGTATGAAACATAGGAGCGAAGTCTCATGTGAAAGAGTTGAGTTTTAGTTGGAATACGTCGATGTTGTTAGGGTTTCCATCCCTTTTAGGTTTCTTTGCATGAGGTTGCAGGTTTTCAAGGGCAACTAGGACTGTTACAAAGTAAAATGAGGAATATTGATGGAGATTTTGATACCTGATATCTGTTTCAACAAGGAACAAACTTCTATTGTTACATATTCATTATTATTTTCAGGTTTCAATGCCATGGAGGTTTTGTTGCAGAGCAGATAACGTAAGAATACATCCATGATGAGAAGGATAAGGTTTGAAATGGTTGAATGTTTCCTGAAGATCACTATCTTCTTTCCATCCAAAGACATGCACGTGAAATCCAAGGTGATGAACAAGTCGATTATCTCTTTCCAGTCTCTTCATTGACAAGGAAAATGCAGGTCAAAGAATCTTATAAGAGGTTGTAGAAGCCTTGCATATCCCTAAAAATATTATTATGATAGTCTGTAGATCTGCTTAACATGCAGAAAAGCATGGAGATCTCCTACACCCTACCTCTGTCCAAGAAATGACACAATGAAAGGCCCTGCGAGATATCAAAACCCTTGTCAATGCCAACTATTATATGACTGTCCTGAAAGGTGAAGGTGTGCTCTGGTAAGTATTGTCAAATGTTCAATTGTTGAAGACCCTTGTCGAAGCCCTGCTAACATATGAATGAAACACAACAGTACCATATAGAGTTGCTGAGATATCAACAAGGTTGGGTCACTATTATACCATGGTAGAAAAGAACAAACCCTCCTATAATTCCCAAAACCCACCTATGATTCATTATTGTTCTGAGCAGAGGTTTATTGTTGCAAGTGATAAATGATATCTTGTGTTCTTTATATCCTGATGACATTGTTTGATAGGCCTAAGTGTAGATGATAGGGTCATGAAGGTTAAAAGGATGGTGACTGCCTATACACTAGTAGGATGGTCATAGTTTTATGCTTATGATATGTAGGGTTTTATTCTCATGGCTTGAGTGCAGTGGTGGGTTTGTGAGAAGTATAAAGGAGCAAGGTTACAAGGAACAGTGGCAAGTAATGGTAACAAGGATAGAAGTGAACAAAGATCCAATACAAAGCACATAGAAGCCCTAGATAACTAATGACATGTGACAGTGTTGAGAAAGTGGCATTGTTGCCCAAAAAAGAGGAAGGACAGTAAGGCTAAAGAGAGGTTGTTCACAGTGAAAAATTAGGGAGCAGGTATAGATTAGTACATTCACGAGGTTCTATCAAAGCTTCCATTGCTTTTATGAGAATATTGTAGAATTTGTCATGCATCTTCAAAGTCTATCTTATTTGCTTTATCTGAATCTCACGGAAGGTTTATGCCATAAATATAACATTCAAATCTGGAGATAGTGTTAAAATGAGTGAGTGGTAAAAATGTGACAAAGATGGGCACAAAGTTTTGCAAGGATTAATGAAAATATATAGCAGAATACAGTCATGCCAAATTAAAAGGGGACAGATTTGAAGATAGAGAAAGGATAAGCAGAGAGATAACAATGTTTTGCCAAGAAAGGGTTATGAATGACAGTCACAGAGGTCATTTAAGGACTAGCTGACAAGCATAACGTCACAATCATGTTGAAGGAGAACGAAGTGCAGCTCATTTAGGACAGTCATGGCGAACAAGAAGCTAGAGCATAACAAGTATATTATGACAATGACAACCATCAAATGAAGAAGACAAATCTTTCTGTCATGATACTCTGTCAGTGTCTTGTGAGATAGAACTGTGTGTACGACAACTCCTTTTAACAATACAGTCATGACAAGAGGACAATGTGTTATGAGTTGATAGTTCATAGGTCATGGTTCAATGACAACCCATGAGAAAATTGACAGTCCTTGAGAGGGAATTCTAAATATACAATGCCTAGGACGGTCATGGTGATAGTGATAAAGGAGAAGAGATCAAATCCTTTAAGATAGAGGTACAATAGGTAAGGTTAAGAGTGCAACTCTAGGCATGATAATCATTTAGTCTTGTGCAGGTCAATAAGTCATTTAGTATGACAGTGATAAATGGTTAGGGATAATTTCAAGAGGGACAGTCCAAGCATGAGTCTTAAGTAAGTTAACAAAGGACAGTCATATAACCCAATGAAGTTTATAAAAAAGATAGTTGTATAAAGAGTACAGTGACAGTCATAGCAATGGTAGTGGACTGTGTACAAAACCTAATGACAGGGCAGAGACCTAAAACATAGCTAGAAACGATAGATGTAAAGGTCTCAAGGGTAGATCAACCTAGTGTTGAAAGGGCAATACAATACAAAGAGAAGCCAAGTAAGAATAATAGTCCATGCAAGACAATGAATGCCAAGAAACAATGTTGCAGGTGTTGCAGGTCATAGGACAGTCCATTAACTATGACAATTGGTACCAACTCTATGTGATAGTTTCAAAAGAAGAAAGATACATGAGACAAACCACATGACAGTCCAGAGGCTAGTTTGCAAAATGGACAAAAGTTATAGTGACAAAAAGCATGGATCATGATAGTGACCTTATGCTACAGGCAAGGAGTAGAAATGCATGAGAAGTCTTGTGATAGCTCAATAAGCTCAAAGGGATAAAAGGTAGAGGTCACTTGCAGAGGGTTGTATAAAGGATGGGTGACAGAGACTAGACAAGAAGACATAGGCCTATTATTTTGTCAATCAAGTGATAGTGATGTCAAGATAAGTGTGACCATGACATAAATCTTACACAAGCTTGTGAAAAGCTAGGGAAATGATAAGCTTCCTGCACATGTATAGCATTTTCTTGTGTCAATAAGGTCTATTTTGAAATAATGAAAACATGCAGTTAAACTTACAAAAGTGAAAAGGTAGTGAATATGTTGAAATGATGATTGATAGGCAACAAAGAGTGGAAATATGGCAAAACCACCAAGCAAGATGAAGATAGGATGAGAATGCAAGAATAGAGAGGGTGTAATGTTCCCCCTTAATTTTTTTCCAAATTTAACACAACAAACCAGCACCAACATTGATTAGCATTAGCTCCAAAAATCAAAATCAGCTTGTAAAGTAACCCTCACCAAGAATGTTCACCAAGATCCCAGAGTGGGCGAGGTGATATCATATGGTTCGGGGATCGTTAGCAACAAAATTGAACTGAAAGTACATTCATCTGCTAACAACAGGTATCCACAAGGCAATAGGAATACTCCACTTATTCAGTGGGTGAGATTATTACAAACTTAAAGGCGGCAAGCCAGCCATGAAATCCTCTTTTCCACTTACTACCACTTATTTTTCATGGGGGGAACTAACAATTAAAGAAAAATAATTATTTAAATTCAACCACTTATGTGTGGGAGTGTATACAAATATAAACTTGCAGCAATAAAAATAAATAGCTATTAGTGCTATAGTACTACTAATCAACATTACAATGAATAACAAACATTTGCAAACAAGAAAGATGTGCTTCCAAAATCTCACAAAGGTTAGAGTAATAATCCTCTAACTATTACAATGCCACAATGATGTAAAAATGAAGCTCAATCAACAAGTTATCATAACTCATGAAGTTTGATTAGGAACATGATGTACAAAAAACCAGACCAGCAATAGCAAAACTCACTGAAATGGATGTGGCTCTTCTAATACAACTCGGAATGCTCCCAAACCACAACCAAAAGACAACTAGTAGCTAGACGTCTCACTTCCAACCAAGAAATCGTGCCAGAACAACAACCATAGAAAGGCATGAATCCCAATGTAGCCAGGAAGAATGGTACGACCTCCAGGAAGGGTCGACCTTCTCCCAAAAATTAGAAACTCAATGAATTTTTTTTGAGAACTCTCACAATTGGGCGCCCTCCACAGTAGAACAACATGAGCAAATACCTAGAACGAGAATAAATTTCACGTCGAAGCTATCATGAAAATTCGCTTCAACCATGTATAAACCAATAATTAGATAACAGGCTATACAACAACACCCTGTCCAAATAACATCAAATTGAAGCTCTATCTGTACTTTTGTGTGAAGTACAGTCCCAAACGACCACCTAGGAAGCCATAGTTTCAGGCCCGAAAGATGGATTGATTTGGTAAGCTCCTCCTTAGCCAGGTTTTGGATTTAGTTCAACAACATAATTTTACTCTCAAAATCCAACATAATCAGCTCTCCACAAAGCACCAATATATAAGCTTTAGTTGGGCAAATGAATCAACTGTAACTCCCACAAAGAAAACTCTTCATCTTCCACAAGGAGACACCCATCTCCTCAAAGCTCTTTTAAAAAAAATATTAAAATACTATATTATCACCTCCCTAGGTGTCCACTTTAAAATTGCAACAATAAAACATTTAAATAAACATTAAATGCTCAAGTGGTTGAACCCTTAATGTCCCTATCTTTAAAATGACTTGAAGTCATTAAGCCTAGGTGTGGGGTACAACTTCAAAACATAAAATTGACTAAGTATGGAACTCAGTCCAAGGAGGTAGCCAAGTGCAACGCCTAAACTGCAACTGATAAACTGCTAAAAATAGCAAATTGACATTAGTCGAGTTGAACCAAGCTGATGATGATGCCACTGCCACAAATAGACTTACTAAAAATAACAGATGCCAAAACTAGTAAGTTCACTTCAAACTCAACAGAAAACCAAATTGATCCGCCACACTAAATTGTAAATGATTGAGCTGCTGCTAGAGTGATATTGCTATAAATATACTTACCAAAAATAGCGCATTGCTATAAATAGTAAGTTTGCAAAATGCCATATGTATGCCAACTGAGCAGTATCATGACCTGCCATAAATAGTGTTTCCAAATATCTTCTAAGCACAAACCAAACAACCATCATGACTTACTATAAATAGTAAGTGCCCGAAAAGGTTGTCAGATTCAAATTCATGTCATACACCCCTGAAGGTCTCTGAAAACCCAGAAAAATCCAGAAACCTTTCCTGCATGCAAGGTATCCATCAAAATTGCATGTCATTATCTTAACATGCATGTTACCTCATCCTAAAGCTCTCCAAAAATGCAGAAAACTCCACTAGACATGCGTCAGAAACTCATACATGCAAACCTTCAAAAATGCATCTGAAAGTGGAAACCCTAATTTTTGCTTCTGCTTAGCCTATAGATTTCTAGGAATAGGCTAAATCCAACTGAAGAGCGTAGGGCTAAATTGGGGACATTATAGTCTGCCCTTTCCAAAATTGCTTGTCCTCAAGTAATGCTACCACAGTCCAAGAAATCAATTTGATCCTTACTATGCCAAGTAGGATCTCAGGGTCCCAAATCCATCTCTGTATAGACCCACCATGCTGACGCTGCACCACATTGATCACATAAACATGACCAATATCCCAAAATTGCAATGTACTCCTTCCAAACACACGACTTAAACTGATTGTCCTGAAGGAATTGAAATCATAATCCTGCAGCATCCCATGTCCTATAAACTTTGAGGAGTCAAAAACTACAATCCCACAATCTAATGCATTCCTGAGCAATAAGAAAAATAGTTTTCTCAACTCAAAGACATGCTCCTCATCATAACTCCTCATAACACCAAATAGAGTCACATCAACATATATGACTCTTTTAACACTTCTTGCAAAGAGAAGAGCAACTCCTTGCAAAAGATCCTCCATCACATCCTCAAAATTCTTTAAGGATAAACAATGCATTCTCTGAAGATTACATGCATATTCAAGACGACACTTGAAATCTTTCACAACTCCAAAAATCTCAAAAAGACGAACCAAAACAACCCAAGGTTCACAGCCCCGAACATGAGTACAATAGAATGTGTGCAGGTGACTACTGGAAAGAACTCCAACTCTATCTAAAGATTGATTTTGATCAGTCCGAACCACCATTCTTCCCATTTGAGGCCAAAAATCATCTCTGGAAAGAGATTGTAAAGTGAAAATACGAGCGTACCAGTTGCCCACCAAGTCAAAATTGAATGACTCAACATCTGATTTAGGAAAAATCATCATGCTAAGGAAAGAATAGCTGCTGCCATACTGAAAATTCTCATTCAATCTGACCAATCTGCTTAGATTTGAAGCTAGAAACACCCATTCAAACAGTTCCATCACAACAAAGAACCATTATTTGCTCCAATTCACTCTCCAAACCACTAGTTGATGATCAGAATAATTCATCAAATGGCTAATAAAGAAGGTAGCAACACCCAAAGAGCATAAATTTTGATGCTTATTACTCCAACATACCCTTCTTTTCACACATGATAAATTTCATCAGAACATGTTGAAAATCCCTTACTTGGATAATCAACCATAGACATTTTCCAATACAACGGAACAAATTCTCTTTATGATTCCAAATGATAGATAGAGCCAAAAATCATCTCCAGAATCCAGTGTCCCTTTTAGTGTTCCATGGAAGCCACATCATGAAGGCTTCAACACCATGAGTACATGGAACAAATAATGTCTTCAAATCCCATCCTGAGAAGATTGGAGTAAATTGTATTAACACTCAACTCAAAAGATGGATTATTGAACATATAAACTCCTTGAATTGCAACAATTTCCTTCTTAACAATTTCGAATGCATGATCTCGTTCATTAATCTAGCATTGATAATCTGATTTTTTAATCTCCAAGGAGTCTTTGATGCATTGTAGATTAAAGAGAGTGGCTCCAATCCTAACACCTTCCAAACTCTCTTCACTATATAAACAGTCAATTCTGAATAGGGCTTGCACCTCATCTTCAATGGATATCAAGAATTGATTTTCCCACTCATAAATGTGCGAGGATGGTGAACTGCTGGTAAGCTGCATATCAAAATCAGAACTTTGTTTCTTGTCTTTGCTGCCCTCATAGCTGCTCCAAAACTCTCGTCTTTAACCATCTACCAACTAAAAATGCCCAAGGTCATGAAGAGGATCAGATTCTACCAATTCTTCGGACCTTTGTTTAAAATCAGCTTCATGAAGAGAAATTTGATTTCAATTTGAGAACCTCTTTAAGCTTATCATCATCAAAGACCTTGTGGTCTTCTAACTCTATTTCCCTTTCATTGTCTCCTTGATTATATGCTAAAGAAGCCCCCAACTTGATTAATGAGTCATTATTGATCGCAGTCTTGAAAATTTTAGCAACAACAAACTCTTCCTTAGTGGCTGCAACGAACTTTAAGGGTTCATTATGGGGCTTTTCTATGCAAGCTACTTTGTCAAGGACATCTTCTCCTCCAAAGGCCATCTCATAGCTTGCAGTGAAATCAAAATTTTGTACTTTGTTGGGATCAAAGGGAAATTTATCCCATACAAGTTCCTTCTCAACATTAGGAGCCTTCACACCCGGATCCCAAATGCTGATTATTTTGATCAAAAAGAGATTTCCCTTCGTACTTCTCCTGGAGTGGTGACTATTTGAATGAGACACCTTCCAACTCACCAAAACTGATATCTTCACAAATATTTTTCCCCAAGAGCTTAGTTTGATGATCAAGCTCAAAACCACCTAAATCTCCATTATTATAATGAAGTAAGGAATCATCACTACTAGTTGGTTTGAAGACTCTATCCTTCTTATCTTCAATAAGCCCTTCATGTGAATGTATATTATTGATCTCTTCATTAGTAGTCACACGCATACCAAGGAGGTCCTCTTGAGAAACCGACATAAACTCATTGAGAAACAACATTTTATCTTCTGCATTAATGACCACGTCATTTATTTGCTCTGTCTCCTTCAAGTGTGGCTTCAATTTTCCCTCACACTGATTGAACAAGTCTTTGATCAACATTCCAACAGTAGAAGATTTCTTTCCTTCTTGTTCATGAATGTTTAGCAGGAAAGATAGGACGGAGTTTGGAATGTCATCCATCTCATTGATAATCAAAACTAAAATGTTTCTCATTGTTGCAACTACATCCTCCTCTTGTTTACTCCAAGTTGAAATGAAGAGGTAATGGATCAAATAATATATTCGATCTTGCATACCCAAATCAACCAACAACATACTTATTTTGAGTTCTGAAAAGATCTTTAGTATAGCAGCTCTTCTGGAGTACTGATTGAAATCAGTTTCATCTAGATCTTGAAAGCTTTCCACAAACATATGAAGAAATCTCTTCATAGTTTTATCATCATAGGGCACCAAGGGTGCCATGATTCTCAACACTTCATTGAGCCATGAAGTAACCAACAGATTGATCTCCTCATCCAAATGCCTCAACCAATAAGGACATTTCAAAAAGGTCACTGCAGGCGCCAATATTGTTTTAATTAACCCTAAAGGTGATTGCTTCACCTGGCTCAAACATTGTCCCAATAGAAGAAGTATTCTCACTTTTTCATCCCTTGTCTGACGTTCATTAATGAGTCTTGCACCTACAATGTATATGTTAGAGTAATAAGTTGTTTTACTTAATTAATTTAATCATATTGGTTAATTAATTAAGTCACTTATCACTTTAGTTACTTAAGCTAAACTTAGGCACATTAATAATTATTTATTTATTAATTATTAAGTGTGCACACTAGGGTTTCCCTTTTTAGGGTTTCTTGATCTCCTTTCATAAGGATTGATCTCTTTGTAATTATCAATGAGAGAATATTTGTAGCTTTCATATCTTTTTGAAAGTTTTCTCTCTTCTGTAACTTTTTCTTGTTGAAGTTAATTGCATACATTTGTTTGCAGATCTCTTGCGTGGAAGGTGTATTTGTTTGTGTTTGATCCTGTGGCTCGTGGTTTTGTGCTTGTTTCACAATTCCAACATGGTATCAGAGCGTGGATTCAGCAAACCCCTTCTCAATTTATGAGGTTTTCTTCTTCAACAAGGGTTGCAGGCTTCAGATCTGAATCTCTTTTGCTTATTTTGCAAATTTTGGAGGTGGGCATCTTTCGAAGCATTTTTGGTGTGATCAGACCTCTTCATTGATTCCAGAGCTGCCAAAATAGTCAAGATAGGCCTTTGTTTCGTCAATTTTGGCTTTCGTTTGTTAGATCTGTGAGGGTTTGAAGAAATAGATTTTTTGCTAGATCTAGGGGTGTTCAATTTTTCAGAGCATTTTGAGCCCAAACGGACCCCACCGTTGCGTCCGGAGCGGCCAAAAACCTAAAGATCAACTGTAAACTCGCCTATTTGGTTCAGTTGATTTATGACTCAAATTTTTTATGTCCGTACGACCCTGTACACAGTCTGCACGCGGATCGAGGTAAAAAAAATTCGTCAAAAAAAATAAATTATTTTTTGCTGCATAAAAAAATTGCAGATTTTTTATTGTAAAAAAAATTGTTTTTTTACAAAAGCTTTTAAAACATTTAAAAGCTTTGCAAGTTTTTTTTGCTTTTAAAAAAAACAGAAAGTCAATAAGGAAGGGTACGTACCTGCATACTGTGCAGGTACTGACCTGCACAAACCTGTGCAGGCGTACCTTCTCATGGGTACATTTTTTATGATTTTTTAATAAAAAAATCAATGTTTTTTTATATATTTTTTTTGTAAAAAAAATATAATTTGTATAGTTTTGCTTTTTTATGCAAAATAATGCATGTAATTGGAGAAATTTTTCCTGCACACTAAATCTGGTGGACCTCCAGATCTGGAGGTGTTTTTCTTAAATTTGGCGGAGTTTTCTTTTTTGCCCACTTAGCCCCTCTCCGTTGGGCTTTTCAAATTTGCACCCAATATTCCAGAGGCCATATCTCGGCCATACGGTGGGCTTTTTTCAGTGCAATTTTTTTTGAAATGGGGTGGAATTTCATGCTCTTCGCAGTGGTGCAGGTATTTTCCAGTTTTGAATTTTGGTTTTTTCCAGAATTCTATTTTATCAGTGCTGTTGCTGTTCAGTTCTCGTTTTGGAGACTTTGACGGGCCATATCTTTTGCATCCAAACACATTTTTGGGTGCTGTTTTTTTTGAAACTGCATTTTTTTTCGTGTACTTCATCATGGTGCTACCAGTTTCCTCTTTTTCTGTAAGAGAATTGTATTTTCAGCATGTTGTCCTATTTGGACATTGTAGACATTATGGGCTCACATTGCATGTATTTCTCTTTTGTAAACGCACTAAGATAAAGTGCCTCAGCATTGTATGTGTAGTATTGGGTTTCTTGCACATCACTTTGTGCCTTATTGTACTCGCACTATGATATAAAGTGCCATGGGGGTTGATGTTTGCCTTTGTTTGCCTTCATACATTTTTCATGCGTATGTGACTTTTGGTTTCACATCCTTTCTATCAGCTTGTACTTTCATGTTTGCACCTTCAGATGCTCTTGGTTCCTCTTCATGCACTACTTTCTGGCATTCAGTTTCAGTGTACCTGTCACGCCTCTCCCTTTTCAACATTATGGGGGGGTTTCTACTGTTGGTGTTAATGCTTCCTTGGTTTCGCCTTGGAAGGAATCTTCCATTCTCAGTTGATTAGTGTTCTTCAGACTATTGATTGTTGTCTTCTTGATCTTGATCATCATATCTTCAGAGGAGGTTCTTCGGCACCGTAGCAGTCATCTTTTGACAGAGTTTGTAGCTTCTTCATGCTTCTGTGATGTTCTACATGTTCTTCTTTTTCTGGACATTTCCTTGATTTGGAGGCTTTTCAGTCCTTCAATCACCTTTGATCTCTTTTTGGAGTAGAGTTTTTTCCATGAGGTTTTCTCTATTTCTCCTCTTTATAGAGATCTTTTGTTTGTACATGGGTACCTTACTTGGCCTTGTTTGCCGGGACCCATCTTTGCTTTCTTGCATCTTTTTCTTAGTGTTTTTGCTACTTCCTAAGTTCATCTTAAAGGGGGTGTTAGAGTAATAAGTTGTTTTACTTAATTAATTTAATCATATTGGTTAATTAATTAAGTCACTTATCACTTTAGTTACTTAAGTTAAACTTAGGCACATTAATAATTAATTATTTATTAATTATTAAGTGTGCACACTAGGGTTTCCCTTTTTAGGGTTTCTTGATCTCCTTTCATAAAGATTGATCTCTTTGTAATTATCAATGGGAGAATATCTGTAGCTTTCATATCTTTTTGAAAGTTTTCTCTCTTCTGTAACTTTTTCTTGTTGAAGTTAATTGCATACATTTGTTTGCAGATCTCTTGCGTGGAAGGTGTATTTGTTTGTGTTTGATCCTGTGGCTCGTGGTTTTGTGCTTGTTTCACAATTCCAACAGTATAAAGATATTGCCAAATCTTTCTCTTCATCTGAAGCCATGGCTTAAACTAGCAAGACAAGGTTTCTTAAAACCTCTAAAAAAAAATGTCAACTTCAAGAACTTCTGGAAGTTGAACTAAACTCTGTTATGTCCTTTGGTGTAGTATTGGTTTTCTCTAACACTCTTCTGAAAGCTGAAGCTTTGAACTCATAGGATGGTAGGAAAACAGATTCTGATACCACTGTAATGTTCCCCCTTATTTTTTTCCCAAATTTAACACAACAAACCAACACCAACACTGATTAGCATTAGTTCCAAAAATCCAAATTAGCTTGTAAAGTAACCCTCACCAAGAATGTTCACAAAGATCCCAGAGTGGGCGAGGTGATATCATATGGTTCAGGGATCGTTAACAACAAAACTGAACTGGAAGTGCACTCATTTGCTAACATCAGACATTCATAAGGCAGTGGGAATAGTCCACTTATTCAGTGGGTGAGATTATTACAAACTTAAAGGCGACAAGCCAGCCATGAAATCCTCTCTTCCATTTATTCAGTGGGGGAATACAGTCCTCACTACCACCTATTTTTCATGGGGGGAACTAACAATCAAAGAAAAATAATTATTTAAACTCAACCACTTATTCATGGGAGTGTATACAAATATAAACTTGCAACAATAAAAATAAATAGCTGTTGGTACTACTAATCAACTTTACAATGAATAACAAACAGCTGCAAACAAGAAAGATGTGCTTCCAAAATCTCACAAAGGTTAGAGTAATAATCCTCTAACTATTACAATGCCACAATGATGTAAAAATGAAGCTCAATCAACAAGTTATCATAACTCATTAAGTTTGATTAGGAACATCATGTACATAAAACTAGACCAACAATAGCAAAACTCATTGAAATGGACGTGGCTCCTCCAATACAACTCAGAATGCTTCCAAACTACAACCAAAAGAAAGCTAGGAGCTAGGCGTCTCACTTCCAACCAAGAAATCATGCCAAAACAACAACCACAGAGAGGCACGAATCCCAATGCATCCAAGAAGAATGGTACGACCTCCAGGAAGGGTCGACCTTCTCTCAAAAAACAAAAATTCAATGAAAAAAATATGAGAACGCTCACAACTGGGTGCCCTCCACAGCAGAACAAAATGAGCAAATACCTAGAACGAGAATAAATTCCATGACGAAGCTATCAGTGAAAATTTGCTTCGGCCATGTATAAACCAACAGTTAGATAACAGGCTATACAACAACACCCTGTCCAAATATCATCAAATTGAAGCTCTATTTGCACCTTTGTGTGAAGTATAGTCTCAAACGACCACTTAGGAAGCCATAGTTTCAGGCCCAAAGGATGGATTGATTTTCTAAGCTCCCCCTTAGCCAGGTTCTAGATTTAGTCTAGCAGCATAACTTTACTCTCAAAATCCAACATAATTAGCTCTCCACAAAGCACCAATATATAAGCTTTAGTTGGGAAAATGAATCAACTATAAATCCCACAAAGAAAACTCTTCATCTTCCACAAGGGGACGCCCATTTCCTCAAAGCTCTTTTTAAAAAAATATTAAAATACTTTATCATCACCTCCCTAGGCGTCCACTTTAAAATTGCAAAAATAAAACATTTAAATAAACATTAAATGCTCAAGTGGTTGAACCCTTAATGTCCCCATCTTTAAAATGATTTGAAGTCATTAAGCCTAGGCGTGGGGTACAACTTCAAAACATAAAATTGACTAAGTATGGAACTCAGTCCAAGGAGGTAGCCAAGTGCAACGCCCAAACTACAACTGATAAACTGCTAAAAATAACAAATTGACATTAGTCGAGCTGAACCAAGCTAATGATGATGCCACTGACACAAATAGACTTACTAAAAATAGCAGATGTCAAAAATAGTAATTTCACTTCAAACTCAATAGAAAGCCAAATTGATCAACCACACTGAATTGTAAATGATTGAGCTGCTGCTAGAGTGATACTGCTATAAATATACTTACCAAAAATAGTGCACTGCTATAAATAGTAAGTTTGCAAAACCTCATTTGTACGCCAACTGAGCAGTATCATGACCTACTATAAATAGTAAGTGTTTCCAAATATCTTCTAAGCACAAACCATGCAACCATCATGACTTACTATAAATAGTAAGTGCCCGGAAAGGTTGGCAGATTCAATGCATTATCATACCAAAGTTGTGTAAAACTAGCTTAGTAATTGAAAATTTGTGTCAAACAGTGGCATAGGTCTTAAAATATATTTGGTGCATCACCTTGCTAAATATTAGGTTTCATTTCATGTCTTTCTCTACCCTTTTCCTAGAAAACAAGAGTAGTTTAGTTCAGTTTAAGTGATTGCAACAAGGGAACCAACCCTCTCTAGAGATTCACTCCAAGCTACGAGCAACCCACAAGACTTGGAGTGTTTCTATGTTTCATTGGATTGTTGAGCTAAGTGCTTAGCAAGGGTGCAATCTAGTTGATAACAATACACACACACATATATGTATGTATGTATGTGTAAGAGAGGGGGACCACCACGTGCAAGGCCCCAAGTCACAGAGGGCCAAGATGCGAAAGAATGCCCTAACTTACCTCAACTTAACGGGGTGTTAGGATATGAGGATGAGAATTATGAGGACTATGAAGCCTTGCAACCACTCTGCAATCCCAAGCTTTGAAATGAGGCTAGGTGAGCTGGTTTTCAAGCTCAACACTATATCTCAGATAACTCTCAGTCCGAGGATGAAAGCGCAGTTCTGAGACGATAATGCAGCGCGCTAACGTCTCTTAGGTGCATTGGCGTCCGTACGACTAGAGGACCAAAAATACAACGTGAACTATTAGAAAACAAGCTAGAAGCCTAGCTGGTGACTTCTAAAAGAGAAAAAACAACACTATGAAATATGAGAAGTACAAATGAATGTGATAAAACAAATATACCAAAGCTAGGGTGACGAAGATGATTTCATAGAAGAGCCTATTCACTAGCTAGCTATGCAAAGCATGTACACCTACACACAAAAAGAGGAAAATGTTGGGTGGATGTATAGGGGCCTGCCTCAGTCAGACCCCTATTTAGTTGTTTCCACCTCCACGGGCAACCAAGAAAGTGAGATGAAGAAAACAATATAGTAAAGAACACTAAAGCACTACAAAACAGTAAGTGTGCTTACTCAACCAAGTGATAGAGGAGAGAAAAGGGAAGCTTACCACCTCCACCAAGAGCACTCAAGGCTGCTTGAGGGAGAAACTGAGAGCACTCGAGCCTCTGCTGCAATGGTGTTGTTCCCAACTTGCTCTATCGAAGTGATGAAGTGATGTATTTGCTGCAATGAGGTGCAAAAGTGCTACTAGAATGCTTGAGAGTGAGTGCAAGAGTGTGAAATTGAATGCTTGAAGTTGTGAAGAAGATTGAAGAAGATGAAATGCTTGTTGAAGGAGTGAATTTGAAGAGGAGATAAAGAAAAACAACCATATTCAGGTCGGTCGACCGAAGAGGGTGTTACAACTTGACTCCCAATGAGAAGTGTAACATCTTTGTAGGTTCAGCCATAATAATTTTTCAGGGACGTAAGTGCACTGCGTGGACGTCTACGCGCCGCACAGGCGTCCCCGATAGAAACGCCTCCACCGATGCTCAAAACAGGTGCCAAGTGGGGTGCAAACAACGTGCTTAGGTGGAATTAAGCCTCCAAACTTGGTTTTCTAAAGTGGAGAAGGGAAAAAGGGGAATTTTCGTAAGGGGTGCAAATTCACTCTTATACATTTTTCCCCCACTTTAGCGAGCACGAGTATTGATGAGTGCTCAGTAAAGTAGATCAAGGAAGGAGTAAGGTTATAAATGTATACCTAAATCGTCAAGGAAGTAGACCACGATCTGGCGAACCTGAAGGTGCATGGCAAGCGAAGGATTTCATAGTTGCTCAGAACTATGAAGTTGAAGAAGGAAAGCATCTTATAGGCTCACAGACTTGCAAGGAGGAAACCCCAAGAAATTTAGCATGAAGGAAGCCCCATGAAGTAAGCGCCTTATAGGCCCGCAGACCTGCAAGGAAGGTGTCCCCCAAAAACTCTAGCATGGAGGAAACCCAAAGGAAGCGCCCTACAGGATCTCAGGCCTGCAGGGAGGTATCCCCCAAGATCTCTCGCATGGAGGAAACTTGAGAAAGCGGACTTCGTAGAGTCAGGAAGCGGCCACATAGGCAAGTAAGCAGACAGTCGTGCAGACCATCGATAATTTGGAAGTATTTCAAAGGGGTCCCTTGGGAACCCTTCGAAAGAAGAGGGGTCCACTCAAGGGATGTGCTATTTGAAAGGTGAGGTCTAGTCAGGTTGCCCGCAAGCTAGACGCAAATGGTTTCACTCAAGATAAGATCTTTCAAAGGGGGTCCCTTAGGAACCCCGTCGTGAAGAAAGGGGTCCACTCAAGGGACGCACAATTCAAAAGCAAATGTTTTTTTTTCTCAGATCTATCCATCATCAAGGGATCTCCTTATAAAGGAGGAGAAGTGCCCCCACGTGAGGGGAAGGTCGTAGCTGTTCCACCTTAGGGAAAAACACTCAAGTTCTTTCAAAAGGATCCCTAATTCTGAATGCTGTTCTCAGAAAGGAATATTGGCAAGGATTTTCGAGAAAAGATTTGTTGGAAACAAATTCTTTTTCTGAAAATTGAAATGTTGAAGAAAGGCGTTGTCACACATGAGAGGGACAACTCAAGCAAAGAAGAGAAAAAGATAGAGAGAAAGCAAAATAGAGAAGACAACATGAACAAAGGGCACATGGGGATCTGGTTTAGTAGGGTCAAATTTGTCCGAGCTCATAGGAATAATAGGTAACCACGGTGCAAGGAAAAAAATCATCAATCCCCAACCAGATCAGGAAGAATGCACAAAAAAAAAGTAAAATAAAAAATTGGGTCAACATGGAAGGGAAACCTAGATGCCCCCAACACTTTGCATCATCCCCAATTTGTTGAAAATCAAGCACAAACATGGAAGAATGATGATACAAATAGAATAAGGTTTACGACACAAAAACCATGCCTGTATCCAAGCATCAACAAGGGTGACGAGGGTTATCCAGGCACACAAAGCACGATCACAGAGGAACACATCACAAAATACACACACACACAAGATAAAGAAGAGGTCTCCTCCTAACATTGATCGACCAAGAGGTTGCCTGCTTCCCACTCTAGATCATTGTAGGGGGAAGGAGGACGAGCTTGCAGTGGTGGGATGTTAAGAGGAGGAGAATCTGACCCTCCCGCAACAAGGGCTAAGGAAGAATGCCCCTAGAGGTCCTCTCCACCAAGCTCTTGTGGAGCTAAGGTTAGCGACTTTGCAAAGATGGCTGAGAAGGCCGAGACTTCATCCACAGAGTTAAACATGCACCCCACATGAGTACCGTGTCTAACTTCAGTGGACAGGGCAGGTTGCGCTTGAGATTCACCGTTAGGCTCACTGAATGACTCAGGAGCGGTGAAAAACTCAGGGGAAGTCGTGACTAGTTCTATCACCAAGATAGAACAAGTCAACGTGGGGCCACCTTGCGGAGAAGGTGGGATCTTCTTACATCCTTCGTTGCTAGAAGGACCACCCTCCACCTTTTGCTTCGTCAGAGGAGATGAACTCCCCATAGACGAGGCTAGAGGTGCGGAGGAAGAGGAGGAAATAACTGCAATAGATACAACCGAAGTATTAATCATATCCACAGACTTTGGGAAAGGCTGGATATCCGGAATGGATATTAGCAAAGGCGGATCCACCGAAGGAGCGATGAACACCTGTACCCCCTTGGGGTTAGGCACATTCATATTCGCAATGGAAGCCAGAAATGGTGCAAGACTAGACTGAAGAGAAGTAGAAGGAAGGGAAGAGGGTGACACTACAGGAGGCCCTGAAGTAGGGGTGGTCGCTTCTTCCTCCTTCCTTTGCAAGGTGGCTTGCTCAACCAAGAGAGCCTTTCATTGACGATTGCGCTCGCACACAAGGTAGTTTCTACAACTCTTTGAGCTAGAGGCCGGAGGCTATGAAGGAACATAATACTCTTGCTCAACCATGGGAACATCCACTACAACCATTTCCGACGGAGGAAGGAATTCCTGAACGGGAGCAAGAGGAACAGGTTGAGGAGTAGCACAGGGAGTCGGCTCAAGAGCCTCAACAACTAGCCTCTTCCCGTTCACTGCTTTGGGAGCAAGAGCGGTAGGAGACCACCGAGGTTGAGACAAAGAGGACTCTCCACGGGAGACCTTCCTATTATACCGAATGGGTCTAGGCTTTGTTGGCAGAACAAGAAGTTCGAATGCAGGACGCTTGGGCTTTCGCCAAGTGGGCACCATAGGATTCTCTTGCAAGTGAGGAGAAGAATATGATGGTAGCACAATAGAGTGAGAAGAAGAGTCAGATTGACTAGCAGAAGAGGGAGGATCGCGAGACCGCTTCTCTTCTTCCTTCCTTCGTGGCTTAGTGGCATCGCTGTCATCCTTTAAGCAAGCCCTATGTGAAACAACATAAGGCGAGGGAGGGTACCTCAATTTCGACCTCAGGCGTCCTTTCCTATAATTATGATATGCTCGGTGCAAAAGGTTCATCCTAGGTGGGAGAGTACCAACGGGTGCAGGCCAAGAGTAGTCCAAGGAGTAGCTACCACGAGCAACCAATGGTTTATAACCGGTGTAGTGGATTACGTGTACGGAACCCCCGCGTATAAATTTAAACATTTATGCACGACCAAAGGTACTGCATTCATCACCACCAACCAAGGGATACCCAATTTCACCCTAAAGAGCTCAGATCCAGGGATAATGTCAAACAAGAGGTTCACAACTTTGGGTCCCACCAGGACCGACAAGACAATACTACCCAGAGGGGGCATGAAAATCCTGTCATGGGTGCAGATGGTGCTCATAGGTGCATCATACCTATATCTATGTAAGAAGTTAATCAACATAATCTCCTCGGTTATTATGTTTACTTGCGACATCGAATCAACGAGAACACCCACTACGATGTTTCCATTGATCCGCGCAGGAATATATAGAGGAGATGGTTCTCTATTAAAACCCATTGGCAGGTCCTGTGAAGTGAAGGTTATACCAGTACCACTGTCCATAGGTTGCGCATAGGGGATAGGTTGATGCAAGAAGGAGGCCATTACACACACTAGACGATACTTCCACAGAGTCCCTAAAGGTTAAAGGATAAGACAATGACCCAATTAAGGTTTCGTTATGCAACATCTTCAGAACCTTCCAACTACGCGAACTAGGGGTCGTAGGTTGGGTTGTAAGGCGAAGTCTTACAACACTCACACCTACAACACTCCTAGAGTACAAGGAAAGGAACTGCCAGTATCACAAAATAGAACCAAAATGGTTCATGTCGGGTTCACCAAAAATGTAAGAGAGGGACCACTACGTGCAAGGCCCCAGGTCACGGAGGGCCAAGATGCGGAAGGTTTCCCTAACTTACCTCAACTTAATAAGGTGTTAGGATATGAGGATGAGAATGATGAGGACTATGAATCCCTGCAACCACTCTGCAACCCTGAGCTTTGAAATGAGGCTAGGCGAGCTAGTTTTCGAGCTCAACACTGTATCTCAGATAACTCTCTATTTGAGGACGAAAGCATAGTTCTGGGATGATAGCATGGTGCACTGGCATCTCTCAAGTGCATTGGCGTCCGTACAACCAGAGGACCAAAAATACAATGTGAACTATCAGAAAACAAGCGAGCAACCTAGCTAGCGACTTCTAAAAGAGAAAAACAACACTATGTGTATACACCTAAAATCGATCATCACCTTTAATTAATTAAATACTAGCTATTTAATTGATATTTCGACTACGTATAAATAAATTCTCAATTTATTTATATTGTTCATTTTCTAAATTCTTCAAATATAAAACATATTATTCTAAATTAATTAAATAAACAACTTTCTCTAAGCTTGTTTTATTTAATTAATCTCCACTAATCTCGATTAGGAATTAAAGCACATGTCTTATTCCTCCCACACTTCCACCAATTTTGGAGCATATGGTCTTCTCTTCCCACACTTGAATCTTCCATCCAAATGGCATGTTTCCCATTGGTCAAGAGATTCTTCCATCCAAATGGAATGTTTTCTTTGGTCAAGAGGACAACATCTTGATTCTCTTCATCTTCACCATCCATTCTTCTTGTTCGATTCTGGACCGTTGATTATTGCGACCTCACTATATGCTTGGAAACGACTATAAATACAACCCTTGGGCATTGTATTTTGCATCCACATTTGAAGTAAAGTTATCATGCAGGTTTTATCATGGGAGCTTGGAGCATTTTGGAGTCTTATAGCTAGTCTTTACATCATTTTTTTCTTTGCATTTATATCTTAGCTTTAAATCTTACATCATAGTTGCATTTTATGCCCTCCATTGCATCATAGTTGCATTTTAGATTAGTTCATTTTAAGTTTGCATTTGAGCATATGTAGAATCATATATAGATCATTCTAGTTCAATACCATAGCATCCACCTCCACTTTTTCATCTATCATAAACATCATCCTCCACTCATCATAGCATTCATCATCATTGTTTGCATATAGTTTCATGTAGGCATTAAATTGACTTGCATGTTGAATACTAATCTCGTTTCTTAAGTCTCATTCTAATAGCCTTTGTGCACATAGAAATATGAGGGCCAAAAGGTTAAAAGAATGATTAAGAATAGAGGACAATGAGATGTTCTTGAAAGATTTAGTTTGTCGCAAATTAGAATAACTTGTTTTTTTTGAATCTTTAATATAAATCATTTCATTAAGGTTTGTGTTGATACTAACTTTACACATTTAACACACACACAAAATGACGCACACCGTGGGGCCTTGCCCCGTTTATTACTAACTTGTTGGAAAATTTATGTTCACAGGTTTGGATGTGAGACTTCTGACGCTTCTTGCACCCATTTTGGCGCCTCTTGAACCCAAAGGAACCTCTTGCACCTGTTTTGGCGCCTTTTGCACCCGTTTTGGCACCTTTTGCACTTGTTTTGGTGCCTTTTTCCCATTCTGTGGCGCCTTTTGCACATTCTGTGGCGCCTTTTGTCTTTGTTTTGGCGCCTTTTGCAATTTCCCTATTTTTCACTAAATCCGAAGGCTAATACTTTGTGTTGTTGTTTTGTAGGTTTCCTAGATTCGCTGTCAAATACATTCTTATCAAACTACTGACATATTGCAGGGGCTGGAAGTGATTTACTTGTTTTCCTTTTGGTTAAGTTAGGAACATAGCTTAATTAAAAGGTTAATGAACACCATGTCTTTTGTGCTTGATGGATGGTAGGCATATGCTCTCCCCTCAACTGGGTGACCAAAAAGCTAGACCCATTCACTTTTGTGTGTGAGTGTGAGTTGAGTATATCGCATGTGTTCTCTCTTTATTCATGTGGAATAAAGATTGATCGAACTATGGGTATACTTGCTTGATTTTGTTTATCTTAGAGGGTATCCTTGTGGGAAAAAATAATCACCTAAGGGAACGACCCAACCGGTAACACGTTAAAGCCAAGCGACTTCCAACTGGTATATAAATGTGGATACTAGAACAAAGACCAGTATCATGAGGATAGTTCCAACGAGAAGGGAAACAATGGTCTCTCGCCGCATGAATTATCCCCCATGAACAGAATGCTCGCATTAAAACCCTTGTTATAGTTTGGCCAAAAACCTTTATCTATTCTTTGGTGCAACAACGGTCATTGCGAAGGCATCCACATTCTCGCAATTTTTAGTAGAGATGAGAAATATGCCATGGGAGATTCATAGGTATTGGTGCTTGGCTGCCCCGAGATGTGAGTGTCGTGGAGGGGATCCAGTGGGGTCAAACATCTAGTCATCCGCTAAGAATAAGTGCGGTTGGGGTAAAACCCGCCTGGAATCCAAAAGAATATAGTCTTTCACAACCTTAGGAGTGTACATTGCTTGATGTGTCTTTATCAAAGTGTTTTCAAAAAAAATTTCAAACAAAACATCACATGTTGAAAGTTAAAACCCCGATTCAGAATTGCATTTAGTGAAACAACCAAGTCTCCCATTGGAAAATTAGGAAAACCAAGCAAATTTTCAAGAAACTTTCAAAAAAACCAAGTCTGCACCTGTTCTGGCACCTTTTGTCTCCATTTTGGCACCTTTTGCCCATTATGTGGAACCTTTTGTCTCTGTTTTGGCACCTTTTGTAGAACACAAAATAGTGACCTAGGTTCATCTCCTTTCTGACAATCAGTCTCATCCCAAGAATCCTCAGCAGTATTCAACCATTCCTTAGGTAAAACAGAGTCTGAACATGTGTGTTTTTGATAAAATAAGCAGGGAAGGGCCCTGATCCCATGGAACAATAGCAGATAAAAAAAAAACAAAGGTGGGAAACAACACCCACCAAACCAAAAAACAACATTGGGTTGGCACGCATGCCCAACTTTGAAAGCATTGCTATAGTCCAACCATTATCTATCAAAAACAAAAAGTTACTACTAGCTAAATTTAAGCTACGAAGACCATTAATTAAGTCCACAGTATACCTGGTGGTATTCCACCAAATCTTAAAGAGAATAAAAGAACAGTCCCAGATATTGTTAAACTTCAAAAAACCCATCTAAAAGGAGGAGAACAACAAACCAAGCCATTAGTTGGTTTTCCTAAATAGGTCCCCATACTCTCCTAAGAGAGCCACATATTCATGCCAGTCAGGTCCCTCTGTTTCATCCAACAGTTTGAGGGCATCAGATTTCCCCTACTTCTTCAATTTTTTGGTAATCTTCATTTCTCCTGAAGCCACACCCAGCATAGCCCATCTCATCAGCCTGTTAGTAACTCTCATCACAGAAACCAAGGCTTTTTCCATATCCTTGAATTGGACCTGCAAAAAAGTTAATCTACTTTAAAAAAAATCATTAGTCAAATCTTCAGTTTTACTCTCCAGACTAGAAAGCCCAACATCCTGTTCATTCCCAGTTTCATTCTTTTCCTCAGACAACTCCACTTGCTTCTCCTCTTCCTCATCTTTTTCCTCCTCCAATTCATCTTCCCCCATGTCGTAGGCAGTTTCCTCAAAATCGTAATCCTCAGAATTATCATCTTCCTGAGCCTCAAACTTCTCATAACCCGGGATATCCTCCACATCCACAGACTCTTTTTCTTTCCCCTTCTTCTCTTTTGAGGCCACCTTCACAAGCTTGACATACCTTCTTCCTCCGCTACCACCACTCCCCTGTCCCTGTAATTTCTCCTTGAACTTCTCCTTATGAGACACATCCTCGGGAATATGAATAACTTCACTCAGAATGACATCCTTTCTAGGTTTCTTGGCTTTAGGGAGTTCAAGCAGCAAGGGAGAGTGTTTTCTCTTTTCAGGGGTGGCTCTGGTAAGCAACAAATACACATTCTTCGAGTCCTCACTTTTTTGGGACCGGGGGGTAGAATGGTTTGAAACATTAGCAACTGAAGAGTTGCTCTTCGTAGGGATAAGCAAGCATCTCGTAACAAAAGCAGGAGGGTTGCGTGGAAGTTGATCAACAACCAGGGGTTCCACAACTTCAAGGTTATCCACCCTCCTAGGTTCGACAATGTCCTCATCAGACTGGTCAGGGTTCTCAACATTAGCCATAAGCGGATTACCATGGGGGTTTTGAGAAAGGGCATATTTGTAAAAAGTAAGCATAAGGTCTTGGTGGAGTGGTGGGTTAGAACCTTTCTCAATACTCAGCTGCATTGAGGAGAGAAGGTAAAACAACAAATTTATGCGTTCCGCATGTCTAATGTGGTTCAAAATAGGAAAGTGATAAGAATGAACAAACATATAGCGACTTTCAAGAGTAAAATAGCACATAACAAATAGACTCACAAGGGAAAAAGGAGGAGGAAGTTCGAGTCTGACATACCCATTCTGGAACCGCTTGAAGTTTTCTCCATTATGCAGAAAATTATCCACAAAGCTTTGGTAATCAGCTCCACTTTTTTTGGCTACCTTCAGACCAAAATTCTGCAACCCCGTGGCTTTAGCTATGAATCGAGAAGTAACCTGAAAATTCACAGCTCCTATAGTAACCCAACCCCTTCTCCAAGGAGTCAGTAAACTTCGTCGTTAAACTATCATTATAACCTTTGAGGGACTGGAGAAGGGAACCATTCCCGCATTTTCAAACATATTCCAGAGGTCACCATTTTGTTTGAACGCTTGGCAGTTAGGCGGTTCAGTTCTTTTTCTTAGACCTCCCATCTTGCTCGCTTGCAAATTTTTCTTCAGATTGGCTAAACTTCATACTCTCCCCCACCAATTGCTTTCTTCCCTGACTGAAACCAGTGTTCGAAACCCAAACTAAAAATAGACTCATAAGGGAAATGCAGTTCGAGAAGTTTCTTCTTAGGGACGATAACCACACATTTCCCGGAGCCCAAAAAGCATTATGATTTTTGCAAGCATTAACAACCACAATTAAATTCTTGCCATATACCTCTATAGAAATTCGCGAGTAACTGGCAAAGGGCTTTTCGACACATATCGAAATGACATCCCTTTTCAAAACCAAAATCGGCATGTGATTTTTGATCATACACATTAACAGGAAATTAATGAAAAATCCACCCTGAAGGATCCTCCTATTCTTGCACGTACACATAAAACCATCATTACTAGGAAAGCTTGACAACAACACATTGTACCCTTCCTTCCCACCAACATCCAAACTTTCAGATTCGTAATTGATATTCATTTTCAAACTTTTCATTAATGATGACATCTTTAAGATGTGGCGGTAATTTCCATTGGTCCACCTTGTCCAACCCCTACATCCCAGTGCCAAATTGGCAGAACAGTCAACAACTCTATTCCCTTCTCTATACACATGTTGAACCCAATAGATAGTGATTTTTTTTTTATTTGTTTACATCTGTCAATAATATTTTTTATTTCCCATGGGGGCACAACATCATTTAGAATGTCCATAATTAACTTTGAATCCCCTTCAATTATAACATTTGAAAAGCCCAACTCCTTTAGGAAATGAAAAGTACCAAGAGCAGCCATAACTTCTGCTTTGTTATTAGAGCAAATCCTAGGATTCACTCCAAAGGCCAAAATACAGTCACCAGTTTGATTTCTCACTAGGCCACCAACTCCTGCCTGACCTGGGTTTCCTTTTGAGCAACCGTCAAAATTGCACTTCACCTAATCTTTTAAAGGAGGACGCTAGAAAGTACCCATCCTATTAAGCATCTTAGACCAATTCAGATTGGTTAAGTCTCTACGTATACCCCAATTTTTTTTTATTCTCATCTCCTTGTAGTTTGGCCAGGATTTAGAGAAGCTGTATCTGCTTTCCTCAACATTTTCCTTAATTTGGGTTCTAATCATTTGAAACACCTCCCCACTGCTTCTCTCCACCTCTCTAAAAATTATATTGTTTCTCTCCTTCCATAGCCCCCATGTCACAAAGGGGGGAACTTGATTCCACAAGTCCACAATAACATTATGAGAGAATGGATAGTTTGACCATCCTTCGGTAAACAACTTCATTGAGTTTGGAAACACCCAATCCGAAGATAGCAATTGCAACACATTGGACCACACTTCCCTTGCAAAATTGCAATGGAAGAATAAATGAGTTATCGATTATTCCTCCTGCTTACATAGAGAACACCAGTTAACTAGATGGAACCCTCTCTTAACCAGGTTATCAATAGTGAGGATATTGCCATGGGCAGCTGTCCACCAGAAACAATTGAATTTAGGAATGAGATTCTTAATCCACACCAATTTCCAGAAGGAATTAGGAACAACATCTTGGGCCATCTCCAAGTCTTCATAAGTCTTTCTAACAAAGAAATAGCCTGAGGAGCTACTTTTCCAAAGCCATTCATCCTCCCTTCCTCTGTCAAACCACTTCGCTTCCCCTATCAAATTCTGCAGATTGATGAGGACAAGATCCCAGTTCACCTGTCTTTGACCCCACAAATTATTTCTCCTTAACAAGGCATCAAACTCCTTCCATTTAGGATCCTCCCCTTCCTAGATTACGTAATAACTCACCTTTTTACCATAGATTCTTTGGAGGCTACACTTTAGGGGGTTCAAATCCTCATAAGCAGAAAGGGTTGCATTCTCAATCCAAGGATCCTTCCCAAATCCATGTTAATCCCATTCCCTATTCTCTTCCTTTCCCCCAACTTCAACACATTCCTTAATCTGATAAGATGGTTCCATAATGCATATCCAGAAGGAAGATCCATTTGAGATAGGAAATAGCCAGAATTCCTGTTTCTCAAGTACTTGGCTTGTAAAAATTTGACCCAGTCTTTAGAGCCTTCCAGAAGATTCCAACCAATTTTAGTAGATAAGGCTTTGTTAAGCATTTGAATTCTTCTCATCCATAACCCCCCACACCTTTTAGGCCTACAGACTTTATCCCAACTAAGAAGAGATAGTTTGTTTTTATCCTCAGTTCCTGACCACAAAAATTTCCTCTAAATCTATACTACCTTCTCCCCTATATGAGCAGGAATTTTAAACAAAGAAAGGTAATAAATTGGAATATTTTGAAGAGAGGCTTTAAGAAGTTGGATTTTACTAGCCAAACTTAACAGCTTCCCCTTCCATCCTGCCAATTTATGTTGAATTCTTTCTAATAATTGGTTCTAGTAATTGTTTTCTAATCTCTTGGAAAATAGAGGGAGCCCTAGGTAGGTGTCAGGAAACTTAGCTTCTTGGCAACACAAAATTTTCTTCACTTTTTCCTTTATCTGCTGATTAGTGTTGAAGAAGTAAACTTTGTTTTTTTCATAGTTAATGCACTAACCAAAAACAACAACATAATCATTAAGTATATTTTTCCATAATCTCGCTTCCCCCACCAAAGCTTCCCCAAACAACAGGGCATCATCAACAAATTGTTGATGGGAATCAGGCCATAGAGAAGAAGCAACCTTAATACCTTTAAGATCATACCCATCAACTAACCTTTGAATATTCCTTCCCAGGGCTTCAACAAAAATAATAAACAAGTGGGGAGAGAGAGGGTCCCCCTTCCTGAGACCATGACCACAGGCGAAGAAGCCTTGGGTAACACCATTAACCAAAATAGAATACATAGGAGAAGTAACACAAGCCGAGATCATCTTTAAAAATCTTCCATCTATCCCAAACTTCTTAAGAACAACAAAGAGGAAAGGCTAGGAGATCCCTATCATAGGCCTTTGAGATGTCAATTTTGAAGGCCATCCCAGGATTTTTTGAATGCTCCATAGAGTGGATTATCTAATGGGTAGAGATCACAACATAAAGAATGTTTCTGCCCTGAACAAAACCTTTTTGATTAGGAGCTATCATTTTTCCAAGCACCAATTTGAGTCTAAACACCAATATTTTAGAATTTTTTTTATAAACAATATTACAAAGACTTATAGGTCTATAGTCTTTCATTGCTGAGGCATCCAAATATTTGGGGATAAGAGCTATAAAAGTAACATTAAAATTACTTAACAACCTTCCAGAACTAAAAAAATCCCTGGCAGCATTAAAGAGATCATTCTTGACAATTTCCCAATAAGTCTGAAAAAAGATAGGGGAGAAACCATCAGGACTAGGGGCTTTAAGAGCTCCAAAGGAAAACACTACCTTTTTGAATTCTTCCATAGAAACAACATTAGTCATCATCTTTAAATCTAAATCAGAGACAACATTAGGGATAACATTAAGAAAATCAACATTAACCTGGGGATCAATAACAAGATTTAAAAGATACGAAGAGAAGAAGTTAACAACTTCCCTAGCAATCTCTCTTTCATTTGTAATAATAGACCCGTGCTCTTTAACCAGTGATCTAATTCTGTTTCTACTTCTATGTTTGAGAGTAGATTGGTGGAAAAATTTGGTATTCCTATCCCCTTCCGTCAACTATTGGACTCTAGACTTTTGTTTCCAAAATATTTCCTCCTTTTTGTTAACCTTATACCATTGGGATCTTAGTTCTCTTTCCTTCGCACAAATATCTTCATCCACCAATCCAGACTCCATACTATCCTGTACCTCTTTTAGACTTTTTCCCAGAGCATTTTTTGACTCAAAAATGTTACCAAAAGTAAAGCTTATTCCATCCTTTAACTTTTTTCTTAACTCTTCAAAGTTTTTCAGCCAAGCAGAACATAGGAGTTCCAAGGATGAGTTCCTCCCACCAAGATTTAACTAAAGAAGCAAAATTTGGATGAGTGCACCACATGGCTTCAAATCTGAAAGGGAAGGGGCCTTTATTATGATCCACATGTTTTTTTAGAACCAAATAATTATGATCCCAACCAGACCTAGGAAGAGCAGTGAGAGAAAGGGATTGGGAGATGTCCCAATTAGCATATATCAAGAATCTATCTAGTTTAACTTGAATTAAATGGTTTCCATTCCTCCTATTAGACCAGGTAAATTTAGTGCCTTGGAGAGGAATATCAATTAGACTAGCCGAGTTAAAGAATTTAGCAAGCTCCATCATACTATCTGAGTAATCATCCAATCCTCCTGAATTTTTTGAGGGAAGGAGGGGAGAATTGAAATCCCCTCCCAAACATCCAATGTTCATCACTCCTTTCAGAAATAGCTTCGCTAAGCTGTTCCCACAACAAAACTCTGTCTCTGCTATAATTTGGGGCATAGATATTTACAAGATTCCAAGACTCTTGAGAGCCAGAGTCTTCCAGGGTAATCTCAAGATGATTCTTACTAAAATATCTTAAAGAACCTTTCCATCTAGAGGGGTTCCAGAGGGTAGCAATACCACCAGATGCACCTTCAGCTTCACAAACAAAAAAACTAGCTCCATGCCAGATACTAGCAATAGCTTTTTCAAAAAATATTTCTTCATCTTCATTTCTTGTAATAGGAGGACATCAACTTTGTTATCCAGGATGCAAGATTTAACCAAAAAATATTTATAGGGATTGTTAAGGCCCCTAATATTCCATGAGATGAACTTCATTACAAATAGAAACACCCCCACCCCCCAACCCCAATCAAATCCCAAACTACTTTTTCTTAGACTTCGATCCCGTGATCGAATCCAAGGTTTTCTATTTTCCAGCAACCACATCCCTAATAGTGTCTTTCAATCTAGATTCCTTCTGGGAGGGTCTTCCCACCTTATTTCCCCCTCCAATGTCTGGTTTCTTTTTCCTTTTGATTTTTGTAGCAACTTGTGACCATCCTCATCATCCTCCTTATCACTTGATCCTTGAGAGAAGCTAAGAAGGGCCAACGAGTCATTCAAATTTTGAACACCGGACTCGGATGCAAGATTCAGCTCCTCCAGAGATGGAGTTGTTTTTTGAAGAACATACTCACCCTCTTCTAGGACTTCCACCATACCAACAAACCCTCCCTCTTACAGGACTTCCACAACACCATTTGTCTGTTCATTAGCCTTGAGAACCTGGACATTTAAGGGGTCCACAACTTGGGCCTTAACCTCCTGAGCTTCAAATTGAGGGACATCCTACACATTATCCTTCAGGAGGGGAATGGACACCTTTTGGGGGGACACAAAAGAAGACTGCACACGAGAGGCCATAACTTTAGGCGAAATGTCACCTTCAGACCTCTTACCCTTAGCTTTTGAACTTTCATGTAGATTCACACAAGAGTCAATAAGGTGACCAAACCTCTTACAATGCTGGAAGAAGAGGCGAGCATTCTCATATTCCAGGGGTTGGTTCCAATTTCTAAACTTGGATTTAAGCAACACAGAAGAGGGAAGAATCATATTAACAACCACATTGACACAGATATGAGCATACAAAAGCCTTAGTCTCTCTTGGGTAATTTTATCAATCGCCAAAAGACTCCCGAAAGAGTTAGCAATACCCTGAAAAATACTTTTCTCCCAAAACTCCAAGGGAAGCCTCAGAAGGTGAACCCAAGTAGGCACTGACGCCCCCAAATCAGCCGACATGTCAAAACCTGGTTTCCATTTACAAAGAGAGAAAGTTTTTAAAGCCCGGGTGAAAATCCGAAGGACCTCCGATTAACACTTTTAGCATATCCTCATAAACCACAAAGGAGAACAAAAAAATACCTCGAGGCATTGCATTAATAGTGATGCTACCTTTGAGGTTCCAGGTGGAAGCAACCCACTGACGAACGAGTTCAATATTTGGCCTAAATGCCAAGAACTCTCCAACCAAATCCATTTTGAGGTTATCCATCACCTTTAGCATAAGGGCCTCAGGGACATCAACTTCCCAACCAGTAACTGAGCAAGAAGTAAATTTCGCAAGACTTTTAGTCCGAGCTGGCGAGTCAGACCCCACCAACTTGTCCACATAGGAAGCAGGAGCTTCCTCCAAAAAAAAGGAGTTAAGCCTAAATGTCAGAGAGAAGGGCGACTTCCCAGAGATTCCATTAGTCTTTTCCCTAGGGGAAAGGACAATAGTATGAGGAGAAGACATCTTATCAGAAATAGGTAGACTAGCCACTGCCACTAGAGGCACAACTCTAGAAGCGGGGACAATGTCTTTGGAATGGGGACCCCCACTGGGCCCCCCCGAAGAACCCGTGAAACAAACAACAAAAAAATAGTGCCAGAAATTCAAAAAACAACCAGCGCGGGAAGAGCAGAGCCGAAAGTTATTACCAAATGATTTCACGAATGATTAAAATTCAAAAACCAAAGTCCAAACCTCTTAGTTCAAAAGAACATAAAAAATGTCTATCAACACTTTACGACTTTAGAGAGAGGTTGACCTTGAATTTCTACAAAAGATCTTACAAGAACAATCCCAAATTATACATATTTTACTATTGTCAAAATCCAATACTTTTCTAATGATTTGAGTACCTTGTTTAGGAGGAAAATTTACCTCCAGTTTCACAATTTGAACCAAAATTTTGAACTTTTCTTAAGTCCAAGATCATTCTTTAGATACCTTAGAAGTCTAAACTTGTTAAAATTGACCTCTACAAGTGGAATTTTTCAACCTAAACCAAGATCTAACATCACAAAGTACCAACATCATCAAATTTATCACACCTTTGATTATTAGGCCTAGTTTCATCATCAGGATTTATCATCCTCTCATCATGAAACAAAGCTATATAGTCAAATCCAACCTAGTCTCATTAGAATTTATCATTCTATTTGGCTTAGTTGTAATCATTGGTACTTTTCCAAAACCTAGATCAATATTTAGTCTAAAATATAACACTTGTATGCCCGTTGAAACAAGGTTACAAAAATGAAAAATTAAGGAAAAAGGACTTGAAAATCACAACATTGAAGAGCCAAGCATTGAAACCCCAACCATCAAAACTCCAAACATCGAAACTCCAACCATTGAAAATTTGATCATTTAGACTCAAAACATTGAAACTCAAAACAGTGAAACACAAAACACCATGGCAGAGGTTGAAGAGAATCCTTTTCATGGACTCAACAAAACTGACGTGGAAGAAATAACCGAAGAAGAAATCCAACATGCAGAACAAGACCCAAATTTCCACAAATGTTTGGAAAATATTTTTGAAAGAAATGGGGAAAAATACCTCCTTATGCTAGCCAAAAAAGGTTCCAAATTGCTAGAAGACTTTGATGTGAATCAAATGAAAGCACCACCCAAAAAGCCTGAAAATGATCCTGTACAAGTGGTGTCTCTAACTCACCAAATGAAAAAACTTCAGCAAAAAATTCTTGATATGCAAAGCGGAACCTCAAAATGATACTTGATCCAAGAAATTTGTCCTTATCCATTTGATCAAAGTATTCACATGATACCTTTTCCCAAACATTGCGAGTTCCCAAAGTACAAAAAATACAATGGAAAAACCGATCCGATAGACCATGTGAGAGAATTTAGGACCATGAGTCTTGAATTTGCATACAAGGAAACATATTTGATGAGATTATTCCCAAGAATCTTAGGTGGACATTGTCTTGAATGGTTCTCCAAACTCACCCCACTAATTAACAACTTTGAGGAATTAGTCAACAAGTTCATCACCCAATATTCTTACAACATCCAACATGACATTACTATGAAAGATCTTTGTAACTTGAAATAAAAGAAGGGTGAATCATTCCTTGTATTCTAGAAAAAATGGAGAAGGTTATATGCATGATTCTCTCATCCTGTACCAGAAAAGGAAAAGATAGCAATCTATATTGACAACCTTAATGACGAGATGAGTTATAGATTGGAATTGCAATGTCCCCCAACCTTCAAAAAATTGATTGAGAATGGGATTAAAATTGAGGATGCCTTAGTCAAGAGAGGAGTCATCAAGATATACAATGAAAAAAACTCATCAAACTCCTCCAACAATTACAATAGTGGTGACAAACCCAAGTTTTGGCAACGAAACAAGAATGTTGGAAACAACGATGGTGCAGTTGAAATCCCAAATGCAAAACCTGTATTCAACCTAACTGTAGCTGCCGTCAAAACTAATCAAAATAACAATCTCCCTAACAATCAAAGCAACAACCAAGGCAACAATCAAGGCAACAACCAGGGCAACAACCAAAATTTCAACCAAAGCAACAATCAAGGTAATGCTGGATCTAGGACACCATCGTATCGAGCATCCTCAAATCGAAGGAGGTTCACACCTTTTGGGAAATCACCAGAATCAACATTAAAAGAACTTCTCAAAGCTAAGGTAATAACTCTACTAGAAGCAAGAAATTGGGAACTGCAAGTTAAACCCCCATGGTGGAATGAGGCCCATTTCTATGAGTTTCACCGCAACAAGGGACATAAAACCAACTACTGCATGCAGTTGAAACACTTGATACAAGATCTAATTGACAAAAAGATGATATTTGTAGAAGAACTCCAAAAAAAAATGACCATGGGGCGTTCAAGAACCCTCTACCAAACTATGAGAAAGGAGAGTCTTCATCATCAAACAACAAGGGAAAAAACATAAACTATGTCTATGACACCACCATTTTTCATATTGAGGTGGTTGACGATCCAACGCATGAAAAATCAGATCCTCTTGTCAATGATAACCTAACAAACAACGACACCATTGGACATGAACAAAACATCATTGCCATTGAAAATCATCACCATAATGTTGACACTACCTCACATCAAATCAATGTTACCAAAAACAGGGAACAACAAGACAACACACCCATCAATGCAATCACACGGGGACAAGCCAAGGTAACATTGAAAGGAGCTACCCATTGACGTCCAAATCAATTGTTATCCCTAAAACCCAATATAACATAGTGGATCATTTGTAGAAGATACCCGCACAAATATCCATATTAGAAATTCTCAAGATTTCTCTTGCTCACAAGGAAATCCTGGAACAATCTCTAGTTGCCACCACGGTACCAAATAGTTTAGAGGTTTGCGAATTCCAAACTATGGTGGGACATTTGAATGCACCACACTGCTTATCCTTTTTTGAACATGATGATGTATCTATCAATCATCCCCACAATGTTGCCCTACACATTGAGGTCCTAATCCAAAAGAACCATTTTAAACGTGTCCTAATAGATGGAGTTGGCCTGAATATCTATACTTTGAAACTTGTCTGTGCACTAGGCTATTCAGAAAATGCTATTGATCCTAGAAGGAAAATCACAATAAAAGCATATGATGATGAGGAGAGATCTTCATAAGGATTGATAGTGCTACCTATTCAAGTGGGACCAATTGTCAGAGATATAGTATGCCAGGTGTTAGAAAAAGAGTTAACCTACAACATACTCTTGGGAAGACCTTGGATTCATGACATGCAAGCAGTGCCATCCACATATCACCAGTGTTTGAAGTTCCCGTTCAATGGGTAGGAAATCACTATTGTAGCTGACTCAAAAAACCCCTAATATTGTAACAACCTCAAGACAACCTAAGATGCTTTTGTACCACACAACAGGGAAGCTCCAACTCAGGGTTTATCAAATGATGGGAAACAACTAAATGCCTTGTCAAAGTGGGTTGAGAAAAAGGATCAATCAAAGGATAAGGATATTGGCGATGCCAATCCCTCAAATAAAGAAAGTACATCAAATCTTACTCCACAAAGTTAGGAAAGTCAACTTGAATCATTATCAAAACAAGTTGCCAAGATCCAATTGAAAGAAAAAGGCATGGGGGAATACTAATTTCAGCAATCCTTATGTTTATTGCAACTTTCATCTTCTCCGAAGTCATATGGACGACCATCAACATCAAGGCAACAATCATCACAACCCACCACACTATTTGATGGAACCTTTGTAAGAGTAGGAACATTAGTGGATGAGTCAGATGACAAAGAGGTTTTAAACTGGTTGTACAAAGATGAAGAATCATCACAAATATCCACCTCAAGTGTACATATATAACAATATGGAAAAGGAAAGACAATCATGGAAAAGATGGGATACGAGGGAAAATTTCCTATCGGTAAGAGGAAAGAAGGCATCATAGAACCGATACAACCTATCACAATGCAAGTCAAAGATAAAAAAAGACTAGGTTATAGAGAAGAATCTAGAGAAGAAACCAGACAACAAGTTTTTGAAAGAATCCTACAACTACAAGCTAGTGACGCTCATGAAAATGATTCAAATGAGTATGAGTGGGATTCATTATCTGAAGAGTCTTGTCATGATAAGGAAATTGATGTAGTCCAAAAGTATACACCCATACATGAGGAGAGTCAAAGTTTAGGTCATAGACCACTTGAAATAGGATCACTACACATTGATGATTCCAATGAAGACAATTAGACTCAGAGTGAAAAAGATAATTTGGAGGAGAGTTACCTTATAGACATCAATTTTTCTATTGGAAAATCTGAAGACATTACCATCGGGACTCTTACTGCATATGACTTTAGCCAATCCAACGAATTCTTACCCCTGATACATCCCAAATTAATAGATTGGGATCAAACTGAGCCATCTGATATCCCCCTCTTTTCAAACGACGAAGCCATTGTCAACTTCCTCTATTCCGCCAATCCCAAAATAGATTCCACCATTGAACATCGTAACAAAGCTTTCAATCAGGAGAGTGTCAAATTTTCTAGCTGCAAAATGAATAATATAGGGAATAGATGTAATGGTGAAAACCATTCAATGGAACTATCAGATCTAGAAAAAGTAAAAACAAAGAGCGTATCCAATAGTGAAAAACTCTCTGAGGCATTGAGGGATGGAAGATTTGACACCTTCCCCAAACACTTTCAAGAACAATCTAAATTATTGGTTGAACCCACCTAGTCTATCAATATTGGCAATGAAGAAACAGTGAAGACTGTACATCTAGCAAAATCCTTGACAGATCAAGAAAAACCAAACTTCATCAAATTCTTCACAGAAAGGAAAATTAACTTTGCTTGGTCTTATGCCGATATGCCAAGGATTGATCCAGAACTCATCATGCATCACCTATCTCTACCAACAGGAGTAAAATCGGTCAAAATTTTTTTAAGGAAAATGCATCCCCACATTTCCATATTGGTCAAAGCCAAACTGAAGAAGTTATTAGATGTGGGATTTATCAGACCTATCGACTATGTAGAGTGGATTTCTAACATCGTACCTATTTCCAAACCAGACAAAAGCATCAAAATCTACACAGATTTTAGAGATCTCAATAAAGCTTGCCCAAAATATGACTTTTCCCTGCCTAATATTGACATCATTGTAGACTTGACTGTTGGACATGAAATTCTCTCACTTATGGATGGATTTTCAGGGTATAATCAAATAAAAATTTCTCCTGAAGATCGAGATAAATCTGCCTTCACATGTCCTTGGGGAACTTTTTGTTGGAATGTCATGCCATTCGGGTTGAAAAATGCTGGAGCCACATATCAGAGAGCAATGACCACCATCTTTCATGACATGATGCACACTTTTGTGGAAGACTATGTAGATGATCTATTGGAAAAATCCTACACCAGAGAAGGACACCTAGAAATTTTAGATAAAATCTTTACCAGACTGGAGAAGTGCAATGTGAGACTAAATCCCAAGAAATTTGTATTCGGTGTAACATCAACTAAATTTTTTGGGTACATTGTTTCAGATAAAGGCATTCAGGTGGACCCTGCAAAGGTCAAAGCTATCATGGAGATGCCTCCTCCTAAAAATATCAGCCAGCTTAGATCCTTGCAAGGAAGATTCCAATCTATCAGGAGGTTTATTGCACAACTAGCTGAAAAAATGTATCCTTTCAACCACTTGCTCCATAAAAATGTATCTTTCTATTGGGATGAGAAATGCGAAGGATCCTTCAATCAATTGAAACAATATCTAATGAGTCCACCTGTCTTGATACCACCAGCAAAAGGAAATCCACTTTTATTGTACATAGCAACAATTGAAGTATCATTGGGATCCTTGTTAGCGCAAGAGGATTCAACAGGAAAAGAAAGGGAAATATATTACATCAGCAAAACCTTAAATGGCTATGAGATCAATTACACCTTTATTGAAAAGGCTTGTCTGGTAGTAGTTATGCTACCCAACAATTGCGACACTACATGCTCACCCATATCATCAAGTCAATAGCCAAGATAGATCCACTAAAATACCTTCTAAGCAAAGCTAATATGACTGGAAGATTGGCTAAGTGGGTCACGATGTTGAGTGAATTTGACATCCAATATGTTGATAGGAAGGAAATCAAAGGATAAGCAATTGTGGATCAATTAGTTGAAGCACCATTGCAGGACAATCATCCCATGAACATTGAGTTTCCAAATGCGGATGTCCTAACAGTGTCCACACAACAATGGGTCTTGTACTTTGATTGTTCTTATACACAACATGGATCAGGAACCAATTTTTTTTTATCTTGCCACAAGGACACACCATTCCCAAGTCTTACAAATTGATGTTCCCTTGCATCAACAACACAGTCGAATATGAATCCTTGATCATTGGAATCAAAGTAGCAGTTGAGTGGAAGATCACAGAGTTACATGTCTATGGGGATTCACAACTAGTCATTAACCAAGTAAACAATGACTATCAAACAAAGGATGGCAAGCTGATGCCATACAAAAGAATGGTTTATGACTTCAAAAATTATTTTGTGGAAATAAGATTTGAGCAGATTCCTCAAAGTGATAACAAATCTGTTGATGCCATGGCAACCATTGCTTCTCTCTTGTAGATTTTGGAGAAATCAGCTTGTTACGAGTTCATGGTGGAACAAATGTTCAACCCATCTTATGACAACCCTAAGTCCCAAATTATCTACCATCTAGCTGAGGCCAACACTTCTCTCTACGGGAAAATCTATACGTACCTAAAAGATAACACCCTCCCTCCTGACCTATCTCGTAATAAAAAATGAAACTTCATTCACCAAACCGCCTAACACACCCTTATCGGGGATGTCCTTTATCAACGAGGTCTTGATGGAACTCTCCTCTGATGTCTGTAACATAACGAGTCTGAAATGAATTTACGGGAAGTACATGAAGGTGTCTGTGGAACTCATTCGAGTCGTTTAACCCTAGCTAAGAAACTCCTCCGTCTAGGATATTATTGGCCGACTATGGAGAAATATTCTTTTTAGTTTGTCAAGAAATGCCAAAAGTGCCAAATTCATGGCAATCTCATCCACGCACCAGTGCAGGAACTTCACCCTTTTGCATTAACATGGCCCTTTTTTCAGTGGGGATTAGACCTCGTTGGAAAGATTCATCCATCTTCATCCAATGGACACAAGTTCATTATTACAGCCATAGAGTATTTCACGAAATGGATCAAAGTTGTCCCTCTAACCACCATCATAGGAAAACAAATCTCGTCCTTTATCCTGAACTATATCATCTATAGATATGGCATCCCTCAGTCCATCATGACTGACAATGGACAACCTTTCAAAAATCAAGACATTGAAGAAATTTGTGAGAAATTTCATATCCATCATCAATTTTCTACACCCTATTATCCTCAAGGCAATGGCCAAGCAGAGGCCTCAAACAAGACTATCCTAAAAATCTTAAAGAAAATTGTCAACTATGCTGGACGTGACTGACATGTGCAACTGAACCCTGCTCTATGGGCTTACAGAACCAGTATCCGTACCCCGACAAGAGCTACACCTTATGCTATAGTCTATGGCTTAGAAGCCATTCTACCTATTGAGGTTGTACTACCATCACTCCGAGTGTCACTAAAAGGGATCATTTCAGATGAGGATCATAGAGTGTTTAGGTTACAAGAATTGGAACTCTTGGATGAGCATCGCCAGCGTGCAGTGGATCACTTGAAGACATATCAACAAAGGACATCCAGAAGCTACAACCACAGAGTCAAGCCTAGAACATTTTAGGTTGGAGATTAGTCTTGAAAGAGAACTCCCGCAATCAACAAGATTAAGAAAAGAAGGGGAAATTTGAACCAAATTGGCTAGGTCCCTTTGTCATTGTCTCAGTTTTTTGATCAAGAGCATATCAATTGTCCACACCAGAAGGGGATTTGTTTGATGAACCCCTCAACAACCTGCATCTAAAGAAGTTCTACACTTGAATCATCCAAGTGCATTGGGGAAAAGGTCTTGAAAAATACCAAAAAAAAATAGAAAATGTTCTGAAAAAATGGTTGCCTTAATGAAAACCTAGAAAACAGGCATCTTGGTAACAAAAAAAAAATTCAGAAACAAAGAAAAATACAAAAAAGAAAATAAAAATCAAAAAGATAAAAAAAATCATAAAATCTGAAAAAGTGCAATAAAAACTAGTGAAAACCTGACAACAGGTGCTATTTGTGATAGGTTAGCCTTTTCCATCTATTTGAGCATGTCGACCATTCGCTTTCGCTATTTTATTTCACCATCCATCTGCCTATCCTTTGAAAGCTCCACGTACATATCTTGGCATTGCGGTCGTGTCTCACCATGGATTGGGGGCAAAATCCTGAACTCACTGGGGGCAAACAAAATTTGGGCTTAAACCAATAGACAAACAATAGTAAGATAAACACAAAAAAAACAATGATTAAAACGCAACCCAACATTGAACTTCTATCACCAGCAGAAGTGCATCAAACATCCATATCATATTAAAATTAAAAAACAAGTCAAAAGTCAATCAAAAAATTAAAAATAGAGTCGTCTTGTTGAACTACGTGGTCTCTGCGTATATAACGTAGGCAAGTATCATCTTTGATCAGCCCCTAAGACCCCTAGAATAGGTCTTTAGGTTAGGTTCTTGGTCAAAATCTCAGAAAACACCTAAAAATTGGAAAATAAAAAAAATCAAAATCAAAAGGATGATGCTCTTTTGAATCATGGGTTTATCACGTTAAACAGAAATGTTCAATTGTTGTACTTTGATTTTTGTTATCATATCTCTAGAGTCCCTCGATGATGTATCGAACTAGAGGAGCCAGGAAGGAGTATGCTTTTTCTTTGTCTGTTGTCTGTGAGTTGATCATTATTACTATGCAAATTGTCGCGGGACGTGCTCTACAAAGTATCACTAATGACATTCCAAATTTGCACAGGAAAACAATTAACTCTTGTCTGTTTACGCAAGCAATACTCAGGTCATCTCAGTTTAATTATACTTAGATGCTTGTGTTAACTTGCACTATCAAACATCACGAAAGTAGTACTCAAGTCATCATGGTCTAAATATACCATTGATTCTTGTACTCACTTTCAACATTTTAAAGGCCTAATGATGATAAAAAGCATGACAAATCAGTTGTTACGAATGACAACTTCTGCATACAAGATTTGCATGGTTAGAGTAGATTGCATCCATGTTAGTTTGTATCTGTATTTATGGGATTTCCAAAGCTGCAACAATGATGTTATCTCTTACATTAAGGGATTGAGTACACTTGACATTGCCAAAAATACATCATTTTCATATAATTAGAAAACATCCTCATTTAGTTGCATATCAGATGCATCTTCATTTTCATACATTAGGAAATTACAACATCATTCATCCATTCATGCATCACATCATAATATTTGCATTAGGGAAGTGGTTCACTAAGCTTAAATGAGTGAGTCTATTTAGATTTCCAAAAGAATTGGGAAATATGTCAAGTTTTGAGAAGCTTAATTTAACAAAGAATCAACTGATGAAAATGTTGCCACAAATCTTGGAAGGTGGATAGATTCACTCATTTAAGCTTAAGACCCTAGAACACAATCATCTGCATAATCATTTGCATCACATAATCATCATTCATCATTACAAAACATCACACATCACTTGCATCACATCCATACATACTCAACATAATCATCACATGGAATATCATATCATCATTACATACATCACAAATAAATCATCACATAAGTGTCATCATTGCATACATCACATATAAACATCACATAAATATCAAAAAAAATATGCATCATCATGTGATCATTTCATATACACATTCATTCATTCAGTACATCATTTATTTGCATTACAAAAGAAAAAAAATGTAAAATGCATCACATATCTTTGGAATAATAAAATCCATCACATACATCATATAGGCATCATTCATAAATTATCATAGACTCACAACACATCAGTGGCATCATCATTTGCATCCATAGCATATCATAACATCAAGGTCATCATCATGAACATGGAAATTAAATGCATATCATAATCATCATCATAACATGGAAATTAAATGCATCATAATATCAACACATAGATCATAATCATTGCTGCATATCATATAACCTCAAAAATCATAATGTTAAAGGGTACAAGGATATCTAAAAGTATGACGAGATACATCAATATAAAAAATGGCACTGTATCATAAAGTCTAAACACAAGAAGTACATCATTAATGTCGCAACAGTGTATACATCATGTCCAAAGTAAATCAAAATATGCTATGTCGAGCTCCCCCCTAGACAGTGCTAGCCCACGAAACCAGTACCCCCTCCACCTGATGGACCTGCACCAGGATCTCTCCTATCTCCAAGCAATGGCTACGTAACACCCATGCTAACAGTCCGAGACTGAGATTGGCCAGATCGAGACTGTACAAAGCTCTCTCATCACTTGGGAGGAACCATCTCATGATATTTACCCCTGTAAAACTGCGCCTCCTGAGCAGTGTGTTGAATCTCTCTAAGGAACTCCGTTGTACCCTCAGCTGCTGCAGCCTACTGTAATCTCTCGGTAAGGGCCTCGACCTACTCTTCCTGTCATGTCACGACATCCCTCTCTACAGTAAGTATGATGACCTATGCCTATACCTATTGTACCTACTACCTATCTGCATCTCTCTCAGTTGTCAGTGTCTGAACCTGTGCTTGAGCCTGCACTAACTGACCTTAAAGAGTCTGAACCTGTCCCTATACTTGCTGCCTATCTAAATCCCTCTCAGCTGTCAATATCTCAAACTGTGCCTGAGCCTGCACTAACTCACCCTAAAAAGTCTGAATATGTGCCTGTAATGCCTCTATTTGCGCCTACTGCTAATGAGAGGGGACTCCAATCTGAATCCTAGGAATCACCGATTGAGGTATAGTAATACTCCTACGTCTAGGAACTGGAAAATCTAGAAATAGAATGCCAACTGCACCTAATGTCCCTACACCTGAACCACCACCACCATCAACACAATCGTCATCCCCTCCATCCCCAATATCACTCTCCTCCTCCTCTCCATCCCCCCTCTGTCTTGGTGCCCTATCATCATCATCAACTGGCATAACTAGCTCATTAGGACTAGATAACCTTGGAAAAGGATGTGTATAGAAATACTCAGAATACTCCTCTGTCATCCTTGCTTCTACCATTTATGGAACATAGTCCCACACACATGTCGCCAATGTATAATACTCGGTACAAGAAACATCATAAGATAAGCAAGGGCCCCACTCTATCACATCCTGTCATCATCGTGCATAATGGGCAACTCCTTGGGGCATCACCTAAACTCGTCCAAACTAACGACAAACCTGTAGATACAAATATCTCTCAAGTACAGAACGTGTCCGTCCAATCAAATATCACGATAGCAACATGTATGGAATCTCCACTTGATCCTCTAGCCACACCTCACAATCCAAGTAAGAGCACCATGTGATGGTCTCTAGATCATCTAGGACACGTCTCCAATAAGCTAATTTTCCCAACTTATGTTGGACACATAGACCACTGTAGCTAAACACATAGGGTCTACCTGTTGGTCGCTGTCTATCTCCCAATGGCTGAGTGATTGCTATATGCTCCCATGCCCATGTATGCAATAGCGTAACTCTAGAAGAGAGGCTCATCACCCCACAATAGGCAACCTGGTGTAAATCATGATACAAATGGGCTAACATACACGAACCCCATGCATATCTGGTCCCCTCCAATGTCATACACTCCAATACTTGACTCCAACCCACTGAAAATCCCTTTGACCTACGGTCAGGACAAAGGAATCTGCCAACAAACCCAAAAAGAACACATGGTATAGGATCATATTTCCCAACCATCTTCCAGGGGACCCAATGGCCTGAAACATGATCATCTCAGAAAATCCTACGCAAGGCATCAGTCCTTTCCTGCTCTACTCTGTCATACACAACTATCTCGCCCATCACTGGAATCTGCAAGATACGGTAAACATCCTCGGGAGTAACTGTCATCTCCCCAGTAGCCAGATGAAAGGTGTTGTGGTCACTATGCCACCTCTCTACTAGAGCGGTCAACAAACCCCTTTTATTCCTATACTGGGGTATATCTAACAAGGATGTCAACCCACAACGTGCGATAATATCTAAATCCGCCCGAGTCAACTGACGAACCATATCCCACGTCTTTGGGAAACGCTCCCGAGACTAGATCACATCAAAGTACTCCTAATAATATTATGGAAAACAAATCAGCATTACATCAATCAATCTATCAAATTTAGCCCTAACATAATGATCAATCAAGATCATTCGTCAATCAAATCATGTTCAATCAAGATCATCAGTCAATCAAATCATGTTTAATCAAGATCATTAGTTAATCAAATCATGTTCAATCAAGATCATCAGTCAATCAAATTAGGTTCAATCAAGACCATCAAATCAATCAATCAAGACAATCATGAGTGAATCCTATCATAGATCGTCACCTATCATGAGGTCGATACATCATCAATCCTACCATCAATCCTCACCTATCATGAGGTTGATACATCATCAATCCTATCACAAATCCTATCACCAATCCTCACCTATCATAAGGTCGATACATCATCAATCCTATCATCGATCCTCACCTATCATGAGGTCAATACATCATCAATCCTCACCTATTATGAGGTCGATACATCATCAATCCTATCATCGATCCTCACCTATCATGAAGATCGATACATCAGTGAATCCTACCATCAATCCTCACCTATCATGAGGTCGATACATCATCAGTCCTATTATCAATCCTCACCTATCACGAGGTCGAAACATCATCAAGTTATCCTATCATTTGAATCTCACCTATCATGAGATCAAATCATCAACTATCTTATCAAACATCAATCAAGCAATGAACATCACATAATTAGACTAAGATCAATCAAAAGCATCACTGAATAGAACAATGCAATGACTAACATGATTCATGAACATTATACAAGCCTCAACGAACATCAACAATGCAACATTTGACATAACTAGGAGGAATTTAATCAATCGAACATTGTTGGACAACCAAAACAACAGGGAAAATCATCAGGAATCACTCAAGGGAAAATCCTGCCAAAACCCCCAAAGTAGCAAAAGGTGCCATTTGGGACCCCAAAGGTGCCACATAATGAGAAAAAGGTGCCACAGAATCAACAAAAGGTGCCATTTAGGGGGCAAAAGGGTCAAAACATGAAGTCAAGCTTGCAAAAGGTGTCATTTGGGACCCCAAAGGCACCAAAACAGAAGCAAAAGGTGCCACAACACAAGAAAAAGGCACCAAAATAGAAGCAAAAGGTGCCAAAATAGAAGCAAGAGGTGCCAAAACTCCCAGAAACTCCCAAAAATGACTTGAAAATAGCAAAAATACCTCCCAAAAGTTCAAAAATGACTTTAAATGGCCTACAACACCTATCTACCAACTTCAAAACATCAATAAAAAGGTGAGAAAATGACTAAAGGAGGTTTCTCGTAATGCGTACCATAGGTTCAGCTGCAGCAGGGTGACCATGGCGGCGAAGGCGCTTGAAACGATGCTTGTGAGAAGGGATCCCCATCTTCCTCTAGCTCTCCAATCTTCAAATTCTCCAAAATCACAATGTGCAAATGAATTCACTTTTCCCACTTTTTACCTTTTTAAAGGACAATGGAGGGAATTATGGTGGGATTTATTATAAAAAATGGGATTTAACTAATCAAAATTGTTCAAGGAGCAAGTGTAGAATCAAATTTTGAGAGATAAATCATGTCTAACATCAAAGTATCATTGGTTTAACATTGGATCATCATCACATCACTACAACATCATCACACAATTGTCGAATCCTTGACAAAACATCAAAAGTCCACATTTTACCGATTTATCTCTCGATGGGGCATATATTCGACATCACCTGAAAAATCAACGTTTGGGGCATCAAAATTTTTTTTGAGCATCGGTATCAAATTTTTCTTTGAAGCAATGTGTAAACACATTACTTCAAAGAGGGGAAAAATGTATACACCTAAAATTGGTCATCACCTTTAATTAATTAAATACTAGCTATTTAATTGATATTTCGACTATGTATAAATAAATTCTCAATTTATTTATATTGTTCATTTTATGAATTCTCCAAATTAATTAAATAAATAACTTTCCCTAAGCTTGTTTTATTTAATTAATCTCCACTAATCTTGATTAGGAATTAAAGCACATGTCTACAACTTTTTGTGCCACCTCACCAAGGTCACATGAAAAATAAATAACTCTAATTTTTAATTAGAATTATCAACTCATTTAAAAAAGCACATGGCTTATTCCTCCACACTTCCACCAATTTTGGAGCACATGGTCTTCTCTTCCCACACTTGAATCTTCCATCCAAATGGCATGTTTCCCATTGGTCAAGAGATTCTTCCATCCAAATGGAATGTTGTCTTTGGTCAAGGGGACAACATCTTGATTCTCTCCATCTTCACCATCCATTTTTCTTGTTCGAATCTGGGCCGTTGATTATTGTGACCTCACTATATGCTTGGAAAAGGCTATAAATACAACCCTTGGGCATTGTATTTTGCATCCACATTTGAAGTAAAGTTATCATGCAGGTTTTATCATGGGAGCTTGGAGCATTTTGGAGTCTTATAGCTAGTCTTTACATCATGTTTTGATTTGCATTTACATCTTAGCTTTAAATCTTGCATCATAGTTGCATTTTATGTCCTCCATTGCATCATAGTTTCATTTTAGATTAGTTCATTTTAAGTTTGCATTTGAGCATATGTAGAATCATATATAGATCATTCTAGTTCAATACCATAACATCCACGTCCACTTGTTCATCTATCATAAACATCATCCTCCACTCATCATAGCATTCATCATCATTGTTTTCATATAGTTTCATGTAGTCATTAAATTGGATTGCATTTTGAATACTAATCTCATTTCTTAAGCATCACTCTAATAGCCTTTGTGCACATAGAAATATGAGGGCCAAAAGGTTAAAAGAATGATTAAGAATAGAGGACAATGAGATGTTCTTGAAAGATTTAGTTAGTTGCAAATTAGAATAACTTGTTTGCTTTGAATCTTTAATATAAATCATTTCATTAAGGTTTGTGTTGATACTAACTTTACACATTTAACACACACACACACTATGAAATACGAGAAGTACAAATGAATGTGATAAAACAAATATACCAAAGTGAGGGTGACGAAGATGATTTTGTAGAAGAGCCTATTCGCCAGCTAGTTCTGCAAAGCACGTACACCTACACACATAAAGAGAAAAATGTTCGGTGGCTGCATAGGGGCCTACCTCAGTCAGATCCTCGTTTAGGTGTTTCCACCTCCACGGATAGTAAAGAACACTAAAGCACTACAAAATAGTAAGTGTGCTTACTCAACCAAGTGATAGAGGAGAGGAAAGGGAAGCTTACCACCTCCACCAAGAGCACTCAAGGCTGCTTGGGGGAGAAAATGAGAGTACTCGAGCCTCTGCTACAATGGTGTTGTTCCCAACTTTCTCTATCGAAGTGATGGAGTGATGTATTTGCTGCAATTAGGTGAAAAAGTGCTGCTAGAATGCTTGAGAGTGAGTGCAAGAGTGAAATTGAATGCTTGAAGTTGTGAAGAAGATTGTAGAAGATGAATTTTTTGTTGAAGGAGTGAATTTAAAGAGGAGATAAAGAAAAATGGCCATATTCGGGTTGGTCGGCCGAAGAGGGCATTACAACTTGACTCCCAATGAGAAGTTTAATGCCTCTGCAAGTTTAGTTGTAGGAATTTGCCAAGGATGTAAGTGCACCATGTGGATGTTTGCGCACCGTGTGAGAATCCTCGACATAAACACCTCCACCGATGCTCAAAACAGGCGCCAAGTGGGGTGCAAGCAATAGGCTTAGGTGGAATTAAGCCTCCGAACTTGGTTTTCTAAAGTGAAGGGAAAAAGGGGAATTTGCGTAAGGGGTGCAAATTCACTCCTATACAATATGTATGTATGTATGTATGTGTGTATGCATGCATGTATATATGTATGTATGTATATGTGTATATGTATACACACACACACATATATGCCTAAGAGGATAAAATTGTGCCACTCAGTATTGATTTGTATGTTGCCTCATCCAAACCTAGAGAAACATTTAGAGAGATTTGTGAGAATACACACATAAGTGATCCAATATCAAAAATTTAAATTCAATCATTGTGCATCGTCTACAATGGAATATTTATTGTTGGCAACCTTTTATCAATAAATAGAGCTAAGAATCCCTAACCTTCTCAATTAATTCATTATTTATTAGTTTTTGCATATGTTTATGTAAGTTCGATTGGTATTATTTGATTTATCATTTAATTATAATCAAATAATTAGCATAAGGTGTGTTTTAATACCTATATTTTGGTGAGCCCAACTTATCGATTTCCTTTAGCACCTTGCCTTAGGGTTAACCTTCTAATTTCTCAATTTCTAGTCTAATTTTTGCATCTTTTATTTATATCTGAAATTTGTGTGTGGTTTTATTGCCTTCTCTTTTTTGACCAGTCAAATAATATGGTTATATGACAAAACATCCACCATAATTTCATTTTCCAATTAGAAGAAGCCCTAGACTCACTCAACCCTTCAATGGGTGTGAATCATCTTGAGGCTCCTATTGTAGAAAATTTTAATACACTTGTTTACTTAATGAAGAATATTATTGAACATGAGACCCATCTTATAAATGTTGAAAATAAAAAAATTGGATATTACCTACAAATTACAAATTATTAGAGATGATGTCACTAAACTAGATAATGGGTCTAATGCTTCATATTTAGTGGATGCACATCATATTGTAATTGTGTCAAGACCTTATGGAATTGAAGTACTTAAAAATAAATTGATCAAATTTGAAAAAATCTAATGCTCTTCATGATGCTTCCCTCCCCTACAATTCTCCCTTTTCAAAAGTAATCCCCCACTTTATTCCATGCTTCACTCCCTCCATTTCAATTCCTATTCCATTCCCATCTATCCACTACCAACCTCACTCTTCTCACGTTTCTTCCATTCCCACTCCTCTCCTTTCTCTATATCACATGTACATCCTTCCAATGTTCCTTCACAACCCCTTTCTTAATCTCATTCTACCATTGCTCTCTCCAATAGTCCATTTCAATCTATAAGCACTCATATCCCTACTCGTTTTCCCATCATTACTCAACCTACCCTTGATAGCATCATGAAAAAACTTGATGAAGTTTAAAAGACTTGATACTTTGCCTTTATATTCAAAGAAGGATATTTCTCATAAATTAACTAACAAACTTCTTGCTTATGAAATTTTTGCATATCCATTCACATGGGTTCTGTGACATTGTGATTTGAAATGTATAGTGGTATAGGTGATCTAATGACTTACATAAGATATTTAAATATATGTTTGGACTTTATGCATGATGATTTATTACTTTCCAAATTGTTTCTTGTACATTAAAATAATATGTGATAGATTGGTCTTATTCATTACCACATGGGTGTAACATTTATATGTTGAACTAACCAATTCATTTTTCCAACACTTCCACATAAACATTGTATTAAAATTCACAACTATGGATTTAGTGTAATGTAGGAAAGAAAAGTGTGAAGATTTATGATTACATTATAAGATACCAGTCCTTCCTTCAAAATATGTAATATCAATTTCCAAATTATAAGCTTCAATAATTATTTATGTAGACACTTAAAATTGTCCTGACTGATATTGCACACTTGAATCTGATTACTAACACTATTTCATCTTGAAAAATCACCTATTTTTCGACTGTTTAATTGAATGATCTTGGTTGTTTAATTAAATGCATCATTTTCTCCTATTAATCAAATGATCGCCATTATTTGACTAATTCACCCTCTTTACACTAATTCTCATCTTATTTAGTTGAATAATGTAAATTATTTGATTAAATTTCTTATGTTCTCTTATTTATGTAATGTTGCAGAATTACACCTAGGGGCAATTCCACATTTTTTCACTTTTTCCTAGCATTTATGATACCTTAGAGCATTAATGAAGAAAATCCCATTAGACGGGATTTCACAATTCTGACCCCATGTGAACTAGTGGCAAAGCAACAAAAGCCTAATGACACGTTTTCTAAAAATCTAGGCCTTGGACGCCTGCGTGGTGCGTGGACATCTGTGTGACACGCTAGCGTCTTGGTGGTTTTCCAAGTTTGAAATGGGAATCTTGAATCTTTACTCTCTCAACATGTGTCGTAGCAGTCAAATTTTGGATGTAACGGATCTTTTCTGCCCTTGCATGCATTAAAACCCCTCATTTGCTCTCATTTTGGGGTTCAAGTCATTCAATTAAGCTCTCTACATACTTTTCACTCTTGAGTTCTCTTCATTCTTGATAGCAACACTCTCACAAGCGAAGCCATGTCAGACTGAGATCCTTCCAACAACTATAGCTCTCATGCAAGCACTCAATGTTGCATCCATGTGCTCCAGAGAGGGTCTAGGCCCATGGGTAATGCTCTCTCTCTTACTCTTTCCTATCTACTTGTTCATTTACTACTTAGTGGTGCGGGTTCTACTCCTGAAGTGGGTTTTGCTTTCACCACACACTTTTCCTATTTCGTTTACACTCCTTTCCAACTTGGTTGTCTATGGAGGTGGGAACACCAAAATGGGGGTTTGACTGAGGCAGACCCCTATACAACCCCAACCTTTTCCCCTTGTTCTTTTGTGTGTAGGTTGCAAAGTAGAGTTTGGAGTGAAGACCCAAACGTCTGGTTGAAGGTAAGTTTTCTCCAATTTCTCCTTGTGCTTTATTCTATGTTTTCACTTTTTGTTTAATCGTTCTTTTCAGAAGACCTTAGATCCAAGTGAGGAGGTGAAGCTTTATTATACCTGCCTGAGCGCCTAAGATTTTTGTTGCTTAGAACATCGACACACGATTTAGACGATAGTGCACCACGCTGGCATCCTGAATCTATGTTGCCATCCTTTGGCCGAGAGCTCCTCTGTCTGAGGAAAAAATCTAGAAGTTTCGCTCCCTCGGGATCTGAAGTAGTGTTCTCTGAAACATAACTTGAGTACATTTTCTTTATTGTTTCTTCATTCTGGTTATTGTTGAGGTGGATAAGGGCAGTTCGTTCCCTGGTGATCTCTTGAGAAAAAAGAGACCCGTGTGCAGCAAATCCCTTTTATCTCACATTTTGGTGAACCCAACGTGAAGCATGTCAAATCTATTTCTACAATTTCTCTGTGTTTACGATAAAAATTTCTCTAAGGAATATTTCGATATGCTGGATGACACTCTAGATGACTTCTTAGAAGGGCCCTCCTCTATCCACAAACCTTTCGAGAAAAATTCCTCTCTGCAAGTTGGGAAGTTAGTAAATGTAGTTGTGGTCTCTATGGCTCCTCCAAGCCCTAAGGGACCTGTCATTTATGTAACCTCGGTTGGCCCTTCTTTTCGAGAGGATTATTCTGTCTACGAAATTTCTTATCAATGATTCACTGAACTTATATTCAAGGTTTGTAAAAGCTACGAACCCCACTTCTTACAATGTTGTTGGGCACACATATAATACAAAAAGAAACAAACAAAACTTGGACCAACAACCTCCTGTTCCTACGTCTCAACCCACTCAATCTCCTACTTCTTTACCACCTTCTCAACCAAGTCTTCCTATAGCCCCTAAACCTGCGATTAAAGCACTAGGTGATTATGATCTTGTTGAACAACTTCGTGTTACTTTGGATAAGATCTCACTTTGGGATTTTCTTTAGATTACTCTGGTTTATTAGGAGATGCTTCAGGAAGGATTATAGAAAATCCTCTTGCCTGCCTCCGCTAGGCCTATGGATGTTAATGTGTTGTCTCATATTCAAGCGGATTCGCCGAATATCACGTTCCATCTGCAAGAACTCCCACCTCTGGATGTGCAGAAGAAAGCAGATGCCTTGATGATTATAATTAATGTTAATAATATCAATATTAGGAATACTCTCATTAACACCGGTTTGACTCTCAAAATTTGTGGTATCGACCTACCACCTAAGATTAAAGTTGATTCGTCTTCTCTAGTTGCTTCTTCCTTGTACATTCATGGGTTCGATGACGCTGTTTTTCAAACTCTAGGCACGATAATACTACCTTTGCAGTTAGGTCCCATTACGTTACCTACTTTGGTTTATGTGATGCTTGGACCTTTACCTTATAATCTTCTTTTGGGGAGACCCTAGATCCATGCTATGGGTGTTGTAACTTCTACCTTACACCGTTCCTTAAAGTTTGTTGCAAATAATCAGGTGGTCATGGTTAAAGCTGATCCAGAAGTCATTCATCTTTGTAAGCTAGTGGTTGTTGGTCAGGCTTCAGTCATCTCCACTCTTAAGAATTGTATTCCATCCTTAACCGCTAACACTATGGCGTGTTCCTCGATGATACCCTCTGTGGAGGTTGTCCCCGAAGCAAACGTCATTAAAGACAAATCACCTAAAGTAGAAATTCCTAATTCCTCCCTGTCTTCTCCTTCTTTCGAGTCAAATGATTTATTTGGTGATGACTGGGGATCTCTAGAATTCTCTAAATTCCTCATTGTAGAATATAGAGCGAGTCCTACTTGTATAAAGCTTTCGAATGTCTCTGATGTGAAGATGGACAAAACTCTCGTTAAGGAAGAGAAATGTGATCCTATTCAGGAGACTAGGTCTTCCTCTACCAAGGAGAGTAGTCCCACTCTTGCAAAGGAGGTTAATGTTTGTGAACCAAGAAAACAAGGTGAGAGTGCTCCCGTGGAAGCGTTTGATGTTCATTGGTGGAACACAACCCTCTATGTAGAGCCACCATCTCCCGAAGTTTTGAAAACTCGTTATGGTTTTGGATATGAACTCGCTTCTTGGTATGGCTATGGGAAAAAGGGCCTAGGGTGTATCGAGCAAGGAATTCAAGTCCCTATCTAGTTTAAGCTGTGAAAGCACTATCTGGGTTAGGGATTCTCTATCAAACAATCTAAGTAGAAACCTTGGTGGAGTGTTAATATGATTTCGGCCAAACCATTGAGTTTGGTCCATCCTAAATTGATAGATGATAGGGGGTAGGCTGAGAAAATACCTTTGGATGTCTTCTCTTTAGATGAAGTGCTTGAGGAATTCCTAGGTGCCTACACCCCTTTTCCTCCCTTTCATGACAAGAGATGATTCTCGTATCACCTGCATGAACAAGCGTACTTTGGAGAATTTGTCTTGAGTATTGACGAGGAGGACCCTCTATCCAATGTTGGTAATGATGTTCTAATATCACATCCTGAAGATCGTAGTTCTCTCCTTAAAGGAGATACTATTGAGATCTCTATGGATCCTAAGTCTTCTGAAAAAGTGATTAAGATTGGGAAGTGTCTTTCTTCAGAATAAGCAGGCGGACATTTCGATCTCTTACATTCTCACCCTGATATCTTTGCTTGGGCATACAAGGATATGCCTGGTATTGATGATTCTATAGTGGTTCATAATATCATCCTGTGTCTCGACGCTAAGCTGATTAAGCAAAAAATTTGAAAGATCAATCCCAGGGTGGCATTAATGGTTAAGACTGAGATAGAGAAGCTGTTAAAAGCAGGCTTTATCTGTCCAATCGACTACTCCCCTTGGATCTCGAACATAGTTTCCTTTAGTAAACCTGATGGTCATATTCGTATATGTATTGAATTTGGTGATCTTAATAAGGATTCTCTTAAGGATGATTTTGCATTGCCTAATATAGATATGATCGTGGATTCGACTGCAGGCCATGCATTGTTGTCTTTTATGGATGGTTTCTCAGATTACAATCAGATCTGTATTAATCTAGTAGATCAGTACAAGAAAACCTTCACTACCCCTTGGGGTACCTTCTATTATGTGGTCATGCCCTTTGGGTTAAAGAATGCAGGAGAAACTTACCAACAGGTTATGAACCTGATATTTCATGATTTTATTCATAAGATTCTAGAGGATTATGTTGATGACATCTTGGTGAAATCTATAACTTTTTCAAGATCATGTAAAGAACCTTCATCTTATTTTTGAAAGGCTTAGGCTCTATAAGATGAGACTCAATCCTCTTAAGTGCGTCTTCGGCGTGGATGCCGACAAACTTTTGGGATTCATAGTTTCTCACTGTGGAATCAATGTTGACACAAATAAGATTGATGCTATTGTTAATATGCCTCCACCTAGGAATATTATTGAATTTCAAAGCTTACAAGGGAAAATTATAACAATTCGTAGATTCATATCTCAATTGACTAATCGTACTCTTCCCTTCACTCGTCTATTAAAGAAATATGTTCACTTCATATGGGATGAAGAGTGCCAAAAATATTTTGAGTCAATCAAAGCCTATTTGGCCAATCCTCCTGTATTAATGCCAACTATGCAAGATAGAACCTTCATGCTCTACCTCGTAGCGTCACTATATGATTTGGAATATTTGTTGGCCTAGTATGATGATGTCGGGAAAGAGAGCGGTCTACTACGTCAGTGGTGTTCTGGTCGACTACGAAACTTGTTACTCTTCCATGGAAAAGCAATGCCTTGCTCTTATCTTTGCTACACAAAAGTTAAGGTATTACCTTCTCCATGTTGAAATGCATGTCATTGTAAAAAGTTACCTTATGAAGAATTTATTCTCTAATGTCGACCTTGCTAGGAGGTTAGTGAAATGGGTAATGCTACTCTCTAAGTTTGACATAAAGTTCATTACTCAAAAGTCAATAAAGGGTCAAGTAGTTTCCGATAAATTGGTAGATGCTCCTTCATCTCACTCCTTCCCGAGGTTGGATCTATTTCCTGATGAGAAATTTTTTGTTGTTAACCATGAAATTGAATGGAAAATGTACTTTGATGGGTCGAGATGTCAGACTGGTTTTGGGGTGGGTGTGGATTCAATGTCACTCGAAGGTAAACTGGTCCCTCTCTCCTTTCGATTGGATTTCCCTTGCACTTACAATATTGCCGAGTATGAAGCCCTCATTTCCATCTTGCATTTCATGATTGCACTAAAGATAAAACATCTCCATATAGTGGGTGATTCTGAACTCATTGTGAACCAGATTATGGGAGCCTATCAAGCTAAGAAAAGTAAGTTGTCTCGATATGGAGACCTCGCTTTGTCCTTGGTCAATCAGTTCTCTCCTTTCATGATAGACAAAATCCCTAGAAGGGAGAATAGACATGTGGATGCCATGGCAAGTGTTGCTTCCTTGGTACCCTCAAATGAAGATACAAAAGAATACCACTTCGTGGTTCAGGTCCTGCGAACCCCAGCAGTTTCTGATCAACCTCACTCTGATGACTTTGTGTGTTCTCATGTAGACTCAGGAGAATGGTTCTCTAATATTTAGAATTACCTAAAGACTGGAAACTTTCTTGATGATGCGACAAAGAATGATCACACTCCTATATGAAAGCTTTCAGCCTATTATGTCATTTTATCCGATGTTCTCTATCAAAAATCTTATAACGACTTGCTTCTCTGATGCCTCACTAAGTGAAAATACCCCTCGCCCTTAAAGAATCCCATTCAAATTCTGGGGGTGGACACTTTGGAGGTAAATCCCTTGTGATGAAATTGATACACATGGGGTACTACTGGAAAATGATGGAACAAGATTCCTTTTATTTTGTTAAAAATTACCTTCAATGTCAACAACATAGTTGTCTTATTCATGTACCTGCACAAGAGTTGCAGAATCAGACCTGTCCTTGGCCATTTGTGAAATGGGGGTTGGATATTATTGGGAAAATATCACATCCTTCTTCTAAGGGACATACCTTTATTATTACCACTACAAATTACTTCATGAAATGGGTCGAAGTCATTCCACTTCGATCCACGAATGCTGAAGCTATCTGTAGTTTTTTTTTCTGAACAACATTATTTCTTGTTTTGGATTGCCTGCTACACTTATTTCTGACAATGGTACACCATTCAAGAACAAGGAAGTAAAGTAACTCTGAGAGAAGTTTCACATTCAACATAGATTTTCTACTCCGTACTATCCACAATCTAATGGTCATCAAAATCCTCTAACAAGAGTCTTGAGCTCATTCTTCAAAAAATAGTTAATAAGCATGATAAGGATTGACATAATCAACTAACATATGCTTTAGAGTCCTATCACATGAGTGTTCGTACAGTGACGGGAATGACGCTTTACAACCTCATGTATGGTGTCAAGGCTATCATGCCTTTGGAGTTGGAAATTTTGTCCTTGCGGGTTTCCCTTAAGGGGTTAATTGATAGTGAAACCTATCAAGCTAATCATTTGCATCAACTAGAGATGCTCGATGAGCATCGATTACAGGCCCTCAATCATCTTAAAGCTTATCAATGATCGTTATCAAGACAGTATAATCAAAGTGTGCTTCCTAGGACCTTTGAGTTGGGAGATTTGGTTCTCTATGAGAATCAGAGAAATGTAAATGCACCACCTAACCAAAGAGGGAAATTCAGTCCTAACTAGTTAGGCCCTTACATTTTTGTCTCCGTGTATGGTTCAGGTTCCTATGGATTATCTTCTCTGGATGGAACACCTCTAAAAGAGCCTGTTAACGTGGTGCATATTTGTCGATACTATGCGTAGTGTCCAACATGTCATATGTGTGGTGTTCTCTCTCTCAGGGTAGTAACACTACATATGTTGGCATTATTCATTAACACATTATGAAATTTTTTATGTTATGATATCACCATGCGTGTGTGTGTGTGTGCAAACAATATACATACATGTGTCTTACTATGTTGTGTATCCATGCATCACATTACATCTTTTGTGGCAATTAGATCATCATTGTATTTAATTAACAAACATCCATGTGTGTTCATTAAATCATGTTAGCATCTAATGTAATCAGACATCCATATAAGCATATAACATCCATCACATCAACATACATGAAAATAAAGAATCATACATATAAAAAATACACAATGTCGTGATGTCAAAATCGGTATATATATATATGTATGTATCGGATTTCATATACATGTATCAAGCCACTACTATCAAAAATGAGTTGCTACTAAATATATTTCTATACGGATGATGTACAAAAATATATATCTCTCACTACAAAACTGATGTACAAAATGAGGAGTCCCTATGGCTGTGGTGCGTGGCTCTTGGAGCCCTTCGACTCTAGTAGCTATTGCTGTGGTCTAGAGAGAGACTGCATGGTAGACATAGATTTGGCTTGATGTGTGTGTGATGTAGACATAGCTACCCGCATCCCCCTGATCTCTCCCTATAGGGATCATATCGTCATCTAGACCTATCTTAGCTCGCCCTACAGCTGCTAAACATTTGTTGGGATCACGGTTGTTGGTTGCCTATCGAGGTCATCGAGGTGACTCTAAAGGATGTCACGCACCTACTCGGTGGTGTCAGCCCTTGTCACAACCGTGTCTCACTCATCAAGTGTCATCCACAACTCCCCTGATAGTTGGTCGCGCTACCCATGAATGGTGGTCACCTCTGTAGTGAGTTGTACAATCTCTACTCCCCGCTCCTTGTAAGCGGTCCTTAGACATGCTACTAGCTCAAAGATGTGGGCATGTCACCCCACAGACACTGTATGATAAGCCTTGAGATCTATCCCCTGAATTGGCACATTAGGGGCCACCTCTAATATGCAATGATCCATCAACCCAGTCCATCCTTGTGCATCCTCTACAACCACAAAAAGAGAGAGAAATCAGTATCACATGGCATATGTGTGTGAAATCATAAACAGAGAAAAAATGAAAGTACAAAAATGTAAATAACATGCTCAATATACTTGGGTCCCCTAGCTGCCATGTGGGGTCAAGGTGAGGAGTGACACGAGGACCCTCGCCGCTTGTACCAACAGTTGCTCCTAGTGCCACCAAGGCTGCCATGACTGTAATAGTAGGTGTTGGTGGCGCCGATGAGACAGGGGTAGCTATTGGAGGGTCTAACCTCCTCTACCACCCCAGCCTTTGCGACACCTCCTCCTCCTCCTGTGGTCACTCCTCCTCCTCGGTCTGCTACTACCCCTCTGCCTATCTTGTGGTGCCAGTAGTGGCACATCCCCCTGTGGCCCCAGATCCCCTCTAGGAGCACCCTTTCTGGACACAGGATGAGGATGGTGCCTATCCCACCACCCTCTAAAGTCTACAATGATCCCAACATTATCTACTAGTGCTATGGGTGATAGATCTTGGTTAGGCTCATCATCATTCGAAGGGACAAGATAGGTGATGGTGGGGTGGGGGCGATCCCTGGGTCTAGCTACGCTCTTGTAAGCCCTAGTGCATGTGGGAATTTCTGGAGGAATGGTCTGTACACGACCATGTTGTTGCATGACCTGACTCCAGTAGTATGGTACAATGATATGATCTCGGCAACCTACTGTTATGCCTTGCATAACCACCCCATTTTATTCTGGAACAAAACAGGTCCCCCTTTTTTTTTGTTTTCTTCCCCTTTCATTGTTGGTTTGGTCTTAGGAGTTCTTTTGTTTTCCTCCTAAGTCTGTCTTTTGTTTTGTCAAATTTTGGTTCTGCTTCACCCTGAGTTGGGTTTCTTTTTGTTAAAATTGAATCAAATGATGAAAAATGATATATTTTATATGCTTTGAGGACTAATGGAGACATTTGTGTTACATGATTAAATCATACCCCTGATGCATTTCTCAAGGAACTCAGTTGGAAATCCTGCCTCAGTCAGATTTGGCATAAAACTCCTGAAGAAGAAAGTCGTTGAGACCCTCCTGTTGTCTTGCCGACTAGAAGTTGGTTCTGTTCACTTGAAATATACCGGTCAGCCAGACATTTTAATCGTCGTGGGTTTTTATGTCTCTCCCCGACTGCTAAGGTCTCGCCGACTGTTGCATACAAGGCTAGCATCGTCGTAAGATTTAGGTTCGGGGAGAAGTCTTCCCGACAAATGGAAGTCTCGGCGACAGGGGGTAGTGAAGGGGTAAAGTCTCGCCGACAGGGTGGACTCTTGCCGGAGTGAAACAACGTCAGGGAAAGATTTAAGTTTGGCATGAAGTCCCGACGACCGAGTGGTGTCTCACTGAAAGGATGGTGCCTTCAGTATAAGGTTGTTATTTTGGGGAGAAGTCCTACCGACACAGGGAGTCTCGCTGAAAGATTTAAGTTCGGCATGATGTTTGGCCGAAGGGGTAAAGTATTCCTGACCGAGTGATGTATCATCGAAAGGATGGTGCCTTCGGTATAAGGTTGTGCTTTCGGGGAGAAGTCCTACCGAGTGATGAAGGGTCTAGGTGAAAGTTTTGAGCTCGATGAAAGGTCTCACTGACCAAGCAAAGTCTCCCCGAAATGAAATAAGCTCTCACCGAAACAAGGTGGCTTCGACGAGAAGTCTTGCTGATCTGATAGAAGTCTTGCCGACATGGAGTGGTGGTCCCAGATGGAGGTCTCGGTGAAAGGTTATGCCTTCAGCATAAGGTCTTTCTGAAGAGGAAAGGTCTCACCGAGAGAGATTCCCTTCGACATAACGTCTTGCCGAATGGGGAAAGTCTTGCCGATCGACGAAGGGTCTCAGTGAAAGGTCTAAATTCACCGTAATGTCTGGCTGATAGGGTAAAGTCTTCCTGACTGATGTGATTTCTTGCCGAAACAAGGTGGCTTCGATGAAAGGTCTCGCCAACCAAGTAGGGTCTCACCGAAATAGAATGAGCTCGGGGAGAGTGGAGGAGCTCGACATGATATCTCGCCGACTTGTGGTATTCTCGCCGACATGTTTTGTGCCTTCGATGTAATGCGTTGGTCTCGATATGAAGTCTTTCTGAGTGCGATTGTCTTGGCCATGAAAGGGAATAACTTTGGCTACCCGCCGTGATGTCTGGCCGACCCGATGGTGTCTTGCTGAAGGATGAGGGGCTCGATATGAGGTCCTGCCGAGAGAATAGAGTCTCATCGATAGATATGTGGCTGTGGTAGGACTCATCGCTGAGAGTTTGCATTCGACAAGAAGTCTTGCCGACAGTGGGGAGTCTTGCCGATAGCAACAAATTTTCCAATAGAAAAGGGATATCAGTGTGACCGATGGGAACTCGCTATGACCTCTGACCGATAGCGATTGTCTCGACAGCCACTATGAATATCGATATGACTCTGGCCACTCGCTATGAAGTCTTGTCGGTCGTCGTATGTTATGCTGATAACTGCTATGAGGTATAATCGCATCGGGGAGACACGATTAGTGTCTCATCGACATGCAATTATGTGTGAACAACCTTTGACCACCCGAGAATTTTATGTGGAATGTGTTCACCCAATCAGAGGGAGCTAAAGGTGAACCATTGGCAGTTTGACTGATTGACTGCCCCTGTGAAAGGAAATCAACAGAATGTAAACGACATGGAATTACTCTGGGATCAAAAGCGATGGAGAAGTTTGGTAAACAATGGTGTGGGGATCTAATGGGAAAATATGATGCTGCTTCCAGAGGAGGTCAATATGCAGAAAGATCTAGAGCAGGAAGAAGGCCGAAAGGAGGAGGAGGCCATGAATCTCAAGGACAACTGTGGTATCTACTGGAAAAGGTAGATAGACATTTATGATAATGTTGCAGAACATTCAATGCAGCTCTGATGGAAGTTTGAGGGTGGACACGGAGGCTATAAGTTATTGCGATTGTTGCAAAAGATCTAAAGGATTCTCCTAAGGGTGATCTTTCACCAACATGGACACTGGGATGCATATTGAATGCGACATTAACTTCATTCCAAAAAGATCTGAGGGCCGACCCTTTCTGGAGGCTGATATTTTTGTAAACCCTAAAACAGGGGCCAATTTTCTTTGGCACGTTCTGTATATATGGAATTTTGGCCTCTTTTAAAAGGGGATTTTTTTTAGAGGGAGTAGGAGTTTTAAAAAAGATAGAGATATTTTTCAGAAATCAGTAGTAGTAGAGAAAATTAAGAGTAGCAGTAGAATAAGAGTGAGATTCGACAGAAGGCAGTGATGTATCTTTCAAGTTTTCTTAGTATAGATGGAAATAGTTTGAAGATATAGGTTTTTTGTACACTGGTGATTGTGCCAGATTTGTAAATGTTGCTTATCTATTTCACCAATAGTAGAAGCAACCAGATTTAAATCTACTTCATATTGTGTTTCTGAATGGTGTTTATCTTGGGTTAATCATTTGATTTGAAAAGCTTTCAAAGAATGAAGTTTTATTTTATGTTTTTTGTTTAAATAGTGATTTGCAATCTTCTTTTGAAATTAGCACTGTGAATGAATGAAACTGTGTGTTAATCACAAGTTAATTTTGTTTTGTAGTTGTAGTTAGGAATTCCATGAAAGGTAACAAGTCTGGTTAAGTTGGATGAATTAGCATTCTCTTTGGTTCCAAAGCTTTGATCTATCTTTTTCTATTTAAAAAAAAAAACCTGGTTAAAGTAGGTTTAAATTTATGTTTGATCTTAGAACAATCCACAAGCTCAACACCAGCAAGCCCCTTGAACATTATAGTTCACATGAACTATTGAGTGAAATCAACACAGTCGAGAATCGATTACAAAGACCTTGGGAGTTAGGTATCCATGCGTTATTCTTTCTCTTTAAGGAGAAACAAAATATTAATATTTTGTTTAACTGTTGTTGTGCTCATCCGAACCATCAACAAAAACTGGCGCTAGGAGGGCCTAGAGGAGAAAACTAGATAATACTGGGTTTTTCTCACTAGAAAGGTCCCAAAGAGTTTTTCGATCATCTGAAAATCCACCACCTTTGTCTAAACTCAAGACCCCAGTAAGACACAAGAGTCACAAGACCGGGGCAACCATCATACCACCCTTGTCAGCCCCGCTCACTCCGCCAGGCTCTTCACCAATACCCCAGTGGATAACTATGAATCCACCACCGAATCCATCTCAATTGCCATTACAGCTGGCTCAACCACCACCAATGGCATTTTTTCAAAATAATCCCTCTCGATTGGGGACTATTCCTGGAGGTTTTCATGATATGCCTAAGAATCCTGAGAAATTATGTCCCAAATACGTTCATGGTGAATCAAGGAGTGCTGAAGAGCACATACAAGCTTTTAAGGACGCTTGTACCAGAGCTCAGATAGCTCACCATGATGTAGTTTGTAGGTTGTTCCTTTATTCCTTAGGAGATATGGCATACAACTGGTACCTAAATCTTCCTCAATGTTCTATTATGAGCTGGACAAACCTAGAGAATGCTTTCATCAATCAGTTTAGAATTTACGTGGATCCAGCCATTTTGTTCCACCAATTTGCTACCATTAGGAAGGAGCCAGGTGAACCTTTTCCCTTGTTTAATACTAGGTTTCAAGGCATGTATAGGATGCTGCAGGACCCCTATCTAGTTGCCGAGAATAGTGCCATTCAAGCATACTTTAGAGTTATAGACCCATTGATTGGCTTGTTCCTACAAATGACTTATCAATCGACATATATTGATTCCCTGTGTAAAGTCTATCATCTAGCCATTAAGCTGCAACAACAAATTAGTTCTCAACAAGGAAGTTTGGGAGGAGGCTTTCCTTCAATGGGGTATCAGATGTCTAGCCCAACCCCTTTATTCAATACTATCCCAGGGATGTCTCCTTCCCATTATGGGCCTATCTCTAAGTTGCAGACTCAACCTCTTGTTCCCTTTTTTGCTAATGGAGCTCTTGAGTTCTTTCAACAATCACAGGCTCATCATAGTCCGCATGGTCATCACAACCAAACTAGAACACCAAATCATGTCAGTCAGCCACTTGTTGCTAAGAGTGTTGAAAGTGAAAAGACAGTTCAACTCACAAACTAAGTGGAGACCTTAAAAAAAACTCTGTCTCAAGTCACAAATGACATGGCTCAACTTAGATTGAACCCCTCTCAAAACCAAGGTAATTATCCTAATCAGAGCAATAACAACCAAGGTAATTATCAGAATAACTATAATGACAGCCATAGGGGTTATCAAGGCCAAAACTCCCCCAATCAAGGTTATCAAAACCAAAATAGAGGATATAACCAAAGGCCAAATAACAACTGATGATGGAATACATGGCCAAACAACGGTGGAGTTCCTCACAATTATCAAGCTAATGAGGAAATGTCACATACTGCAAATGTGGCTGACCTTAATTTTATGACTAACTAGTGCAGGCTGCATGATACTGCAACCCATTCTGAGGTAAACTACCTTGAGATGGAGAAAGTTGTTAAGATGGCACTGGCAGATGCCCAAATGTTCCAAGGGAATTCAAATAAAGAAGGTGGATCAGTAGATACAACAATGACTTATGACCTCTTTGAGGAGGAACCTTCATTCCCAAGGAAAGATGAGAATGAATCGGAGGAAGTTTCATATGATGCCCAAGCCTTTCAAACAAAGGGAGGACACTTCCTAAGAAACTAGAATAAGGGTCTATTCACTACATCAGCACCGCCTAATCACATGGTGGCTCTGAATCAAAGTGCTGATAACAACCCTCCTCCACGAAAAGGTCCACCTGACTTCCATAATAAAGGTAATTCACCTGGGGTTGTCAAAAATAATGCAAGTTATAACACAAAATTTGATATTGTTTGTTGAGATGCAGAGACAAAAAACCTCTTTATCATACTTTGACATCCTAAAGTGGTGCCCTGATCAATGAGAGATAGTGTTGAAAGCTTTGGAGCAAGCTGATAAATCAAAAGGAAAAAACAAGGTGGCACCTGCTGCAGATATGAACACAACTTTATACAAAAGCAAGGTAGGTACCCCGCCATTTCTTTTGAGTTTAAGAATCTGTGGGAAGAATGTACATAATTTCCTGCTAGATTCAGGGGCTTCTGGCAATGTTATGCCATTTTTTGTATGCAAGAAATTGGGATTGAACCCTATCCAAACAAACAAGAAGGTCATCCAGCTTGATAAAACAAAGGTTAATGTAGTTGGAGAATTGAGAAATATACACATGCAAGTAGGGTGTGACCCCAGATTTTAACCAATATAGATATTCAAGTAGCATACATTCCCGAGACTTATGGTATGCTGTTGAGCAGAGATTTGATGAAAAGTATAGGGGGATATCTCTCCCTCAACTTTTCACATATGTGGCTACCATGGAGGGGAGTGGCTACACAGATTAGGATTGAAAGTGAACCTCACCTCAAGCATATCATCACTGAATATGATTGTCCCAACGAGGTAGCTTATTTTGAGGCCGAGATAGGGGTTTATAAAAGAGAAGAAATTTTGACCTTTTCGGTTCTTGATACCAAAGGTTTGTCAACACAAAAGTTCCCTGATCCCATGATTAATGAAAATCAACAGGCATTGATCAGGAAGCTACAACATGATCAGCTGGTCTTAGGGGAAGACATCGATTTGCAAAGTCTTTTACTCCCTAATTGGTGTAGGATACACTACCAAAATCATTCGGAATTGACTTGCCAACCCTACATTAGCATTTTAAATCATGTTTCCCAAGCTGAGGAAACTAGCCTAAGTCACCTTGAGACCGTTGCGGATCACTTCTCATTTGAAGAAAAAGAAGCAATAATTTTAACCATGGATAAGATACCTTCAAAGGAAGTGCCTTCTCAAGTCGAACTTACCCCAGTCACATTTCCAAACCAACATATTTATGAGGAACAACCCCAAGGTTTGCTCGATACCCCTACACTCGAAAGTATACCAAAACCCAAGGGATTAATTAGAGATGTAAGTGACTGTCAGAAGGATAGCCATGAATTACATGATATATCTGAGCAAGAATTGGAAATTGCACCTGAGGAACCTATTGAACACCTCTTGCCAATATTTGATGCAAAGGATCAAGAGCCCCCACCTATGGCTCATCTTATCCAAATGCCCATAATAACCTCCAAAGGATCAACCCCAGCTCATGATCAGCTATGGACCCTCATGTTTGATGGATCCAAGTCCAAAATAGGCTGTGGTGTTGGGATTGAATTAACCAGCCTGAAAGGGAAAACTTTCTTTGCTTCTTATAGGTTGCAGTTTGGATGCACTAACAACATAGCAGAATATGAAGCTCTAGCTTGGGGGTTGATGTTTGCACATAAGAAGAAAGTTACTGCATTAATGGTTAAAGGGGATTCAAAAGTAGTTATCAAGCAAGTGCACAACCAATACACATGTCACAATAGAAGGCTGGCAGCTTATAGAAATCGGGTATGGAACTTGATTAAAGACTTCGACGCTTTTGGGATTAGCTTAATCCCTAGAGAGGAGAATTAGATAGCTGATTCATTAGCTGTTGTTGCAAGTACCCTGGAACCCATGCAAGGCTCCAAGCTTAAGAGATTCTCAGTAGAGTTGATTTCCACCCCGGCTGTTCCTGATAATGTCAGGAACTTTCAGGTTTTTGAGGATGATCGACATATCCTTGCTTTTCTAGCAAGCTCAGATGTTTTTGAAGGGTAGATCATTGATGAGTCCAACAAGGATCAAGGATATTGGAACCCTAAAAATTGTGATATAGAGGGGGTCCTTAATCTAAAAGGTAATAGCATTCCCAAGGGAATGGTGGCCTTAGAAAAAAAATTTGATTCAGACCTAAGGGCTTAGGAGAAGATATCAGCTGAAGATAAAGGAGGTGAGTATCAAACTGTTAACCTAGCTGATTCTGGCCTGTAAAGAAATGTTTACATAGGGAAAGCTTGCCCTTAAGCAATCAAAAAAGATATACTAAGGGAACTGAAGAAGGACATTGCTGCAATACCCTAGGGGTATGAGGATCTGAAGACATTTGATTCCTCTGTTATGACTCATACTATTCCTTTGAGGCCGGAAGCTAAACCATTTTGACAGAAACAACGTCCTGTCAACGCCCTGATCGAACCATTGATCTTTAAAGAAGTTTAGAAATTTCTTTATGCAAGAATAATCTTTCCTGTACAACATTCAACATGGGTGGCTAACTTGGTTCTAGTCTATAATAAAAATGGAGAGATTAGGCTATGTGTAGATTTATGGAATCTGAACAGAGCTTTAGAAAAAGACAACTACCCACTCCCTTCACTGGACGAAGTCTTGCAGAATATCAACGGGTCTCAAATGATATCATTCCTAGATGGTTATTCTAGATACAACTAGGTGATGGTTAACTGTGAAGACAAAATGAAGACAACCTTTACTACTAAATGGGGAACATTTTCTTACAAAAGGATGCCATTTGGTTTGATAATCCTGGAGCAACCTTTCAACGTGCCATGGACATAGCATTCAAAGATCTGATTGGAAAATGCATCATCGTTTACATGGATGACCTAACAGTATTCTCTAAATATAGACTGAACCACGCTGCAGACTTAGCTAAAAGTTCTTGAAAGATGTATCCAGTATGGCGTCTCCCTGAATCCTAAAAAGTGTGTGTTCGGGGTTTCTAAAGGGAAACTTCTAGGACACATAATCTCTGAAAGAGGAATATGGATCAATCCAGACTGAGTTGAGTCCATTCTGAAGATAACCAGGCCAGGAAGCAAGAAGGAGATGATATCTTTCTTTGGAAAGATCAACTTTGTGAGAAAGTTTATCATAAGTTTTGCAGAAATTGTAAAACCATTAAATGCAATGATGAAGAAAGATGTCAAAATAGAGTGGGGTGATGAGGCAAAGGCCATGTTTTCTCAAGTCAAACAATCCATTTCGGAAGTGCCGGTCATTACCAGCCCTGACTACTTGAAGCCATTCTACATTTATTCTTTTGCTTCTGAACATTCCTGTGCGGATGTCCTAACTCAACGAAGAGAAGAGGGAGAGGAGAGGCCAATGGCCTTCATGAGTTCTCCATTTAAGAATGTTGAAGTTAAGTACCCACCTCTTTAAAAATAAGCTTTTGCGCTGGTTAGGGCTGTCAAGAAGTTCATGCACTACATCCTATGAAGTTAGATTATTGCTGTAGTTCCTGATGCAGCTGTAAAGTCTCTACTTATTCAGAGCGAGTTGGGGGAACGAAGAGGGAAGTGGATGGCCATTTTGCAAGAGTTTGATCTAGAGATACGCCCTATGAAACTTGTTCGAGGCCTGGGCCTATCTAAATCCATAGCCAATGTTTGCGAGAACATTATATGTCAGCAATACACAATGCAATCTTTTTCCAACGACCCTTGGTATGCCGACATCATTTGTTTCATGCTTAATAATCGATGCCCAGAGGGAATGAATACAACTCAGAGGAGAGCACTGAGAATGAAAAGCTCTCATTATATGCTCAAAGGAGGATTGCTCTACAGGAAGAATTTTGAGGGGGTGTACCTACGATGCCTTGATCGGCAAGAGGCTAAGCATGTAATTACTGAATTTCATGGGAAACATGGCACAGGTCATGGGTCTGCAGATTCGTTAGCACATCAGATCCTTAGATTGGGTTACTACTGGCCATGTGTGTTCAAAGATTCCCATCAACATGTAAGAACATGTCACATATGACATATTTCTACATCAAAAGAATGCCATCCAGCCATGCCATTACAACCTGTTTATGAGGTAAGACCATTTTCCCAATGGGCATTGGACTTTATTGGGGTAATTAACCTAAATTCTTCCATAGGACACACATTTATTTTGACTGCCACTGATTACTGCACAAGATGGACAGAGGCTATAACCTGCAAGAACATCACGACAGAGGTAGTAATCAAGTTCCTCACCAAATGCATTACAACTAGGTTTGGAGTACCCTTCACATTGGTATGTGACAATGGCTCTTCCTTTTCTTCTGTTGAGTTCATTTCATGGGCTTATGATCACAAAATTGTTTTAAAATATTCTTCAAACTATTACCCACAAGGAAATGGAGTTGCAGAATCAACCAATAAGAATCTTTTAGGGGTAATTAAAAAATTGTTAGAGAACAACCCTAGGGACTGGCATACCCAACTGAGATTTACGTTATGGGTAGATAGAACTAGGATCAAGGCTACTTCAAAGACTTCACCATTTAAACTAGTGTATGGATAGGAGCCTATGTTCCCTATTCATTTGCAAATACCTATCCTTGAGTTTATGCAGAAATTCTACTCTAGCGATGATAGGATAGAAGTAAGATTAGCTGCCTTGTTGAAATTAGAAGAGCAGAGGGATGCTGCCTTGCAGTAATTCTTTAGACACTAGGCTATTGTCAAACACTGGTTTGACAAAAGATCCAAAATCAAGGCTTTCAGAATATCAAACCTTGTGCTGCTATGGGATAAAGCTAATGAAAAGAAGGGCAGTCACCAAAAATTTGATAAGCTCTGGTTAGGTCCTTATCAAATTGCGGAGATCCTAGGAGAAAATGCTTTTCGACTGAGTAGCTTAATGGGAGAACCTGTTCCATTTCCTGTCAATGGAAAGTTTCTTAAACATTATTTTGAATCATGAAGTTTGGTATTCTTGCTGGGCTGTGCATTTATGTAAATAATTTGCTGTAAATAGTTTATGCTATTCTGTATATAAATAGTTTTGTTGTTTGTTTGCTTGTCCTTTTCTTTTTTCCCTTCGTTTCCTTTGTACTTTTGGTTTTTGTCTTGTTTTTTTCTTTGGGGTTTCTCTGTTCTTTCCTTCTTAAAATGGTGGGTTGTTATCTGAAGTATACTTTGGTTATTAGAAGAGAAGTGGTTTAGATACTTTCAGGTTCTGAGTGGATGATTTTGTCCTAAATTCATTGTTTTATGCCCATTGCCAATAAGAGTTGTGGAAAGTCTTGAAAAAAAGGTGCAAAGTAAACAATCTTAATTAACTACCTCTGAATCTGTCACAAATCATCAAGATCGTCTCCTTTTGTAATGGTATATTTTTCCTAGGGCGATAGTGTTGTAAGATTTGAGTGAAAAATCTGATTCCCAGATGCTATTATGAGGTCCATGGTAGTTCTCAACCCAGAACAAATGTTAAACATCTGACATATTGAGAAAAATTGAATGAAATATTTGAAACTCCAAGAGAAAAAAAGAAAGAAAGAGAACTATCTAAAAAGAAAAGAGACTTAATATGAATGGGTGATTCCAGTATCTCTATAGGGGCTATGGACACCTGGCTGGCAGTAGAGCAATGCTGTGAGAAAACTAGAGGTATCTCCATTGGGGCTATGGACGCCTGACTGGTAGTAGAGCAATGCCTAGGATATCATTGCACAATAGCTAAAGGGAATCAATTCAAATCTTGCACATTTTTGTTCAAAAGATGAGAAAAACTTTATAAAAGGATGAGGCACCATCAAGCACACACATAGATTCAGGGGTAGCCAGTGTTGACTTACATTTGAGATTCTAGCTCAATCTTGGTTGTTAAAACTGACCCAACTGTAGTTGTGATGTTCATAAACCAAGAGTTCTGGGTAGCTGAATCCTTCAGTTTCTTGAAAATGGTTAAACCATTTTCCCAGCCGAGTCGCCAATTGTTATGCCTTGCATAACCACCCCATTTTATTCTGGAACAAAACGAGTCCCCCCCCCCTTTTTTTTTCTTCCCCTTTCATTGTTGGTTTTGTCTTAGGAGTTCTTTTGTTTTCCTCCTAAGTCTGTCTTTTGTTCTGTCAAAATTTGGTTCTGCTTCAGTTTGAGTTGGGTTTATTTTTGTTAAAATTGAATCAAATGATGAAAAATGATATATTTTATATGCTTTGGGGGCTAATGGAGGCCTTTGTGTTACAGGATTAAATCATACCCCTGATGCATTTCTCAAGGAACTCAGTTGGAAAGCTTGCCTCAGTCAGATTTGGCATAAAAATCTTGAAGAAGAAAGTCGCTGAGACCCTCCTATTGTCTTGTTGACTAGAAGTTGGTTCTGTTCACTTGAAATATATCGGTCGGCTAGACATTTTAATCGTCGTGGGTTTTTATATCTCTCCCCGACTGCTGAGGTCTCACCGACTATTGCACACAAGGCTAGCATCACTGTAAGATTTGGGTTCGGGGAGAAGTCTTCCTAACAAATGGAAGTCTCAGTGACAAGGGGTAGCGAAGGGGTAAAGTCTCACCGATAGGGTGGACTCTTGTCGGAGTGAAATGACATCGGGGAAAGATTTAAGTCTGGCATGAAGTCCCGGCGACCGAGTGATGTCTCACCGAAAGGATGGTGCCTTTGGTATAAGGTTGTGCTTTCAGGGAGAAGTCCTACCGACACAGGGAGTCTCGCCGAAAGATTTAAGTTCGGCATGATGTCTGGCCGAAGGGGTAAAGTCTTCCCAACCAAGTGATGTCTCACTGAAAGGATGGTGCCTTCGGTATAAGGTTGTGCTTTCAGGGAGAAGTCCTGCCAACCGATGAAGCATCTCAGCAAAATTTTTGAGCTCGGCGAAAGGTCTCGCCGACCAAGCAAAGTCTCCCCGAAATGAAATAAGCTCTTGCCGAAACAAGGCGGCTTCGACGAGAAGTCTTGCCGACCCGATAGAAGTCTTGTCGACATGGAGTGGTGGTCCCAGATGGAGGTCTCGGCGAAAGGTTATGCCTTCGGCATAAGGTCTTGCCGAAGAGGAAAGGTCTCACCGAGAGAGATTACCTTCGGCATAACGTCTTGCCGACTGGGGAAAGTCCTGCCGATCAATGAAGGGTCTCGACGAAAGGTTCGAATTCGCCGTAATGTCTGGTCGACAGGGTAAAGTCTTCCCGACTGATGTGAGTTCTCGCCGAAACAAGGTGGCTTCAATGAAAGGTCTCACCGACCAGGTAGGGACTCACTGAAACATAATCAGCTCGGGGAGAATGGAGGAGCTCGACATGATATCTCTCCAACTGGTGGTATTCTCGCCGACATGTTTTGTGCCTTCGGTGTAACGCGTTGGGCTCGATATGAAGTCTTGCTGAGTGTGATTGTCTCGACCATGAAAGGGAATATCGCTATAACTTTGGCTGCCCGCCGTGATGTCTGGCTGACCTGATGGTGTCTTATCGAAGGATGAGGGGCTCGATATGAGGTCCTACTGAGAGAATAGAGTCTCGCTGATAGATATGTGGCTACGGTAGGACTCATCTCCGAGAGTTTTCATTCGACAAGAAGTCTTGCTGACAGTGGGGAGTCTTGCCAATAGCGATGGATTTTCCAATAGAAAAGGGATATCGGTGTGACTGATGGGAACTTGCTATGACCTCTGACCGATAACAATTGTCTCAGCAGCCACTATGGATATCGATATGAATCTATCCACTAGCTATGAAGTCTTGCCGACCGTCATATGCTATGTCGATAGCTGCTATGAGGTATAATCACATCGGGGAGACACGATTAGTGTCTCACCGACATGTGATTCTATGTGAACAACCTTTGACTACCCGTGAATCTTATGTGGAATGTGTTCACCCAATTAGAGGGAGCTAAAAGCTAACCATTGGCAGTTTGACTGATTGATTGCCCCTGTGAAAGGAAATCAACAGAATGTAAACGATATCTCTAGGATCAAAAGCGATGGAGCAGTTCGGTAAACAATGGTATGGTGATCTAACGGGAAAATATGATGCTGCTTCCAGAGAAAGTCAACATGCAGAAAGATTTAGAGCAGGAAGAAGGCCGAAAGGAGGAGGAGGCCACGAATCTCAGGGACAGTTGTGGTATCTACTATAAAAGGTAGATAGAAATTTATGATAATGCTATAGAACATTCAACGTAACTCTGATGGAAGTTCGAAGGTGGACACAGAGGCCAGAAGTTATTGCGATTGTTGCAAAAGATCTAAAGGATTCTCCTAAGGGTGATATTTCACCAACATGACACTGGGATGCATATTGAATGCGGCATTAACTTCATTCCAAAAAGATCTGAGGGCCGACCCTTTCTGGAGGCTGATATTTTTGTAAACCCTAAAATAGGGGCCGATTTTCTTTTTGGCATGTTCTATATATATGGCATTTTGGCCTCTTTTAAAAGGGGTTTTTTTTAGAGGGAGTAGGAGTTTTAAAAAAGATAGAGAGATATTTTTTAGAAATCAGTAGTAGTAGAGAAACTTAAGAGTAGTAGTAGAATAGGAGTGAGATTCGACAGAAGGCAGTGATGTATCTTTCAAGTTTTCTTAGTATAGATGGAAATAGTATAAAGATATAGGTTTTATGTACACTGGTGATTGTGCCAGATTTGTAAATGTTGCTTATCTGTTTCACCAATAGTAGAAGCAACTAGATTTAAATCTACTTCATATTATGTTCCTGAATGGTGTTTATCTTAGGTTAATCATTTGATTTGAAAAGCTTTCAAGGAATGAAGTTTTATTTTATGTTTTTTGTTTAAATAGTGATTTCCAATTTGCTGTTGAAATTAGCACTGTGAATGAATGAAACTGTGTGTTAATCACAAGTTAATTTTGTTCTGTAGTTGTAGTTAGGAATTACTTGAAGGTAACAAGTCTGGTTAAGTTGGATGAATTATCATTCTCTTCGGTTCCAAAGCTTTGATCTATCTTTTTCTATTTTTTTTAAAAACCTTGTTAAAGTAGGTTTAAATTTATGTTTGATCTTAGAACAATCCACAAGCTCAACACCAGCAGGCCCCTTGAACATTATAGTTCACATCAACCATTGAGTGAAATTAGCACAGTCGAGAACCTATTACAAAGACCTTGGGAGTTAGGTATCCATGCGTTATTCTTTCTCTTTCAGGAGAAATAGAATAGTAATATTCTGTTTAACTGTTGTTGTGCTCATCCGAACCATCAACACCTACGAGAAAACAGTCCCACTGTAGGTTCCTAAGTTGCTTGCCATCATCTACCCATCTAAAAAACTGATAGGGTCTCCATCTAACCTGATCCACAACAAGAGTATCAAATTGTAGATGCTAAAACTATAAATCTCCATGCCATCACTACCCCATGATTTCATACCAGTGGGCCATGAGGATGTGATATGGCCATCACTGGGGAAAACCAGCTAGCGTCGTGCACATGATGTGGGAAAAATCCCACACCTACAAAAGTGTGCACGTTGTAAGGCTGCAATACTCATAATGAATGTACCACCCCATCTCCTAGTACAGGTGCACTAACATACTGCTCCCCCAAGAAAAAACTATCCTATTCTCTACCATCTCCCTAATGGTATGGATGAGGCCCCCGTGCAGGTGGGAGCCTCACTCGTCTATCGTGATTCAAAATGCAATGGTCATGACCATCACTCGGTGCAACATCAGTGTAGTGGTCCGTGCATGGTCATACCTATGCGTGTAAATGTGACCCATGTCGTCTCCTCCATCGGTCCACCTCGAGCAGTATAGGACTCCCTTCATCTTATCTTGTGCTAATCAAGTGTCATCGATAGCCAATCGTCATTTGTGGATGGGTAGTCTGAGGATCTAATATACATCCTCCAATGTGATCATCCTCTCCCCAGTGGGTAACTGGAAAGATGATGTGGTGGAATCCCACTACTCCAAGGTTGTAAGCATCCTCTCATGGTAGCACATCTCTAGCATGGTGAATGCATGCCAAAGACCGACCTGCTCCAAGTGTGTGACCTCATCATTAGTGAGGCAATCCCTCTACTCACGAACTAGGTGGTAAGCTCTCCCTCCAAGATGCTCCTAGATCTCTGAATAGTCTTGTAAAAAGTGGAAAAAATTCTAAGTCAAAACATGGAATTTCAATTTGAAGACAAAATTTTCACTAAGACTTCTGCATGTCGTGCAGATATCTACGCGTTGCGCATACGTCCTGATCGACCATTGACGCTTCGAGGATGGCAGCGCATCCTTGGGATGCTAGCATAGAGATGGGACTCTAGCATGGATCCTAGACGCCTGTGAGCATTTTGGACGAAAGTAGAAAAAATGGATGCATGTGCAACTCGACGAGGAAAAATTGCTAAAAAAGTGTTAAAATTCACAAACAACGAGGTTTTGAGACCAACTTGGTCCACCTCGTGGCCCTCAGCAATTTCATCCCTCAGCTGCTCTAGTCTAGGTGCCTTGTACTCACTCCTGCTTGACATTTTGTTGACTTTTCTCTCACAAAAGTCAACAATTTTCTCGTAGTGAATAGTGAAAATGACCCTTCTAGGGGCCCACGTAGGTATATATAGGCCCCCTAGGGTCCATTTTTCCTAGAGTTTGTGGTTACCCAGTTTCTCTTGAATTTACCCCACCTAGCTGGGAGCAAACTTAGGAGGGGGCATATAGTCACCTCTTGATCATATTTTTCTTTTGAATAAATGACTTTTCCTTGATCATTCTTCTCGCCATTGTAGCTTCTTCCAATTTTCAAAACTAACCTAAAATTTAATTTTTTTGTAGGTTAAAGTTTTATGCGATTTTTCACAACCATTTTGGTGCTGTTTATTGAGCTCTATTGCAACTTTGGTGGCCTCTGAGGTCCTTTTTCTTGGCACACAAATCTGTAAAATTCAAATTTGGGTGAAATTTTTTCTTCTCTATTTTAGTGTGGCTGATTTTTCCCAAAATCGAGCCCACTAAAGTGGGGGAAAAAATGTAATGTTGCATAATTGCACCTAGGGGCAATTCCACATTTTTTCACTTTTTCCTAGCATTTATGACACCTTAGAGCATTAATGAAAAAAATTCCATGAGTCATAATTTCATAATTCTGACCCCATGTGGACTAGTGGTAGAGCAACACAAGCCTAACGACATGTTTCCCAAAAATCTAGGCCTTGGACGCCTGCACGACGCGTGGACGTCTACGCAATGCATTAGCATCCTGGAAGTTTTTTGAGTTTGAAATGGGGAATCTAGAATATTGACTCTCTCAACACGTGTCTTAACAGTTAGATTTTAGATGTAACAGCTCTTTGTCACCATTGAATGCATTAAAACCCCTCATTTGCTCTCATTTTTGGGTTCAAGTCATTCAATTAAGCTCTCTACATAATTTTCACTCTTGAGTTCTCTTCATTCTTGTTAGCAACACTCTCACAAGTGAAGCCATGCTAGACTGAGGTCCTTCCAGCAGCTACAGCTCACAAGCAAGCACTCCACAGTGAATTTGTGTGCTCCGAAGAGGGTCTAAGCCCGTGGGTAATGCTCTCTCTCTCTCTCTCTTACTCTTTCCTATCTACTTGTTCATTTACTACTTAGTGGTGCAAGTTTTTCTTTCACCACACGCTTTGCCTATTTTGTTTACACTCCTTTCCAACTTGGTTGTTCGTGAAGGTGGGAACACCAAAATTGGGTTTTGACTAAGGCAGACCCCTATACAACCCTGACCTTTTCCCCTCATTATTTTGTGTGTAGGTTGCAAAGTAGAGTTTGGAGTGAAGACCCGGACGCTCAGTTGAAGGTAAGTTTTCTCCAAGTTCTCCTTGTGCTTTATTCTACATTTCTATTTTTTATTTAATCATTTTGTTCAGAAGACCTTAGATCTAAGCTAGGAGGTGAAGCTTTATTCTGCCTACCTAAGCACCTAAGCTTTTTGTTGCTTAGGACGCCAATGCACCATTTAGACAACAATGCGTTGCGTTGGCATCTTGAATCTATGTTTCCATCCTTTGGCCGAGAGCTCCTCTGTCCGAGGAAAAAATACAAAAGTTTCCCTCCCTCGAGATCTAAAGTAGTCTTCTCTGAAACATAACTTGAGTACGTTTTCTTTACTGTTTCTTCATTCTGTTTATTGTTGAGGTGAATAAGGGAAGTTTATTCCCTAGTGATCTCTTGAGAACAAAGAGAACCGTGTGCAGTGAATCCCTCTTATCTCACAATTTAATTAAATGATCTTAATTATTGAATTAAATGTCATTTGACCACCCTCTTTCATTAAATAAATCAATTATTTAATGAGCATCCTAATTTCACTCAACTTGCACAATTAAAACTTTGTTAATTCCTATTTTCCCTCACCCATCCAATTCTTCCATTTGAACCAAAAGATGGAATATTCCTTTGTAACAAACTTTGTAACAACTTCCTAAATTTTAGGAAGTGTGCTTGTTTGAATCATTGTGAGTCATTGATTAACTCTTTGATCCATGTGAACTTGCATTCTCATCCATTGATGAGAATCCTTGATCCATTCCCTCAACTCTCATGGCTTCTCATCCATTGATTGATTAAATCAATATTGACCATTGATTCACCATTTTCTCCTATAAATATTCCTTTTGGAGAGAAAGGGATCCAATTCCATTTTAGAAAAGTTATGTTGCATGTTTACACACTCATCTTCATTCATCTTGCATCCATTTTACCTTCCATCCATCTTTAGCTTAGTTTTCATCAATATTAGCTCATTTTCATCAATGGAGTTCGTTTAGATGCTCTTTTTATCAAAGGGATTGGGAAAGGGTCATCATTCCATATTAATACGACACCAATCCCCCAATGGGATGAGGTTTGAAGCATTTAACTAGGTTTTCATTATTCATTTTTTGGTGTTTGTGTTTAATGGCTTCCTCATTGAATGGTTTTCAAGTATTTCATTGGGATTATAGCTTAGTTAGTTAAATATTGCTTGGAATCTATTGGATCTAGTGTATTTAGCTCATACTATGATTATAGTCACAATTTATTAAGATCCCCCTTTGCCCTCCCCCCACCACCCACTACAATTAAGGATAAAGTGGCATTCAATCATTATGCTACATTTGATTTGTGTGGAAGTGTTAAAGAATTCAAAATAAAATAATTGGATGCAAATGTGTTAAAGTATGGCTCCTCCAATGTTTAACCATCTTCTTTATTTTACCCTTCTAGGTTCCACTCAAAAAGTAAATTTAAAAGGGTAATGATTGTTGATTGCATAAGCTAGTTTCTAGGCCTAATCTGTAAAATGTTAATAATGGATAAAAGACCTCACATACCATTTCCATCAAGCCTTAAATGTAAATTAAATTCATAAGGCTTCAAGATCCCCTAAATATTATATTATAACAAATTGTTGAGGCTATTATGATTATTCTTCCTCTTATTCTTAAGGACATTGGAGAGTTGGCCAACTTATAGGAAATTCACTTTCACGATTTATTTCCTCTACACTTCAAGCTCTACAAAACCTAGGCGGGTTCCCCTTATGGTATCAATGTAATATAAGCACTTAAGACAATTAAATGATACCTAGTAGATAAATTCTCATACATTATAGTAAGGATTTACAAATTGTACATGAAAGATATCCATTATCCTAGTGAACAATCAAATCCTTGTATGAGAATACAAAATAATTGAGTAACTTAAAATTGGCTTATGATTTATCATTTTGAATTGGACCTGGGGTTTGAGAAAGACTATTTTAATCAAATTAGTGCCTATTTAGGGCTACAATAATTTTCTCCTCAAAACTTAACACATTTTGATAGTCAATTGAATGTTATTTCCTTGTAATAACATGATCTACTAAGAACTTACATTGTGATCCTACTTAATAATCCATTTTTAATGACAATATCCTTTGCATTTCCATGAAAGCAATTACTCCATTCATTAAACACAAGCTATCAATGAAAATACACAATGCAAGGAATTTTCATTGAAGAACTCAATAATATTTGATCATTTTATTCACAAAGGAAAGTGCATCACAAAGTTGGAGATGATGACACACTGAAACATGTTTTCATATATGCCTCAATCAAAATGTACATTGATGCTTTAAATAATTCTTTACTGGCCTTGAAAATATACTTAAGACACTATAGACTAAAATAATTGCCCAAAATTACAATTTCAAGAACCCTTTACAATTAAAATTATATCCCCTTTTATAAACTACATGAGTGTGTAAGATCATGAGACAACTCACATGTGTCATGTGTTACATTTGACAACCAAACTCTTGTTGAAACAAAAAGGGCATAAATACCCATTACAAGACAATTTCCTCTACAATTCATAACTAGAAATCATTGTTGAAGTTGTTGGAGAAGCATATGACCTCGGACTATTGATGAAGACAAAAATGATGACCTTGCTAACCTGGTAGAATAATTTACCCATTTTATCTTTCTAACCATGATGTGTATAATTATTTTGTAGGAAATTGGAAGGAGAAGATCTTTGCAAATTTATTTGTATGAGCTATATATAGTACATCTAAAATTGTCTTGGTCTCTTTGATGAAACTATCCATACTTGACTCCGTCCTTAATAATTTATCCAAACTACTATTTAACATAGTTGAATCATGTGCATCACTTGCAAAAATTGAATTACTTAAAGAAGGTAAAATGTTGTTGAAGTTTGATTTCCATTGATTGAATGCGTTGATGTCTCCATTGTCATCCAAAATCTTAGGCATCAGAGCCTCTTCTAATGCTTCAAAAGCATTCAACTTACCCTTAAGTTAAATGTCCATCTTGCCTTGATAAGATGATATGCCATTTAATAATTCTTGCACTTCACAAGTGCTTTCCAACTTTGTAGGGACATTATGATCAAACTTTGCTTGCATATGCATGCCTCCCATCAATGCCACTCTTGGAATCCATGTGCCTAATATATGTTTTAGGTTTTTCTCATTTTGTAGGTAGCTAGTATATGCTTTTCTCAAACTACTATACCCAACCCAAGAATCATCTAGTTTATGCATAACGTATAAAAATCTATGACCTGACAAGTCATCAACTAGATTAACCATCCTTTTATTTTATTTTCTCTTTAGTTGCTTTCTCTGCTTCCCTGCTTTGCTATAATTTCTCTTTTAGCTCCTTTATTCTTAAAGAAAGTGTTTCCCTATCTTGGAAAGTAGTATCCATAGAACTTGACTAAGGAGTAGCTAGTTCAAATACAATACATTAGGGAGGAGGGAGTAATGATTGCACCTTATTATACTCTTGAATTAGCTTGATAAGGTCCTTCTAAAGCTTTTCAAAATATTCTTGCAACTTCTTTGTTGCTACTTCACTAAATAGAGCAGTATTTACAACTAGGGATGCTACTTGTGGGGAAGTTGTATCTACAAGTCTCCTAACAATGAGGTTTCCTATCGAGTTCTTGATATCCCTAGCAACATGAAACTTTTTATTTTTAGGAGCCACTACCCAAATTGCTAATGTCTTGAATTTTATGTTGAATCCAAATCTAAAACACAAATCATTGGCCTACACTTCTAATGTTAGCACTTCTTTGGTTATTATTTCCTCATAGTGTCCAATGCAATGGCTAAGGAAATATCCCACCCTAGTAACAATGAGCAACCACTTTCCTACACAATCCTTCTTCCATTTTTAGGAGTGATCTTGTTGACATGAAAGTCAAATTTTTGCATGAACTTTTTAGTGATCTCCTGCATTTCATCCTTTGTTGCTCTTTCCTTTTCTTTATTGAATTTCTTAAAAAAAATAAAATTATTTTTTAACAAGAATCCTTAAACTCCTTGGACTTCACAAATTCATTGTTTGAGAGAAAACTTGTGCAAGCCAAAGCGCTTATATCATTCACAACATTTCCTCCTACATTGAGGTTGATCAACATTTTGTGCTAAGGAGGGTCATATATTTGGACTCTTGGTGTAGAATCAAGGACATGGTTAACCTCCTTAATATCCATCACTTTTTCTCCTAATTCCTTTGAATCAACATAATCTATTGAATAAACCACCAAGGGTCTAATATCAACTGGTAATATTGATACTACTCTTGGAGGAACATCTAATGTTGATGACAACTCATATTCTTGAACAAATTGTTCAACTTCTTGTTTTTTTGGCCTTGATTCTTCTTTGATTGGTCTTTGTGATGATATAGAAATCTTATGACTATGAATAATAACATTGTCAAGCATAGTCTGCATTCTAATAATGAGATCCTTGATTTCCCTATATGTTTCCTGGTAACTTGGGTCAATTTTTTCTATGTTCTTCTCCCCTAAGAATTGCAATCCATGCATTATTCCTTCTCTGAACATGCATGAGAGGAACAATTTCTAATCACATCTTCAATATTTTCAAATTCATGGTAGAATTGTGTTTTACCCACTCTTTTTTAACCTAATCTATAAAATGTTTTGGGTCATAATTTCTTTTCTTGTCAACCCTCATCCTATATGCTTGAAATTTATTTTCCAATAGTTATGATCCCTCCTTGGTGGTGATCAAGAAACCAAAACAAGAAATAGAAGCAAGTAAGAATGATCTTTTCTTATTATTCCTTGGCAATATGTGTGGCTAAATTGTGGTTTCATAGACTCTAATAACAATGGTGTTGGAATGCAAGAATCTATCACCCTAGTTGTGGTTCACCCCTACCTCAAGCCATATATCCTTGGGCCTCAAAAAATTCATCACATTTTTGGACAACCTACTAATGTTTTGATAACCTAGGTTTCTCATGACCACTTCCACAAAACATTCTTGAAAAGCAACATAATTTGATGTCATGCAACACATATCCCAAATATGTGTCCAACCTTGCACTGGAAATGAGATTCTCTCAACATCATGCAACTTTAATTACTTTGCTCCATATGTTCTCACAATAAAGAAGAATGTGACACAACAAAGAATACAACCTGAAATATATTATTTTCTCATCACCTTTCATTTCCATTAAGCCTTTGTATATTCCATCTTCAATATAGGTGGAAAAATTAAAGATCCTATTCAAATCTTTGTGTTGAACATCTATTGCCATCATCATAAATGAATGGGAATTTGAAGCTTGAAGTCAATGGCTAAGACTTGACATAGTGCATAGTAGGTCCTGATGAAGTAATCTTGAAAAATGTCAGTATTATATGATGCTACCTCATCTTTAGAAAATATGATCAATTTTATGTCTGAAGTTCTTTTTCTATGGTGAGGAAGCCACACACAATCTTATAGTTATATTTGTATCTCTCATATTCTTTGCACAGAGCATTGAAGTATATAGGTATATTAGCATTGATATTGAGGAGAAATTATTCACATATCTATTCCCTATCCAATCTCATCAACACACCACCAAAAGCACTAGGTAGGATCCTTGACCGCCCATCATATTTCCCAGTAATAGCCCTAATTAAGTCCACATTTATAAAAAAAGGGCACTAATAATCTTCCAAGGTTCAAATTCCAGATGTTTGAATTTGGATACAAAACATTGCTTCTTTTTTAGTAGTAGTCAAACAAGTCCCAAACCTTAACATGGATGATTGCATCTCTTATAGAATCTACCTTGTCAATGAGTTTGTCTGATAGAATTCTTTATGCACTGGGCATAATTTTCTTGTTTAAATGAGAATGGAAGTTGACTCAAGATATCCTCTTCCAACCCCCTCTTCACCCTCACACTTTAGGATGTAGCCTAACTCATTTTAGGATTTATTTCTAAATTAAGGTTTATGAGAATCAACTACAACTAGGGTTTTGTTCACTCAGGCTATTACATAATTCAAAAAACCCTAAATGCAAACACTCTTGCTCAGAATAATCCTTTTGTGGTAACAAATAGAGATAATTTTACTCACCTATTTTCAATGCTTGGAAACACTAATTTTGCAATCACAACTTCTAAAATCGCTCCAAAAACTCAATTAATTAACACATATTGAGTTTGGGATTGTTAAATAAATATTTTAATTCAATTGAGTTAGAACCTTTGAAGAGAAGGTATAAATCCACCACTTTTTTAGTAATGTATTGAACAAGAAAACAATGGAGTCTCCTGCTATCCGTTCTCTATTGGAGTTGATCGTGAACCCCATAGTTCCCAAAAATCCTCTACAACCAAAACACCTATCACAAATGAGATGTCAAAGCAATTGATTTTCTATGTAACCAAGAGAGAAATGATTGAATCCACACAAGTATCACACAAGAATTTGATATTGATATTAACTTGCAATTGCAATTGAATTGGAATTACATGGATTGATGATTACAATGAATGTGAGTGCTTATAAAAACATAAACAAGTAATCCTAGATGAGGATTTGATTATATTGTGTCAAGTGTCTTAACGTCATGCAATGAGACAACTTGACCTATATTTAGTTTAATCCGATAATAAAAACACTCCTAAGTTTAGCTTAAGTGAATAAAGTAATAAGGGACTTAATAATTAATTAATTATCAAGTGATTATCTTAATTACTTCAACACCCCCCTTAAGATCAACTTAGGGAGAAGCTATAAAACCTTGATGAAGAATACAATGATGGATGCATGGATGGGTCCTAGATAAAAGTCTTAATGAGGTACCCATATACAAATAAATGAATCTCTCATAACTAGAGAAAAGGATAAAACCACATGGGAAAACTCCTCTCCAAAATAGAGAAAATGAAATAACTGTACTAGTGAAAGAAGGATAGAAGGAGGACTCAATGTGACCCCCATGGACTAATTTTTTCACATAAGTACAATATTCATCCCCCCGATAGGAGAGAGAAAATGAGAATATGAATCCCCCATAAAGAAGTAGCTCCTGTGCTAATGATGAACGTCTGAAGACAAAATATGATCCACTTCCTACAAAAAAAAATTATCCCCTTAGGAAGACACATATCCACTAGTGATTGGAGAAGCCAATCCAAAAATATGGGTGAATAAAGAATCCAAATCCAAATGATGTGTGCCTTTGAAAACTGCTCAAGTGTCCACATGTCTGAAAGAGATGATGTCAATCCAAGATCCTATGAATACTGATGTAGAACGAGATGCAAAGGCGATGAAGATGATGGGTCGAACAATAATGATGTGGCTTTCAACAAAGAGGAGATGAAAGTCCTCAAAGTAATCCTCCAAATATATAATATAGGACTCTACAAACAAGGATGATATGTTTGCAAGATACAAATCCCAAGTAGATGTGTCTGGAAGAAGATGGATGTCTTGTTGCATTGAACCAATAGGGGCCAAAGATGTGGCAATTCCAAGATGATCAGGAACAATTGAAGATGATGTGGTCTCAATCTAAAGAGTGGGAACATGAAGACAAGTCTCTGAACCATCGAAACATGCAAGACCTGTGATATACTCAAGCTCCTCTAAAGTATCATCATCAAATAATTTGAAATATGAATCTACAAGAGGAATGAGACAATCTACAACAAGATCCTTTGGGTATGGAGGGATATGAGGGTCTCCATGGATCTCCCAAAGTTGAGTCCAAAGTGTGTAGGGACAATTAATGTTTGATACAACACACATAGTGTCAAGATCAACACTAGAACATATAACTCCTACAACATGATCACTAATAATACCTCATGTTGAATAACTCCCTAGTGTGTCTAGTGTATGTATGAGTCCATATAGACAAGGTAAAATTCAAAGCCACTTGAGATATGTCAAGATGTTGTTTCACTAAGACTCATAATTATCCTTTTCCATGATGATCACAAAAGGATGAATAGAAAAAACTATTAATACTTCCTCAAATGATAAAATCAGAGACTAAAAATATTAGTGCATGTAAAGCTGATCAAATGATGTCATCCAACACAAACAGATCCTTTCCAAGTGCCAAGACATCCAAGTAATTGACAAAAATGTGAAATAAAAAAAACTAAATACAATGTACTTGGGGTAGATTATGGAAAAGTGCATGAATAGATTTGTAGAGCTCTAAAATACCTTTCCAACACCATTGGAATCATGGAAATCAAAGATATAAGCAAAAATTTATGAGTTTGGGAGAGAAAAATGAAGATTTGACTTTGACTAAGCATAAAATAAACCAACAACAAAATCTGATGATGAGACCTACACCACTAGAAAGTGCTTGAATACAAATTTATGATGATATCTCATTTTCCTGATTTTGAAATTGTATGATCAAGTAAGAATTTTTGAAAAAAAGGGTAAATTTAGCTAACCGATAATCAACAGACACGAGCCTTCTAATTTGATTTTTGAAAAAAAATCTCATTACATACAAAAAAATAGGTACCTAGAAAATATTTTGATGTTTCCAACAAAACCTAGAAAGTGTTTTTGAATCCAAAAAGTAGAACATGTGATTTGGTAAAAAAAAAAACTTCACCTATAAGGAAAATAGCCATGCTGTGCTATTTTGACAATAATTTTTGCAAGATCTTCTCACTATCTGCAAAATATAATATATACCTAGATGGTTTTTCGTGATTATGAACAAAACCCATTTTTTAAAAATACATGAAGCAAAATATATTGGTTGTTTTGGACTCAACGGTGATGCTTATTTTCCCTAGGATGAGCTGATTTTTCTCCTAAGGAAGGATCTCTCAAAATTTACATAGGAAGTCATAGATTTAGTGCCTTGATACCATGTTGGAGTTGATAGTGAACCCCATAGTTCCCATAAATCCTTTGCAACCAAAACACCTATCACAAATGAGATATCAAAACAACTAATTTTCTATGCACCTAAGAGAGAAATGATTGAATCCACACAAGTATCACACAAGCATCTGATATTTAGATTAACCTATAATTGTAATTGAATTGGAATTAAATGGATTGATGATTACAATGAATAAGAATTCTTATAAAAGCAGAAAAAAGAAACCCTAGATGAGGATTTGATTAAATTGTGATAAGTGTCTTAATCTCATGCAATGAGACAAGTTGACCTTGTTGCAAGTATGTGCAGATTGGTGTTGTCATTGATGTCAACTGTATGTGTTGAAGGATATTGGTGTTGTCTATGCTTTGATTTGTTGCATTATATTTTCATCAGTTAAGCTACTAGTGTTAACCTCTGTTGCTACTTGGATAAGCTTCTATCTATGGATGTAGTAGTGATGAAGATGATGAGGATGTGTCTCTAGTGCTTTGTTTCCAAGTGATTTTGAGAAAATTTGATAAAAAGAGGAAACAATGTGTTGTAGTGTTGTTTTGGGTGACAAAGAGATGTTTTGGTTTTGCTCTGCATTTCTTCTAGGTTGAAGATCTACCTATGTGATTTAGATATGTTGATGAGAGGTGTTTAGAGATGTTATATTCAAGATATGGTATGTTGGATCATCGTATAGTAGAAGTCATGGTCACTAGTGTGTGACTTTGCATTGTTAAGGTGTCTAGTAGAAATTTTTTTGCTTCACATTTCTCTGCAGTTATGCTTCAGGTCTTTCTATTTTAAAGGTGTGTTAAAGGTGTTGGTAGTTTACCTCAATCAAGAGGATTTGACGTTTGGTGCTTCAGAAGATATTTTTTCAAGTAACAATGTATGGCAGAGTTATTTGAATGCATTGGGTTTGTACATTCTTCAAGTGGAATTTGTTGCAAAGGAGTTTGTTGGATTTCAAGATGTTTGAGGAATATTTTAGATCATGTTCGAGCTTGGTGTGTGGTTTGCAAGTTTTCTTTGGATTTGAGGAAGCGTGTACTTAAAATTTTAATGGTGTTTGCATGGGTAATAGCCAACCTGGTGTTTACACTACATGCAAAGGATAAATATTGTTTGTGGTAGCGTGTGGTTGAGTAGTGTTGTTGATTTGGGTCCAAAATAAGTTTTGATGTGGTTTGCATTCAATTCTACCTGCAAAAAAAGTGTTTTGATGCCGATCTAATTTGAATTTGCACGTTTGAGGTGCATAGCTGACCTTTGAAAGGGTTTCAAGGTTGAGGACGATATAAGTATGAGTTGAATTATTGAAGTAGGCCAAGATAGATAAAAAATGTGAAGTGTGTGATGTGAATGATGTGAAATTGAGAAGAGCAGTGTGAGCCTTCAAGTGTTGGATTATCGAATGCAACAAGCAAAAGGTGTCTACACTCATTCAAATAGACTGTGAAGGTGTTTGAGCTTTTGTGGGGGATTTTCTATTGAATTGAGATCATTTTCTTTTTGTAATATTTCTTCTATATCTTCTTTTTCTATTCTGGAAGTGAGCCTTGGTTGTGAGCCTTTTAGGGCAATGTGCCCCTTTTGGCAGTGAGCCTTTGTAACCAATTTTGCAATTACTTATATTGTGAGCTAATTCTCATTGTGATTTTTCCCTTCTTGGGTTTTCACATAAATATGGTGTTTTGTTGTGCATGGTGTTAAGGTTATTTCAGTTTCTATTATTTTCTTTTCATGTTAATTCATCATAATAGATTAAGGGTTTAATGAATGCTTGTGGATCTGAATGTTATTGAGGGTTTTGATGTTTTGATAAGATACAACTAATTCACCCCCCTCTCAGTTGTCTTTTTCATTCAAAAATTGGTATCAAAGCAAGGTTCCTTGGATAAAATATTAACAACTTGAGGTAGATCTAGGATGGCGAACAAGAAGGAGATCCCTATGTTTGATGGAACAGACTATGGATTTTGGAAGAAAAAGATGGAAGGCTATTTGGTTTACCTTGGATATGATGTATGGCGGTCAGTGAAGACTCAATATACTATACCTAAAAATGGACCGAGTACAAGTGATGAGATCAAGGCCTATGAAACAAATTTTTAAGTAAGGTTTGTTCTCTTGAGTACTCTTACAAATTCTGAATTAGTGAAAGTTATGGATTTGAAAACTACTAAATAAATTTGGGATAAGTTGGAAAGCATTTATGAAGGAGATGATATGGTCAAACAAGCTAAGATGTAGAACTTGAAAACTAAATTTGAGAACTTAAAAATGTCTGAAGATGAAAACATTACAAGCTATATGCAAGGGGTAGATGAAATGGTGAGCTCCATCAGAGGTCTTGGAGGAAAGGTCAAAGAACCTAAAGTGGTAAAGAAAATTCTTAGAACCCTTACTAAACGTTACAGTTATAAAGTTGTTGCTATTGAAGAATATCAAAATCTAGATAAGTATTCTAGAGATCAATTGTATGGCTCTTTAACTACATTTGATATGAGAGAGTTTGGTACTAACAATGGTGCAATAGTTGAGATTGCTTTTAAGGATGGGAAATCAGAAAAGATTAAAGAACCAGATCAGGAAAATATTGATGATGTGGAAGCTAACTTTGTGAGAAGGATGAAGAGAGCTACTGGTAAGTATAAAGGTAAATTACCTTTCAAATGTTTCAGTTGTGGACAAATAGATCACTATGCTTCAAGATGTCCAAATAGAGTTGTGAATGACAAGAACCATAAGAATAAGGAAAAAAAGGTAAGATGATAAAAAAAGCTATTATGTTAGAGAAGATCCAAGTATTTTTGATGATGAATCTGATTATGGAGATTATGATGATAAATAATGCTTGTTCATGGATTTAAAAGATAAATTTGTTTCTGCTAACTTTGAGAGATGTGTGAAGGAAACTGTTTCGAAAAAGGATAAGACTAAAGGTACTTTGGTAATTGACTTTCATGTTAGACATGATAAGAACTATTAGATAATTGATAGTGGCTACTCAAATCATATGATTGGAGACAAGAGTAATTTTTTTAAGCTTGAAAAGTATGATGGAGGACTTGTTAGATTTGGAGATGATTCAGGTGCTAAGATTTGTGGAATATGTTCAATCAGTTTTGATGGAAAGCATAACATTGATGATGTTTACTATGTCAAGGGTTTAAGGTATAACCTTTTGAGTGTTGGAAAAATGTATAGAAAAGGATATAATCTTATGTTTTAGGATGTTGGATGTGAAATAAAAAAAGGGTCCAGAACTATCATTGTTGTTGGAAAGAGGACAGATGGAAATGTTTATCAGCTCAAGGGTGTTGATGGTCATTGTTTCATGACTCAAATTAATGAAAGTTGGTTATGGCACAAGAGGACGTGTCACATCAATTTTGATAACTTGGTTAGAATCAATTCAGTTCAAGCATTGAGAGATCTACTAATAATTACAAAGCCTATCAATGTTGTCTGCAAGGAGTGTTCAATGTTGTCTGCAAGGAGTGTCAGTTTGGAAAGCAAACAAGAAGTTTCAAGGGTAAAGAACAATCTTCTACCATATTGTTGGAATTGGTGCATATAGAACTTTGTGGCCCCACAAGAGTGAGAAGTCTTCAAGGTGACAAGTATTTCATGCTTTTTATTGATGATTATTCAAGGATGACATGGGTTACTTTTCTTAGAGAAAAATATGAACCTGTAAATAAATTCAAAGCATTTAAAGTTATGGTTGAGAATGAGATGGATATGATGATAAAAATTTTGAGGTCTGATAGAGGCGCATAATCCACCTCCAATTAATTTAACATTTTTTGTGAGAATCATGGCATAAAGAGGAACTTTTCTACCCCTAGGAATTCTCAGCAAAATGAAGTGGTTGAAAGGAAAAATAGAATTATTCAAGAAGCTACAAGGACTATGATGAAAGAAGCTGACCTACCGAAAGTCTACTGGAGAGAAGAAATTCATACTGTTGTTTATATACTTAATAGAGTTCAAAAAAAATCAAACAACACAAATACTCCCTATGATTTGTGGTATGGAAGGGTCCCTACCGTCAAGTACTTTAGAGTGTTTGGAAGAAAATGTTATATTAGAAGAGATGATGAAAACTTAGGAAAGTTTGATGCAAGGTCTGACGAGGGAATCTTCCTTGGGTATTCTACTAAAAGCAAAGCTTATAGATGCTACAACAAAAGGCTAAGAAGGATTGTTGAGAGTGCAAGTGTCAAATTTGAAGATTTACAAAATTCAGTGGTGATAGATGGATATGAATCAGATGAACCTGCTTGCAGAGAAGAAGAAAAAGCTAAGGAACAAGAAGTGTAAGATGAAGAGGAAGAAGCTCTAGAAAAGACCTCTAAAACCTAAAAGTATGTGCAAAACAATCATTATGAAGAACAGATCATTGGATACAAGAGAAAAGGTGTGTTGAAAAGAAGGAAAGCTACTGGAAAAGAAGTAAATTTGTGTCTACTTTATAAAGTTAAACCTAAAACAATGAGTGAGGCATGCAAATATGAACATTGGATGACAACTATGGAAGAACTTATGCATATTGAGAAGAATTAGACTTGGGAACTTGTCCCAAGAATAGAAAACAAAAACATAATTGGTACTAAGTGGGTATTCAAAAATGAACTGAATGAGAATGGAGAAGTGGTAAGAAACAAATCAAGGCTTGTGTGTAAAGGTTATTCACAAGTTGAAGGAATAGATTTTAAGAGACATTTTCTCTAATGTCTAGAATGGAAGCAATCAAGATGTTTTTAGCTTTTTCAGCACATAAATATTTCAATTTTTATCACATGGATGTGAAGTGATGCAATGTAGGACCACAAAACTCTTAACCAAACTCATCTTGACAAAATCTCAACCAAAAATTGTCTGTCCTTGGAACTAGGACTAATTTTCCCTTCACAAAACTCTTGTTTCAAAACACCTAAACATAGAATCAGGCATAAAAATTATTGTAGAACCCTTCAACCACCTTAAGCAACATCAAAATGATAGACTCAAACCCTTTTACAATATTGACATCTCAAAATGGAGAACTTCCAAAATAGACTACCCCAACTGGCCTAAATAGGCTTCTTGCCACCATTCAATTTAACATGCAACAATAAAGAACTCATTTGGACTCTCAACTTGATTCAATGGCATGTAAAACACTCTAATTGAATGACATTATAGCCTTTCAAAAAGAAAATCCCCAAAATCTACAATTACTGTCCAATCTAGGGCCTTAACAACTCTATCCTATTCACCAATCCCTTTCTTGAAACAAACTCTCAAGACACCTAAGAATCTTTTGAAAACAAATTTATACAATAAGGACTCAAAAAAAACCAATCAAAGCTCATAAAGCTTCACTGTACACAAAATTACCAGTCATATTCAACAATTACAAACCTAGGGCTTCTTAGAAACTACCCCAAATCACATTCTCTGACTCAAAAACTCTTGGATCCTTTAAAAGACATGTCAAACCACCTTCTCACCAATTTTCAAGTGATTCCAATAGTGCAAATAGGAGAAACTTAATTTTTATTATACACTGCATACCCTAGAACAAGGTTTTACCCGCCTGGACAAAATTATTCATAACTCACACAACTCTTATTGGATTTAAATAAAACCAAGTGAAAATTAAAATATTTTCACAGGGCTTTCATTTCTAATGGAGGAGGAGAGGTTTCAAGCACATTTCATGGCCGTACAATGGCCTGAGAACTAATAAAATGTAGGAAATTAACTAAAAACAATATTTTTCATTGAATTTTCTTCTATACATTCATTCCCCCAACCTTCCTCAAAATGTGTGAGGCTACATAATGTCTTTATAAATCCAATCTAATTCCTAAAACTGATTCTTCAACTACATGTCCCTTCATCTTCCTCTATTTAGCTTTTTTTGCATTTTACAAAATTGTCTTGACAACATTTTGTCAATCTTTTGCAACTTTAACATTTAATTCCCAATGACCTTAAAATGAATATCTAGACCCTAAAACAAACTAAAAATGGTATACTTGACCTTATTACAACCCTAAGACATCATATTTAGTACAAAAACTTGAAGTTTCCTCTTAGAGGCATATTCATGCTTGGGTGCACCTGCACCATTCTCTCAACCAAATAAAACCTTCCAAGTCCTCTTGGATCATCAAATGCTCCTCCTTGTAGTATTTTATGCCCTGCAACCATTAGATTCACTTTTTGTTTGAGTTGGTCTATTCCAACTTTCTTCCATTTCATCTTGTCTCTATGAATCTGCTCGTTCATGCCCTAAAATGTTCCAATCTCCTTTTGTCCCTCTTCAATCTGTTACATCTTGATCTTCAATTTGTTCCCTGTCCAAAATATTAGCATAACAAAGAAATGATACATTAATTATATCACAATACCTCCATATTTCTTCAACACTTTGTAAATCTCCAAGACCAATTCATCCATGATCATTTCTTTATCCAATCTTGACACCAACTCAATATCTCCTTCCTCAGAAATCAAGTCCTTTATCATTGCTTTATCTTCATCATTGAATTCTTCATTTGCATCTTGAAACTATTCTTCTTCATTCTCTTTCATCTTCATTTGTCTTCTTATTTTTACTATCTTTTGATTGGGCCATACCACTTTCCTCTTCACTGTCAAATGCCAATTGAATGCTTGTCTATACAATTGTTCCATCTCATCCTCAAATATTTCTATCCTCATACTAATTTCCTCTAGTTTTTGCCTCAATTCTCTCATCTCTTGATCCTTCTTCTTTTTATTTGTCTTTTCCTCTTTTCTCTTCCTTTATTTTTCTTCTTTCTTCTGCAACTCTGTTTCCTGCAAATGCCTTCTCAAAATATCCATCTTCACAAGCAAGTCTCTCCTTGCTTCCACTTCACTTTTCCTCACCTAGGCAATCAGGTTCTTTCCTCAACCTACACAACACAACACACAACCACTAACACAACCACAAACACAAACTCTTTCTCTTCCCATATATTTCCGAGCTCTAATACCATACTGATGCAATGCAGGACCACAAAACTCTTAACCAAACTCATCTTGACAAAATCTCAACCAAAACTTGACTGTCCTTGCAACTAGGAATCATTTTCCCTTCACAAAACTCTTTTTTCAAAACACCTAAATAGAGAATCAGGCATAAAAATTCTTGTAGAACCCTTTAGCCACCTTAAGCAACATCAAAATGACAGACTCAAAACCTTTTACAATCTTGACATCTCAAAATGGAGAACTTCCAAAATAGACTGCCCCAGCCGGCTTAAATAGGCTTCTTTCCACCATTCAATTTAAAATGCAACAATAAATAACTCATTTGGACTCTCAACTTGATTCAATGGCATGTAAAACACTCTAATTGAATGACTTTATAGCCTTTCAAAAAGAAAATCCCCAAACTCTGCAATTACTGTCCAATCTAGGACCTTGACAACTCTGTTCTAACAATATAGTCAAATAATGGACTCCAAAAACGTATTAATTCACCAATCCCTTTCTTTAAATGAACTCTCAAGACACCTAAGCATCTTTTGAAAACAACTTTATACAAGGACTAAAAAAAACCAATCAAAGCTCATAAAGCTTCATTGTACATAGAATTACCAATCATATTCAACAATTACAGACCTAGGGCTTCATAGAAACTGCCCCAAATCACATTCTCTGACTCTAAAACTATTGGATCCTTTAAAATAAATTTCAAACCACCTTCTCACCAATTTTCAAGTGATTCCAATAGTGCAAACAGGAGAAACTTAATTTTTATTATGCACTGCATACCCTAGAACAGGGTTTTACCCACCTGGACAAAATTATTCATAACTCACACAAATCTTATTGGATTTAAATGAAACCAAGTGAAAAATAAAATAGATTCATAGGGATTTCATTTCCAATGGAGGAGGAGAGGTTTCAAGCACATTTCATGGTCGTACAATGGCATGAGAACTAAGAAAATGTAGGAAATTAATTGAAAGCAATATTTTTCATTGAATTTTCTTCTATACATTCATTCCCCCAACCTTCCTTGAAATGTGTGAGGATACATAATGCCTTTATAAAGCCAATCCAATGCTTTAAATTGATTCTTCAACTACCTAACCCTTCATCTTCCTCTATTTAGCTTTTTTTTCATTTTACAAAATTGTCTTGACAACATTTTGTCAATCTTTTGCAACTTTAACATTTAATGCCCAATGACCTTAAAATGACTATCTATACCCTAAAACAAACTCAAAATGGTATACTTGACCTTATTACAACCCTAAGACATCATATTTAGTACAAAAACTTGAAGTTTCCTCTTGGAGGCATATTCATGCTTGGGTGCACCTACACCATGAAGTCTACTTTCTTGAATGGAGAGTTGGAAGAGGAAGTATACATGGAACAACCAAAAGGATTTCACTTGTCAGATAAACCTAATATGGTTTGAAAATTAAAGAATGAATTGTATGGATTGAAGCAAGCTCCCAAAGCTTGGTATGCAAGGTTGGATAAGTATTTGATACAACAAGGATTCAATAAAGGTACCACAAATAGTAATCTTTACTTCAAAGTTAAAAAAGATCAAATCTTGATTGTAGTTGTGTATGTTGATAACATAATTTTTGGAGGCAATGAAGCTATTTGTAAGAATTTTGTAGAAGAGATGCAAAAAGAGTTTGAGATGTCTATGTTTGGGGAGATGAATTTCATCCTTGGGCTAAAAATCAATCAAACAGATAAAGACATATTATTTCACAACCAAAGTATGTCAAAGAAATGTTGAAGAAGTTTGGAATGGAAGACTCCAAATCGGTATGTACCCCTATGGTTACTAGTTGCAAACTAAGCAAGGGCGATGAATCCCCTAAGGTTCATTGGAGCAAGTCTAGATCTATGATTGGTGGACTGCTATATCTAACTACTACTAGACCGGATATCATGCATGTAATTTGTCTTGTGGCTATATTTCAAGAAGATTTTAGAGAGTCACATGTTGCAGTTGTAAAGAGGATATTCAGATACCTAAAGGGCACTCCAGATCATGGCTTATGGTTGTTGGCATCCTCTAATGGTTCAATAACTAAGCCCTTAAATTTGTAACTTAGAGATTAGACATTTGCACTAGGTAGTTATCTTGCTCATCATGAAGGTTCATTTCATTGTCAACCCAGGGACATAAACTTGAAATGGGTCAACACTGTATGTGCACTAGGACTCAACTATAGTCATTCTTATCCTACAAATAGAAAATGAACAATATTGAAAACTAAATGCTTAAAAGGGATTAACATAAGTGTTGAGCATGAATCAACAAATAAACTAAGCATCAACAACTAAAATGGAATGGATGATAGAAATAGAAATCTCAACAAATAGATAGGATGTTACTCTGTCTACCTTGGCTGTAGGAATAGACACATAATAGAGTTCCAATGGCTGCAAGAGCGAACAACTACTGAGACCGAAACTAATTACTGAATAGAAAAAATACCTATTAAACTAAATGGATGTAATTCTCACCAAGTGGCCCCCCTTGAGTGAGTCTTCCTTAAGCTAACTTAGATACAACAAATCAGAGTATCATTTTATTCATTTGAAACATGATTACATTATATCAACAATATAACTATATTACTTGAAACTAAAAAATGCAAGTGCAATCTCAGAACATCCAACCTTATGAAAAGGGGCATCTAACCATTATTTATAGAGGGAAAAGCTTCTAATGAACCCCAACTAACTAAGCAGTCAACTCCAACAAAATAGGAGGATGCCATTTATTGAAAACATAGAAAAGAGAGGGAGGAAGTTATACATGTGCCAAATTTAGTCAAAGCAAACTTGCCTCAACGAGGATCCAATACAACACTTCCTAGATTTTCTCAACTAACAAACATGATCATTTAAAAGGTAAGTTACAACTTCCACACGAGCTGGGAGTTTCCCTCCATTGGAAGTTTCCCTCCATTTGTTGGAAATGGATTCACTCTGAGAGGGGGGGTGAATCAGAGTGATACAAATTTTAACTCTTAAAGCACAAGATAAACTTTTGACCTTTAACTCAATGCAACTTTTCTTATGCAAGTGCAACTTGAGACTTGACTTAACATTTAACACATATTAAAATCATCATATGATATGTTCAATTAAGCTTTATGAACAATCTTGTTGTGCTTTTCAAAAAAAAACTTAAAGAATCCACAAAATATAACATTTCTTTACTTTTGACATACTTTTAAACATTCACACATGGAGTATAAAATTCAGATTTCAGTTTGCTTTATGAAATACTTTTAATGATCAAATTTGCACAATTTACAAACTTGAACAAATTGGCATTAATCTTTTGAACATACTCAATGTATAAGAGCATTGACCAATTGAATGAGAGACAAAAACATATCACATAACACAAATATTTCTTGAGTGGAAAAACCCTCTTGGGGTATAAAAAACCACTCGCAAACTGATCCTTTTATTCATTTAAAAGAGCACCAACTCCAATAAATTTTCTGAAGCACCAACTTCATATTTGAATAAAAAACTCAATGTATTGCAACCTATTAGAACCTTATAACTGCAATGACTATCTGTAGTTACAAAATTACAATAGGATACAAAATGATTTTGCAATAATTCCCAACTCAAAATAATCTTTGTAATACAGCCAAAGATGAAAACAATATGAGTCCACTTTTCTTTTCTTACAGAATGATATTACAATGAACAATACTCTGATCTGACAATCTCATCTCATCACCCTATCATATGATTTTTCCAACAATTTATACAATGATTTACAAACAGTTATTTGTTTCAAAACCCGTATCCACTAACTAGTTTTTTTATGAACAATGTTGTTTTTTTTTAATCATGATACCCATCAAGGGTTGTTAAGTATAATCACATAAATACAACAATATGTCAATGAATATCACTGGAGTAAAGAAACCCTTGAACAAAGAACTCAGGTTAAGTAACTACTTACCATAAGCCTTAACCAACTTTAGTTATACTTATAAGATCTTTCTAGATTCAAGAACAAATACCTGTTACAGTGAGAGACAATAGAATAAATACCAGAAAAAGTTGTTGAAGTCCTTAAAAAACTGTGAAGCTTGTGGAGAGTCCACCAAAGAAACCACCATCCTCCATATTACCAGACTTGGACTGTAACTGAAAGTGCATCATGGCGGCTAGGGTTCTACCAAAGCTAGTGAAATAAAACAAACATTCGTTTTTCCCTATTTCCAGTTTTCATCAAGCACCAAATCATAACACATGATTTTTGAAATCCATAAAGTGCAATGTAATGAATTTGAGGTCCAAGAAACTGATATAATGATATGCCATGTCAAAGTCCACATGAGTTATGATAACTCACTTGTCAACTATCGATGTCACCAAGTGACAAGAATGTAACAAAATGATAATGTTGTTCAAAGTCCACGCGAGCTTACAACTATATAGTGATAATACCTTGATGGTCGCCAAATAAACATAATAATTCATATAATCAACTGTCCCAAATAAGTCAAGAATGATTTATCATTTAGGCCGAGGTCATATAAAGCCCGATGAGTAACCAAATAAATATATACAATATGTAAGGTGAGATACAATGAAATAATACCCGATCACAATACATATATTGTGTATCAATATAGACATTTTAAACAATAATCTACACCTCATGTATAATGCAATAACCGTTGTGAATCTATATGTATAGCAAGTAAACATATGCACCAAAATAATCTATCCATGAAGATAATAAATGACAAAACCAACTGAAGAGTGTATATATACCAATGATTCCAAATGAAATAACAAACTCAAGAGTCAAGAAGCACATTAATAAAATTCCAACCCAAAATGCCATGTACCAAATAATATATCATAACCATGGACACCAAAGAATTATGAGACATCCATGAAGATCACCACTAGAATGCCATGAAGACCTAATCAAATGAATCTTGTCCATGATGCCATGATCAACCTGATAATAAGCAATTGACATAATATACTTGATGTGCAATAAAGAAGTGCCAATCTATCAAAATGAAATCAATTGTTCCATGATATCACATGAAAGACGATGCCACCTGAATAGGCAAACTAACTTTTATCTACACATGAAGCTCAACATGACCAGTACCACAATATATGATAAATATGAATGTAAAAAAACATCACAATGCTGCAACTTTGAGTGTAAAGCTTAATGCCAAAAACAAAAAAGCCAAACAATAGTGGCAATGCCAAATATAGAATTATGATCAAATTGATCCACAAGATAATCATTGAATATTCCAAAGCCATAATATTGTCTATAGTCAAGGTACTAAATGCCAAAACAAGAATGGACCAAGAGGAAGCCAAGACTAAATCAAGTGTGCAAAGATTGAATCAAGTATCACAATGTCAATACCAAAATGCCATGAGTCATAATACCAAAGTGCCAGAACTGAACCAATGAATATGCCAAGACATTCCAAGACCAAAGTGCCATATTATTAGTTTTGAAATCAAGGACAAATATGCACAAAGAGAAATTCAACACCATTGACTTCCTTAGCAATCAACCAACTGGCATGGACTTCTCCCACTTTGCAAGCTTCATTTCTTTCTACATCTTAATGTGAACTTGCATGATGACATTAGCATGCACAAAAAAATTGCATATCCATAATCACCTTAAAGTAACATTTATTCAACCACATGTAAAATTAACATAGACATATCACATAGTAGGTTAATATTATCAAAAGTCACAAGGATAAGTTCATGCCCAAGGTTCATAATTTTAGGGAAATAACATAGGGAGTGTGAATAACTAGGTGCTAAAGTCTAGAATAACAACAACAAAAACCCTATCAAAATTGAGTCATTAATTGGACTCATCAGTGGTATCCAAAGGATACTAATTTCACATTGAGTGCTTACACAGATACAGATTGGGTTGGTTGCGTGGATGATACAAAAAGTATAAGTGGTGGTGCATTCTTTCTTGGATGTAGATTGGTGTCATGGATAAGTAAGAAATAAGATTTAATTTCTTTATCTATTGCAGAGGTTGAGTACATTGCAGTAGCATCTTGTTGCACACATGTGTTGTGGATGAGGAAAATATTGAAGGATATTAGAGTGGTGTATGATGAGCCTATTTAAATATTTTGTGACAATACAAGTGTAATAAACATTTCAAAGAATCCAATGATGCATTCAAGGACAAAAAAATATTTCAATCAGATATCACTTTCTAAGAGAGAAGGTTGTGGATAATGAAGTAAAGCTTGAGTATGTGCCCACAAAGGATTATATTGCTGACATATTCACTAAGGCTCTTCCTAAGGATACTTTTGAGTATCTCCAAGAGAAGTTGGAGGTTATTTCCCCTCCTTTGAACTAGATGCATAAGGTGATGCATCAACCTAGTGGATCTCAAGATCTATCCTTATTTTGGACTGATGTTGGTGGCTACCTCTCAAAGGGAGTAGGTAGTGGTATTGCAGATTGTTACAGATTGGTGTGTGCTCCTAAGGGGGAGTATTTAGAGAAATAATGGAAAAGTGTTGCAAAGCAGTTGTGTAATGTCAAAGGGGAGAATAATGTAAATATTATGTCCTTTTCCATTTATGTCAAAGGGGGGAGAGTATCATGTGAAAAAGTCACAAACATAGGGGGAGAGAGAATCATGTGAAGCAGAGTAAGTTATAAGGGATAGAGAGAACCATGTAAGGGGGAGAATGATTAAAGAGAAAAGAGAAAAGGAAATGGGTATGTTTAGAGTTGTGTCTTTGATGGTTTTTCACATCATATGTTACCATCAATGATAAAGGGGGATATTATTGCAAGTATGTGTAAATTAGTGTTGTCATTGATGTCAACAAGATTTTTTTTTTGTTGATGCCAATTGTATGTGTTGAAGGAGACTGGTGTTGAAGATTAACAACACAAGCTTGTTGAAGGAGATCGGTGTTGTCTATGCTTTGATTTGTTGCATTATGTTGTCATCAGTTAAGCTACTTGTGTTAACCTCTATTTCTACTTTGATAAGCTTCTATCTATGGATGTAGTAGTCATGAAGATGATTAGGATGTGTCTTTGGTGCTTGGTTTCCAAGTGCTTTTGAGAAAAAAATATAAAAAGAGGAAACAATGTGTTGCAATGTTGTTCTGGGTGATAGAGAGATGTTTTGGTTTTGCTCCACATTTCTTCTAGGTTAAAGATCTTCCTATGCAATTTGGATATGTTGGTGAGAGGTGTTCAAAGATGTTATATTCAAGATATGGTATGTTGTATCATCGTACAATAGAAGTTGTGTTCACTAGTGTGTGACTATGCATTGTATAGGTGTCTGGGAGAAATGTTTTTGCTTCGCGTTTCTCTATAGTTATGCTTTAGGCCTTGCAATTATGAAGGTGTTGGTATTTTACCTTAGTCAAGAGGATTTGAGGTTTGGTGCTTTAGAAGATAGTTTTTCAAGTAACAGTGTATGGTAGAGTTGTTTGAATGTACTGGGTTTGTACATTATTCAATTGGAAGTTGTTGTGAAGGAGGTTGTTGGATTTTAGGATGTTTGAGGAATATTCTAGATCATATTCAAGCATGGTGTGTGGTTTACAATTCATCTATGGATTTGAGGAAGCATTTACTTAAAATTTGAATGGTGTTTGCATAGGTAACAGTCAACCCAGTGTTTACACTGCACATGTGAAGGATAAATATTGTTTGTGGTAGTGTGTGGTTGAGTAGTGTTGTTGATTTGGATCTGAATTAAGTTTTGATTTCATCTGCATTCACTTCTACCTGCCACATAATTTTTTTGGCACCAACCTAACTTGAATTTGCATGTTTGAGGTGCATATTCGACCTTTGTAAGTGTTTCAAGGTTGAGGACGGTGTAAGTATGAGTTGAATTAGTGAAGGAGGTCAAGATAGATAAAAAAATGTGTAGTGTGTGATGCGAATGAGGTGAAATTAAGCAGAGCAGTGTGAGCCTTCAAGTGTTGGATTATTGGATGCAATGAGCAAAAAGGTTTCTACAATCATTCAAATAGACTATGAAGGTGTTTGAGCTATTTTGGTGGATTTTTTGTTGCATTAAGATCATGTTCTCTGTGTAAAATTTATTAGACTCTATCTTCTTTTTTTATTTCGGCAGTGAACCTTGGTTGTGAGCCTTTCAGGGCTGTGTGCCCCTTCTGGAAGTGAGCCTTTGTAACCGATTTTGCAATTACTTATATTGTGAGCTAATACTCACAGTGGTTTTCCCTTGGGTTTTCCATGTAAATCTAGTGTTCTCTTGTGCATGGTGTTAAAGTTATTTCAGTTTTTGTTATTTTCTTTTCATGTTAATTCATCATAACAGATTAAGGGTTTAATGAATGCTTGTGGATCTGAATGTTATTGAGGGTTTTGATGTTTTGATAAGATACAACTGATTCACCCCCCCTCTCAATTGTCTTGCTCATTCAATAGACCTATGTTTAGTCCAATCTAATAATAAAAAATCACTCCTAAGTCTATCTTAAGTGAATAAAGTAATAAGGGACTTAATAATTAATTAATTATCAAGTGATTATCTTAATTACTTCAACATTCTCAAGTTTGAACATGGACTAATGATCTCGGTGGGAGCATTTTGATCGATGACTAGCACACTACTTTTTCTTAGAACAAAAACATTTCAATTTTTTATTGGCCAAATCATGTTGCAAAGAGAATTTATGTTGAAATGAAATATCACCACCTGTAAAGTTAATTTTGAGTCATGAGGATGACCCCACACTTACCATCGAGCTTAAAATGAGGATTTCAAGTCACCCAACCTTTACACTATGGCTTCCAGGTGTTGACATAGTGTGTTAGTGTAGTTTTGAAAGGATCCCTCTTTGAGAAACTACACTACAAAGAAGTCTTGTGTTGCAATGAGAAAGTGTCATGTGGCTCCTAATAACTCAATTGATTGCTCGTTAGAAACCATAAAGTCAATTCAAGCCCAGTCCATATTGGAAAATGTCATGATAGTGCGTTAGCACATGTTTACTTTATACATCTACCAACAAGTTGTGTTGCACTAAACAAGCACACTAGGTCACTAAATTAATGCCATTTGCAACACTGGTGGATCCATGTGTACTCAATATGAAGAATTTATTAAGAGAAGCAACGTGACACAAAATCTCACTAGCATAACTTTAGAAGACTCAAATTTTATGAACCTATGCTAAGAATAAATAATGTAATTCAATAGAATGCAGACAAATGACACAATGGTGGTCCCACAAGCACATCAAAACCAAGCTAAAAACGTGATAGTGGAATCCATGTGTTAAAAGAGTGTTTTAGTGCAACTTATGATTATACACATGTTAATAAATTGTGTTATGAAAGATGAATGCACTAAAATAAAAATCAACCATGTGGATTAAAGTGGTGACCACCATATAAGCATACTAAAATAAAGACCTACACATTGCTTAAAGGCATGAGATGAAATGGCTAGGCCAGTTGCTAGGACATAGGATCCAATAAAACAAACAAAAACAAAGATGTGAGGTTGAAAATGAAAGCTTGCAATAGGATAGGACAATCAATGAAGAATCAAAATAATAAATCACATGACATACGCCAAGGGTTTAGGGTTTTAGACCAAATGAACAAAAACTCATGAAAATACACTTAAACCTTAGGAAATTACCAAGTTCGATAGTGGCTCTTGTTAAGAGATGGATGGTTCAATGAAGCATGATGAGAATTTAGAGGACTCTAAGATGCAAACCACACAAAAACACACACACTAAATAGAAAGGGAAAAACACTTCATTGTTAGCCACAAGCAATCACTACTGCACAAGAATAAACATCGAAATAAACTGTACATATGTGCATGGAAAAGGAAGAATAAAGATCAAGAGAAGAAATTCTTTAGGAATTGTCCATGCACTAGAAATTCTTAAAATTATCCATTCAAACCTTCTAGAAAATAAGAATTCTCAACATGGGTACTAGTAATAGTATATGGCCCTATCCATGAAGGGTTAAAAGTTCCCATGTTTACCTTTGTCTTGAGATTGTGTGTTCCACATTAGCACTAGATCACCAACCTAAAAATATCTAGCAGAAGATTTGTCATCAAAAAGGCACTTGACCCACTATTGCTTCCTCAAATTGACTACCTGGTCTAGTCTCCTTGAATCATCCAAATCAATTAGCTGGCTTATTCTACAAGACATTACATCATCAACATCCTCATCACATTCTTGAATGAATTTTTAAACTGGAAACAAGTTTTCTTATTTCCATTTTTGCATCCATTCTCTATACTAATTTTGTTGCAAGTATGAGTAGATTGGTGTTGTCATTGATGTCAAAAAGCTTGTGTTGTCGTTGATGTCAATTGGTTGATGAAAAAGGTGTTGAATTTTTTGGGTATGCATGTATAGTTGAGATATTGAAGAAGTGTTGTGAGTACATTGAGCTATCTTTATGATGTGAGATGCTAGGATGATGTCTCTGGTGCTTGGTTTCCAAGTGCTCTTGAGAAAATTTGAAGAAAAGAGAAAAAAGTGTGATGAAGGAGTGTTCAGTGGTTCAGAATGTGCTCCAGGATATGCTCCACATTTCTTCTCTGTTGATGCTATGCCTATGTGGTTTAGGTATGTTGGTGAGAGGTGATCAGAAATGTTATATTGAAGAGATGGTATACTGGATTTTTGTACAGTTGAAGTTGTGTTCACTAGTGTGTGATTATGTATTACAGAGGTGTTTGGGAGAAATGTTTTGGCTCAACATTTCTCCGCAATTGTGTTTCAGGTCTTGTGATTCTGAAGGTATTTTGATGGTGTTGGTCTCTTTCCTATGTTAAGAGGATTCATGGTTTGGTGTTCCGGAAGATGGTCTTCTAAGTTACAGTGTTTGACAATGTTGTCTGGATGTATTGGGCTTGTACATTCTTCAAGTCAAATTTGTTGCAAAGGAGTTTGATGGATTTCAGGATGTTGGAGGAATATTCTAGATTGTGTTGAAGCATGGTGTGTGGTTCACAATTCATCTTGAGTTTGATAAAGTGTGAACTTAATTGATTAATGATGTCTTCACAGGTAACAACTAGCCTAGTGTTTAAACTACATGTGGAACATCTTTGAAGTTTTAAGAAGCGTTTTGAGGCATGTTAGGACAAATTTGGGTCCTAGATAAGGATTTGTGTGGTCGGCCTTCATTATTTCCACCATGAGAATGTTTTGGCACTGACCTAATTTGGATTTGCACGTTTGAGGTGCATTTCTAACCTTAGAAATGGTTTCAAGGTTGAAGATGGTATAAGTATGAGTTGAATTGATGAAGAATGTCAAGATAGATGCAATATAGATGTGTGTGTGGAATATATGATGCGAGTGATGCAAGACTAAGCAAAGCCATGTGAAATTTCAAGTGTTGGATTACTAGATGTCGTGAGCAGAAGGTGTCTACAATCATTCAAACAGACTATGAAGGTGTTGGAGCTATTGTGGTGGAATCCCTATTACATTGAGATCATGTTCTCTGTGTAACATTTCTTCTCTATCTTATTTTCATTCTGGTAGTGAGCTTGGTTGTGAGCCTTTCTGGCTAGTGTGTCCTATTTTGGAAATGAGCCTTTGTACCAGTTTTGTAATTACTTATATTGTGAGCTAATCCTCATTGTGGCTTTTCCCTTCTTGGGTTTTCCATGTAAATATGGTGGTCTTGAGCATGGTTTTGTTGTTTCAGTTTTTGGTATCTCCATTTCATGTTTAAACACCACAATAGATTAACGGTTTACTGAATGCATGTGGATTTGATTACTGTTGAGGATTTTGATGTTTTAATTAGATACAACTGATTCAACCCCCCTCTTAATTGTCTTGTTCATTCAACAATTGGTATCAAAGCAAGGTTCCAAAGCAGCTTGAGGTAGATTTGGGATGGAAAACAAGAAGGAGATCTCTATGTTTAATGGTACAGACTATGCATTCTAAAAGGTAAAGATGGAAGGCTATTTGGTTTACCTTGGATATGATGTCTTGCAAGTAGTGAAGACTACTTACACTATACCTCAAAATGGACCGAGCACAAGTGATGAGATCAAGGCCTATGAAACAAATGGTAAAGCAATGTTTGTTCTTTTGAGTAGTCTTACAAATTTTGAATTCGTTAAAGTTATGGATTTGAAAACTACTAAAGAAATTTGGGATAAGCTAGAAAGTATTTATGAAGTAGATGATAAGGTTAAACAAGCTAAGATGCAAAATTTGAAGACACAATTTGAGAACTTGTGAATGTCTAAAGATGAAACAATTACAAGTTACATGCAAAGGGTTGATGAACTTGTTAGTGCAATGAGAGGTCTTGGTGCAAAAGCTAAAGAACCTGAAATGGTAAAGAAATTTCTCAGAATTCTTCCTAATTCTTATGGCCAAAATTTTTATGTTATTGAGGATGTTGCAAATTTCAATACTTACACTAGAGATCAATTGTTTGGCACACTAACTGCATTTGAAATGAGAAAATTTAGTCTAAATAATGGTGCAAAAGTGGAGACAGATTTCAAGGCTGGAAAATTAGAAAAGGTTGAAGATTCAGATAGAGATTATCTTGATGATGTGGAAACTAAATTTGTAAGAAGGATGAAAAAGGGTATCGAGTACAAAGGTAAATTACCTTTCAAATGTTTCAGTCATGGAAAAATAGGTCACTATGCTTCAAGATGTCCAAACCGAAGTGTGAACAATAAGAAAAAGGAAAATAAAGGTAAGATGATCAAGAAAAGCTATTATGTTACAGAAGATGTTAGTATTTCTGATGATGAATTTGATTATGGAGATTGTGATGATAGTGAATGCTTGTTCTTGGCTTTAAAAGATGAATATGTTTCTGCTAACTCTGAAAGATGTGTGAAGGAAAGTGCTTCAGAGACAAAGGAGACAAAGGTTAAGGTTGCAGGCACTTTAGTATTTGGTTTTCATGTTAGACAAGATAAGAACTATTGGATCACTGATTGTGGCTACTCAAATCATATGACCGGAGATGAGAGTAAGTTTTCTAAACTTGAAAATATGATGGAGGACTTGTTAAAATTGGAGATGATTCAGGTGCTAAGATTTGTGTAATAGGTTCAATCAATTTTGATGGCAAGCATAATACTGATTATGTTTACTATGTCAAGCTTTTAAGGCATAATATTTTGAGCATTGGACAAATGTGTAGCAAAGGATATAATATTATGTTTCAAGATAATGGATGTGAGATCAGAAAAGGGTCTAGAACTATGATTGTTGTTGGAAAGAGGATAGATATAAATTTTTATCAGCTCAAGGGTGATGATGGTCATTACTTTATGACTTAGATTGATGAAAGTTAGTTATGGAACATGAGGATGTGTCACATCAATTTTGATAAATTAGTTAGAATTAGTTCAATTCAAGCAATGAGATATTTGCCAAGAATTACAAAGCCTTTCAATGTTGTTTGCAAGGAGTGTCAATTTGGAAAGAAAACAAGAAGTTTCAAGGGTAAAGAACAATCTTCTACCAAATTATTGGAATTGGTGCATATCGACCTTTGTGGAACCACAAGAGTGAGAAGTCTTCAAGGTGACAGGTATTTCATGCTTTTTATTGATGATTATTCAAAGATGACATGGGTTACTTTTCTTAGAGAAAAATATGAACCTCTAAATAGATTCAAAGCATTTAAAGTTATGGTTGAGAAAGAGATGGATATGAAGATAAAATGTTTGAGGTATGACAGAGGTGGAGAATTCACCTCTAATGAATTTAACATGTTTTGTGAGAATCATGGCATAAAGAGGCACTTGTCTACCCCTAAGACTCCTCAGCAAAATGGAGTGGTTGAAAGGAAAAATAGAACTCTTCAAGAAGCTACAAGGAAATAAGTTGACCTATTGGAAGTCTACTGGAAAGAAGAAATTCATACTGTTATGTTGTTCCTATAGCACACACGCCCCGTTCGGAACAGGGACCCTCTCCTTTTTCGCTTTTGCCGAGTCACTTTTTGCCTTTTCCTCATTTTGCATGCCCCCTGTTTTGAGCCCCAAGTGGTCAAGGAGTCATAAAATTATCATTTTAAGATTATCAAGTTTCACCAGCCTTGAAATTTTCAAGTCTTTTACCTTAGCGTAGTTCCTCTGGTAGTTTTCCTTATGTCTTTAAAGTTGGCACCTTTTGCACCATGTAGGCCCACATATGTGGCTTTCCCCTCACAGGATTATGTCCACGTTTTTCCATTTTCTCGATGGCTGACCCAGGACTGCCACCCACATCGCCGCTAGTCGTTCTATTGTCAAACTTCCCAAAGGCGATCGCTTGATTGCCACCCGCACCGTAGACCCCGCCATTCCCGTCATCGGTTATTTTGAAAAGTGTGTTCACCAACCACGTCGGCCGTCGTACAACATTTAATGCAAGAAATTAATGTTGGATTTCCTATAAATAGCAAAGATCACCTGTCATTTTCACTGACATTCCTAGTCAGAAATTGTCAACGCACCTCCAGCCTTCACCGCCTTTGTGCCTTCATCACTTCAAGGATGAATTTGAGTACCTTCTTCATCTTACTGCACAAAACCATAAGGAAGAAAACCATAAAATTCCCAAGAATCTGGTTAAGAGTGAAATCCCGCACAAAACCCACCTTTTGAAAACTTGAAAAACCTTCGAAATCGGCCATTTAGGGCCATGTAGGACTGGAACCTCTGACTACTATTCTTGACCAGGGCTTTCATGCCCTTATGGTCCATGAGCATCTCTTTGTCAACTGGCTTGGCTCCCTAAATGACAAAGTTCAGTCCTCGGTTGTTGCCCTTGGCGGGCTCACATATGCGAGTAGACGCCATCTCTTTGTCGCTGCTGTTAAGACAATGAAAAAAATTAAAGTCAAGAGTTGAAGGGCTTTTGGCCATTGCAGGCCCGCTCTTGTGAATCGTCGTTCACAGGCCACCCCTTATTGCTCGTTGTTTCCCAATGGCTGCCTCCTTCTGGCCCTCCGCACCATAGGTCCCACATGACTCACGACACAGGTTTGAGGTGGAAACCTTGAACAACATGCAAGTCATTCCTTGTGAGTTTCTGTTGACCCTTCACCATCAGTTTAGTGCCCATCACACATGTTGAAACCCTCATGTTCTTCTGTGTCACAGAAATCGTGCATCCCAGTGCCATCCTAAGTTTTCCTAAAAACTGTTGAAGATTAGATCTCCCACGGGCTTGGCCTTACGGACTTCCGTCTATGGGTTGCATGTTACCCTTTGTCATTTGCAATGACCGATGACATTTTCCTGTCCACCTTTCAGACCTTGGCAATGACTTTTCCCTGAGCCTTCATAAAAAAATCTCTAAGATACCTTTACAGGTGATTCTTTGTGGGGTGTCACCTTCCCTCCACCATCGCAAAACATCCATGAAGCCCGTCCATCTGCATTGCAGACTCCACCCTGCTCATTTCCCTTCTAACCCTACCATACACAAGATGGCTAAGTAGATGTTGGTGCGGGCCTAGCATTGTGGGTTGATGCATGTGGCTCGTCGCCATGTGATGGTTGTGTCCAAATGTCCATGCCTCACCTTCCGCCCATCCTATGGGGCCCAATCACTCTGTTGTTGTCCAGGTCTTCCCTATCAAAAATGTAGTGTTGAAGCCATCATGCGGGCTCGACGGTGTGGACCACCGTCTACAAGCCGCCATCCCATCTTTGTCAATTCAAAACGGCCATCACCTAGCGGCATCCCGCGGGTCCCCGCCTACATCTTTCTAAGCAAGTCGAGACTTAAAAGCTAAACCAAACCGTCCATGCCTCCTGCAGGACTCCATTTGCAGACTTCTGCCATGCCAGCACTGTTCCAAACAACGAAGCTCCAAATAACCTTGAGGTCACCTGCTTCTACATCCCTTGAGCCCCATTAGCCAAATGATTGAATTAACTCCTCTAAGGATCTCATAGGGGGATGACAAAAATTCTTAAATGCTTAAACATCCTGACCAACCCCTGAAATCTAGGTGCAAAAATCTTGATGCAGGTGGCCGCATGTGGGTTGTCGTGCCCTTTGCGCCATCTCCATGTTTCCATCTCCAAAATGGCTGCCAGCCCAGGGAAATCTGCATCCCTGAGCCCGCATTGCTCTATCTTCCCCAAATGAGAGCCAAATTATGATTTTTGATGAATATTATGATCTTTGAAAGATGAATTACTTGATCTAACATCTATTTTTTAGGATTTCGCTAACACTCCCCTTGTTTTTTATGCAAACATGCTTATTACGTCTCTATTTGTGGGATTTATGGAATTAGCTAAAAGGCCATCGGGGTGTCTGTGGAGAAAGATAAAGGGAAGAAGTCTACCAAGGTCCCAAGAGGGAAAGAAGATAAAGATCAGATGAAATACCAGTTCCAGGGAGTAGAAGTCACCTCCAGGGTCACTACTACCTGGGACACAATCACAGATACCAACCTCAGACAGGTTGACATAGACGAATTTAGACAGAGGGTCATCATCAACCCCACTATAGATAATGCCAGGAAAATCAGAAAGAGTGATTTGGCTAAGGCATCCAATTTTTGGCCCACTCTTGTGGCCTCAGAATTGGTAATGGATTGCAGGGAGGCCTATTAGGCAGAAAGCATAAGGATTATTGATCATGAGGGTAAGGTGTTGGCTGACCTACCTGCCAGGTCCATGGGACAAACATTCCACATCCTTACATTTGACCCTATGTAGGAGACGACAAAGGAACATGTAGAAAATATGTGGAAGGTTGATCCACTAAAATGCAAAAATTTAATTAACCAATACTGGTTAAAGGAGAAGAGGGGGAGCGCTAACAAGGTGCCCCAAGAATTATTCAGAAGTTACTTTTATGAAGATTACCACAACTTGGTAACCTTGTTGAGTAGATTCATGGGCATTCCCACCGCCGCTTACTTTCAGGACTGGATGTTCTATTTCATTGAGGAGATTATCAAAGTAAAAGCCAAGTTTCACTAGGCCAAAATGATCAGTGACAACTTGCATCAACAGTTCCTGGCAGTCAAGAAGACTTCCCAATTCTATATGACCTCTTATTTGGTGTATCTCCTAGCCGAACCATTTCCCTATAGAGGTTTGTTTGTTGCATAGAGCTCAACTCCAGGAAGGGAATTGAAAGTATATGACAGCCACCCACAACTACAATATTGGAATTTCAAGAAGGATTACTCTAGGGTGAATGATGCCTTCATTGGGAATATTATCAGACTCCTCAGAGGGGACTTCGAGAGGAGATTCTCACATAGCACCCATGCATTCATTCATAGGTTTTGGTTTCTATTTATACAGTTCCCAAAATTTACTTACATCAGAATGAAGGGCTTCTCCGAGAGGCCATATAAGCTGCCTCGGTACCCAAATGATCAATTGATCTTGCTAGAAGTGTCCAGGAAATTGCAACATGCACACACTCTCCTCAATGGCAAGCATCAGGTAGAGATACCATATCCCCTCACATTCGGGTAGGGAATGTATGCCCTTGCGGCTACCCAATGTGTTGAATATTTGGAAAAGGAGATTATTGAATACAACCTGGGCCTCCACACTGCTCAACCAAGGATGGATCCTTATGGTAAGTTGAAGAATTTTTTCAAAAGAGAATACGCCCACTTGCACAACATTGAAGATTTTTGGGCTAACTATTGGGATGACAAGGAGGTATGCATGAGGCATTATATGCATATGACCGCTTACTTTGTCAAAATAGCCAATCTATTCCCGGTACCAAATTCGATTGTAGAAGATGAGAACACCATTGTGGATCCAAGATATGATGCTATTGCCAACCTGCCATTGCCCTTAATAGATTGGAGTGAAGAAGAGGTCAACGACCTCACATTTTGACAAAGCTAGTGGAGCATAGAATGAGGCAGTGGATTGATGCTCAGATAGCTCAATTGAAGCTCTAGGGAGACACCTTGACCTATGGCGAGCTCAAAGATGAGCTCAAGAGTGAAATAGATAGCAGAACTATTGTTGCCCCAGCCAAGGAAGCCCCCAAATCTCCTCTAGCCACAAGATCAAGGAAGAGAAAAGAGGTAACTAAATTCCATCCCAAGCATAAGGTTTATTCATGGAAGACCTTAGAGGGAGAGACCTCGAAGAAGGCCAAGAAGTCAGGTGAATTCTTTGAGATGCCAACAATCCAAGAAGACCCACTACACAAAGGAGAAGAAGAAGAGGCCAAGCAGCCAAAGTCACCACCTACCACCTCCGCTCTTGCCATAACCACCACTGCCACTGATACTACTCCTCCTCCAACATCTCAAGCATTACCCACTTCCTCTCTGCCTATGGTGGACATCTCGGTTCACCTTGACTCCACCTCGCCGACTGCTCCAATTATGGTGAGGGATTCCTCCTCTACTACAACCTCTCCACTCTCATCCTCCTTGATGTCTCCCTCAACTGCAGTCCCTTCAGCAGCCACAACTATAATGCCTACTCTCACTCTACTAGAGGCCTTCACCCAGAATATGCAAAATATACCCATGGAACTCTCTAGGGTACTAAAGAATCCTATAGTGCAAGCTGCGATGGCCCAAGTTGTGGCTGGTCTTCCTGTCCCTCCTTTGATAGAACTGCCAAAGATGGAAGAAAACATGTAAATTTTAGAAGAAATGAAGAAACGTCAGAAGGAGGTTGCTAAAGAAATAGATGAGGAACTCGAAGATCCCTTTAGGGATGACTACCATGAGCACCCATAACATCAGAAGTGACCATAAATGAGGTGGAATATGAAGAGGAAGGGTCACAGTCCTCAGATGAAGATGTTGAGGACACCAGTGCCAAGTATATAGTAGAATCCTCTGATCAAGAGCTTGAAGAGGAGTTGTCCAAACAACTCAAGGATATTGGAGAGGAAGTTGAGAGGCAACCTTCTGGAGAAAAGGAGGAAACTGATGATGGTATGGACATATCTATAGGGCCATTAGTAGGTGGACAAGACAAAAGCCCTTATTAAGAAGAAGAAGTGTCTCCCGAGAAGGAGGAGGGAAAGAAAGAAGTCAAAGCTGAAGAAGAGATTGAAATGAAAAGGAGCCCTGGGACAATACACCATGCAGAGCTTGAGCAGGAAGAAGAAAGGGCACCTAAAGGGGAGGAGACCCCTAAAGAAAATGTAGCTGCTACTAGGAAACTCAAAGAAAATACCATATTGATCTAGGACTCGGATGAAGAAGAAGAGAAAATAGAACAAGAAGCCTCAGACCACGAGGAAAGGGAGATCTAACACACTCAAAGAGAAGAAGGTGATCATGAATCACCAAAGGAATGATCTCAAATGCCCGAGTGGTTGGAAAAATAGCTACAAAAGAAGACCCCTATTCTCATGGATACTAAGGAAAGACTGGAGGCTATCCTAGCATGAGCTCAAATAGGAACAAAGAAGGAAAAGAAGTCGAGAGTCTGATCCCACATCACAATGGATTCCTCTAGATCTAGGATGGTGCAAATTTCCACCCTAGTAGTGGAAAAAGGAGAAGGGGATAGCTATAATATCTCCACCATTGACTTGGGTACTGCTACGAGAGAGAAAAAGATTGATTAGCTCCAGGGATTGGTTGCCACGATTGTCCATTAGATGAGCAAGGATCAATCCTCCAAGGAGAAGTTGAAGGCACAAGTGGCGGATCTCACCACCTACATTTAGCAGTGGTCTTCTATTGAGGAGCTACCAATGACTTCGTCGAACCCACCCCTGTTTCTCTCCAAAGAGTACATAAGAAAAATAGAAAAGAGAAAGAACTTGACCAAGGCTACTGTAAAGTGGTTCCAGTGAGTACTCTACAATAGTGATATGGGCATTGGCCATGTCGTCTGAACAACCAACAAGTTTCAGGAAGTACAAAAGCAGCTTGAGGGCATCGAGAGAATTTGTAATAACTTCCCTAAATTATATAAGATTACATATCTTAAACTTGAGGCCATCCTAAAGATGCCCGAAAAGACTTGGGAGAAGGAGTTGGCCCTTGTAAAAGATGATTCTTGGCTAGTGGAAACATGGAAAATGGGCTTGGATCATAGAAGGGAAGTCCTAGAGTGGGTGCTCCATGAAGTAGAACTCAACTTGGAATGGGTCAAGGGGCATAGAATAGACTGCGAGGAATTTCTAAAGCTCATGATAGGCTATGACATGCCCGTTGTCAAGCTAGACCCAGAGAAAATTAGGTCGTACTTCCACAAGAAAATGGAGAATGGAGACACAGATTCATTAACATCGGACTTCATGGATTTTTTTTCCTGAGCCTTCACCCAGTCAAAGTAGGTGATCAAGCATATTCCTAAGTGTACAAATAATTGGGAGCTAATCACTAGCAGGTCCAAGAAACTATCCTTCCAGGTGCTTCAATCGAACATCATAGAGTGGAATAAACTTCAGGCACTGATGGGCATGTTCGTGGAGTATGCCATAGTCCAGAAAAATCAAGGAAAGCCTATCATTGATGATGAGTTCCTCACAATGTAGCTGCAGCCAAAAGGGCAAGTCATTACAAGAAAAAAGTGCTATAGTGATAGGGCACTAGAAGACAAAATAGGGAAAAAGACAAAGAATATATTTTAAATTGTAAAATATTGGGGGTAGGTGAAACCCTAATTTGTAATGAATCTTGGCCACACAATGAGATTAAATCTTGGCAATTCATTTTACTTTTGGAAAACTATAAATAGGGGGTATCCTCTCATTTTCAAGAGAGAGAGTTGAGTTGTTGTAATGACATGTTGTTGAAATTCTAATAGAATTTCATTATTTTTGGTGGGTTCTTTAGTTTCCTTTATGTTTCATGATTCATCTCCTCATAGTTGATAGATTTAATAGATTTGAGTAGATTTAGTTTGTTGTTCTATGTATTTTGCATGCTTTTAGTAGTTTAGTGAACTTTTCATTGATGCTGAAGAATACTGATGTGTTGATGCCATTCCTTGTTATGCTTTTTTTTTTGTTGATGATAAATAGTAGTGTAAAGTTTGTTTGAACATAAATTCATTTCTGCACTTAAAATTCATGCTTTATGGTGAATGAACAATTGAAAATTTGTAGACATTAGAAGATAGCACTAGTTTCATGATACTATTAGCTGATTTGGTTAAGTGGAACTTAGTTTCAGGAAGGTTGTACATTGTAGCATCCTCCATTATCACTTTCCATTGGTAGTTATAGGTCTAGGAACTTCCTCCTTATTAGCTCTCAAAAACGCAGGTTTGAACCACGAAAGGTTGCCAAGCTTTCACAACGTTTCAGGGTAACAGACAAGGCCAAATGAATTGAACCTTCTACTCTTCAGGTGCTGCCAGAACTAGGCGGCTATACCTATATGAGTGAGGCATAATTGACTTGCTTATTTCTCTTGAAATGTTTTTCCCACAATGGAAAGTGGGAGTGGACAAATGAAATTAAATTTAGTATAAATTGTATAGCAATATTTAAAACTAAATCCTAATATGTTCAGTTAACAGATGTGAAAAATATGAATGAAACTAAATGGTGAAAAATACAGAGACTAGTGCCTTATTGGGTATTCGGAGTCAAATGAAATCTAAATGGGAAACTTCTTTCTAGAAAACACTCAAATTGTTTGGCATATGTTTCTGTTTATAACTTGTATAAACATGCAAGACTGTGACTACCAAGTTCTTCTTAATAATCCAGATGAACTCTCCTGATTACTATGATCAATTAAAAGGATTTAATCTCTCCTTGAAAGAACTAGTTAATTAACCACACAGATACAACAAATGTGCACTGATAAACTAAATATAAACTTGTTATACCAATTTAAATAACTAGAAAATGCCAACCCTAGAGACAACTTTGGTAATACTTTCAATGAGCACAATAGACAATTGAAACCTGAAACCAAAAATATGTCACCACATCAGAAATTCAACTAAAATCTCCATTGTTTTTCAATCATGCATCATAGTCTCATAGTATGACATTTTTTTTCTACTGTATCCTCCCTAATCTATCTTCTATCCTATCTATTGTATATTTTCTTACAATTGAAAATGAATATTTATACATCAGTATTTGAAAAGACACATCGCTTCACATTCAAACGTCGGCGATTAGTTGTATTCGAGCCTCTATTAACACCCCCTGAGACATTCACTGAGACATCCTGTAGTCATACCAACCCTCAATGTCTCACCGAGAAATATCCTTTCGTCTCATGTGCTTCGTCGTGACTTTTGGAGTCGGGGTGATGTCTCATAGGTCACCTTGTGTCTTACCGAGATACCCCATGATACTTTTTGGTCGCCGAGACATATTAATTTTCTCACTAATGAAACCACATTCGGCGAGACATACGGGTCAGAAAGACTACGTAACTTCATTCTGATAACCTTTTGATAGAATCCATGTTTTCCTTATCGGCAAGAACCGGCGCGTTCAGTAAGACTTCACTATGATTATTTGACTCTTGCCGATGCATAGCTTTATCGGTGTGACATATGGGTTGGAAAGACTGCATAACCTTACCCCAATGATTATTCAATAGGATCCCCATAACAGCGTTATCAGCAAGACCCAATGTATTCACTAAGACCTCACTCGGATACCATTTAGTCTGGCCGAAAAGTCTTTCGGTGCGCTAGTCGGTGTGACATAATGCATTCAGCAAGACCTCATATCGAAGCCATTTGGTTTGGCCAAAGTGTTTTATTGTGTGTCGGTCGGTAAGACATGATGAGCTCGCTATGACTTCATTCTGACGATGACTCTCTTGCCGATATGATCCTTTTGCTGTCGCCAAAACAATGCATTGTGTCCTATCGATAGGTGTCTGTAGATGAATTCTAATCAGTGTGACATCCCAGAAGTCTTTCTGATAGACTACAACAGATGTTTATTGGAAAAAGAAAGCATTATGAATCGGGGAGACCCAGACCACCTCATGCCGATAGGAATTATAATGTGAAATATTCAAGACTAGATGGATTTTTTGGAACCACATGGCCAAATATGGGAAAAAAATTTATGAAGAGGGGATTTTGTGCTTATGGTAGAGATTCATTTGGAAACTCATGGGTATGAACAACTTGTAAAATTTTTAGAATTTTATAGTTCTAACAGTGGCTCCGTCTGGGGATGAATGGTTGTGAAATCATTGCAAGGATCCAGATTTTTGGGTGAGCAGACCAGACTCAAGGTGATGGACCTGTGAGAAAGATGGATTGAATGGAGATGGAAATGAATGTGAAATGGAGATGAACAAAACCCTAAACTATTGTGCATGGAAAATAATTTTTAAGAGGATTATCAAGAGTTGTCCATGCACTGGCAACCCTTAATCCTCTTTCTTGCTCAAGAGAAAAAATGCTTCAAGAATTTCCCATGTACAGGCAACTCCTGATCTTCACCAATCATGTTTTGCAGATAATATGAATCTTCACCTTTCTTACCAACGATCACAAAAGGTCCCAGCCACAAGGCTTCAAATTTCCCATGCTTGCCCTTCTTCTGACACCTTGCGTTCCACATTAGTACCAGATCATTCTCCTCGAATTTTCTATCTTTTTCTTTTTTATCAAACAAATACTTCATCTGTGCCTGCAAATTTATGTTCTAATTTTGAGCTACTCTTCTTATCTCATCAAGTTCAGCCAGTTGTTCCATTCTCTCCTCCATAGGTTCTGGAATATCTATATCTTCCTAAAGAATAAACTTGTAGACTAGTAACAAATTCTGTAAAGGCATCCTGGCTTGTGTTCCATACACCAATTCAAATGGGTATTTTCCAATTGCCTTCTTTATAGTGATCCTATCAGCCCAAACTGCTAATTTCAGTTTTGAACCCCAAGCCTTCTTATTCTGACCTAACATTATCCTTATGATTTTAAGAAGACTCTTATTGCTTGACTCTGCTTGACCATTAGCTTGTGGATGGTAAGGAGCTACATAAGAAATGGTAATGCCATACGTGCTACAAAAGTTTTTGAATTCATCAAATCTGAAACACATCTCATTATCAGTAATTAGTCTTAGTGGTGTACCAAATCTGGTAATGATGTTATCCATTAAAAAAATTGTCACAACTTTACTTGTAGCTTTCTTGGTTGGGACTGCTTCTACCCATTTGGTAAAATAATCAGTAGCTACAAGTATCCACTTATGTCCTCCACTCGATTTCTCTTGTATCTCCCCAATGAAATCAATTCCCCACTGATGAAAAGGGGCATCAGCCTACAAGGGTCAAAGTGGTAAAGCTCCCTGATACTTCATTTTCCCAGAGAATTTCTGACAGGCCTCACATTATCTTACATATGAAAAGGAGTCATTAAAAACTTTTGGCCAATAGTAACCTGCCCTGAGAATTTTATGTGCAGTTGTCTTTGTAGAATAATGGCCTCCACATACCCCTTCATGCATTTCTCTTAAGACATGCTTTTATTGTGACTCATCCAAACATAACAACAATATCCCATCCCTGTTCTTCCAGAATAAATCACCTTCCATGAATACATACTTAGATGCTTGCAGCTTCAAAGTTCTTTTATGGCTATCACTCAATCCTTCTGGGCACTTCATGTATTTAAGGTAATGCATGATGTCTACATACCAAGGAGTATGCTCAATACTTGCAATTTCTCTTTCTTCCTCCTCTATATTACAAATCTGATTTGCTTTGATATTTGCCTCTGCCATTAGCCTGGCCAAACCCTGACCTCTCACCAGTTTAGTGATTTGTATCTCCACATCAAACTCTTGGATTTTATTAATCCATTTGCATCTTTTTCCTGTTACCTCAGACTGTGTCAGAATATCCTTAACAGCTGCATGAGGGACATAAGCAATCACCTTTGCTCCAACAAGATATGGCCTGAAAGCCTTTGTAGCTTTCACTAATGCAAATGCTTGTTTTTCCATTATATCATACTTCAATTCTGACCCCTGTAATGACTTACTAAAGAAAGACACAGGCTGTTCATGACCTTCCTCATTCTTTTGTAACATGATAGCAGCTATGGTGTGTAATGAAGCAAATGAAAATATCTGAAAAGGTTTTGCAAAATCTAGAGATTTAAGGACAGGAGCCTCCTTGATGGCCCTTTTGATGGATATAAAAGCTTCCAATGCCTCTGCAGTCCATTCTATTTTTTGTCCCTTCCTCAACATCTTTGATATGGGCTTCACAATTTCAACAAAATTAATCTATCCAAAGAATGACTGGATGGCCTTAACAGTTTTAGGGACAGGAATTTTATCTATGGCCTCAACCCTTTTAGGATCTATCCTAATCCCCTCCTTTGAGACAATATGTCCCAAGAGCTTACCCTATGTGACTGCAAAATGACATTTCTTAGGGTTCAGGCTAATACCATATTCTAAAGCCTTTATAAATATTTTTTTCAGATGTTCTACATGATCTTCAGCATTTTTTGAATAAGCAGTAAGGTCATCCTGATACACCACCATGATAGCATTGATCAAATCTGCAAATGCTATGTCCATAGCTCTTTGGAAGGTTGCTCCTGTGTTTGTGAGACCAAATGGCATTCTTATGTATACATATGTCCCCCACGAAGTTGTAAAAGTTGTTTTATACTGCTCAGATTCTTTAATTTTAACCTGGTTATAACCTGAAAACCCATCCATCATAGATAACAGCTCACACCCTGTCACTTTATGTAGTATAGCTTCCATGTTAGGAAAAGGGTAATTATCCTTAAGAGATGCCACACTCAAATTCTTGAAGTCCACACATAATCTGATATCTCTATTTTTCTTCCTCACAGGAACCAGGTTTGAGACCCAGGTTGAGTGCCTGATAGTTTTGATGATGCCACCATCTCTGAGCTTTGCCAATTCTTCCTGCATTTTTGGCTCCAATGTTGGATTTATGGGTCTTTTATTTTTTCTAAATAGTTTTGCATCTAGCTTCAATGGTATTTCATGTTGAAACAAGTCTTCCCTATATGCTTTTAGATCTTCATAAGACCATGCAAACACATGTTTATACTTTCTCAGTAACGCTATCAACATTTTTCGAATTGTAGGGCTTATTTTCTTCCCTATGTACACCTTTCTTGGTGCCATCTCAGTCCCCATGTTAATCTCTTCAATATCCTCCTTCTTGACTGACATTTTCTTCATGAGGGACTGATCACTTCCATCATACACTCTCTCCAATGCCACAAGTCCTCTAGGAAGCTTATTATTTTTAAGCTGTAAGATCTCCTTCCCAAATACTGTTTGTTTCCCATCCACTTCTTCAACAAAGGCATTGAAATCAATTTCTTGGGCTTCATATTGATCAATACAGTGAAGAAATTTCAAAAGGTCAGCATCATCATTAAAAACCTGCCAACTGTATATATTATCAAGCATAGTAGGCCTCGTCTTGAACTCAATCTATGATACTCTAGCCAATGTAATATCATCTTTTTTCAGTGCCACATTTGCTAGAAATTCTGCCATTATGTTTTTTGACCTATCAATCCACTCAATTGAGAATGCATCAAATAGCTATATTGTGTCCCATACAACATTCCTATATTGCTTCAATCTTTTGTGTTTTTCTGCATACTTTGATTTAACTTGTGAAACAACTAACTCAGAATCCCCCATAACAGTCAGTAACTTGATTTTATGTTTCACAGCTATATTCAAGCTTGTTAATAAGGCTTCATATTCTGCAACGTTGTTAGTACATTCAAAGGCTAGCAAAAATGAATACTTAAATGTACTACCTTCAAGTGAAACAAATAATATTCCTGCTCCATTACCTTCCTGGCTGCATGCTCCATCAAAGTACATTTTCCATACACCACTGCAGTTTTGTGCCACATGTTTTTCAGTTGGATCAGTGTTGACTAACTCTGGCTAGGTTGGTTCTATCTTAAAATTGCCAAGATCCACATCACAGAAACAATTTATTTGATTTTGAGGTACACATTCAACAACTTGGTTCATCCTTGGCTCCCTATACAACTAAACTTCTTGACCATTCACTGGAATAGTTACATAAGACAAATCAAATTGGACATTTCCCCCAACTGTTGATGTCCACTGTCTTGATAGAAGCATCCCAAATTGAGGAGGGGTATCAATTACTGTTATATCTATATTATAAGCCACATGTGGATAAGCAGCTAGTTTGACTTCAACATATTTCATTATACCTACCACAGGAACAGGTCTGTTATCCATTGCATAGCACTTCCCTCCATTAGTATCCACCTGCATGCCAGGCTATTTCATAACTCCTACTGGCATAATATTTATGGCAGCGCCAGAGTCTATCATGCAATTCCTCAACAACTTGTTATTTATGAGTAATGTAGTGAAAAAAGGATCAACTTGTGGGGGATTTAACAATGCATTATTGAGGCACACTTCTGGGATACCTACTTTCTCTTGCTTATTAATTGTTTTAGTAGCCATCCTATTTTTAGAATTTGTTATCAATTGAGCAGCACTGTCTCTATATTCCTTAATTTTCATTATCTCAAGCAATGGAACATACATTTTTACCTGGGATAAAGCTTGAGTGAAGTCAAAAGAGAAGCTTTTTTCCTTAATCATTTTCTTCTGCTCCAATGTTTCTTCTTTGTTTTCTTCCTTTTGATCAGTCTTTTGCATTTCTTTGCGTAGCCCTTTAATTTCCTCCTTTTGGACAAGCTTTTGTTCATTTTTATCATGTTGTTTGTTTTCTGCTTTTTTCACCATTCCTTGTGTCACCGTTTGATCTTTTACAAATATTCCCCTGGGGACACCTTCCCTCTCATTCACTGTCCTATTTCTCAATGAGTACTTACTCTTTGCTTCTTCAACTACAGCAATGGTTAATCTCTCTATCTCCTCTTCGGTGAGTTTCCTCATACTACACTAAGTAGGCACCTCAACAGAATGTGGTTCTATATAATCTTCTTCAGAGTTAGAAAGAACCTGATGTTTAGCCATGTGGACATTGTACCTCTGATTTAAAACATTGTACTCATAACCTTCATCCTCTGAAGATGAGTACCTCTCCTCAACACAGTGAAAAGTACTTGAAGTCAAATACACTTTGTGATCTTCTCCACTATTTCCCATCAACATTCCTTCTTCTTGAATTTTTTGAGCTACAACACAGTAATCTGGGGAATGTGGCTTATCACAAACTTCATAGAAATAATTGTTATTTACCATATAGGTTCCCTTCTTCCTTAATGGATTAGGAGTTTCTTTGTTTCTAGGCCTATCTATTACAGGTTTTCCATCCTTCCAATTTGTATTATAGGGCATGTCATGTAGCCTAGGCCTCTCGTTTTTGTATGTGTTCTCCTATTTGCATTGATAATTATTGGATTGCTGAGGAACCCTAGGATTGTCTCTTTTTTCAATTATCCCAACAACCCTCCTATTGTTTTCAATTGTTAATGCTATCTTCTGGGCTTCAGCCAAGTCTCTTGGGAACCTATTTCTTAATTCATACCCTGTTTTTGGATCAAATGCATTCAAATAAACACTCAATGTTACAGAGTCTAGAAACTTTGATCCAGGAGGTATTTTATTCTACAGTTTATTAAATCTTCGGTTAAAATCATAAATTGAGTCATTCTAATTTTTCTGAATTCGCATCAATTCATGAAGAGCAGCATTTGGTGCACTTAGATTCCCATATTGCTCAAGGAATCGGTCCTGAAATATTTGGAGAGAATCAATAGAGATTGTTGTTAGGTTGTTGAACCAATCTCTGGCTTCTTTAGTAAGCAACATCATAAATAGCCTCATATGAAAATCCTCATAAGGCACATCCAAATCTTGGATGAAAGCATTAAAACTCCTTAAATGATCTTCAGCAGTAATTGCACTACTCCTTGTAAACTTTGGAACAAGACTTCTCCAACTGCCATCCATTGGGTAAGGATATAATTGAAACCCTGCCAAGTCGAATTGTCTAATCATTGTTGTGTATTGATGAGGGGGAGGATTAGGTGGGTACTGATACTAATACATCGGATTATTGTATTGTGTATGATGATGTGGCGCATAATGCTGACCATGAGGTGGTTGTATATTTGTATATTGTGTGGGAATATGAGGTGGATGATTTGGCTATCTATATTGATTCCCTATTTGATGGTGAGGAACCTTTGATGGATTAGAAGGCCCTGCACTATGATTACCCTGCTTATGAGGTGGTACATACTTTGGGAAACCAGCTGTCTGAGCAGTATTTTGAGCTTTCTGTAATTTGAAGTCTCTCATTACTTGTATCATCTGGACTTTCTCATGTTCTTCTATCTCCTTTCTCTGAGATTCAAACCGTGCTTTTACTTCTTCATAAGTTAAAGATTCATAATTTTCTTGAGGAGTTTCATGATCAATAAACTCATTTTGGTTACCCTCCCTTATTTTTTCACATTCCAATTGATATCTGAGTCCCTCTGCTTCGATTTTAGCATCAAACTCTGGTTGTTTTTGAGGATTATAAAATGGATTTCTTTGTTCTTCAGGGGTACAAGGTTCTGCACTTGAATTATCTTTCCATGTATCATAACGATCATATTTTTCACAATGTGATCTTGGTGCTTTGTCTTTGTTCGTTATGCACATGTCCTCATTTATCCCCTTACCCTTATCAACCTTATCATCTTTGTGTGTCCACTTACTGTTTCCAGCAGGACCTCCAGTATGACCTCCCCTATATTGAGATCTTCTCCCATTCATGTTTGAATAGATGCAATGTTTTTGTCAGAGTCGCCACTCACTTTCTTAAAGTGAGAAAATGCTTGTTTATTCCCAATGGAGTCTGTAGGATTTCTGACTCTATGATTAAGGCCCTAATTTTGAATTGACTCCCGAGGGGAGTTGCCAATTTGGTAGCTCTCAAAAACGCAAGTTTGAACCACGAAAGATTTCCAAGCTTTCATAACCTTTCAGGGTAACAGACAAGGGCAAATGAATTGAACCTTCTACTCTTCAAGTGCTGCCAGACCTAGGCAGGTGTACCTATATGAGTGAGGCAAACTTGACTAGCTTATTTCTCTTGAAATTTTTTTCCCACAATGGCAAGTGGGAGTGGAAAAATGAAATTAAATTTGGTATAAATTTTATAGCAATATTTAAAACTAAATCCTAATATGTTTAGTTAACAGATGTGAAAAATGCATAGACTAGTGCCTTATTGGGTATGCGGAGTCAAATGAAATCTAAATGGGCAACTTCTTTCTAGAAAACACTCAAATTGTTTGGCATATGTTTCTATTTATAACTTGTATAAACATGCAAGACTGTGACTACCAAGTTCTTAATAATCCAGATGAACTCTCCTGATTACCATGATCAATTAAAAGGATTTAATCTCTCCTTGAAAGAACCAGTTAATTAACCACACAGATACAACAAATGTGCACTGATAAACTGAATATAAACTTGTTATACCAATTTAAATAACCAGAAAATGCCAACCCTGGAGACAACTTTAGTAATACTTTCAATGAGCACAACAGATAATTGAAACCAAAAATATGTCACCACATCAGAAATTCAACTAAAATCTCCATTGTTTTTCAATTATGCATCATAGTCTCATAGTATGACATTTTTTTGTCTACTGTATCCTCCCTAATCTATCTTCTATCCTATCTACTGTATATTTTCTTACAATCAAAAATGAATATTTATACATTAGTATTTGAAAAGATACATCGCTTCACATTCAAACGTTGGTGATCAGTTGTATTCGAGCCTCTATTAACACCCGTTGAGACATTCGCCGAGACATCCTGCAGTCATATCGACCCTCAATGTCTCATTGAGAAATATCCTTTCATCTCATGTGCTTCGTCGTGACTTTTGGAGTCAGGGTGATGTCCCATAGGTCACCTTGTGTCTTACCGAGATACCCCGTGATACTTTTTGGTCGCTGAGACATATTAATTTTCTCACCGATGAAACCACATTCAGCGAGACATACGGGTCGGCAAGACTATGTAACTTCATTCCGATAACCTTTTGATAGAATCCCTATTTTCCTTATCGGCAAGACCCGACGTGTTTGGTAAGACTTCACTCTAATGATTTGACTCTTGCCGATGCATAGCTTTATCAGTGTGACATATGGGTCGGCAAGACTGCATGACCTTACCCCGATGATTATTCAATAGGATCCCCATAACAACTTTATCAGCAAGACCCAATGTATTCGCTAAGACCTCACTCTGATACCATTTAGTCTGGCCAAAAATTCTTTCGGTGCGCTAGTCGGTGTGACATAATGCATTTGGCAAGACCTCATATCGAAGCCATTTGGTTTGGCCGAAGTGTTTTATTGTGCGTCGGTCGATAAGACATGATGAGCTCGCTATGACTTCATTCCGACGATGATTCTCTTGCCAATATGATCCGTTTTCTGTCTTTGAAACAATGCGTTGTGTCCTGCCGATAGGTGTTTGTAGATGAATTCTAATCAATGTGACATCCCAGAAGTCTTTTCGATAGACTACAATAGATGTTTATTGGAAAAAGAAAGCATTATGAATCGGGGAGACCCAGACCACCTCATGCCGATAGGAATTATAATGTGAAATATTCAAGACTAGATGGATTTTTGAGAACCACATGGCTAAATATGGGCAAAATGTTTATGAAGAGGGGATTTTGTGCTTATGGTAGAGATTCATTTGGAAACTCATGGGTATGAACAACTTGTAAAATTTTCAAAATTTTACAGTTCTAACACTCCTTTCCCTTCCCTTTTGACCTTTCTTTGAAATAGTAGTTTAGGAAAAATTCTAGCATCATTGTAAAGCCAAATTTGATGATAAAAATGGAGTTCAAATTGCTTTTTTAAACTTGCAACAATTGCATCTGTGTGAGGGGGAAGGAATCCATCAGGAAAACAATATGAAAACAAGATCAAAGTGCAAGATTGAAATCAAAAACTAATCTAATTAAAAAAAACCACTTAATCTATCCTATTCCATCACTCATGAAATGAACAATTCTAAGCTATTTGAATGAAATGAGATCCTAAGATTAACAAAAAAAATTAAAACAACACAAGAAAAGATTACCATCCCATGTTGGAGTGTATTTTCATGATGTTGGGTTATTTGTATCACTGCAAAGCCTCCATTGCTTGAACGCAAAAGCTTGATGATCGATGCTTGTTCTTGAAGAAATGATGAGCTCTCTCAATGGTGATCTTGACACCACTTCGTTGCATAAGGTAAGTTGAAATTTTGATCATGATTTGTGAAGGAAGAGATTTGTTATATAGAAAAAGCAATTTTGAATCGACGGTCAAGATTGTGTTGGAGAATATCCAGATCAACAGTCAAAAGGAGTTGAGAGGATTTAGACATGAGGGAATTGTGCAAAGTTGATTGCATAATTTGGGTGATTGAAGAATAGATTGGCTAGTTAGGATTTTGATTGCTTAGTTAGCAATTGATTGATCAATTAGGGTTGAGTTAGGAATTAGATGGTTGAGTTAGCAAAATCAGATTGCTTAGTTAGCAATCCATGATTTCCTCAATCAAAAAGTGGGTGAGGAATATTAATTAATTAATTTAATTCATTCATTCATTCCAATTTTATTTTGATTTTGATTTTTTTCTAATTTGAATAGTTTAATTTGATTTGATTTAATTATTCAAATTTTGGAGGGAAATGTGATAATTAAATTATTATGATTTAATAATTCAATTAATTTTGTGGAATGAGATGAATTAGTGAAGTAATCAAATAATTGATGTCGTTTGACTAATCAAGATGAAATAAGATTAGGTTAGTAATTTATTTAATTGGTCGAAAATGATGAAACGTGAATTAATCAAATAACGTTGTATTATTTGATTAATAGAGGAAATAGGGTTTTTGGATGTTGTTCGATGCCATTTGATGCATTGTGAGATGTCATGGGATTATTTTGAGATGATTCAGGATGTTCCAGAGATGTTCTGAGATGGTCCAAATTAATTGAGAGATATTCCAAGTTGATTTAGAGTCGTTTTGAGTTGATTCGGGGTTGTTCTGAGACATTCTGAGTTGATTCAGAGTTGTTCTGAGTCATTTTAGGGTTGTTCTGAGACATTCCGAGTTGATTTGAGGTCATTTCAAGACGTTCTAAGTTTATTCAGAGTTGTTCTGAGTCGTTTCGGGGTCATTTCAAGACGTTCCGAGTTGATTTAGAGTTGCTCCAAGTCATTTCGGGGTCATTCTGAGACGTTTTGAGTTAATTCAAAGTTGTTCTGAGTCATTTTGGGGTTGTTTCGAGATGTTTTGAGTTGATTCAGAGTTGTTCTGATTCATTTTGGGGTAGTTTCGAGACATTTTGAGTTGATTCAGAGTTGTTTCGAGTCATTTCGGGGTTGTTTCAAGACATTCTAAATTTGTGATAAGTGTTAAGTCAATTTTACATGTCTACATTTTGCCCTTGTTTGATACAAAGTACTGGTTGCTTTGTTTTCAAAGATTCTATTTTTAAGATCAAGTGTTTTATGAAAAAAAATTATGCGCCACTGTGTCCCAGTGTTTCGTGGAATGATGATAAGACTCTATGTTGT